>VHKM01000010.1:2400000-3000000 GCA_007210695.1 Neogobius melanostomus | reverse complement strand
CACAAAGACCAGACCACTCGTCTAAGCCTGGGTAAGAACATATCGCAGCATGGAAAAACAGTGGCCTGTTCCTTTAAAGACAAATATTTGTTGCTGTTGTACCTGGGGGATGGTTGGACAACATACATATGTAATCAGTATCTTAGAGAATACATTACAATTCATGTATGTTTGTATTGCCTTAAACCTTTAAGGTTTTAAAGACAGCTGCTTCTGAAAGTTCACACATCCATACAATTGGCTAAAGCGACATCTCTCACTCGACCAAATGGCAGAGTTGGTGGGAAAAAATGTCTCTATTTGAGCTACAGCTGCAGTGAAACAACATGGATTCTCTCCAAATGGACAGATCATTGGACTTATTGCCATGTCGCCATCCATAATTGTACCGGTCTGTATTCAAAGCTCAAAAAGTTCACAATAAACGTTGTTATTGTCTCTCGCCAGTGAGTGATGCATTTGCTTGTAGGGGATCCAGTAAACGTTTGGTCAAAAGAGCTGATAGTTTGCTTATTACTATTAGGCTTTATTACTATTAGTATTACTATTCTACTAAATTAGCAATAGCTCCTTAAACAAGTAACACACCACAAATCCGACCAAGCACGGGGAAATCTGCTGCATGTTTCTAAAAGCCTGTATACATATTTATACTCTATAACTATTCCCAATGCCCTGCAGACTCTAGCTAACCTCTCCGCCTCAGTGCCTTCGTGAAATCAGTCCCCCCCCCCTGCACACACATCGACAGTGCGGCGTCCATGCTAGCCAGCCCGATTAATCATACCCTATTAGGACTCGGTATGCTTTATGCCCTATCATTGCAAGGCCAGTAATATCTTGCTGGACTCCGCGGCCAGTCATCCACTCGCGCCAGGCGCTCACGGAATTCGAAATAGCACCGACGCGGTAGAGCTCCTGTCCTTGGGAGTGCTGAGTGCAATGGTTTTTATTGACGACGGTTAAAGTTAAAACATCGATCATAAATCCTTAGCTGCTCTCGGAATATTGGACACTCTCGCGTTTCGCGGCTCGTCAAACGCTTTTCATGTTTGCTTATAAAGGCATTTCTAGCCCGAGTATTTGTTTGTTTGCAGGTTTTGTAAGCTGCAGGTTTAGAGGCAATCGATCGGGTGCTGGTGCAATGTATGAAATGTATAAATCAAAGTTGGGTATGTTGCGTAACTAGATCGGACAGATGCGTCAAGGTTTGAGTTTTTGAAAAGATGCAATGCCTGTATATTTTGTCCATAAGCTGGCTCGAGCGAGGGTGACCTTAGACCACCTTTTGGAAATATATAAAATATGGCCATATAAAGTGGGTAAATATATTAGATGAAAATGTGCACCCACATGAACTAACAGAATGTATCTTGGCCAAAGACCATATATATAAAAAAAAGCCTGGTATCTTCGCTTTTCTAAATTGATGCAGTAGAGCAAGTTTAAACAGAACATTTGCATTTTATGAAAAATATGTTAATTTTACATATTGGGGACAGCAAAACTAACACTGAACTAAGTCAAGATTTTCAGACTGGTTTGCATAGCATGGTGTCAGTGAATTTTATTGTATAATTTTTATTAAACAAACAAACGAAAAATCTACATGTTAATTTCAATTACCAATGCAGATGAGTGATCTTGGTCTTCGATCTGGCGTCCGTTTTCCTAGTAGGAGTAGGAGATGTCAGGATGTCAGATGTTGCGCTCTGATTTCCGTGGGCCGCGGCTCATGTGGTGGTGTAGAAAGGTTAAGAAGGAGCCGAGTTGGACGTGCACTTTTGGACCGTGGCCATTTTTTCTTATTAACTTTACATTTCTGCTCATTTCTTGCTCTGGTCGAGAGACGAGATAAGCTGTTTGAATAAGGTCTCAGTAGTACTGCAGACAGAGGTTTTCACAAAAAGGAGCCATTTGTGCCAGGTTGTTTTGGATCGGTGATGATGAGATAATATTGTTTGGTTGTCATGACATTCTGGCCCACTTTAACCTCTGACTGCTCCCTATTCACTGGGCAAAGGTATATATATTTTGTCCTTAAATCCTCCCTCCAACCCCGCTGTCAAAGTGTCCCATGTCAATCTCCGTCACCATACACACGCACATTGCCACTCGCCAAATAGACGCTGTCAGACCGCGCCAGGGGAGAGACAAATGACGGAGGAGCAGGCGCGGAGAGGACAGTTCTACCCAGGATCAGAGCACCCACACTGGGAAGGGGAGGAGAGGTGTCAGGGCCAGTGCTCTCACCTCACCAAAGCACTTTGATCGTGGGATATTTCACTGCCACGAGGCATGATGACACAGGGTGATAGAGCGACCGGCGGAGATGGTGGAGATGGAGAGATTCTAGGCGCTTTCAAGTGGCAGTCTTTAATGTTTTGTTTTTTTGAGAAAGAAAAACAACTAGGCACTCCTCCTGCATCAAAATGATCCACTTAAAGGGGGGTATTATGTAAAAATCGACTTTTTCAAGCTTTATATCATGTTATTATGTCATTCCCTCATTAAACACATGCCTGGAGTGTTGCCTTGGCTCATTCACATATTTGTGAGTAATCAGTAAAAACTTAGACGGCAGCCATTTTAGGTGTAGCTATGCCTCAGTCCTCCTAGGAACGCCCCACCTCCTGGAGACGCCTCTGGACCTTTCGTCACCAGCCAAGCCACCAAACCACTGCTCCTCAGCTCAGCAGAGCCCCCTCCCCGCACAGTAGTGTTGTTTAGATGCACAGCAGTGTGCTGAAAGGGGCGTGTCGGAAAGCTTCTTAAAGAGACAGAGGCCTATTTCAAGACGTTCAGTACAGCCATTTTGAGAGAGCAATTTTATTCAAGGCAGTTATTTTAATTTACTGCATATACAGACCAACAGAAGGTTATGTCATCATTGTAGTATGCTATAGACTGGTGCTATGTGATGAAAAAGCATAATACCCCCTCTTTAGATTTTCTAAAAGCCTTTAATTTAAGGGGCTGGTTCATTTCAAAACTCACAAACATTCCTTGCTTTTCTTTTTTGTCATTTATGTGGTCATACAAAAGCTCAAGGATAATCAATCAGCTTGACTTGGCGTGTGCATATTGACCTTTTATGTCACAGAGTATGTCTGCGTCAAACTCCTTCGCTCGCAGCATGGATTGTCCCCTCTTGGCTTCAAAGACACAAGGCGTTCCTTCCAGCTCTGTCCTCCTCGTCTCCTCAACTCTAGACATCATTTGCTTTGATAGGCTTTTGAACTTTTGTCTCCCTGTCTGTCATTTGCGTTGTTCGCTGTTAATATGCAAGCAAGAGTGACCCAATTAAAAGTACTGACATGGTCCTGGGGTACCGCCTTGTGAACGCCCGGGAAAACAGGAGGGAGTGGTTGGTGGTTGGAGGGTCCTATGTAGCTTATCACCACCAATGTTTAGTGAATGAAAATCACCTTCACTTGTGTGTAAAGCACTTTAGATAGCTTGTGTTTTGTTTATTCAAATGAGATTCGCGTCCTTCCTTCCTTCCCCTTTTGACTGTTTTGTTAGTTGTACGTTTTCAGTCATAAGCAACTGCTCGACTCTGGTTGGGACAGTCTATTTATTCTTTAATTTTACTGTTGAACTAAACATAGCTTATTAACTGTTGTTAATGCACTTAACCTCCATGGTTTACTTACAGTAGTTGTGACAGGTAGGACGTCTAACAAAAAAAAAAAAAAAATCAGCAAAATCCTACCTAAAGAGGGGGTATTATGCTTTTTTGAATCACATAGCACCAGTCTATAGCATACTACAATGATGACTTAACCTTCTGTTGGTCTGTATATGCAGTAAATCAAAATAACTGCCTTGAATAAAATTGCTCTCTCAAAATGGCTGTACTGAACGTCTTGAAATAGGCCTCTGTCTCTTTAAGAAGCTTTCCGACACGCCCCCTTCAGCACACTGCTGTGGCATCTAAACAACACTACTGTGCGGGGAGGGGCTCTGCTGAGCTGAGGAGCAGTGGTTGGTGGCTTGGCTGGTGACAAAAGGTCCAGAGGCGTCTCCAGGAGGTGGGGGCGTTCCTAGGAGGACTGAGGCATAGCTACACCTAAAATGGCTGCCGTCTAAGTTTTTACTGATTACTCAAAAATATGTGAATGAGTCAAGGCAACACTCCAGGCATGTGTTTAATGAGGGAATGACATAATAACATGATATAAAGCTTGAAAAAGTCGATTTTACATAATACCCCCCCCTTTAAGTGAAGGTTGCTGATTAGTTTCCCACTTTTGGGCAGGACATGTCGTCCTTCTTGCCTCTATCGTATACATTTAAATCATTTTATTAAAGCAAAAATTGATCAGTTGTTTTGGACTTTTCTTACAGCCTCTGATTTGACTTGATGACAACATTCGATATTTGATATAACTATGAATATCATGCCTTCAGGTTTGGTTCTTGCTTGTCTTTAGTTTGTCTTCAGTCAACAAGAAATAGTCAAAGGTTAAAATCAAGGTTTTTCAACTTATTTGTTTTAATTTTAAATGAATCATGTCAATAGATGAAGAAAAACAGACGCTCTGCTTTGTTGATTTCTGAAGTTGAATGCACGAAGCGTGTTCACTTCACCGCTGGCATTGTCGGTGCCCACTTTAGATGGGACCACTCCAGTTGCATTGCAGTGTTAAGATTGAACACCGGGAGGGATTTCAACAACCGGTAATCTGACTTACTCTCCTTATCGTTGCCTCACATAGTCCTGCGCTCTAAATCTGTGAAGAGATATCCTCTCGGGAAGCATGCATCTCCCGCTGACTTACAGTGATCGGCTCCCTCGCAATGTAAATTCAAGTGATTTAACTTTTATTGCAGCGGACTGAAGAGGACGGCCGTAAAGTTAGCTGTCGGACTTGCCGCAACTGTATGGTATTGGGAAATGTTGAACAGTGAACTAATGTGTCATTGACGTTAAAGGGATACTTTGGGATTTTTGACATAGGGCCTCATTTCCTAGTTATCCTGAGTGTTGTTGATGTCTGGAGATATTTTTTTCTTAAATTCATGCAGTTCTTATATTTGAAGAGTCTAGTGGCGCTAGGCTAGGGCAAGGCTAAAGCATTTCTATGGTAACAGTTAGCCTGCATTAAAAAACAGTCTGACCCACTCCACAGTGCACCTGAGGCAATCACTTATAACACCAGACTAACCATATAAATGTCTGTGTTATAGAATAATTTTTGAAATATAACTGACCTTGTATCACATGAATTACCGCATTTTGAGGGACTATCTTCTCACAGATCACTCCGCCGCTGCGTTAGCTTACAGCCATGAAGCTAATGCTGCTCAAATATAAGTTATTTTAAATGCAAAATGGTTACAATTATTCTATCGACACAGACATTTATATGGTTAGTCTGGCGTTATAAGTGATTTGCCTCAGGTGCACTGTGGAGTGGGTCAGACTGTTTTTTAATGCAGGCTAGACTTTACCATAGAAATGCTTTAGCCTTGCTCTAGCCTAGCGCAACTAGACTCTTCAAATATAAGAACTGCATGAATTTAAGAAAAAAAAATATCTCCAGACATCAACAACACTCTGGATAACTACGAAATGAGGCCCTATGTCAAAAATCCCCAAGTATCCCTTTAAAGAGCTGGGAGCTTCAAAGCCGTTCCCGCAAAGTTGAACAGACTTTTGGTGTTTGGACGACAGGAAAATTGTAGAAAATGAAAGGATTTGATGAGGTTTGCTTGGTAGTGTCTCCAATGATATAAAGGAGAGAGAGAGGAAAATAAACTAAATTGAACAATAAAAAAAGAAAACCTTTATGCTTGATTGATGCTTTTCAGTTCTTAAGCTCACGTTTTAGTTTTTTAGTCTATTTTGTGAAAGTTGTTAAATGTCAATGGGCAACTCAAAAACTTCAAAAGGAGTCTCGTTATTATCGCTTGGCATTGAAAATCCACTCCGCAAAATTGGGTCAGCACAGTTTGATCTCGACTTTGAATAACAATGATTAGTCCGATGCCGTACTGCTAACACAATGCGAGCTCATAGCCTGGGATTTTGCGTCATTAATTAATGCTTAGGACTTCGAATATTGTATGCGCTGAATTGTGGCGCGATTTCACAATTTTTTGCAAACAAAGCTACCAAGGATTAGCATGGAGCCGTGTGTTCTTGTAGTTGATTTGCTCTGCTATTTCCTGGGCAGGTCCATTGTGCTGCCGGCATCTCCTTGTTTAGCCTGTGAATGCGAAATCATGTTAATGCGGCGACGGCGAACAATAGCCATGATTAAATGGAGGGGTATGTGTTTGTGTGCTTTGGGTTGCTCATTGGCATGCTAAAGTAGCGCTTACCTTATCAGCGACAGATTGCATTCCGCCGCTCGTAATTACTTCTCTAGCTCTGACATTTCCTTGACAGTGACAGAGGGTTGTTAAATTGGGGGGATTTTGGGGTGGTTTGTATAAAGAACGGCATTCGTTGGGCCACGTCGTCACTCAGGGAGAAGGTGGAAAGCACTCACCGTTTTGAAGCACTGCTACTTCTGAATATAGTTGTACTTAAATGACATTCAAAGTTAAAGCAGCGCTATAGGACATCATCATCCACCACGTCGAGAAGCTGAACTCTCCAGAGCATCGCGCCGCCATTATGGATTAAGACGTTTCATGAGGAGACAGAGCATTAACATTTACGTCATTCAAACTACAATTTACAAACGGACCGATGATAGTGGTTGTGACTATTGAAGCGTTCAAGAAGAAAACAAAAGACTGGGACAAAACCCGTCCCGTTGTTTCAATGTTGTTTTAATGTTTATATCTTTAATCTCAAGTATCAAGTAGCTCTCGATTTACCGATCGATCTACGTTCCCACCCTCACCTATGGTCATGAGATCTGGGTAATGACCGAAAGGACAAGATCGCGAATACAAGCGGCCGAAATGAGTTTCCTTCGCAGGGTGGCTGGGCGCACCCTTCGAGATCGGGTGAGGAGCTCAGTTACCCGGAGGAGCTCGCAGTAGAGTCGTTGCTCCTTCACGTCGAAAGGAGCCAGCTGAGGTGGCTAGGGCATCTGTTCCGGATCCCTCCTGGCCGCCTCCCTCGGGAGGTGCTCCAGGCATGTCCTATTGGGAAAAGGCCTTGAGGAATACCCAGGACACGCTGGTGGGACTATGTCTCCGAGCTGGCCTGGTGTCGCCTCGGGTCCCCCAGTTTTGCGTGGATCGGGAAGTCTGGGCATCTCTGCTGAGACTGATGCCTCCGCGACCCGGCCCCGAATAAAGCGGAAGAAAATGGATGGATGGATCTTTAACCTGTTACTGTCCATCTTAGGGTTAGGTGTAGGGTTAGTAATTATGCATATCCAAATCTCTAAATGTATTGACTGGAGAGCTTACAGCCTCTATCTCAGTGTGGTACCTCATTTGAAAGCCAAGACCTTCTGACCTTCCGAGACACACGACTTACATCAAAAAGTGAATGTGTGTGATACAAAAACAAAGACAAACTGTCTAAAGCATTCATCACAGTGCTTAAAACAAAAGCAAATTTCCAGCACTTTTCCCTAGACCAATGATTCTCAACCCGAGCTGGTCCCAGGGAACATTTCTTTCAGCATTATCAACTAAAATATTACATTGTGCGCCAGACTCATTGTTTTGGATGACAATTTTTGTGTTTCTGACAAACTTTAGGTAAATATTGTCGACTAATCTAATTATTTATACCAAATTTAGATTTAATGCCAGTTTTTGAATCTAATTTATTGCTTTTTAATTACATATAAGGCCATGATTTAATAACCTTCAATGCTTTTTAATGCCTATAATATAATAACTGACAGCTTATTTATCCCTTACCAAGCTACCAACCAGAAACTCAAACAACAGACAGCGTATTTGTAATGCCCACACCTGAACCTAATCATCAGTGCGGCCCAACAATTCATGCGCCGCCACTGCGCCTCATAAGACAGGAAATACACCGGCGCACGAGAAAATGTGCCCGTCGAGAGTCAGATTGGATGCTCTTGAGCAGATGATCCCATCAACCCCTTCCCCACCTGCACCTCGCATCCAGCTCTCTGCTGCGCGCCGGCGCTTCCAGCCAGAGCCGCCCGAATAAGACCCAAAATGGAGAATCCTATTGTTATGACACATGGAAATAGGGCCGGGACGTATTCACCGAGACAATGACAGCCCGCTCTCAAATGTGGCTTTCCACTGTGACATTTTGGTAAGATAAAAAATGACGGTAATAGCCTAAGTAGAAGCAATCACTACCCTATCTGCGAAAAACCTTATGTGGGATCACACAAAGCAGGGTAATTTCGCTAAATTTGAGTTGGAAATATCTTTCTTTTTTTTTTCCCCCTCCTAGGCAGCGAGATGTCTAAGTGGTTTTTAGCATTGGCAAGAAATGGAGTTGTGCATAACCACCTGTCAGGAATGGCTTTTTAGAAGTGTCATGTGAACAAAACACCATCCATTATACAAACAATACAAAATGTCGAGCGCGTTCTCCAAATTCAAAATGATTTCAACATATGAACTGCAGAAGGAAAGGTTTAGTTGGCCTGGCAGAATTAGAGGAGTTTGTTTTTTTTGTTTTAAAGAGGGGTATTATGCTTTTTTCAATCACATAGCACCAGTCTATAGCATACTACAATGATGACGTAACCTTCTGTTGGTCTGTATATGCAGTAAATTAAAATAACTGCCTTGAATAAAATTGCTCTCTCAAAATGGCTGTACTGAACGTCTTGAAATAGGCCTCTGTCTCTTTAAGAAGCTTTCCAACACGCCCCCTTCAGCACACTGCTGTGGCATCTAAACAACACTACTGTGCGGGGAGGGAGCTCTGCTGAGCTGAGGAGCAGTGGTTGGTGGCTTGGCAGGTGACGAAAGGTCCAGAGGCGTCTCCAGGAGGTGGGGGCGTTCCTAGGAGGACTGAGGCATAGCTACACCTAAAATGGCTGCCGTCTAACTTTTTACTGATTACTCAAAAATATGTGAATGAGCCAAGGCAACACTCCAGGCACTCCAGGTTTAATGAGGGAATGACATAATAACATGATATAAAGCTTGAAAAAGTCGATTTTACATAATACCCCCTCTTTAAAGTGTAAAGATTTGCTTTAGTTTGCATAAAACATACAAATATATCATTGTAATTGTGAATAAATCAACAACTGTTTGTCTCATTCTTATTTTATTTGACCCAGAAAGTCCCCATTGAGATTTGATAGCACCAGAGCGGACCCCATTGTACTTTTTTTGGGCGAGAGACAAAACAAGAGGACCCAGGGGAAACCTACGCGGACAGAGGGAGAGTAAACTCCACATAGAGAGGCCCCAGTCCAGAATTGAACCCAGGACCTTCTTGCAGTGAAGCGAGGACACAAACTCCACTCCATATCAGAGAACTCGGATTGGTCTTGTTCGTGAAATATTTACAAGGTGCTCAAGATTCGGTTAGAAATAATATAGGCTCTATAAATGAGTTGTGGAAAAGCGCTTTTACCATGCTATACGTAGTTCTCTCATCAAAAACATACCTGGAGCTGTGTTTTGACCATCTTGCGCAACTTGGAGTGATCTTTGAATCTCTCCAGTGGTCTTAGCAGCGCAGAAGCCGCTCCCTAAAAGCTCAGGAAGTGAAACCAATGGATTTTTGCTTCAGCTGTTTTCGATCAATATTGCATTTCCAATCAACAAAGTGTAAGATAGTGCTAAAGATGTGTTTGAGATTATTACCAAATACCTGCGAAAAGCATAATGCCTCCTCTTTAGAGTCCTCATTAAACCGATAGGTCTATTACACTGTTGCACACTGGGATACTGTGTCCTGTACTGTAATTATTTGCATTTATTTTGAGGCGCCACAGCAGAATGGGGGCCACAGAGAGTGCAAGTGTAAAATTGGCACATAAATTTGCTCTCCTTTGGCAGTCTGCGGGATTGGAGTCAAATACATGTCGGAGGCTCGCGGGTACCCTGGGAGTAGCTAAGCTTAATGAAGTAGTTAATTATGCCGCAACGTATTGGGGATTGGTCAGCCGCCATCCAATTATTGCTAGCGCGGCGGAAAACGTTAGCAGATTTCCTCGCGTTTCAGTGGCAAACAAACGGATAATGATGGGGGGCTAAGGTGCGGGATAGGAACGCGTCGTCTCGCCTCGTTTGAAGGTGACGGTCGAGCTGAACCCGTGACACTATCGGAGGGCGTGTTAACCTCCAATTTGTGCCATGTCAACATCGCCGGCTCACATGGGGTATAGAGGCCACGGAAATAATGGTGGCCTATTATCGCGGCTAATAGGATGCCACGAGTTTTGCTAATTGCGATTTGTGGCTGTCAAGTTGTCATATACTGAAACACGCCATACTATTGTATTTGTAGTTTATTCAATGTTGTTGACAATCAGGCTTGTTGATTTGTTGTAATCATGTCAGTTCAGTCAAGTTGATATAATGTAGATAAGGCGAGACACGGCAGGTGATAGTATTGATTTTTCACACAATGGTCGAAGTGGAGATTTTTATCTAGTTCGTAAAGCCGTCTTTCCCACAGGGATTCATTCACAAATATTGACATGCTTTTACATCGACGTTTCCTGCGAAGGGTGACGCTATCACCCAAATATGTTTTTTGTCCTTCTGGGAGCTACCAGATACGGAAGAGCGAAGAAAGGTGCACTAGTTACAAACCTTCAGGGCCTGTTTTCTTTAAAGGGGGGTATTATGCTTTTTCAATCACATAGCACCAGTCTATAGCATACTACAATGATGACGTAACCTTCTGTTGGTCTGTATATGCAGTAAATTAAAATAACTGCCTTGAATAAAATTGCTCTCTCAAAATGGCTGTACTGAACGTCTTGAAATAGGCCTCTGTCTCTTTAAGAAGCTTTCCGACACGCCCCCTTCAGCACACTGCTGTGGCATTTAAACAACACTACTGTGCGGGGAGGGGGCTCTGCTGAGCTGAGGAGCAGTGGTTGGTGGCTTGGCTGGTGACAAAAGGTCCAGAAGCGTCTCCAGGAGGTGGGGGCGTTCCTAGGAGGACTGAGGCATAGCTACACCTAAAATGGCTGCCGTCTAAGTTTTTACTGATTACTCAAAAATATGTGAATGAGCCAAGGCAACACTCCAGGCATGTGTTTAATGAGGGAATGACATAACATGATATAAAGCTTGAAAAAGTCGATTTTACATAATACCCCCCTTTAAGCACGGTCGAGACGAAGAATTAGTAACTACACAAAAGTCGCTACCTGGATTTAACCAACTGTTCTGACCTGAAGTCGCTGCAGTTGCTCAGATTTAATTTCAGCGACACTGTGCGCCCAAAGAATGAGATCAGCTGATGACCTGAACATCCTGAATGACCAGATTATTCCACCAAAGGATTCCTTCCTCCCTGATGGCACGAGTGGTTTCAGGGAGCATAAGACATCATTTTCACACTTGGATTGGCCACTACCGAGTCCAAGATCTTAACCCATTGGGAATCTTTGGGATGTGCTGGAGAAGGTGGTCACACTCTCCCATCATCAATAGAAGATCTTGGTGAAAAATGAATGCGACATCTTTTAACATAACAGAAGCTTATTGAAATGCCACAGTGGATTTGTGCTGTAATCAAATCTTAGGAATATTTGAGCGTGTGACTTTTTTTTTGGTCAGGCAGTGTAGTTTGGTGCAATTTCATTCAACATAATATAAAATAAGTATTTGTCTTTTGTTTGACTAGAAAAACAACTTTAAAGATGCATGGATAATATATATTTATTTCAATTGTGTCAAAACAAGACTAAAAAATACTATACCAGGGCCAAAACAATACTGAAAATGAGCTAGATTAGGAAAATAACAACTTAAAGATACTTTTTTCCTAGTCACTCGCTACCTGAAAGTGACTTTACCCAAGGACAATATCTGTCTGAAATCATCCAGCACAACGGCAGGTTGATTTCTTTGAGCCTAAAACACACAGGGAGCGCATGTTAAAAATGTCCCTCTGAGGTGACCGTAGTGACGAGGCTCAAGGGGAGACGAGGACGCTGCAGTTCAGTCATCGTGTTTAATACAAGTATCACACTGGAAAAACAACAGGAAAATAAAACTCTTCATTTTATCTCCTGCTGTTTTGTAGTGCTCTTGTTGTAAAGCATATTTTGGTTGTTTTTAATTAGAATATCTGGCAAACACTTGAAGCAAGAAAGGCCTATTCACCCGTTCGCTCAATACTACAGTACAGTACATTAGACAAGTGGAAACCAAGTGGGCAAAGTGTACGGATATAATGGACTGTAGCGGCTGATGACCCATCCAACTTCCCACTGATAGTATGGCCTTCAGTAATTGCAAGCAGCCTGCCTCCAAAGCTCTTACTGCAAGAGACGCTAATATAATACAAATATGGCAATAATTAGAAATAACAGGAAAAGTAAAGTATATTTTTCTATATATTTTATGTACCGACAACTTGTGAAAAAAGCTGCAAAACAGTTTTTGCAGTCAGTGTTCAAGAATTTGATGTAATCATTTTAGATGATACACAAACTTTTACTTGATGTCGCAGGAAAATGACATTTATAGAACTTCTTTTTCAAGGAAATACTGGAGTTTACCTTGCAGTGTTGATTTCATCGACTAAAATATTGTAATCAAAGTATTTTTTTTCTGCTGACTAAAATTAAATTAAAACTAAAGGAAAAGTTGTTATGAGACTAAAGCCATGACTAAAATGTCTAGATAATTCTGCCGCTTAAAATATGACTAAATAAAAAATCATCCAAACTTCCAATAACTGTTTGAAATATTTTGTATTTATTTTATTCAATTTGACCTTCATTTAAAGGAAAGCTTACCCTCAAGTAACACCGATGTTTTTAGGCAGAAAGTTGATATATTTAATATATCTACTTTCTGCCTAAAAACGTCGGTGTGGTGCCTCTACAGGCGAAATGTCTGTACTGCGTTTGATTTTTGAATTTGGCACCACTGTTGGAGTAGTCATGAAATCTGATGTCAGTGGGAAATCTTCCCTGATACTTCCCATGTGTGGAAGATACTCCCACACATGGCCCTGCCTCCTGCAGTGAGGAGGGAGTAGGGGAGGAGGAGGGCTGTTTACCTGTGAGGTGACTCAGGCCTATCAATCACAGACCTATAGGGTCCTACGCAGACACGGGGAGACCATGCAGACTCCACACAGAATGCCATCATCATTTAAAATCCATCCATCCATCCATTTTCTTCCACTTGTCCGTTGCCGGGTCGTGGGGGCAGCTGTTGGAGCTGCCCAAATCACATTGCACCAGCCCCTATGGCTCCTCCTGCAGGTGGTGGGTCCACAGAAGGACGGCCTCATGGTTCTCACCGGGCCTGTTGGTCTCTCATAAGGGGCTTCTGAACCGCTCTTTGTCTGACCCATCACCTAGGACCTGTTTGCCATGGGAGACCCTACCAGGGGCACGAAGCCCCCTACAACTTAGCCCCAGGATCATTTGGGCGCTCAAACCCCTCCACCACGTTAAGGTGGTGGTTCCAGGAGGGGATCATTTAAAAATCATATCATTTAATTTCCCTGCCAAAGGAACTGGTCTGTACTTTGTCCTTGTGGGAGAAGCTCCAAGAAACAGAAGACCTTGATTAAATATAATCATAATTAATATTATAAATGCAAAGTGGAATAAATTAATATTAGATTTAACCGACTAAATTTACATGCAGTTTTAGTCGACTAAAACTAGACTAGAATTGAAGAGAATTAACATTTTCGTCAAAAGACTAAAGCTAAAACAAAATGATGATACTCGGAGTGGACCTAGTGGTAGGTGGGGGAAACTGAAGACCTACACAGATGAGAACATGCAAACTCCACAATGAAAGGCCCCACCTGGTCCAGGAATCAAACCCAGGACCGTCTTGCAGTGAGTCAAGAGCACTAACTGCTGTGCCACATCATAGAAAATCCTTTTAACTGACAACTTCACAGGTCAGCCTAACAATAGTGGGTCCCTATCCATAAGCTTTAGCTTCTGGGGATTCCATTTTTACAAAACGGACTAATATCAACGATAATGAACGATTTATAATGATCACGTTTTGTAAAATAAATAAATAAAATAAATGAATAGAAATGTAATGATATATTCTTTGCTGACAGAGAAGAGGCCAAACTTGATGCCATTTTTTTTTTTTCATGTTGACTGGCCTTTTAATTACAGTAATATTACATTTTATAAACCACAGGAGGAAGGCAACCGTAATTGACCGCGTTTAGGGATCCATTTTCTGTCCGCTCCCGTGCAGCTACTCACCTCAGATCTTATTCATGTTTGAAGGACTCATCGGAACATTCAAAAGGCTGTATTCACTTCACCTTTTATTCCAAACAGGACTCAATACAGCGCAGTCTACGGGCTACGGCGTGGGCTTTCATCTCCCCGGCTGCGCCTGACCTCATTCATCATTCTGCTTTTAAAAGACTTCCCGAATATAAGACGGGACATTAAAGTTGGTGGGGGGGGGGGGGGGAAAGAAAAAGATCAGTGACAATGCAAAGGAGGCTCACGCTGCCAAAATCTCTGCCATCTGCTCTCACTCACCACTTTAGAGAAGTTGTTTAAATCCGCTCTATCTAAAAACATTATGTCGCGCTGCCCTTAATCCCTCTTGTATCCACTAGCACTTTTGCTTTTTCAAACTTCTAACGCTCAGTACTTAGCAGTTGAAGGGCAAAGAGTGGCCGGACTGAGCACTTCTGGAAGAGGACACACATTTTTGCCCGTAAACAATTTGGGGTGGGGGATTGTTTGGACAAAGGTAAGGTTCTGAAGCCACAGCTGCCCCTGGCTGACACGCTGAGACATGACTGTCAATGGGTGCCAACAGACGACAACCAATAAATCGCTCGCTCGTTCACGTGGGCGGGGCACAATCCCAATATGAACAGACTGGATAGAGATTAAAGATTAGTAATAAAGCAACCCACTTTAACACCTGGAGCTTAAAGAGGGGGTATTATGCTTTTTTTCAATCACATAGCACCAGTCTATAGCATACTACAATGATGACGTAACCTTCTGTTGGTCTGTATATGCAGTAAATTAAAATAACTGCCTTGAATAAAATTGCTCTCTCAAAATGGCTGTACTGAACGTCTTGAAATAGGCCTCTGTCTCTTTAAGAAGCTTTCCGACACGCCCCCTTCAGCACACTGCTGTGGCATCTAAACAACACTACTGTGCGGGGAGGGGCTCTGCTGAGCTGAGGAGCAGTGGTTGGTGGCTTGGGTGGTGACAAAAGGTCCAGAGGCGTCTCCAGGAGGTGGGGGCGTTCCTAGGAGGACTGAGGCATAGCTACACCTAAAATGGCTGCCGTCTAAGTTTTTACTGATTACTCAAAAATATGTGAATGAGCCAAGGCAACACTCCAGGCATGTGTTTAATGAGGGAATGACATAATAACATGATATAAAGCTGGAAAAAGTCGATTTTACATAATACCCCCCTTTAAAGTGATAGTCCGTAAGATTGCAAAGTGAGCAACACTTTGCAATGACAGAAAGTGAAATTTTAGTAACAATCATCCCTCACCCCCCTTAAACTCCTGATTGGACCAGAAAGCCACTCCTTTCAAAAGTAAGCGATCTCGTTCCCTCCCCCATCGCTCCTGATTGGACCTGACAGGCCGATCCACAGGAAAGCTCGTCTCATTGGTCAAAGTGATAGCCCGAGGATTCTGATTAGTGTTTGAGATCAGCAAAGGGAGGGGCTTAAGAAAAACAAATATAATTCTTTATTATTACTTATGTGGCGTCAAATTACGGGCCCAGGCGGTAAATTTTATGCAAACTATGAAATTTGTAAAACATTTAAACTGACAGACTGTCACTTAAACAGCCAACCAGTAAACCTGCCTCAGTTCCAGGTGTAATTTCACCATTCCTTTTTCTCATTGACTTTTGGTGAGAAAAGAAATCAGAGTTTAAAAGACTGATGGAGGCTAATGCATCATGACAATTAGACACATTTTGGATTATACTCTTGTTATGTTGTGTTATGTTTACACAAACTGAAAAGTTATTAAAGCAGTTCACAGTATTTTATCTCTGCTATATTGCCAGTTCTTTCCACAAAGCTGATTAACTGGCATCGTGCCTATACTATTAGACAACATCAGATTGATCATTCTTTGATAATTTCTGTGTGGAATTTGCATGTTCTCCCCGTGTCTGCGTAGGTTTCCTCCGGGTACTCCGGTTTCCCCTACCACTACAAACATGTACAATAGGCCAGGATGAATGATGTGTGTGTGAATGCATGATGGTGGTCAGAGGGACCGTTGGTGCAGATGAGTGCAGTCGCGACAGCGCTTCTGTCAGTCTCCCCCAGAGGAAACTGAAGCTACTAACTTAGCTTACCACCACTGAGTATGGAGTGAATGTAAAATGCTCTCATGGAAAGTGCTTTGTGACCATGTCTGTGAAAGATCTTCTTCTTCTTCTTGTACATTTTTAGGTGAAAAGTGCTGAACATTGTGTCCATTAAAAAGTGCTATGTGGAGAATTATAGAAAAGTTATTTTTTATTTCTTTTCTTTTTGTTTTTATCTAACCAAAACTGCTTACAGTGTCTCCACCACTTCAAATGACACTTGTCGAGTTGCAGCGCACAAAATCGTATACAACAATGCGAAGTGTTGTGGTATTGTGCCAAAAATGACATTCCTTTTCAGCACCTTCTTTGCCTAGTGTAAATCCGTATACCCCTCTTTCTTTGCACCCTTAATCTCTAGTGCACCCCCCCCCCCCCACCCCACCCCCCATCTACACTACCTCCACTCCCCACAGTGACCCTCCAAAACGCATTCAAAACCCCCACGCACTCTGCAAACTAAGACGATTTCCCCTATCTACTTTTTCTCCCCCTTTGCACCAATCATTCTTTATGGGAACAAGCCTGAAAAATAATGCGCAGCACTGAATGAACGCGAGGCATGGGGAGCGCGTGATAAGTAGGCCAGTCTAAGCCCGAATTGAAAATGATAGATTATGTTGCTGGCGCCTGCAATTGCATCATGCGGAGGTTTCCCCGCGTTAAAGCAAGTTATCGCCTTGAATCCAGCCGCTTATGAAATCATTTCTTTGGAAAGGGAATTCGGGCCAGGGCTGGAGACAAAACGGATACTTGTTTACACTTGTGACTGTGTTTGAAGTGCAGTGCATGTTATAGCCGGCAGAAAAGAAGAGAGGGAGGTTTTAAGGCCCAAGGCAGAATGCCGCCAAATCCCGGTCCCTTGTTGGTCCGGGGTCCGGGATATTTATTTCTGTTCCAATTGTGTATTTAGTAAATTATCGCTTTGTATACAGTATTAATTTGTCTTTTCGCTTATATTGTGTGTTATATTTTGGATAATCTGGAATTTTCCAACAAAAAAATAACCAATATACTTTTCATTGTTTCAGTGCCATATACGATTGAACTGACGACATACGACAGATCATTTATTTGTGCATTGTTCTTTTTTATAGACCTTATTTTACATTATTTGGGGGAGTCTCCTAATCTACATCGTGCTGATTTTTATTATGTAATTGTCTCTACAAACAAATTATTTTTGAAGGGTGTGCTTTTTATAGCTTTTTACCATGGTACATTATTCTCTCATCAAAAACGTCCTGTGTTTCGACCAATGGCCGCTGGCTGCTCTGCTTTATGACCGTCCATTGAAAAGCATTGGACTTTAGACACGTTAAAAACAACTTTAACGCCTGTTTTTTTTAAACACTTTCTATGGCTACATATTCCTCCTGAGATAACGCTGGGTTAGTCACAAAAAAAGAAACCAGGCTGGTTTTCAAAAGATTTTTTGTTTAAATCTCCTACTTAACGGGGGTCGGACTGTTAGCATTGGAGCTGCGCGAGCTACACGTCACGCAAGGGCCGAGTCTACAGTGAAGATCCCGCCCTTATGCCCTTATTAGGAACATGCTTCGTCAGAGCTGGGGAGGAGGAGTCTGTAAATCCGCCATGATTTCCCCCTCGAACGTGGTCATTATGGTAAACGGGGAGAGTGAGTATTGACGGTCTATTAATAATATGTCTATGGTTTCGACCCATCTTTGCGCATCTTTGAGTAATATTAGAATCTTCTCCAGAAGCTATTCTTTGCATCGCGACGGCAGCTCCCAAAAAGCTTGTACTGACGTCCTACGTAATAAAGGAAATGCTTCCCTCACCTCTTGATCTTTTGCTAAGCTCAATCCTTACACTCGCCATTGTTGTGTATTGAAACAGCTGTGCAGCAAAGGGGAGGGTGGGAGGGGCTTACGGGAGATCGCGTGAGAGCCAATGGCGGCTGGTTGCTTCGCTTCATGACCACGGCGCTAGGGGACGTCATTGCCCTCCATTGCTGTAATACCTCCATGTAAGGGCAGCAGAAAAAGCTAGTTTTCCATTAGAAAGCATTGCACTTTAAACACGGTTTAGACAACTGTAAAGCCTGGTGTCTAATTTTTTAAACTTTCTACAGCTGGGTAGGAGGAGTCTGTAAATCCATCATGGATTCCCTTTCGTACGTGGTGATTATGGTAAACGGGGGAGGAGTGAGCAGACGCTGTCTATTAATTCTACAGTCTATGGTGAGAACATTTTCTGGCCAACAAAGTGTAAGATAGGGATAGAGATGTGTTTCATATGATTACCAAACACCTTCATAAAGCATAATGCCCTCTTTCATCCCTATGGGCTCAATATTTTAGACCTCTACAAACTTGTACTAAATTATTATTATCGGTAAACTGCAGGTGAACGAAAGAGCTTCACTGGGTCCAACATGTGGAAATCAGGGAAATCAATTGTTGCAGGATTACAAGACGACTGAATGTATAAAAACTTACTATGATAGGCAA
Organism: Neogobius melanostomus; assembly: GCA_007210695.1. NCBI lineage: Eukaryota > Metazoa > Chordata > Actinopteri > Gobiiformes > Gobiidae > Neogobius > Neogobius melanostomus. Next base: position 2,981,097 of record VHKM01000010.1, on the reverse strand, counting down.
AAGTAGAAACATAGCAAAAATCAGAGGCACACCGACTACATACATTTTCTGAATCCTAACGCGTGTTGATATATATATTTTTTGCCCCAGGCTTTATTTGACCAGACAGCACAGGGTGAAAGGGTGCAAAGAGCAGGGAGAGACATTCAGCCGTTAATTCTTACCTAAAATAGCTACTGGAATTCTTGTACATCTGACCACCTCGACTCTGACTTTCCGATGCATGCCAGCGCATAAAACCAGCCTAAATCTTCTGGATCTGCAAAACAAAACTGACGCTCGCCTCACACGAGCGACTTTCTTGTTTCTTCGCCTTTCAAGCCACCACCCCCCCGCCCCACACACGCAACATTCAGCATCGTGTTGAAACAGGGGAGCGCACGTTTTTTGGCCGGGGATTAACTGTGAATCTGGCCCTTGTTTGTTGTGAACGGATGGACATGGGCCCTCGCTCCGGAACCTTTGTGCCGATTTGGTGGCGGTCCGAGGATTTGGGACTTAACAGGAGCTGGCAAGGTCGTCCGGTCCCAGAGCCAAACGGCAACGGGCTCCGGAGACGAGCGAAACATGACAGGAGGCCAAGACACGACAGTTGGAAGAGTTTTTGTCGTCAGATGCCATGACTTTACTTTGGGACAAACAAGTCCGACAAGTCCGGGAAGGCTTTGAAAAATAATAACTCATCACGCTGACATTTTTTTATTTTTATGGAAAGGCGTGTGCTTTTATGGGCTGAGGCAGTGGTTCCCAGTCGACTTCTTTACCGCAGAAGCAAAGCCATCATGTGTAAGCTGTTTCAGAAGGTATTTTGGCAAGGAAATGTATTAAAGAGGGGGTATTATGCTTTTTTCAATCACATAGCACCAGTCTATAGCATACTACAATGATGACGTAACCTTCTGTTGGTCTGTATATGCAGTAAATTAAAATAACTGCCTTGAATAAAATTGCTCTCTCAAAATGGCTGAACTGAACGTCTTGAAATAGGCCTCTGTCTCTTTAAGAAGCTTTCCGACACGCCCCCTTCAGCACACTGCTGTGGCATCTAAACAACACTACTGTGCGGGGAGGGGGCTCTGCTGAGCTGAGGAGCAGTGGTTGGTGGCTTGGCTGGTGACGAAAGCTCCAGAGGCGTCTCCAGGAGGTGGGGGCGTTCCTAGGAGGACTGAGCATAGCTACACCTAAAATGGCTGCCGTCTAAGTTTTTACTGATTACTCAAAATATGTGAATGAGCCAAGGCAACACTCCAGGCATGTGTTTAATGAGGGAATGACATAATAACATGATATAAAGCTTGAAAAAGTCGATTTTACATAATACCCCCCCTTTAAAGTGGACATATGTTGCAAAATTGCTGTTTGTCTATTTGTTGGCTGAAAATGGATCTGGTGATGGTTTGACGGTTTTAAAAATGTAAAGCCTTATAACACAACAAATCCACTAAACTCAGACCTTAGAACTTCAACCGTAGAAAGTAGTTGTAACTTTAATAAAAGCTTATCAGATTTCTCCTTTAACGGCTTGAAATTACACCTAAAAGACGAGTCAAGTCAGTAATTCCTCCTCTTTCTGGGCTGTCGCGTCTCGTACAAAAATCATCCCTGACACCGTGTTTTCTTCCTCCCCACTTCCTAAAACCGAATGATGTCTTCCCGACGTGTTGCGTTACATCACCTTTACCACACTGTTTCACGCCGGCGCTTGCCTTTTTTTTTGCACCGTTTTTGTTGTGTTTATTGCTGTTTTGAACTGTCTCGGTAAAGCTTTGGCAGCTCGCTCGACTGCAGCCTTGACAGCTCTGTGTGAGAGAAACCTCGGGGGGATAGGAGCTCGGAGGCGGGGGTGGGGCTTCGGGGTCAAAAGATGAATCAAGATCCGGATGGTTTCAATTAGCAAATAGAAATAGCGGAATGTATTTAGCTGTTTCGATGCTATTGGGACCAGCTTTACATAATCTTGAATAAATCGCAAATCGAATCGCCTGGCAGTTGCAATTTGATAACTTTCCAGCCTGGACGTTGGTTGACTCCTTGGTTCAGTCATTGGAAGGGTAGGAAGGATGCATATTGGGCCTCATTCACGAACGTTCACAACATGTTCTAATGTACAAATTTGTTCTTAAGGCCTTCTTGGGAAGATTTTGGCATTCACAAAAGAACAGTCTTACGCACAAAAAATTACCCAGTTCTGTACAAGATCATGCTCCTGATGGCACCCAACATATCAGTCATTGATATTTGTACATATTCAATCATGTATAAATTAATTCCAGAATATAAATATCATCATCATAAATTACAGATGCCCTTATACTGAAATAAGTTGGTAACATCACCTGTGGTCTACTTTTATTAATGTACCGTTATTTGATAAAGACGAACGTGGGCCTCGAACCTGCGACCTTATGTTCCCGAGGCGCACGCTCTACTCGGTGAACTAACCGGGCAGAGTGGTGTGCAGCTGCCGCATCAATTTAAGCTACTGACTCGCGGGCAGAGAAGGAAAACCCTTTCGCGATTTAAATGGTAAATGGACTCAACTTATATAGCGCTTTTCTACCTTCATCAGGCCCAAAGCGCTTTACAGTAAGGAACTAGTCACCCATGCACTCTCTCATTCATACATCAATGTACGCAGACACTGGAGGCAAGTAGGGTGAAGTGTCTTGCCCAAGGACACAACGACAGTGTGCCTTTGCGTGCAGCACTTTTTTGTCCTTATATGATGAATCATAGGCGGTGACATAATGCTAGTTAGTTCCAACACGCACACGCACTTCCAAGTCGGCATTCACGAATCTCCGAACACACGTAGTTTCCCTACTTAAAGGGATATTTCAGGATTTTGACATAGGGCCTCATTTCCTAGATATCCAGAGTGTTGTTGATGTCTGGAGATATTTTTTTTATTAAATTCATGCAGTTCTTATATTTGAAGAGCTTAGTGGCGCTAGGCTAGGGCAAGGCTAAAGCATTTCTATGGTGAAGAGGTAAATCACTTATAACGCCAGACTAACGATATAAATTATTTTGCATTTAAAATAACTTATATTTGGGCCGCATCAGCTTCGTGGCTGTAAGCTAACGCAGCGGCGGAGTGATCTGCGAGAAAATAGTCCCTCAAAATGCGGTAATTCATGTGATACAAGGTCAGTTATATTTCAAAAATTCTTCTATCGACACAGACATTTATATGGTTAGTCTGGTGTTATAAGTGATTTACCTCAGGTGCACTGTGGAGTGGGTCAGACTGTTTTTAATGCAGGCTAACTGATACCATAGAAATGCTTTAGCCTTGCCCTAGCCTAGCGCCACTAGACTCTTCAAATATAAGAACAGCATGAATTTAAGAAAAAAATATCTCCAGACATCAACAACACTCTGGATAACTAGGAAATGAGGCCCTATGTCAAAAATCCTGAAATATCCTTTAAGAGCGTGTCGCGAATCTGGCGCAGTTTCTTGACACTGCCTTCGTAAGAATGGATTTTAAGTCGTTCTTAAGAAGATGTTCATGAATGAGGCCCACTGTTCCTGTTTCATCAACCTAAAATAATCTACATATTTTAGTTTAAAGATTTTTCACCAATACAACATCCCTAAAGATATACAATAAATGCTATTTAAAGAGGCAAAATCATTCAACCATAGCCATTGTGAATGACGCTGTTTTATTTGGAAATCAGCGAGTGTGTCTTTTCTCATCTTTCCTAATCAGGAAGCAACTTTAAAAGGCGGTAATCGGCACGTCTTTTTTGGCACTGCCTTTATCGGGAGCAGCTCATTATCCGCACCTGCGCCGTCACCGCGCGCCTTGTCACTCAAACAGTGGGCTTGTTTATTTCCAAACACGGGAAATTAGACGCGAATTGCATCAGACGCACCCGGGGGCTCGAATCGAGGCGTCGACACCGGAGACGGTACGAGAGGTTGTAGTCACTTTCACCTTTTTCATACGCAGAAAGATTGGAGTTTGATGAACACCTTGGGATCGGGAAAGAGACTGACATCTTTGAAAGGAAAAAGAACGCTGTGGAGGTGACCAGATGAAATCAAATGTGAGAAACTAAGGACTGCGGATGACAACAATTTCCCCTTTTTGCAAGAGCAAGAACGCAGTCTGTTTTAACCAATGTTTCTTCACAAGCGTGACCCTGAGAAATGACGTTTACTTAAAGGGGGGTATTATGTAAAATCGACTTTTTCAAGCTTTATGTCATGTTATTATGTCATTCCCTCATTAAACACATGCCTGGAGTGTTGCCTTGGCTCATTCACATATTTTTGAGTAATCAGTAAAAACTTAGACGGCAGCCATTTTAGGTGTAGTTATGCCTCAGTCCTCCTAGGAACGCCCCCACCTCCTGGAGACGCCTCTGGACCTTTCGTCACCAGCCAAGCCACTAACCACTGCTCCTCAGCTCAGCAGAGCCCCCTCCCCGCACAGTAGTGTTGTTTAGATGCCACAGCAGTGTGCTGAAGGGGGCGTGTCGGAAAGCTTCTTAAAGAGACAGAGGCCTATTTCAAGACGTTCAGTACAGCCATTTTGAGAGAGCAATTTTATTCAAGGCAGTTATTTTAATTTACTGCATATACAGACCAACAGAAGGTTACGTCATCATTGTAGTATGCTATAGACTGGTGCTATGTGATTGAAAAAAGCATAATACCCCCTCTTTAAATTCCATGTCTCACAGTTGTGCATAACGGAGAGAATTTGAGGCGCCATGCAGTTTCCACATAGAACGGCTCCACCTGGCATCGGGAATCAAATCTCTTGCTGTGAGGCTCGAGTGTCGACCAATCACCCGACATGTCGCCTGTGGTGTGTGTCTCCGGTGATCACAACAATGAAAACTTTAAAGACTTACCCCCCCCCCCCCCGTTTTCTATGAGTGATTACGTGCACCTAGAACTCTCACTGTCCTCCAACACAGCGCGACCACGCCGCTCTATCCTCCTCCCTGCTGCGTCGCGTCTTTACCCAGGCTGCAGCTATCCAGGCTGGGGCCGCAATCAGGAGGCCCAATCAGAGCCCCGGCAACAACAACGGGACACAGTTGGAGCAAGATCAATAAATCATCTCCTTGAAATCCCCGCACCGAAGTGAAGAATAATCTGCCAAATGAATCAGGACATGTCTCCTCTGAGTGTTACCCATTGGAGACGGATGCATAATTAACGTGGCTTCGCCTTTCATCTCCTCCATCACAGACAAGTGGCACTTCCTCGGCATACTAGGGCTCTATCAACGAACCCGCCGACTCGCCCCCTGCGCCGCTACCCTCGCCCGTCGCTGCTCTAGATCCCTCGGCACGCACACACAAATGCAGGAGAGACGCACACACTCAATCGGTTCTTTGTGCACAAATTGGCACACAGTTTGGGCACTTGTTTATACTGTGCCTTTGGGAAGTATCCGTACTCCTCTGTCCGTTATTATAATAATATTTCCAAGATTTCAATATAGACTAACGGACCATAGATCTGGTCTATTCCGAATATTCATAAGCAAGCATAACTAGACATCTCCGCCGAGCTTTCACGGACTCCACACTTCCCTCTTCCTGACCAAATAAAGAGACATTAATATTACGAACGGCAACTTTTCTCACCGTGTCAACGTTAATGCGGCGGCGTGTGACATTTCCCTATCCATAAAAGTCATTGTCAATTCTAGTCTCGGAGCGTTGCGCGGCGCGGGAATGAAGGTGAACAAAACAGGGGCTGTCTGCGGAGCTTTTATATGCTAAGCAACGCTGTAACCGTGATATACTTCTCGCATCCAATACTCAGATTGTTTGACATAAACAGTGAAGATGTGACTGCATTAGCAACGAGGAAAGTCAACGGGGGCGGCATTCCAACGTGGCATCTCCAAAGGGTTATGTAAGGCGACGAAAGACGGCAAAAACTGGATTTGTGATTCTGTTTTTGCATGATACGCTGCTTGTGAACCATTTGTCAGATGTTGTACCATTTACCTAAAACAATGGTTCCCAACTTGGGTGGTGGTACCATACACTGTTAAAAAGAATAGACAGCTCTTCCTCACTCCTCCCCGTTTACCACAATGACCACGTTCGAGGGGGAAATCATGGCGGATTTACAGACTCCTCCTCCCCAGCTCTGATGAAGCATGTTCCTAATAAGGGCATAAGGGCGGGATCTTCACTGTAGACTCGGCCATTGGCGTGACGTGTAGCTCGCGCAGCTCCAATGCTAACAGTCCGACCTCCGTTAAGTGGGAGATTTAATTTTTTTTAATTTTGTGACTAACCCAGCGTTATGTCAGGAGGAATATGTAGCCATAGAAAGCGTTAAAAAAATTGAAACCAGGCATTAAAGTTGTTTTTAACGTGTCTAAAGTCCAATGCTTTTCAATGGGGGCCTAGCGATGATATGGAGGTACTACAGCAATGGCGGAGCAATGGCGGCCTCCAATGTTGCGGTCATAAAGCAGAGCAGCTAGCGGCCATTGGGTGGTACCTTCTAATAGCCATCCATCCATCCATCCATCCATTTTCTTCGGCTGGGTAGCGAAGGCAGCTGTCTCAGCAGAGATGCCCAGACACCCCGATCCATGCACATCTCTTCCAGCTGTTCTGAGGGGAACCTGAGGCGACATCAGGGGTAACAGTTACCCATTCCGGGTAACTGAGCTCTTCACCCGATCTCAAAGGGTGCGCCCAGCCACCCTGCGAAGGAATCTCATTTCGGCCGCTTGTATCCTCGATCTTGTCCTTTCAGTCATTACCCAAATCTCATGACCATACAGTAGGTCTAGTCATTTTACAAACTGAAAGTGAAAACTCAACAAATGATAATGGAAAAGTTGTATGGGACCAACATACTCAAAATTCATGTTTGTTCAGAAACAGTTTTATGTTTTCATGCATTTCTCTTCTGAATTTCACCCATCCTTCAACTATAGTAGCACTCAGGCTCAAAGCAACCTTTTAGGGGCAGTATGTGACCGCGGTAATGCAGGTGACCCACCTCCAAATCTTGAGCGTTGGAAGATTAAAACCTACTGTGTACATTTTTTGTTACATGCATGGTAAACATTGTGTTGTGTTATAAATATATACTGTCTATATTTGCATTTTGTCAAAGCCTGCCAACCCTCGTCTTGTCTTTGGTCCTCCAGACATCTCGCTGACAGCTGTACAAATGGCGACTCCATGCGCACACTGGATCTGTTTCCTGTTTTAGAAGCAATGCGTCTTGTGTGTAAATGATAGCCGCGGATAAGTGCTTGACAAATAATGCGGATCACTGCTGAGCCTCCGTCTGATCCCACAAAACAGAGTGTGTCCGCTTTAATGCGAAAGTGATCCATAGAGAGCCACATGGAGTAGGCCATATGGTGGTAAGAACGGATGCTTGAATTTATGAGGATTCGGAAAATGTGATCAAAAAGAATTTAGAAATAGGGAACTTAAAGTTGCAAATACCTGTGTTATGTATCGTACAAATGCTCTCATTTGGCTTCTCTTGAACTGGCTAAGCTTTGGGTTGTGGGCAAACATTTTACATTTTTAAATACCTTGACTCTACTAGATGTAAGAAGTAGACATTACCCGAAAGAAGGAGCCACGGTTTAGATTGTTAATTGTGTCCAAACTCTTTCCTATCACAATTCTTTACATGGATGAATTCATTTCACAACTTTCAGGGTCACTCACAATTGGTAAAAATGCTTTACTATGGCATGGACAGTCCACAAACCACGGCATCTTCAACATGCTGAAGGTGGTCAAAGCAAATTTCATTTAACTAGTCAAGCAAAAGAGGCCTTGACTTCTTTAAACACTGCAGATGAAAGACAAACGATTTCTGGAAGCATCTGTCACTTACATACAGTAGATGGTCAAATGCTTAACCCAGTAGTATTCGTATTTCAAAAAGATATTACACAATGGGAAGCATAAAGTACTGATAAATACATGTATTTATCTCCTTGACAAGGCTTAGTGTTTTCTTCACGTTTCCTGTTGTTTTTGTCACACCTGAATGTTTTGGCAGTTCTTGTTATTTTCCGAGTCTTTGTCTTTTTGCAACAATGGTTTGAGAGTAAAGTAATTCCACTTCTCTGTATGAGCTTTACATGTGGGAGAATTGTCGATGAAGCTAACGGAACTGAACTAAAACAAAGCAGCTTATCGTCTTATATTATTAAAAACTATCAAGAAGTGCCCAGGTTTTCTTGCTTTTGTCTCCTCTGGACTGTGCATAGTTATTTAAAAAAAAGCCTTTTAATTCTCTTTTTTCACAACAAAGACTAAAAAGGCCATCCTCTCTCGTGGTGTTAACATTTAAATTCATCTCCGGTGTGTTTTCTTTTTTTTCTTGTAAATCGGCTTCAAACAGCGATTCATTTTTCTAATAGTGGCAGGCCTGTCTTTTAAGTGAGCTTATATGCACCGGGAACGGGGACAAATGACTTAGAGGCAATTATTGGGACATCTATTTTCATATTTCATCGGGGCTAAAGGCGAGAGATGAATGATAAGGATTTATTGACCTGCTGAGCTCGTGCCATTTGAGGAAAAGTCAGGCCTGAACTAATTCTGTCTGACGCCGGGTGATTTAGGAGGTAGCTCAATGAGATAAAGAACAAGAGGCTAATGCTATTCAAATTCAGCGCTATCTCACTTTGGGGAGTTTACAGATAATAAGTTTGACATTTTCAGAGCCAAAAGTTGTTATCAGAAAGAAGTGACATAAGTAATTTTGTTGATAGATTGGACTTTGGCATCTAGTATTTTATACTGTTATTCTGTGTCCTTGGGCAAGACACGCACCACTTTGAACGTAAGGTATACTATACTTACTAAGTGCGGACTGGGGGCCATATGCGGCCCTCAGACCACTTTTTGGTGGCCTTTAAGCTTGAATATTACACATCGCGCCAGAGATGGTACTTTTTACTGCAAATGTAATCACAATCATAATTATAACCTCAAAAACTAACATGTTTCTGTGAGACAGAGCTGCATTAAGTGTAGAGGCAAAATTCATTTGTTTCATTTGTTTCTTTCACCCGGAAACAAAAAAATACACCTAATCATCACAATAGCATGGTTAAATATTGATCTGATTCAATGTTTCTCCATAGATTCATATTGGAAATTGTAATTTCATAGGCCATTTTCTCAAAATGCATTTTTCTCACATTGTGGCGACAATATCTCCACGTCAGTTGCTGAGCAAGATTTTGAAGATTTTTTTCAGAGGGATTTTTTAATATCTAATTCTTGGTCTGATTTATTGAGTTTTGAATTTCAAAAAACAAGGCAAAATTTCCATTTTTAAAGATTTATTCACAAATAAACAGCTTACTTTTAAACTAAACAAGATATTCAAATCTCCTCTGAGAAAGTCTCTGCTACTTATGTCAACAAAATAAAACCGTAAATTTGAATCTGCCTCAATCTGTTATTCAGATCTCCTCCTTTTCTCCTCATCTCCTTATTTTGATATGAAAACATACTGTATAATGACTGAAAACTTCAATGTATTTTCCCCCTCATATTTATGTCTATCATCTACAGCAAAAGTTTTAAATTGATATCTTTAAATAAAAAAAGGGTCTCTTCTTAAACTTCCAAGTCTAAATAACAATGTGGGACACAGTTAAAACCGCTCTTAAAGGCATCCTGTTGAATGTTTTGCTGACAATTTAATGTTTCAGATTGACCGCTGGTTTGTGGTCTTCAACGTCATATACTGTATATTTAATTATGAGCACCTCGATGAAAAACGTTTGGACACCCCTGCTCTTTACTGTTGACTAAGTGGGTGTGATCTTGTCCCGCAACAAGGTCCCAGGTTCAAGTCCCAGACCACATGGGCCTTTCTCTGTGGAGTTTACATGTTCTTCCATGTCTGTATAACAAAACATAGACAAAGGTTTAACCCTCCAGATAGGTGAGTTTGTGATCTGGCGTAGATCTGCTCCCGACAGCAGCACTGACGGATGTGTCAAATGCAAGGTCAAATTTCTCGATAGGGAGAATAAAATACACCAACATAATCCACATGAAAAGGCTAACACAATCTGGGAATTGAACCCAAGACAAGAGTGCTAACCAGTCACCATTGTGCCGTGTTACTGTGAGTAGAAGTCACCAATCATTAGGTTTCTAAAGTAGATCTTCTTCCAAATGCATTACTTTTGATAAACCATTCCAGAAATACTATTGTCGATGTCTAGCTGAACATATTTGGTGTGAAATGCTTGTGTTTTTTACTATTAATATTTTTAATTTTTGTCTCGCCTTGTCCCAAACTGAAATCTAACCTTGCTCTGCAGTAAAAGGAAGACGTAGGCCTATGACGTGTTTTGAATTCCTATAACCCACAGCAAAGGCTTGCACCTGCTATACTCATACATGTTAGAAGCCAGTGCGGCACAGCGAGGGTGCTCCGTGTCCTTCGAAATGCCAAGTCAGCATGGGGATTTATAACTGCTCCTATATCTTCACACCACAAGTGGATTTAGTAGCAGAGGTCAAGCAATATATGAAAATTAGCCATTTGTTTTGTGGCCGGGATGTCACCTTGCTCTGTTCTGCTTTCTGCATTATTGTCCCCCATTGTCTTAAAGCATTGCGCGGCATCCAAATGATCTTTCTATGGTCTTATTATGCATTACGGGTGTGACGCCACTACTAATCAGATACTTAAATGGTGAAATATTGCTGGGAGGCATTTGGAATAAGGTAGAGGTTCCTTAAACTCGCTATGTTCTATTCTGGCTTTTTAAACCCCATTGACTTCGAAGCCTGGGTATTTTTGCAGTAAGCTAAAATAATGTACGTGTCTAGATGCCATCCCTAAGATACATTTAATAAAGTAGGCCAATTCCTAGACTGCTGCTATGAAAAGGGAAAAATCATATTTATCGGGAAACATCTGCACAGAGAAGAGGAGACATTTTTAGGTTGGCAGTAGTATTTGTCTTTGTGCCACCCTGGATGAAACGACAAACATTTATATCGTTGCACCAAACAAAACACACATGACACGGTAAAAAGCTCAATACAAATGTGTCTGGACGGGCATCTGGTATATACTGTATCTGCCCTCACCAATGTGACCGATTCACTGTGACGACCTCCAAAGTAAAAAGAACAGCTGTAATATATGCTAAATACCTATAATAAGTGTACGGACTTTTAAAATAACTTTAACTCCCTTGACATGTGAACCACTTTCCAGGTGCTATCCCATGTCCAAATATAAGACCTTGTTGAAGAGTATGTACAGTATTTTTATAGGACAAAAGTGGCTGAGGCGGTGGCCTTTATTATCACAGAGTATGGGAGTGTCACATATCCGGGGTTGTCCTTCCTGATCCAACTAGTCACAGCAGTACCTGAAGTACCTTGGTCGGAGACACAAGAACAGAAGAAGAAGAAGAGACTTTATTTATATAGCACCTTTCACAGATAAAATCACAAAGTGCTTCACAGGGGCACAAAAATAACAAAGGTTACAGAGAAATGTATTAAAACAAATTAATTAAAACAATCACAGCCTTTTCAACTAAAAGCTTGTCCAAACAGCCATGTCTTCAGAACTACAAGCCTGGTTCACACGGCAGGATAATTAGGCAGATTTTAGCCCCAATTCTCCCCTTCCCATTATTGTAATGGCTCTAAAGATAATCTTATCAGATATTCCTACCGTGTGTGGTGTGTTAAAGGGGGGTATTATGTAAAATCGACTTTTTCAAGCTTTATATCATGTTATTATGTCATTCCCTCATTAAACACATGCCTGGAGTGTTGCCTTGGCTCATTCACATATTTTTGAGTAATCAGTAAAAACTTAGACGGCAGCCATTTTAGGTGTAGCTATGCCTCAGTCCTCCTAGGAACGCCCCCACCTCCTGGAGACGCCTCTGGACCTTTTGTCACCAGCCAAGCCACCAACCACTGCTCCTCAGCTCAGCAGAGCCCCCTCCCCGCACAGTAGTGTTGTTTAGATGCCACAGCAGTGTGCTGAAGGGGGCGTGTCGGAAAGCTTCTTAAAGAGACAGAGGCCTATTTCAAGACGTTCAGTACAGCCATTTTGAGAGAGCAATTTTATTCAAGGCAGTTATTTTAATTTACTGCATATACAGACCAACAGAAGGTTACGTCATCATTGTAGTATGCTATAGACTGGTGCTATGTGATTGAAAAAAGCATAACACCCCCTCTTTAAGACTGCTGTCCCAAGGATGGTGGGACTGCTTCGACCTCAAATCGGGGATATTCAACACTTTGGATTGTTTTGGCCCGTGTGTGGTTTGCCCCGAGGACAAACGAGCACGCAGCCTGTTTCAGAAAGTGAGGTGACGGAGGTTTTGTGAAATTTCACGTCTGACCTGGGAATATTCGTGAGTGAAATCGGTTGGTGTGTGATGTGTTGATTTTGTAAAAGCAAAACTGTTATGATTTTTTTTCAGCGCCGTGTGTGGGGTCTCTCAGGTTTGGAAAATCTACCGACAATTTTAAAATCTTCCCATGCGAACCAGGCTTAAGTTACTGTACATACCTTGGAAATGGAGAAACCCTATTGATGTTTTTGTGGTTAAGTGTTTACCCATAAACATAATTGAATCAATAAAAGAAACTATTACATACCCTACATATACATCTTCTAGTGCAATCCTGGGACATTTCCCCAGGCTTGGGTTAAAGGCATAAAATCTGTAATCACTTGGGGGTGACTTCCAGGGTATAGCGCACAAACTGAAAGGAGCCGAAATAATGCTAGTGATTTTTACAGGCTATAGTAAACACGCTTAATCTTCCCCTGAGCCGACCATGACAAAGGACAACAAGGCAATCTCCCCCCGGTCCCTTCCCACCCCTTTGTTTATAGACATTTATTACAAGCCAATATCCTTATCATAAAAGTAATGAGGCTGCGCAAAGTTTCTCCAGCTTTGAATAATAACTAAAGCACGGAGTGGACACTGGGTCGGGATGCTTTCTTGTAAAGTTGGTGGCTAAAGTGCCCTACACACTTCGTAATACTGCAAAGGGAGATAAGGCCTAAGCCAAACAAATAAATCAGCGCGCACAAACTGCCAAAGTTATCTGTGTTTTCGCTGACTGGAGGGGCAGAAGGAAATGAGCTGGTGGACCAGGGGTTAGATGGAAGCCACGGCGGGGGCAAGAGGGATTCTTTTGCACACTAAAGGGACAGCCAATATCCCACAGGCAGAGCAGTGGCATGTAGTGTGGAAAGAATAGACCATGTTTTATAATAATTGCATTCCTGAAGGTTCCTCAAAAAATGTCTATTTGTGAGAGCACGGAATAAGCAATGGTCCAAGTTTGATTTAAGTTTCAAGGTGTACATCTGTGCGTGCAGGTGGGGCAACCTGTTAGGAACATCTGCCCAAGTTTTTAGCTGCAGTTTATGGTCTGTAGTTTCCGGCTGGAGGATAAACACTTTGTTCGTGCATCGGAATAATTGGGGAAAGAGTAGAACCCAAGGGGAACGTGCCCATATGCGAGCAGAACGCACAAACTCCACATAGAAACCAATCTCCAATGCAGCAGTGGAACCATCAGCCTCCTCAGTCCCTCCATCTACCCCTCTTCATCACCACCACCACCGTCCCAAGAAGGGAGCTCTTCCTTTAAGTGCATATGACACATTACAATTTTTGCACAATTATTTTTAAGCTATAGCTAACACAGACAGAGGCAAACAATTTTAAACTTAAGTCAATGGGAAATAAGTGAGTCAAATTGCTATGGAACTTTACCTCTATCTATGTTACTTCCTGTCAGCAGCTGAAAAATTCTTCTGCCCAACGTTTCTTCATTCAATTTTCTGCTTCACTAAAATAAGATGGTAATTATTACATGCAACTGATGTTACCCATCTAAATAAGTCATATTTTCAAATATGACTTAACAGAATTTTATATTTAGATTTGTATTTATTCATTGCCACACTTTGTGACATTTTGATATCCAGCCTTAATAAATGTGGTAAGTTATAACAAATTAATGCCAGCAATAATGAAAAGGTTTTGTATCTTTGTACCTTGAAAAAGCATGTTGTAGGTTCATAATATCACACTTCTGAGATGATTTCAAATACAAATTTACATTCTGCAATTTCATCTTTCCACAAAAAAGGGCAGGAGACAATCCACGTACTTGACTTTAACTAACTGTCCACAGTGACTGTTTAACCTCTGACCGCTTACTCTCTGTGAGGTTTGAATAATAAAGGAGAAATCATAAATAATTCTTCACCAGAGTGTACCGTATACTATGGGGGTGAAGCGCACTGTTAATTAAAGCGGTCATAACTCAGCTTTTACAGCCTCACAGCCCAAATGGCCCTCAATACATCTGCACTGACTGATAACATCGGCAATCAATACCAGTACTGGTCATTTGGTCAAGTGCTAAAAAAAAAATTGGCTTGGGACCAATTGGACAGGGGTGCGGATGGTTTTATTACACCCAGCCAATCAGGATGGGTCAGTGGACTCTGGAAAGTTACTCGGCTTAAATCAAGGCTTGATGAGCGGCCGATCACGGGCTGCTGAAAAGTCGAATGGTGATGTAAGTGTAATCAGCGGGACGTCAATGCCCAATACACTTGAGCTGTATGAGGTAAGTTTATTGGGTTTTCCGAAGTGATTTGCTTTCGAAATGACCTGACGGCCTGGGTTGTTTACGCTATGCCTTAATTATGCCTTAATTATGCCTGTTTCTGATATTTATGGAGAAAAACAAACAAAAACAGTTTTATAACAGTATTTGTTTGATTGTTTATTTCAAGCAGTTTTAATTTTGTCAACTAAATATATTGTCATTTTTCTGCAGACTAAAATGAGACTAAAGCTAAATTAACAGTTGTTAATGAGATTACAACTGTGACTAAAATGTGCATATATTTTTGTAGACTAAAATATGAATAAATACAAATTTTCAGAAAATAATCAAAATGCCCATTGATTCGTTTAAATTCACGGCCAAAGGAACTGTTCTGTACTTTGTTAAAACATGAAGCAGATGACCTTGATTAAATAAGATTATAATAAATATTGTAAATGCAAAGTTGAATGAATTAATCTTTTAGTCGACTAAATTTACATGCAATTGACTAAACTAGACTATAATTGGAGAGAATTATTTGACTAAATCTTGACTAAAATTCAATGACCTTCTCATAAAAAGACGAAAACTAAACTAAAATATGTACAGTAGTCCATGTACAGTATGTAGCTCTGATTTCAACATAAATGTACATTACATACACACATATGTTGGCATTATTATGTGTATTATTTACAACATTTTAACATACAACATACATAAATATGCATATACTTCAAATAACGCTGTACATATTGACACTTGAAAATGGAAAATTCATAGCGTGCTCAAAACAAAAGTACGTTTTAAAGTGGACATAATGCATAATTCAGACGGGCATAAGGAAACAAACATAACCGAAAATATTTTTTTTTGTATTTTAGTTTGCAAAATTTTTAATAAAGTGTATGTAAAGAAGAGACAGTAAGGCTTTTCTGTTGCCTGTGGCACCCACTGCAGGCACTAGTGGGAATGACAAACAAACGTATATTTTTGGCTGGCCTGCTAGTGAATCTATGGCACCCTGAGGAACACACTTTAGATGCAGAACTCCTCAAAATAGGTAAAATGGTGGTGGATTAAGACCTTTTACAATGTGTGCGTGTTTCAGCTTTGTATTTCAAATACAACAAAAGTGTCAGCCTAATGAGATCACAGGAGTAAATGGACTGGAATCCTACAGATGAACCTGAAAGTGGCTCAATGGATTCATCTCCAGATACAATTGAAGACATGCAAACTGCTCTTACCTAGACTTGAGTAACTGTACAATTCACATACTCCTTGCTGGCTTGCTATATGACACAAAGTACTCAGATATGCACCCAAACTGTTTGAAGGAAAAAATAAAAAAATAAAAAAAATCTTGAGATGTGTTCAAGCCTTGCCTTCTGGCCAGCATGCCTCCACAGCTGTGAGTCTGAGCAGACAAAGCCAAAGTTCACATTATGCCCTGTCATGATCTTTCCAATGTGCCAGCAGAAGAGCCATGTTGCCATATTTACCCAGGGCCAACATTGGACTTCTCACACAATAACATACTTGTTTGAATGAAAAGTTTTGTTTTTCCCCTCTTCAAGTTTTTTTTTTTTGACACATCCAATATATTAACCTTCTTACATTGTGTAATTTAATGAAACTTGATAGTGGTTTAATATATAATTGATCACATACTGTAGATCAAAAGAGATATCAATGATGTGATGAGGCTTGAAAAATAATAATTTATTAAAAAGGGGGTATGACGCTTTTTGCTGGGATTTGGTAATAAACACATCTTTATCACTATCTTACACTGTGTTGGTTAGAAAATGCAATATTGATCTAAAACAGCTGAAACAAAATATCCAGTAGTTTCACTTCCTGATTTTCAAACGATCTTATCCTAAGCCCCTCCCACTCCCTCTGTGTGGCTGTTGTGAATCTATGATGAGTATTTTGCTTTGAGATAAAAGCAATAGATCAAAAGATGAGGAAGCATTTCTTGGATACGTAGGACCCCGCATCTTTGAGTAATCCCTAGGGAAAATCCAAAGACTACTCAAAGATGCGGGGTCAAAACGCAGCTCCTGGTATGTTTCTGATGAGAGAACAACATTGTAACATGTGGAAAAGCATTCAAAAGTTCATTTTGCTTCCCCTTCAGTGTCAATGTTGAAGAGGCTGGCAATACAGAGAATACAAATCGAAGAATTAGAAGAACAGAATAAAGTAAATATTACTTAAAGAGGGGGTATTATGCTTTTTTCAATCACATAGCACCAGTCTATAGCATACTACAATGATGATGTAACCTTCTGTTGGTCTGTATATGCAGTAAATTAAAATAACTGCCTTGAATAAAATTGCTCTCTCAAAATGGCTGTACCGAACGTCTTGAAATAGGCCTCTGTCTCTTTAAGAAGCTTTCCGACACGCCCCCTTCAGCACACTGCTGTGGCATCTAAACAACACTACTGTGCAGGGAGGGGGCTCTGCTGAGCTGAGGAGCAGTGGTTGGTGGCTTGGCTGGTGACGAAAGGTCCAGAGGCGTCTCCAGGAGGTGGGGGCGTTCCTAGGAGGACTGAGGCATAGCTACACCTAAAATGGCTGCCGTCTAAGTTTTTACTGATTACTCAAAAATATGTGAATGAGCCAAGGCAACACTCCAGGCATGTGTTTAATGAGGGAATGACATAATAACATGATATAAAGCTTGAAAAAGTCGATTTTAAATAATACCCCCCCTTTAACACTTAATAAGAACAAGGAATCCTCCAGACATCCCAAAGATTCTCAATGGGCTTAAGATGTGGACTCATTTTTCTATGATATGTCCTATAAAGATACTGTATTTTCCAAGCAGATTGCAGAAGCTACACCAACATGTTCCTTATGTCAAAACAGTGACACCATAAATGTAAAAAGGCTCATCTTCCCACACAGGCCTCCCGTTACTGCAGCTGTCAGCCCCTTCATTCCCCCTACAGACCTGTTTCCAAATTACCTTTTCTATCGAAAATTTTAGAAAAGGTGGTCTATGATCAGCTCAAACTGCATCTTAACTCAAACAACATTTTTGAAAAATTCCAGTCTGGTTTTAAGTCCTTACACAGCACAGAAACTGCATTGCTAAAAATATTTAACGATCTCCTTTTAATTTCTGACTCTGGAAGCCCATCTGTGCTAGTGCTCTTAGATCTGACGGCAGCGTTCGACACTGTCGACCACACAATTCTCCTTTCTCGCCTCGAGTCATGTGCAGGAATTAAAGGCACAGCGCTCAATTGGTTTCGATCGTATTTGACTGACCGGTCATTCTCTGTTAACTTGGGATCTTTTAAATCAAATAAAGCTTCTCTTGACAGCGGAGTGCCCCAAGGCTCTGTCTTAGGACCAGTCTTGTTCTCACTGTACATGTTGCCACTCGGCTCTATTTTAAAAAAACATAACATATCATTCCACTGCTTTGCTGATGATGTTCAGGTTTATCTTCCGCTTAATGTTAAATCAAACTCATTTCAAGACCTGCAGAATTGTCTTAACGATATAAAAGATTGGATGTCTCTCAACTTTTTAAATTTAAATGACAAGAAAACAGAAATTGTAATATTTGGCCAGCTTGACCATCCTGTTTTCACTGGTGCATGTAGCCACCTATCGTCTTTCTGTCGTCCATTTGCAAAGAGTCTTGGTGTTTATATTGATGGTGCATTCAAAATGGACAAACAAATAAGTTCAGTGGTCAAAACCAGCTTTTTCCAGCTGAGGCTTTTGGGGAAGGTCAAACCATACTTGCCACCAAGCCAACTTGAAAGAGTGGTCCATGCGCTTATAACGTCACGGCTGGACTATTGCAATTCATTATATTATGGCCTTGACCAATTGTCCATCCACAGACTGCAGTTGTCCAGAACGCGGCGGCTCGTCTGCTCACAGGGACCAGACGACGGGAGCACATTACCCCTGTGCTTTCCTCCCTCCACTGGCTTCCTGTGACTTTTAGAATCCAGTTTAAAATCTTATTGTTTGTTTTTAAATCTTTTCATGATCTGGCACCTTCTTACTTAAGTGACTTACTGAATCGGTATACTCCGGGCAGAACACTGAGGTCTTCTGACCAGTTGCTCTTACACTGCCCACGGTCCAACCGGAAAACCAGAGGTGATCGAGCCTTTGCTGTTGCCGGTCCTAAACTCTGGAACTCTCTGCCCTTGGAAATCAGGGCGGCCTCCTCTATTGTCAATTTCAAGTCACTGCTGAAAACGCATCTTTTTGCACTGGCATTTTAATTCAAGCTGAGTTAGACATTTTGATTTTACTGCAGTTTTATTTTTAATTTTCTGTTTATCATTTGCAGTACCTAGTATGTTGTATGTTGTTTATATGTTTGCTCTGAATATGGAAAGCACTTTGGGGCAGTATTCTGTTTTTAAATGTGCTATACAAATAAACCTTGACCTTGACCTTGACCTTCATTCATGGCCAGTGATTGATAACTGTCGAGATAATACCTTCTCCATACCCCGCCGCATAATAAGGTGCCAGTGCAGTACAAGTTCTTCAATATAGCATATAAAAAAGGCATGTGTATATTAATTTAGCTTCAGTATATTTCTGCATCGTTCGGCTCATCTTGGCGGGGGCCAAGTTTTGCACCTTCATTCTCTCGACAGGCGCTGTTCGTTCGCCAGGCTGCCACGAGGAAAATGACTAACAATTTCACACTACATCGCTAATTGTCTGAGTCAAAAGGTGATGATTATTTCCGGGAGCCCGGTGTAGTGCAAAGCAAGCCCCGACTATAAAATAAAGTGAGACGTCTCGTTGGCGCGTCGCAATTGCCTCGGGAGCCGGGCCAACAATGACGGTTCAGAGGCGAACGCAGTTACCGCAAAGTGACTTTCACCTCCGCGGAACCGACGCTTTCTCAAAATTGGGGGCTTACATCAAAATAATTGGTGCGTAATTGGATGCATGGCGCGGCGCGGTTGATGGATTCAGCGACAATGTAGTGGGATAGAAGTGTTGTACAAAGGGTGACTGAATGACTTTGGGGGAAAAGAATGTCCAGGAGTAAAAAGTGTTATCTGTCACCTCGAGTCTCTCTCTCTAAAACCAATTCAACCTGGATAGACTCACACAGACAAAAGCAGCGATTAGGGATATTTATTGACATATGTATTAGTTTTGGCGATCAGACCCCGGCGGTAGACATCGATGTATAAGTCAGTGTAGATGAACAGCTTGGAGTTAGGGATGTGTTCCCCCGGAGCCTGGACACTGGTGGTGGTATGGAGACCCATGACGGATGCAGCAGGTAGAAGCCGTGGACGAAGAGGCGGAGATGGGGTGGAGGTGGGTCGCAGCGCAGCTGGGAAGCGAACGGACCATGATTGCTGGGGCTTAAAAGCGGGACCAAGGGCGATGATTGGCTGCTACGGAGGTGCGGCTCTTACGCTGATGGCTGAGGTGGAGGTGTGGCCCTCACAGGATTGATCGTTGGCTGGAGGTTGATGACGCTGGGGTTTGTCTACCAGGCTGAATTAACGCCTAGGCTTCATAACATCAGGCTAGAAATCCGGGAGTAAGAATGGACTCGGAGCTGAACTTAAACAGCCACATCAAAGCAATAACAGCTTTTTACCATCTGAAAAACATTGCCAAGATCAGAGGTATAATGTCTAAACCAGACTTAGAGAGACTTTTTCATATTTTTCTCCAGCAGGTTAGACTACTGTGACGGCCTGCTCACTGTTAGAGCTGCAGTCCATCCAGAACGCTGCTGCTCACTGACAAGAACCAGGAAATACGACCACATTAGTCCAGTGCTCTGGTCTCTGCACTGGCTTCCTGGCACTCAGAGAATAGAATTTAAAACAGCTCTGCTTGTGTACAAGTCTTTTCATGGTTTAGCACCAAAGTCCATCTCTGACATGTTAGAGCCGTATGAACCATCTCGGGCCCTGAGAACTTCAGGGAGGGGTCTCCTGGTGGTTCCCAGAGTCAGGACTAAACACGGTGAGGCTGCGTTTCAGTTTCATGCAGCTAAAATCTGGAACAGTCTTCATGAGGATGTGAGACAGGCCTCAACTCTGACAATGTTCAAATCCAGGCTGAAAACAGTTATTTTTACCCGTGCATATGAAAACTGAAAGTATTTTATAATTATTTGTAATTAATTGATCTCTGTGTTGATGTTTTATGAATTGATTTTATCTGCTTACAGTGAATGAATTGTGCTCTACAAAAACTTGCCTTGCCAATAATGCTCGAACTATCACCTTGGCTGCAAACTAAATGAAAACATGAAGTGAAAGAAAACTTGCAATACATATTTTCCGACTTTTTTTCCGACTTTTTGTTAGTAATCAACATGGAAAGTCTCAAATTAATATATCTGAATCTGAATGTAAATATTTCCCCTGTTCCCCTACTTACCTTAAAGGGACTAGATACAAGTTGGTCATTTTATACTCACTACTGCCACCTCAGGTCTTAACTGCGTAACTGCAGTCTCTATATTAAGCTCGTGCATGACGGCAATTCGGACCTAAATTAACACCTTTTTGAGTGACAGGATTTTAGAGGCAGTTGTGGTGAATCGGTCTGGGCTCATTGTACACATTAGGTCATTGCTGGAACATGTAGGGGGAGGAAAATACTTAATTTTAACATTTTTAAACTCTGTATAGTCCCCTTAAGTACTTCTCGATCATTTTTATTTAGTTTGACAGTGGAGAAATGTCGGCAACCCCTGCTCTTCTCTGATATCCCATGACCTCAGGTAGGCCTTGCTTGAGCTATTTCTTCCATAAACAATCTACAACCACCTCCATCTACCAGCTGATGGGAATGCAAACAGCTATAGAATCCCTCAGTGCACACAACAGAGGAGGGAATACATGACGTACAATGTGCTGCTGACCCTGCCTTTGTGAATCACGGCTTCCACAGAGCGTCGGCTGGATGTTTGTTTGTCTTGGCGTCGACGCGCTGCAAATGGATAATGCCTCGGCTTGCTTTGTGCGTCTCATTCATGACGGCATCTGCTCTTTAAGTCTTCCATGAAAGAGGCCACCAGTTGGTTTTGAACTTTGAATGTGCTTCGCAAAACATATTTGTAAGAAAGTGTCGTTTTTGTAAAGCTCTGAAAGTTAAGTCAAGGTTTGTTTCGATGAAAGGGTTGCCTGAGTTTTACAGTTCAATTTATTTTCATCCCTACTACTGTAAAGCACATACAGAGGCACATGTAGAGAATGCCACCTAGACATCAGGAGAACATGCCAAAAAAAACTCATACAGAAAGGCCCCACGCGGTTCGGGAATACAACTTGAGAGTAGTAACCGTTTTCTTGCTCATAATACCTTCTAATTCCTTTCGAACATTTTTTGTACACGGTGGACAAGTTTGAAACTGAAAAATCAGCACCGTTTTGGCTGTAAATCCTCTTTACACGGACTTATCCGGGCTCCGGATTGAAGCTTTTTCGAACTCATGTTGTCATTTCGCGAGTGTTAGCGAATGCGTTGAGGATTTGGGAAAAATGCACTGACCACTCCGAAAACGGCTGCTCCTCTCTGACATCCACAGACCCGGACAGAGGTTAGAGAGAGTGAGTTAAGCCACGCGGAAAATGTTCCAAATATTTTTGCTGTTAATGATGAGGATGGGATTTTGAGGAATGATAACTGCTTTCCAGTAATGTGGGGCTAAACGATTTGAGAAAACAGACGTCAAAAGTTGCATTTGGGATAGTTTGTACTTTTTCAAGATGACGTGACGTGCAGATTATAAACATGTTCAAGAATGTTAACATTTGAAACTAGACTGAAATATTGGCTGCTAAAAAGATGTAAGAAACATGTCTGGATAGCTCTAAACGACAGTGTCCATATGATCCAATGGAGATAGAGAAGGGCTATGTTACAATAAGAGCAACTCATGTGTCGCACAACGCAGATATAAAAAAAACATGCATTTATGTAGTGGATTATTATCAAATCAAATCAAATTTATTTATATAGCACATCTAAAACAACTGTTGTTAACCAGTGCTTCACAAAACGGTCTACAGTACAAAAAATAATAATAAAATAATAATAAACAAAACACAATATACAAGCAGCAAAGCACTAACAGCTCTGATTTTGGCCATGATGTGCTAGACAGTGTTAAAAGCTTTTGCATACAAATGTGTCTTAAGCAACGATTTAAAATGGTCAAGTGTCTGTGCAGCTCTTATGTGGAGAGGCAGGTCATTCCACAGTGTGGGAGCTGCAACAGAGAAAGCCCTGTCCCCTTTGGTCACACGCTTGGAGCGAGGAACCTCCAAAAGCAGCTGATCAGCAGATCTCAGAGCCCTAGCAGGGCTATTAGAATAAAGCCTTTGGAAGAGGAGTAAATGTATTAACCTATAGGCAAAGCAGCAGCATCTCCATGGAAATGAGGAGGCAATGTTCCCAGTGAAGACTTGTCTGAGGAGAGACGATCCCACTAGCAAAACAAATGCTTTACTTATCTATATTGAGTGAAAAGTTTCAGAGAGTGGTTTTAAATACCAAATTTTGATGCAGTCATATAGTAACATATGTTGTTGTTTTTTTATTATATAATATTGTCCAATGTGATAACGTGGCATATGTTCACTTCAGACTTGAGTCCCACCTGAGCCTAACTGTCGTGCACATCTGAAATCTGCAGGTGTGGAGTACTTCAGTCTCTACGGGATTGCTCTTGTCTGTTAACTGAAATCCTATTGCCTGCACAAAGAAATGCTTTCTTTCTCGTTCGCAGTGTTGCTTACTGTGCCAGTAACATTAGGGTCGATCAAACGATGACTGAAATATGAACCAATGTGTATCGTCACACAAGAAGCCCATTCATTTCAGAACATGTGAGGTCTAAACTACTGGATTAGCCTCAGCGCTTCATTTGTAAATCAGTAGTTATTGGAACACTTGCGAACTGGTGCGACGGATTGGAGGAACAGGCCAAATCGCTCACTGAATCATTCACACTAAACACCGCCAGCTTCTCTTGTCCCGAAAATTGGGAGAATATTTGATTAAGACCGGATAGCATGTGGATTTTTAGGCAAACAGAACAATTTACAAGAGCCAAAGGGTTCCCGTGACTTCTTCTTCTTTAGTCGTGAGTTCTTTTGAACCCAATAATGCAAGAAGACACAGCTACAGCATGCACCTTGGCCCAGTCGGTGCCTAGAGCCCTTGACATGGATTGACCATTGATCACAATTGACTCCACATTTGTGATCAAAATGCTCTCCACTTCTTATTCTGCATTTACCCCGCGTACTTGCGTTCCACGTCGCCACTTTTTGCACGCGCACCTCCGGGCCGTCTCGAGTTTCGCTTTGCCGCGCGTGCAAACCTCCACTATCATGTGTGAAATATGCAGCACCAAATTAGCATAATAATTTCATTGGCTTTCGGCGACGGCACAAATCACACTGGGCGCCCGCTCTCCCCGCAATCTCGTCCTGTCACGGCAATCAGAGCCACGGTAAATTTCGGATCAATTCTAATTAACAGTCTCTTTCCCCCCACTAGTGTTTGTAGTCACACTTGTAGTGATTTATGGCCAGGCTTTCTCGGTGTTTTCGCTCTCTGCCTCTGCTGTTATTTGGCTGTGATTAGGTGTGAAATAAATGATGGAATACCTCAGAAGACTTGGGTGCTTGTAGAAGAAGAAAAAAAACATGAAAATATAGCAAAAAGTTCAGAGGAGATGATGGAAGAGTAATTTGTGCTCCGGCATCTTATAAGGAGGCGTCATTTAGGTTCAAGGTGCCGAGTAGTGTGCAGAGGAAATAAATGGGATTTCAAAGTAATCGGGCCTTGTATAATTCAGTAATGAATGGGAAATTGTGGGCTAATGCGCAGAAATGATTGGAAAGTCAAAGTCCAAGGTTAGGCTATACATTAGTGTGAAAACTCTGCACAACTGAATGCTCACCAGCTTTTTACTTGTGCTGATTTTTTGTTATTTTCACATTGTTACTTTTTCGATCCAGCACACTGGCTTAAGACCGTTGAATGTGTGTGTCTTCACCGATTAACTAGGCTCTAAGTTAGCCCCTGACATTTTAGCTTATTTATCATTTTTCCAACACTTCATTACAAGTTAGCCATTAGTATATACAGTAGGAGTCATGCATGGAACTGATTAGATCTTAAAGCTACTATACCATTCATTCATTTAACATCAACATTTTAGTTATCATAGTAATGTATAATCGATTTCAGGATTACATGTGCTTTTGATAGGTTGTTTTGGAAAAAGTTGAAATAAACTGCAACAGCTCTTTAGAGATTAACTTATTAATGATTCCTCGTGTATGCTCCCCCAAGCTAATGAAGTAACCCCATATTATCTAATAACAGTGCTTTTCAAACCAGAAAGAGCGGAATCAGATTCAACAAAGCGATAATTGAATGGATAAAGTTCGGTGCCTGCTGGTCGTGTGAACGTTGATGTGCATAAGGTTGTGTAACCAGTGTCATCGAGATGCAAGGTGGCCACAATGGCAACAAGCTACACAGCTGGGGTATCGCAGCAGAGCATAACAAAGCTACCCCAAACCTCAATAAGAGCATTTAGCCTCTTACGTATATCCAGAATGAAAATGAAAGCACAATTCCATTGACCATCAGACAGGGGCGTGCTGGGACCTCATTTCGGCCCGGGAATTTAGAGAAGACCGGCCCATTTTTCTGTGGGTTTATAGCTCAGTGATGGCGCACTAGTCTCTGGTGCAGGAGGTCCCCGGTTCAAGTATGGCTTTGACACATTTCTAACTCTTTCTCTTTTTACATGGGCCGCTGCACACACAGTCTGAGCCTGATACAACTCCACAATCAGCACCAAGTTATAAGATAAACATATTTTTTTGGCCACTTTTCTACCTTTCACTGGCTTTTTCTCTCTTTACTCGCGCGGACACTTGTCTCCGCTAGATTGGACTTCAACTATTCAACTAAAGGGAGGGGTGTTCCACTTAAACACTCTTAAAGACCCCTCTGAGTTAGTACAACGTCAAATGGTATCTCCCCGCCACAAGGATGAAAAGTTAGATGCAAAGATTTTTTCTAATTTTGACACATTTCCCCCTCATGGGGGCGCCACGGCCCACCAGGAAACCTCCTGACTCTCCCTATGGCCAGCACGCCTCTGCCATCAGAGCAAGTAATCTTCAAACAAACAAAAAACATGCACCATAGAGGTGTGTGTTGAGTGTGACAGTACAAATACAGCATTAACTGCATATTTTCAATGACTTGTCACAAGCAGGCAGTGTGTTCGCCTCGTACCAATCCACTTCCAAGGGAGCGTGCTCAAGGCAAAATCCCTGCTGTGTATTTGGGTTGTCTTAAACCTCAGCAGGTACATACACGCAGCAGGAGTATTATACTGGCATAGAATGACCTGTTGGGGAAATCATCTTGACACTGGTGATGTAAAGTGGAGAAGATGTTGTGTCTACAGGTAAAGAGTCTGAAGGTTCTGCTGCTGCCTGTGAGATGGGATGAGGGACGTCTGCTGAGAGCTTGAGACATGATTGGTTTGGCTGACAGCGACAATGGCAATGACGGTCACGGCACAAATATAATCCAGCATCATTTTCACCACCTCCTCTTTAACATTCTTGCTTAGCATTGCTCATTTCAAATCAATCACTGAAAACATAAACCTCTATGACTCCTAATTAGCCAAGGCTATATTTCTATACATGTAATTAAAAGAGTGGGGTGGATGTCTGGCCCCAAGGGAAGACGATCTGAAATCCTAGCCAATGCAGGAATAGATTTTTTCAGTCCGATAAATTTAACTTCCGTTTACTGATAGTGCGGTGCCAAAGAGTGCGCCTCCCACTCCGCTCGTGTCTACTTACTCTGGCACGCAGCCTTTACTGCTCTAATGAAAAAAAAACTGTAAGACAAGGTCAAGCGGCGTTCACCTTGGAGCTGCTGCACATTTGTTTATGAAAATCATGTTTAACTTGTAAATTTTCCATTTTACAGGGAGCCGGCTGCTAGGCAACGTATGGAAATGCACATGAGTTACAGATCCCTTGCTCACAGAGGCCGGGATTGGGTGTTTTATTAAAAAGGTGGACGTGTCAATCTTCATATACCTTCGCTGGCTGGTTCATTAGGTATGCTTGTTCAGCTTAAAAATATCGGACAAGTACGGGGCGAAAAAACTAATCCTTTTAAGCATTCAAGCATGTTTAATATAAATAGTAAGTGTCAGAATTGCAGAGCGGTTCGTTGAGGTCGTTCGGTGATGGGGCAGTTATTGTTAAAGCTGCACTACATGAATTACAGTTGTAGGTGAGTACAATCTTTCAGCTGTTGCCGAAATACGTTTCGAATTTTCACAGGCCCTCCCACACATCTCGACTGTCCAAATGACTTCATTAGAAGCTCAGGCAGGGTTCATAGCGAGACCAGATTGAGACGTGAACAGGGCGGAAAGGAGGAAAAACTGCTATTTATTTTGGCACAATTGCCTCGTTTACAATGTAGATCTATGGTGCCAAATGAAGTTCACTCTACTACCAGATTTTTTTTTTTAAAGAGGGGGTATTGTGCTTTTTTCAATCACATAGCACCAGTCTATAGCATACTACAATGATGACGAAACCTTCTGTTGGTCTGTATATGCAGTAAATTAAAATAACTGCCTTGAATAAAATTGCTCTCTCAAAATGGCTGTACTGAACGTCTTGAAATAGGCCTCTGTCTCTTTAAGAAGCTTTCCGACACGCCCCCTTCAGCACACTGCTGTGGCATCTAAACAACACTACTGTGCGGGGAGGGGGCTCTGCTGAGCTGAGGAGCAGTGGTTGGTGGCTTGGCTGGTGACAGTCAAAAGTCGAGTTTACATAATACCCCCCTTTAACACTTAATAAGAACAAGGAATCCTCCAGACATCCCAAAGATTCTCAATGGGGTTAAGATGTGGACTCTGTGGCGGCCAATCCATGTGTGAAAATGATGTCTCATGCTCCGTGAACCACTCTTTCACAATGTGAGCCCGATGAATCCTGTCATTGTCGTCTTGGAATATGCCTGTGCCATCAAGGATGAAGAAATCCATTGATGGAATAACCTGGTCAGGCCATCAGTCGATCTCATTCTTTGGGCACACAGTGTTGCTGAACCAACTGCAGCAACCCCAGGTCAGAACAGTTAGTTAAATCCAGGTGGCAACTTTTTATTTTGTCTTTAGTCAGGAAATGTATATTTGTCATCTATATACTGTATAACACTTTGTCTATGGATTCCGTTGAAAAGAAGACATTTTAAAGGCAAGGCAATCTTTAAGGGCAAGAAATGTACACTGTAAGGTAGGGGTTCCCAAAATGAGGCGTGCGACTCTTCGAGAAGTTTGATGTTGTGTTGAGATTAGCTCATTTGTGCAATAACACTGTCAGCTGTTAATAGAGAGGCCAAACTAGTCTTTTCAAGCACACTAACAGAAAATTCATTATCTGTTTGTAAAGAAAATCTGCATACAAACATACTAATCTTGGAGATAAAAAAGCCAGTGGAAAGTTCTGTCATAGATGTCAGGTTGTACTCTCCCAAAACCCATTATTTAGAGCACTTCCTCTGTTCTAACACATCAAATCACTCCAAGACATTTATGAGCATAACCTGGTGTGTAAAAATCCATTCCTTAACAACGACAGGCTCCGACGCTCCCTGCTGTCTGGCGGTGGGACTCGTGTTTAATCATGATCAGGTGTGATTCTCCTCCATTACCGCTATCATCGTGGGAAATCCCGCTTGAGCGCCAAAACGTTTAGACTCCAGCAAAGTCAATCAGAAAAGCTGTAAGATTGATAGCCCGTGCCGCACTCTTTTACCGCTTAATAGTTGTAAGCAAAGTGGAAACGAATTGTTCCACAGCCCAAAGTGTAATTTCCCATATCAAATTCAGCAGTTATGACAGCTGCATTTTTTCCAGTTTGCTAAAAGTCTATTTTCAAGTTCAGTGATTGTCAGGCACGCAGTAGTTACAGTACGGACTTTATTGTACGTGGAGGGAAATTGGTTCCCCGCATTGGACTTATCTTCCAAGACTGCTGTGGCAACTTTGACAAAGTGCTTGGCATCATGGCGTGCATGGTTTAAAGGTTCTGTATCATGCTATTTTAGCCATTCCAAAGTAAAGTATAGGCATTTATATGATATATTGTACCTCTATCACTATGGAGTACTCATTTTGAGAGAAATATAAGTATTTTTGGGGGGTATTTTCCCTACCCGGAAGACAAGACGCTTCGATTCAGTTAACTCCGCCCCTCTCTCCGCTCATTCCACATTCACAGTATTATAAATATAAACATCGCTGCAAAAAGTGAAGTTACTTCACATAATGCAATTATAAGGAGTTGACATGTGCAACACAGTTTCATAAATGGCTAACACATATGCTAACACGCGTTTTGATTGATTCACCGCTCAGTCTGGCCTCCCCATCGGGTTATGAGAATGCGTTGGTTATAAAAGTTAATCCACTTTGATTCTGGCCAAGGTTCACCAAGCATCCATCAGGTTGGTTGATATAGTCGCTGAATCCAGAAAGAAATTCCAACTTCTGGCGAGTGCACTCTTCTTTAGGAAGGTTGAATAGTCCTGTTCCTCTCGTAGCCAAAACAAGGATCTAATAGAGCCAAATGCGCATCCGTGACATTATTGTAAGCAAAATGAACAGGCGGTGTCCAGAGTAGGTTAGAAAGAGCTCCGTCTTCACAAACAATGCACCCTCCGGCCGCGGGAGCGCTTGCTTACTGCCCCGGGACAGCACAGACGGTCGGAGACGGAGAGTTTTTTTTTTTCTTTATTGCTCTCTTACAACAACAACAAAAAAAAGCTGTTTTATAAATTAAAATCAGGCCGTAAGGCATTACATTACAGACGTAGAGCACTTCCGTTCCTTTGTGACGACACAAAGGAACGGAAGGAACAGCTCAGTCGTTTACCAGGAGAGGGCAGAGCAGCTGCTCAGTGAGCAGGATTCAGGAGGATTACTTAGAACTGCGTGAATGAAGCCAAAAACCGCTTTGGGGGTGTTTTTGATAAGGAAATAGCATAACAACATGGTTAAAAACTCCAAAAAGTCGATTTTGCATGATATAGGACCTTTAAATTACAGTAGGGACAGCAAATGTCATGCAAGTCGTGCTTCACTCACACAGATCTTACTCGTATTACTTTGGTTAGTGTCAAATTCTACACAGAACAGCCCCACCTGGAAGATCAAATCCTGGAATATTCTCCCTTTGAGGCAGTAATATTATCCATTGAAATATATAGCACCGAATAGTATGAGTTGTAAGATTACAGCCCGCAATTGTACATTCTTATATATTTATTTTCCCACAGCTGGCGGCTACTGTCAGAAGTCTCAACTTGAACCCTGGCAGGAGGCATTTACCGTAATGCCATCTCCGAACAATCGCAACAATTATACTGCTCTGGCTGTGTGGGCTTTTGTGCAAATTGCCCGTAAACACAAGTCCCTCCTCATTCATCCGGGCCGCTAATGTTCCGCTCCGCCGTTGTTGCCGCTTTTGAATTCAACGGCGGAATCAACCTTTGGCAGCACGAACCGCCGCGCTTTTGTGTAAACCCCCCTCCACCCCTTTAGTAAACAGAAACATGTCCTGGAACCGCGCCATCCCTGCCTCCCTCCCCCTGCCCGCAACAATGAGCAACGCACTAGACAAATCATGTGGGAGGAGAGCAGAGACATCGCAGGAAAAGAGCCCTTTTGTGTAGCGGCTTGTTTGGATCGTAGACACCCACATGGAGGCCGAAAAGGTATCTCCGATGTGCCGGCAATGTTAAAAATGCCAGCCTCTCCAGCTCCTAATTGATACCAGCAGAAGGCACAGAACGCAGACCGCAGTTGCTATGTGGTGTTTTCGCCGTGATTTAAAGGCCACGTATTATCCTAAACCTGGATTTATTTTTTGTACTCTTCCCCTTTCCTCTTCCTCTTCGTAATCTACATTCAGGCTTGGTTTTGTATTATTTGAAGACTTTACCGTGCCTGTAGGGAAATTCCTTCTCTGCATTTGATACATCCTTCAGTCAACCAGTGCTTAAGTTGCTTAAGTGTCAATTTGTCTGGAGCAGTGATGACCAATATCCTGATCATTGCTCTATGGATGAGGAGCACCTAGCTGGAGGAATAGCTTACCGAGTACCTGAAGGAAACGCACCAACATTTTCAACAGTCACTCATTGAGAGGCTTCATCAGTACCTTAAGGGCCTATCTCGACATCTCTGCAATTCGGATTGATTGCACACATACAAAGGGCCCATCTCACCAGCCTAGAGACTAGTTGGTGAATAGAGTTTCCACTGGTTATAAATAGTCTTATGGAGTCTCTTTGAAAATTCCTTGGTATCCGACAGGTCACGGAGACATTGCAGGGACGTCACAGAAACGTCTCACAGGTAGAGGACAACAAATAGTATTTGCGACCTCTTGGAGACCATGCGGAGACCTCTCGGAGACCACATGGAGCCTTTTTCAAGTCTCCATGTGGTCTCAGCTGAAATCGAACCTGTTTGTTTTTTACCGAGACTACCTGGAGACTCGCCTTATCTCCAAGGGATGTCTCAGAGACAGCTCCATGACCAGCAGCAACTTGAGTCCCCAATTAGTCTCCAAATAGTCTCCAGGCTGGTGAGATAGGCCCTTTACATGAATAAACTACAGCTAAAGTAGCTATGACACAAGGTCAATTCATAAAGCGTGAAACGGGAGGAGAAAGCCTTTTGTTACGCTGCCCACAGAACAAAGCAGAACTTTTACCAGTGAATTCATTAGTGCTTCTGTCACATCTAAAACCCTTAATACCTTCATTTTTACCTTTTTAGTAAAAATGTCACGAAATTTGGTATTTTTACCAAATTTCTTCAGTCCCTTTTTGTCACACAAAACAAATCATAATACAATGCAAACTTCACGCATCAGGCTTATTGTCTCACAAATTCCAACTTTTACAACATACTTTTATAGGGCAAACATAATGGTACCATACAAAAAGAAAAAAAAAGTCTGGTATAGGTCCTTTAGTATATTTATGTTTATTATATATAATTAGTTTTAATTTAAATTTGTGAAAACTATTTTTCATCAGTATTGTATTGTATTGTGATGCTCTTCTAAAACACTGTGCGGAGTGTGCACTCATGAAAAAGGGTCCCATGCTCTCATTCCCTGCAGAGGGCTGGGTATCTTTGAGTTTTTCCTATACCAATACTTTAAAAATATTTTGTTTTTGATACTTTTTTCTATACTAAATATTTTTATTTTTATATTATATATATTAAATATTTCTTCATCTAGAACCATAAAACACAACAATAATGTTAATGTATTCAATAAAAGACCATTTATTTTAAGTTTGTATAATTTATTTAAGCAGAAACAACCAAGTGACTTTCTTTAGTGCTATCCCTGGACCCAACAGGCATCGAATTGGTATAAAAAAATAAAAAGTATACCATTTTCTTTTATACCAGTAGTACCTAAAGGTTTTTTACACCCTACATGATTAAATGGTATCCAGCGCTATTTATCCTTGATGCGGGGAGAGCATTCAAACTGCCACCATATCTCTTTTTCTGATAATTTCATTGTGGGCTTCATTTAAACTACAGTACATCTTTCCACTGGCAACATTGCCCATTTCATGTGCACAGCAATGCAACTTTACTTTTTTTTCCTTTTCCACATACATTATTTAAGAGGTAAACCATGAAATCCACATCCCAAAATGTCGCAAATGGAGATAAGAAAAATGGAATAACACATAAAATCAGGACCTTTAAGTAATCCTCCTAGTTTGTCTCTATCTGGGGTAAATCATTGCTTACAGACGGCCGCGGCGCTGCTGGCTGGCCGTGCGCTGGATCAGAATACTGAATGGGGATAGAAGGGGGAGCTTGTTGAGCAGTGTGAATGGTTAAGGCGAGGTTGTGAACTGGGATTTGGCATCTTAAGCTCTCGCTGCTATCAGTCAGCCTATACACGGCGGCCGCTGTTCCAGAGATGGGCCAGAGTCTGTGATAAGAATACTGTACGTGCGCTGTTTGGAGAGGTTTCCCGAGGCGTGCGCCCGCGAATGCAAAGAGGGGAGGGCGCGACGCTATCAAAAAGTACTTAGCGACTTGTGATGTATAGATTCGGTGTTTGCTAAAAGGAAACCAAGTGCGAAATCACTGTGCTTTAGAAACAGATTTACGTCTCGAAAAACAAAAAGCCCATTGTTTTGTTTTTCTTTCGGTTAATATGTTTGGCCATTGATTATAGAAAGAAAACCGAGACACCGGCTACTACTGTCATCATGGACCAGTGGAGTGGAGCCATTATGCTACACATATCTGGGCACAGTGATTGACAGCTCTCTCAGATTCTTTTAACCTCTTAACCCCCACTTTGGTTCGGCTTGACCCAAATCTAAAAGCTTCTCGACTGGATCTTACAGCCTATAGGCCAGTACTGTATATAACCCCTCATTTGAAAGCTAAGCCCTACAAAACGGAGCTAAAACCTTTGTGTTGTTGCCAGGTTTTGGTCACTTTTTTGTCTGATTTTTTGTTGTTGTGATGTTGTAGTGACTTTTTGGTCACGTTTTTGTTGCTTTGTCGTCACTTTTGTGGCCCTTTTATGTTGCGTTTTTGTAACTTTTTCATAATTTTTTGTTGTGTTTTTATCCCCGTTTATGTCTATGTCTTTTCTTCAAGAAGCTTTTAGATTTGGGTAAAGCCAAACTGAAGAAAAGGTGGGGGTTAAGAGGTTAAATGAAGCCTAGCTGGTAATTGACCAATGAATCAATGTATTTACAGGTGCTCGTCATATAATTAGAATATCATGAAAAAGTTTTATTTCTGTTATTCAACTTAAAATGTGAAACTAATATATGATATAGTTTCACAGTTTAAGTTGAATAACAGAAGTGAATGCACTTTTTCATGATATTCTACTTATATGACGAGCACCTACCATGTATCCTGGTGAGCCATTATGCTAATGTTGTTTTGTTTGTGGACATGCCTGTGTACATGTGTTTTACTGAATTATACTGTTTTGTCCTGACGCCAAACCTGTCGAATGCTGCAAGACAAATCTACCTACTGGTACTAATAAAGTAAACCTGAACCTAAATATTTGCTCTGCTTTTCCTGGTTTTGTTTAGCAATTGAAACTACAAAGTGTTTCTGCATATCATTACACCATCAATGGACCAGTCCCTATACATCTATTAGTGTCATGTTGGTAATAGCCAAGGTGCTGATTTACTTTTTCCAAGATTCTAAATATAGGGCATTGGTTTGATATTTTGCGCATTTGTGAAAGCTCAAAACTATGAAATATCATGTATCGTTCTCTCAGAACACGTCAGGCCACCACCTATGCCCAACCTTTGCCTTTGCTGAGCCACTGCTGCCCACGAAACTGGTCAAAACTTCCTTCTGTTAGTTGCAGATGAACGATTTAAGTAACCTACACAATCCTAGCGTTCTCTGCATGTGAATATGAAAGATACGAAAGCTCTGTAACATGCACCAGGACAAGAAGTGGAAGATAAATTATTTTAAAAAGTGTTTTTTAACTCTGTTTCTTAATAGTTCAAGTTCTAATCTGCACTATAACTTCGTCTTTTTAAGCATATTTTTCCTCGTAATTTTATTTTGCTTTAATACAAGTTTTCCAGTTCCAAATGGTATTAATCATACTGCCTACGATCTTAGATGAGAAAGTGTTATCATCGCTCCCCTTCCCTTGATGCTTTTTATAATTTTTTTTTTTTAATCCTTTATTATATATTTATATTTTTAATACAACAGCATATCCTGACTGTAAATAGGACACATCCTCTGGCTGCCAAACCTAGATACAAGTCGTCTGAGGTCTTGCCAGCTTTCTGTCCATTCCCGTATTTGCCAGATTAATGCCACCAGGAACTAGCTGGATGCTAATAGACTCACAACGTGCTATTATAGTTGCGTCATCCATGTCTTGTTCCCACCTGCAGGCATATTGCTGCAGCACAGCCCACACGCTGTCACATCAGCTCGGCTTGTCAACAAAATATATACTGTTTGGTTTCCTACGAGACGGCAGAGAGCAACGACAAAAAAGCAACAACAAATGGACAAAAAGAAGCTTACCTGGTTCTTCTTTCATGCGATTATTCTGAAGAGCAAAAAGTGAAAATCGATCGGTTACGTTGTGCTTTTTAATGGATAGGTTCACAACCAATCGGAGTTGTCCATATACAGTAGGTCATAGTTTGGAGTGCAACTTGAGCTGTCACAATAATTACTACATCAACCCCCCCCCCCATTTTTCTAGTACTATATTATCTTTGACCCAGAGTAATTGTGTTCATGTTTATTGTGAGACATTTTAAGATTTAAGCACTAAGCTTTGCGGCCATTTTTAAAGGCACACTGTGTAACATTTTGGACTATACTGTTGCCATCACAAATCATGCTCAACACAGAAAATGCTATAACTGCAGTGGGTAATCAAAGAATGGATGAGGATCTATAACCTGTTTAAATCTCCAGTTGTGCTGCCTTTAGTCGACATCTCCATGGCGACGAGCTGGAGACGCACCCAGTAAAGTTACAGTCATGTCTAAGGAGAGGCGAGCCGCTCACAGCAAAAGCACATGTTTGTTTGTACATTTATGAGGTATTTTTCAATGAGGAAAATAATAAATGCTTGTATTTCAATTGTATTTATTGGGTAAAATTCTACATGACGTGGGTTTAAGCTTTAGCGCTAGTTTCCGTGGCATCAAAAGGTCTTCAATAGGATCGTTTATCGCAACATTTTCCTGCCTCAAAACAACTTCAATATTTGTTACCGTGACAGACCTACTGTTGACTAGACTTCCATTGGGTCAGCTAATAAACAGCAACAATGTGTCGTACCACAACTACGCAGATCTACGTGTCACTGACGGCAGGTGAACATGGGCCTGTAGATACTCTCTGTCACTGCATCGAACAGATCAATTTGTGGATGCAAAACAACTTTCTCCAACTAAACTCAGACAAAACTGAGATCATTGTCTTTGGCCCACTGACACAAAGACAAAGTGTTATCAGTCACCTTGAGTCTCTCGCTCTGAAACCAAAAAATCAGGTTAGAAATCTAGGAGTAATCATGGACTCAGACCTGAACTTAAACAGCCACATCAAAGCAATAACGTCATCAGCTTTTTACCATCTGAAAAACATTGCTAAGATCAGAGGAATAGTGTCAAAACCAGACTTAGAGAGACTCATCCATGCATTTGTCTCCAGCAGGTTAGACTACTGTAACGGCTGCTCACTGGCCTTTCTAAACGAGCTGTTAGAGCTGCAGAACATCCAGAACGCTGCTGCTCGAGTCCTGACAAGAACCAGGAAATACGACCACATTAGTCCAGTGCTCCGGTCTCTGCACTGGCTTCCTGTCACTCAGAGAATAGAAACAGCTCTGCTTGTTACAAGTCTTTTCATGGTTTAGCACCAAAGTACATCTCTGACATGTTAGAGCCGTATGAACCATCTCAGGCCCTGAGAACTTCAGGGAGGGGTCTCCTGGTGGTTCCCAGAGTCAATAATAAACACGGTGAGGCTGCGTTTCAGTTTCATGCAGCTAAATCTGGAACAGTCTTCATGAGGATGTGAGACAGGCCTCAACTCTGACAATGTTCAAATCCAGAAAACTGAAAGTATTTTATCTGCACTCTTGCCTTTTACTGTAATTGATTAACTTTATGTTGATGTTTTATTGATTGATTTTATCTGTTTTCTTGTAATTTCTCTTTCTGCAACTGTGAAGCACTTTGAATTGCCTTGTGTATGAATTGTGCTCTACAAATAAACTTGCCTTGCCTTGCCTTGCCTAGACCCGGGGTTCTCAAACTTTTCAGACCGTGACCCCCAAAATCACTCAACAAACAACTCGGCACCCCCTTCTGTATAATGTAATTAGCATTTATAATAATTCAAGGTGCAAAACATTTGAAATCTGGTTCATTGGTGTGTATTTTTGATACTGTCATTTGATATTTCAATCAAAAATACATCAGTTTCAGAAATGGCCTATATACTGTCTCAAAAATCATCTTGCGACCCCCACTTTGGGAACCGCTAGACTAGACCGCACTGATCGAGTATCTGTAGAAGTTTCTTCTCGCCTTTGCGGTCAAAATGTAAGGCTGGCTAAAGCTAAAGCTAGAGCCCCAGCCCGTAACACAAAACGATATATCCTACTTCGTGAAAGAGTAACGATAAAGTGCAGTAAAGTGCGGTGGGGTTAAGGCAGTCCTGACTACTCTGACAAAGTTTGAATATTTTGTTTAACCAATTGAACTACAAGAGCGAGAAGTTTCCGGAGATATAGTTCTGGACTCATTAAACCATGTCCGGTCGATGACATTTAAATCTCTACCATGAGATTTATGGCCTTATCACCCAGCCTTAAAGCTATGGTCACAACCGGCCGTACGGGCTTCTACGGCCGGTCTACGTGCACAAAAAGCAAGAAAACGCACGGAGAGCGCGTGTGTGATGTGCGTGTGACGTGCGTGTGACGTGCTTATTTTGGAGCCGCAGAGGTTCTTTGACATGTCAAACAAACTCTACGGGCGCTTACGTTTTTTTCAGATTGCAAGAACGCCGTACGTCTGCGTGAGTCGTCTGTACGGCAGGCGTATGTCTTTCGTACGTTTTGTACGAAACATTTTCCGTATGCCGCACTTGCGGACTTCGTATATGTGTCGCGTTCCACACGCACACCATTAGTGCGGCCAACGCACGCTCAGATATCTCGTGCGTCCTCTGTACATTTTGCGTAAGTCGTTCGTGAATTGCCCGTAGGCGAGAGTGCATCTACCGCACGAAAACTCCGATGTTTAAAGCTTCAGAGGTGCCTCTGACCAGGTACAAAGTACAAAGCTTTTGCAATACGCCGAGGGGAAGAGGGAAGGCGAGGAGAGAACAGGTGTCAAAGAGAGAGGAGAGAAAAAGGCGTTATGCTGGTGTGACACGCAGCATCAAGTTTGTGTGAAAGGTTTTTTTTGGATCTATGTGAATATAAGACATGTAGTCACTGTGGCTTTCGCTCTCCAGCTCCTGGAAAAGTGTGTACTGCCCAAACATAATCTCTGAGATAACGCACGGCGTTGGTGCACACGACGTACAGATCGTGTGCCGTTTTTGCAAACTTCATACGAAGCCTCATGAACCCACGGTCAGTACGTTTATTGCAGGTTGGTCGTGCGTTTACTGCACGAATGAAGCGACAGCCGCACGTCCGAGCAGCCTGCGTGTGACGCACGTTGGGTGCGCGGTGATCTGAACACCACAACTACGTTCTCCACGAACAAAAAAAGAAACGCAGCGATTTGGGAAACGCCAGAAATCGCACGACCAAAAATTCGTACGGCCGGTTGTGACCGAGGCTTTACTTAAAAAGGCTGGGGGATAAGCCTTACTTAAAAATACACATCACATCACCAGTGTTATTTAAAACAGGATAAGATAAGATAGTGAGTGCGTGATTACATTATTTAGCAATGTTTTGGCCCAAAGAACGTTCGAGAGGATTGATGAAGAATAGGCAGCATTCAGGATGTCTTATACAGGAGAAGTTTATTTACCATCGTTACAGGACCCGGAGACATGAACTCGAGACATTGCGCTAGTCCTGCCATTCAAGTCTGTCTATGCTTCCACAGAAGAGCGTCATACTGATACGCAAGCAAAACATTCAGTGGCTGAGAGTGGGCGCCTGAGCACCACAGTCAAGGCTATGACAGAGATAGTACGACTTTACAGCTTGACCCACGGATAGTACGACTTTACAGCTTGACCCAGTATGATAAATAGCGATTTAATGTTATCCTCTAACAGTCTGAATATAATAAATCATAAGTTCATTCCACAAAAATAACTGTTTCCCTACGATGATGGTATGGACATATTGCAAGACGACAAGGCCGGATAGAAATACCTGCTGTGATAAGGCAGAGCTTTGAGATATGTAACCACGAGTGAAGGTGAATGTGTCTTGTACTTCAGTACCAAGCTGAAGAAAGCCGCATGAATGTTTTGAGATGAGAAAATGGTTGCATATGCAAACAATTCAGCCACTGTTGAATGCAGGTAACTACTAAGTAACGCCAAAGGGAAATGTGCAGTGATTGAAAATATAATACGTTTCTGTTTTGAACTCAATTACTGTAGGTCCGTGCGAATACAGGTAATACCTTGTTCCCACCTGCAGGCACGTTGCTACAGCTCTACCCACACACTGTCACATCGGGGCCGCCTTGTCAACAAAAATCCGCCGTTTGGTTTCCTACAAGCGGGCAGGAAGCACAATCAAACCGTCCCGCCTCATTGTTCATTAAAGACTCCGGGTTGGACGCTGGCTTCGAGTTTGATCTTGTGTTGTTTTCTCTGCGATGCTGCGCGGCGCCACATTCCACAGCCTTGCAGACTGCTTTCTCTCCCCTCTGTAGTTTATTTGTTTATTTATCTATTTGTGTCATTTCTGCACAATTTCTCCCAATTCAGCGCACGCCGCGGTGGCTGGGACCGTGCCACATCGGGGGGAACTTCACGCTTGTTATGCTGGTGCCTTTCTCTGCGTGCCTCCTCTGCTGACCAAACTGGCCCAACTTGAAGCACGGACTCCGCTTAATAAGGCGCTATTTTTGCGAATGGAGTATGCGCACGTCTGAACACGCTCGGACAGAACGCTATCAGACACAGAGAGAGAGTCGAGGAAAACACTGCAAAGTTGTTGGTTTTTTTTTTAGGTCGTCGGTGGTGAAAATTGCTTACAGGCAGTGTGTGTCTTGGGAAATGGACGGCTCGTTTCATAGGCACTAAAGCTACTGTATGTCTTTCCATTTTTTATCTGCCTGACATGGAAAAAAAAAGGTTCCTTGCTGGTTGATGGTTCATATGTACAGTAGGGATTAGGAATTGGCATGTTTTTATCAGTGCCATTGATATTTCTCTTACCGATCCTGTTCTTTATTGATTCTCATATCGATTCCAAATACATCAAAATTATAGGTTATACTGTATATGAGCTTGCTTCTTGTAGTTTTTATTTAAAAAGGGCTAATACATCGGCTCTTTATGCAGAGTATTTTACAAAAGCCATCGTAAAATGGTTATCAAATGAACAGGATTTAAAGATGATTTTATTTATGTATTTTTTACATTTCTGACATTGATTTTGATGTATGTTTGATTGAAAACAGCATATGCATGTACAAGTATGGCAAATATTTAAATACAGTAGACACACTGACATCATTAAACCAGATTTGAAATGTTTTGCACCTTAAAGCAGTAGTAAGTAACTTGTTTACCTTAATACATCCTTTCCTTAGTCCCTCTGGGGGGTAATACAAG
The DNA here is from genome assembly GCA_007210695.1 of Neogobius melanostomus. NCBI lineage: Eukaryota > Metazoa > Chordata > Actinopteri > Gobiiformes > Gobiidae > Neogobius > Neogobius melanostomus. Next base: position 2,941,005 of record VHKM01000010.1, on the reverse strand, counting down.
TGTTAATGGGATGATTGGGGGGGTCTTTCATCTCCCACTGGTGTCTCCGGCCAGAAAACCACAATTGCAACTTTCCCTGCCACCGGGTCAATAAAAAACTAATGGAATCACGACGAAAAAAATATCTCCATTGTGTAATTGGATGTACAGTATCCCTCTCTCCCTTTGTCTTTTCTGTCAGCGTAGTATTTACTCTCACGGACAATTAATGAGTAAAAACCGCAACATGCTACGACACCTGCAGTGGCGCTTATGGCCTCTAGGGGCATGAGTTACTTAGTACAGCTTTAAAATTAGTGGTAGGACTTAATTCATCGCATTTAAGCATCATGCTACATAGATTATTTTTGTTTACGCTAAAGTGGTATAACACAGTTTCAGGGTTTCCACGGGGCATTAAAAAGCATTAAAAGTCCTTAAAAAAACAAATGAAAGCCTTAAATGTCAAGGGCATGAAAATGGATTCAAACTGGCATAATTCTAAACGTTTTGGAAAAGATTACCTCGACACGACTATTTCTCATGCACGTAACTATTCTGGTCTAAAACACACTAAGCTGTCGGCCAACATTATATTCTATTTTTTCCTTAAAAGTTTGTGTCCAATTTGCTTCTTGATAACATTTCCCTTCATTCCTCTGTTCGATGGAATCTTTACAGATCCTTCGTAACCAATTGTTATTGTTTGTGACAATAACATACCGTATAGTATTTGGGCATTAAAATGGCATTCAAAACATGAACTGTTTACTCCGAGTTACTCCTGTCAGAGCATTAAAGAAAAAGTAAATAAATCAATACAAATATCAGAGTGAACAGGTGGTGGTAGCATCTGGAAATTAATAAAGTCAAACGTTTAACCACTTATTCATAAACAGTATATATCACCGATCTTTCAAGATACACATGTTGCCCTTTCTCCACTAAAGTTCAGGTTCCTTTAGTTGTAAACTTGTGTTGTAACTGCTCCATGGTCTATCCCGAGCTGTGTCTCCTTGTAAGCGTCTTATTTATCCCTTAGGCGATTTGAAAACCTCTTCCGACTCTTTACCTGAACCACACGACCTCGAGCTGCAGTCTTTCGTTTGTTTTGATCAACTTTAACCGCAATAATGTCATTCTCTAAGGCTAACCGTCGACCCCTATCCCGAAAATAACAATCCGAGGTCCGCTGCTGCCTCCTGACCTTGGCCTCTTTGTTGCCATGGCGCTTTCTCTGGCGAACACTTTTCACAAATTCGGATTCCCGATGGCACTTTTATCGATGGGTTCAGGAGCCGCTATTCTTTGCATTGATCTTATGAGATTGATTGATTGTTTGTATTTGTGACAAGGTTCATGTTGATCCAGTCACAGCTCATAATCTGATGACATTAGGGATTTTATCTCATTGACCTATCCAGTATCAATGACCTTTTTCATTTCGAAGAGGTTCAATTTTCTGCCAGTTCGTTACAACTACAGCTTTGGAGCAGTTATGTTGTCCCTGTAAGGTTGGAATTGCAAATCCGGCTGTGACCCGTTTGTACGGACTTTACATACGTTGACTACGTGTATGGCCAATGCCGCAGGCTTGCCCCAGGGCAGCTGTAAATTGTAAATGGTCTGACTTTACATCGCACTTTTCCACCTACATAAGGCACTCAATGCGCTTTTACATTAATAAACCACTCGCCCATTCACACTCTCATTCACACGCCAATGTAAACAGACAATGGAGGCAAGGTGGGTGAAGTGTCTTGCCCAAGGCCAAAAGACACCAGAGTGTGGAGTGGACGGATTTGGCTTAATTGCAGCACTTAGAAAAGCAAAAGCAGTCAAGTATTGTGGCCATTTTGTAGATCTCTCCTTATACTGACCCTGAGATAGATCAGGAGTACCTTAAAGGTGCACTATGCAATTTCTTATGTAAAAAAAAGAAGGGAAAAGTTCATATCAGTGCATATTTGTCGTCTTCTTCTTTCCATCACGGTGGCCTCTACCAGTGATGCGCAGGTTGAGCCGAAATGAGTGTGTGCCTGCGGTCACCTGCGGTCACCCGTGGTTACCCGCGGTTACGAGTCATCCAAAAATAATTTGTATGATATTCGGGTCGCGGTCGGTCGGGTCGTTTAAAATAAAGATGCCAATTAAACCTTTGTAATTTATATAGTGCTAGACACAAACACGCGGGTCTGGTACAATATTTCTTCTTTTTTTTGGCGGGTTAGTTGAAAACGTCTACAACGCTTCAGGATCAAGTTTTTCTAGTGAGCGGTTCCGTCAGCAGCAAAAACCTACCAAACAACTGATCCTGGTGCGTCCTAGAGACCACTGTGATGGAAAGTAAAGGCGCCATGCTGACCACTCATACAGCCGCTGGGTTAAAGCATCTTTAAGCTTGAAGGTGCGCCTTGTGTGGTTTAGGTGGATAGGATAAAACCAGATTTAGGTTAAAGGGATATTTCAGGATTTTTGACATAGGGCCTCATTTCCTAGTTATCCAGAGTGTTGTTGATTTCTGGAGATTTCTTTTTTTTTTTAATTCATGCAGTCCTTATATTTGAAGAGTTTAGTGACGCTAGGCTAGTGCAAGGCTAATGCATTTCTGCGGTAATAGCTAGCCTGCATTAAAAACAGTCTGACCCACTCCACAGTGCACCTGAGGCAAATCACAAATAATACTAGACTAACGATATAAATGTCTGTGTCGATAGAATAATTTTTGGAATATAACTGACCTTGCATCACATGAATGATCGCATTTTGAGGGACTATTTTCTAGCAGATCACTCCGCCGCTGCGTTAGCTTACAACCACGAAGCTGATGCTGCTCAAATATAAGTTATTTTAAATGCAAAATGGTTAAAATTATTCTATTGACACAGACATTTATATCGTTAGTCTGGCGTTATAACTGATTTACCTCAGGTGCACTGTGGAGTGGGTCTGACTGTTTTTAATGCAAGCTAGCTGTTGCCATAGAAATGCGCTAGCCTTGTACTAGCCTAGCGCCACTAGCCTCTTCAAATGAACTGCATGAATAAAAATAAAAAAATCTCCAGAAATCAAAATCACTCTGAATTACTAGGAAATGAGGCCCTATGTCAAAAATCCTGAAATATCCCTTTAAGGTGCACTTTATTGCCCCCGTAGGGAAATTTGTCCTTTTCATTTGACCCATCCTTCGATGCCGCTGGGGCAAACCGTAAGGAGCAGTCGGCGACCATACCGGGGACCCATCTACAGATGTGGAGCTAGACTGGTCAGTATTCCCTGGCTGCAGGATTCACTTATTGTACATGTTTTTAGCGGTAGTGGAAACACAAGGAGAACATGCGACTCTTCACACAGAAAGGCCCCACTCAGGGAGGAAACCTGGGACCTTCTAGCTGTGAAGCACGAGCACTAACCACCGCGCCACCCCGAAGAAACCCACAACACAAGGGGAACTCCAAAGCCTTGTAATCAAACTTATTACATTCAACCTTGAGACTGCTAACACATTTGCATATAAACAACGACCCTTTTACCTGCCGTCATCAATAAACAATATTTCCCTATGGAATGCAGTTACAGCCTCGATTTTGTGACACAAATACGGCATGTTATCTTCCGCGCATCCCCAACATCGCGCCGTGAATATGATGGAACCCATTTTGCGGTGTAATACTCCCGAATATGCTGCAAACTCATAATCCCCCCATTACGGAGCATGCAAAACAGATTTTTGTCATTACTTCCTAAGGTGCTCAAATATGAGAAAACTCCCCTACCTGTTTATCAAAATATAATTTAGCTACAAGCTTTGGAAACTGACACAGACATCCAACAAAAGACCAGTGAAAGTCTGCCTCTCCGTGCTGGGGAGGCTGCGACGAAGGTAAGCCGCAGATGAGTTTGTACCTCGCACAGAAGGAGGGTGCAGCTGGGCTTTTGAAATGCTTGGAAGAATCGGAAAAAAGTGTATTGAACAAGGCTGACCACATGGCTCCTGTCCAAAATGCAATACAAGTCAAGCGGTGAAAAAGCGGCAGATGGCCCAACCGCTAGGAAAAAAACGAGAGAAACAAAAGAAAATGAGGTATTGTGGAGAGAGGAGAGAGGTGTGATGGTTGGTTAGACACTCTGAGGTGCGATGAAGGTGTAAAGATACGACGCAGAACAAAGACAATGGTGTATAATGAGATGTCCACAGCAGTACATGCAGTGTCCTCCGCTATAGTAATGCCACTTTGTCTTTTGGTTTTGGAGACTTTCTGGACACACGACCTGGGTTCATCTCATCAACGAATACGTTTTTCATTGCTATATAATGTTGTTCTCTCACCTACACTTTTGGACTAGGTCATCTAGTGAGTAATCTTTGAATATTTTATGGTGGCTATTCTTAGCATTGCGGTGACAGCTCCTGAGAAGCTCCTCCTGAGGTCGTACACATTTAGGAAATGCTTCTCTTACCTCTCGATCTCTTGCTAAGCTTATTAAAGGGGGGGTATTATGTAAAATCGACTTTTTCAAACTTTATATCATGTTATTATGTCATTCCCTCATTAAACACATGCCTGGAGTGTTGCCTTGGCTCATTCACATATTTTTGAGTAATCAGTAAAAACTTAGACGGCAGCCATTTTAGGTGTAGCTATGCCTCAGTCCTCATAGGAACGCCCCCACCTCCTGGAGACGCCTCTGGACCTTTCGTCACCAGCCAAGCCACCAACCACTGCTCCTCAGCTCAGCAGAGCCCCCTCCCCGCACAGTAGTGTTGTTTAGATGCCACAGCAGTGTGCTGAAGGGGGCGTGTCGGAAAGCTTCTTAAAGAGACAGAGGCCTATTTCAAGACGTTCAGTACAGCCATTTTGAGAGAGCAATTTTATTCAAGGCAGTTATTTTAATTTACTGCATATACAGACCAACAGAAGGTTACGTCATCATTGTAGTATGCTATAGACTGGTGCTATGTGATTGAAAAAAGCATAATACCCCCTCTTTAACAACATTTTAGACACAGACATCCAACAACACTTTTCGTCCTTTTTAGATTCAATGATCACAGATTTCATCAGCAAAATGTACATGTCTGATTACACGTTGATTCTGTTGTTCAAAGTTGCACACGCGCGCATCAAATTGCCGTGTACAATATTCACAAGAATTTAATACACAATGTTACTGTTATCACTTTTAGCTCTAATGTGCTAAAAAATAAATCTGTGTGGCAGAGTTTAGAGAAAGTGTGGGAGAAAGTTTTAGTTGAAGTCAAAAGGTGTTCTGAATTCTTTTAAAAGGTCATGATGATTCGCAGATGATCACCACCTCCAACAGATGCTGACTTGCTCTCAACTGAAAGAAAATTTGTTTTGGATGATTTGGCCTCGCTCTCCACTGCTCTTTCTCTCCCCTGAGTCTTCTCCCTCGCTCGTCCATGTTGCTCCTGACACACATGCAGTCGCGGCTCCTCCTCGTCTCGTCTCGTCTCGGCTGAGTGAAGTATTTGGGGAAGTTCCTGCGATGATAAAAGCCTTGGGATGTTCATGGACATTTTTTGCCCCTTTGCCCCATGGATCGGTGAACTGTTGCAGCGCTGTTTAATCACGAATTTGGAAAAAGGGGAAAAACACAGAGAGAGAGAGAGAGAGAAAAAGCCGGGATCGGGCCTGCTAATTCTGATTGTCGTGGCACAGGGTCGAGTGTCGCCGCACGTCAAAGCGTCTCGGTGTGCTTTGGGCTTTAGGCCACATACTCAATCACCCTAGCCATCTATGCCCAATTATTTATTCTTAATGTTAATTTTTTGCTAGAAAATATATTCATCTCCTTAAACATGACGAGCTATTTTAATTTGTTAGATCGGCGTCACAAAGCGCAGCACTTTGAGTTCATTTGTTAAATGTATTTTGAGTGGTAGCCTGTTAGTTGTGGCCATAGACCGTTAAAAAGAATAGACAACTCTTCCTCACTCCTCCCCGTTTACCATAATGACCACGTTCGAGGGGGAAATCATGGCGGATTTACAGACTCCTCCTCCCCAGCTCTGACGAAGCATGTTCCTAATAAGGGCATAAGGGCGGGATCTTCACTGTAGACTCGGCCTTGCGTGACGTGTAGCTCGCGCAGCTCCAATGCTAACAGTCTGACCTCCGTTAAGTAGGAGATTTAAAAAAAAATCTTTCGAAAACCAGCCTGGTTTCTTTTTTGTGTGACTAACCCAGTGTTATGTCAGGAGGAATATGTAGCCATAGAAAGTGTTAAAAAAAATAGAAACCAGGCATTAAAGTTGTTTTTAACGTGTCTAAAGTCCAATGCTTTTCAATGGGGGCCTAGTGGCGATATGGCGGTACTACAGCAATGGAGGAGCAATGGCGGCCTCCAGTGTTGCGGTCATAAAGCAGAGCAGCCAGCGGCCATTGGTTGTGACATTTGTTTCGGACTCTTTGTGTTCGCTTTGTGCACCATTTCTTTTTGCCTGACAAATGATTCCAGTGCTCAGACGAAGGAGGTTTTGGGAAATGTGTGCAAACCGTGATTTGTGATTAAGGTTTTGATCAAGAATCGTGTTTTGAGATTTGTTTTGCATTTAGTGTCTTATCATAACATTAATCCATTGCGCTGTTAACCCATCTACGCTCTGTATTCCAGAGTTTTCTTGTGTTCCACCTTTCCCTGCCTCCCAGCACGCAGACGGCGCTCTTATATGAAAGCCCTGCTGCCAGCCGCACTGTCTGCTGCACCAAAGACAGACAAAAAAAAAATGCCAAGGATCATGTTTATTTTATGACACAGCTTGTCCTCTCTAATGAAGCCTCCGTCGAATGTCACCTCACTAAATTGGGTTGACATTTTCCCGGCGAAAACGTTCATTATGTATCACCTATTGGCATATTCTTAGTAGGTATTCTTTGGCACAGGACGCTGGGTATTTCTGACTGCCTCGATGTGCTGGCTTGTCTTGTTACAGTCAGTGGCAGGTTTGTATAGGGACAGGAATTTAGACAAAGGTCGCGAAGAATAAGAGCTGTCTTTCGTGCAAGCCAAGGAAAAGCCACGGTGGAGGCAAATGTACATTACTAGGACCATAAAGTGAAATGAAATGCCCTCTATGCTTATCATTCCCTATGGTTCAAGGAATATAGAAGCTCCAAATGCTATTGTATTTATGTTACTGTTATTCACACTTGGGGAAAGCAGTCACCACGGCTTTTTCTTCACGCCTGAAAGATTTACATTGAGCGCATATCAACACAGCGACTGCACCACGGGGGATTTTACACTTTGCACTTGCGCTTATTGCACTCGGCTGTCTAGCTTTGACTGGGTGACGATAAAACCAAATGAGCGCAATGTCTATAATGCACCGCAGGGTCTCACCTTTACACCTGCTCACTTAAGTCACGACTCAAAGTTGGGCTGTTGGGTAGAATAGTATTGTAGTTCCAATCCAAACCAGCTTTAAATGTTCTGTGGACCCGTTTAGAGCCTTTAGCCACCTCAGCCTCTTTGTTTCCTCCTTATCAACACTTCCACCTCATGTTTGAGCAAGTGGAACGGTATTTGACTATATATATTCTTACAATGAATCATTACTGTATTGTTCATATTGCTAAGAACTTGATAATCGTAATATTGTATGATTGATGTTCCATATTCTCTGTCACTGTGCTGACAGTTCGGTGTTGTTTTTGTCAACGACAAAAATTAAGGAAGAATGTTGTTGCTTTCAACAGTTGTCATTCTATTGCTCAAAATTACAAATAGAGAATTAGGGTAGGCGAGCTATGGATCTGTTGAGAGGGATCCTCCCAACGGGCTCGTAATCCTCGTCTTTTAACGCACCACACAGCATAGGAACATTATCTACAAAATCAGCTAGTTAGGGCAGCTGCGTAGGGGTTTGTTGATGAGGAGCTACTGCCCTCTACAACTGGCCCGCTCTACACCTGGCTTTTTAACGCACTACAATGTGTAGGGCTTACATAATAAATGTACATAATAATATTCGCGGAGTATAATATGTATATTAATCTGTCTTTTTAACATAAAACTAGTGACTTTTGGTAATGCTAACAATGTGGTATGGTAATCATCTGAAATAAATGTAATGATCGCCTTTGTTACTTGCTTTGTACATGAAACTAGACCGTTGTTGTAATTGTGCTTCTTTCTGTTGATGTACGAACACTTCAAACAGTGTTTTGTAAGTTATAGTTCTTTGTAAATAGTTTGTAAGTATGTAGCATTATCATAGTTGTTTCATAATTAGTTGTTACGTAATCAGTATTGCTCTGTTTTGGGGTATGGTTGGATGCTGCGGGTGTGTAGGGTCTATTTTGTTTTGCTGTTGTTTCCTTGTTGCTATTTTGTTCCTTTTGTTCCACTATGTTCTTGATTTTGAACATAGTGGATTTTGGGGGTGGGCGCTTATAAACTCTTGCTGTGGCTCAAGCGGGGTTTGAGCCACAGAACACCCCCGCTACACGTGACAGCTACATGGACTCACGCTACATCCTCCTGTCCCCCGCGCTCCTGTCTGCGCCTAAACCTCCATGGTCTCAGCGCGTGACCATGGAGGTTTAGGCGGGATCAAACTGGTACTTTAACGTTTCTCAATACATTGTTTTCCACCAATTGTATACAATAGTGGCATGAATGCAGAAAGCCTGTTGATGCCGGTTCTGTTGATTAAAAAATGAATAAAAATCAGATCAGAGGACGAGGAGAGTGGCTGCTTTTGGGAAAAGCCATGAACACAATGGCATTTCTGATTTTTGTGGAGGAATCTGTCAGATCTTAGTACAGCCTGTCAACCTTCATCCCAGAGTCCAATACTTATTTTCAATACTTATCGACCTAAATTCATTGGTTGAAATACTAATACTAATACTCATTTAGTTTTTTATGAAACTGACTAAAACTATCACATTTAAATTGATTGATTGATTGATTGATTAAGCCAAAAAAATAATACAATAAAAGAAAAAATAATAATCAACACTCTAGCTCGAAAGGAGTGGAAGAAGACAAGCTTATTGACTCCCACCCCTGTTCATAAACTTAAATAATAATGTGGTTGCTACAATAACAGTTTTAGTTCTTATCATCTTACAAAACGATTAACAATTAAGTTGGTTACATATTAACAGATGCAACAATGCATTACATTAAGTCAACATTCACAGTATATGACTAAATGTGACTAAAAGTAAACCATTTTTGTCATCCCATATTCCAATACTTATTTTCAATACTTATCGACCTAAATTCATTTGTTGAAATACTAATACTAATACTCATTTTGTTTTTATGAAACTGACTAAAACTAGAATAAAACTATCACATTTAAATGACTAAAATGTGACTAAAACTAAAACCATTTTTGTCCAAAAGACTACGACGAGAACTAAGATGGCTGCCTAAAACAACACTGTGACAGGTTTATAGTTTATACTCACAACAAGCTGCATTTCTGCCGGAGTGACCAATCTACACTGAGGCCTGTCCAATTAGTGGCATAGTTCAAAGGTTTGCCCGATCTTTTTTTTTAGCAGAAGGTGGCAATGTTTCTTGGCCTCCTGTGCGATGTTTTTGTTTGATGTCATGTTTGAATTGGCAAAGTGAATGTGTTTCTCCGCTCGGTTATTCCAATCATGTCCACTGAAACTTGCAGAGGTAACGCCGGGGTCCCAGAGTACACGTCTTTGTGTCTGTTTGGGATCCAAACCGGCTCTTGTTGCTCACAGCCCACCAGACTTTTTTTTTTTCTTTTTTCTTTCTTGGACTCTAGCATTTACCTTTAACATTGCTCGCCGAAAAATTACCCACGATTACTTCAGAATTGCCTCTTCCCAAACCTGTAATGGCGCCGCTCTGCCCGTGCTGCACTGTTATAAAAACTGAATTGCCTTCTTCCGCTGCTCTTGCCTGGTTCATTTTCCCAGCAGAGGTCTATGGGATTTAGCATTCTGTTGCGTTGGCAGCGGGACACGGAGTAAGTAGGCACTCCAGCCCTCTGCAGTGCTCCGCGGCTTTTCACTTAGACCGACAAGGCACCACGGACTACCCACTATGAGTGCTATAAGCCTCCCAGCACATTTGACTGAAGCAGGCTCCTCCACTTATGCTCCAAACTGGCATATTGCAGCCGGAGGTGCTTGCTGCTTCGGAGGAGCCGGTGCCAGAGACCAGTGGTTCCAAAGTGGGGGTCGCGAGCACTGAGCTGGGGGACCCAAGATGATTTCATGATGTGAAAAAGAAACATATTGACCTATCTAATCTGAAGTTAGATCACAGAGAAAACAATGTACATATTAATACACCAGATTTTAATATATTTTACTTGATATTATCTATATTATTCATATTTTTTCTACAGTGGGGGTCCTGCATTGTTCAAAATAGTAAATGTGAAAAGTGAACCCCTGCCATAGACCACCGTGCACTCTGTGATGTAAACCAAAATGATCTTCTAAAAGTACTAAGACTACAAAATTGATTGATTGTTTTTGCCAACTATTATTGTTGTTAAGTGGTAATAATAAACCTGCAGGGGCGTGCTGGGACCTCATTTCGGCCCGGGAGTTTTATGATTTAAAGCTTTAGCTCACCTCTTGGGGTGTTAACTTTGATAATTAGAGGTTGTAGGCTCGGTTCCAACCATTATGTGTGTAGCTGCCCTTTTCGCACGGGCCGCTACACACATAATCTGGGCCTGATACAGTTCATTTCCACTGTCAGCTTTGAGTTATGCAAGTAACTAAGTGCTTTATTTGTCATCATACAATTGTACAATGAAATTGTGTTCAGGTGTTAGTCCTGAGCCACTGTGGGCCAACCTGACCAGCATGTTTTTGGAGGTAGCGGAAACCGTAGCACCTGGAGGAAACCTGGCTGGCTGCCTTCAGTGATCCTTTAAAGGAATAGGCCACCGTTTTTACATACTGAGATATGTTCTTACCTTAGCTTAGACGAGTTCATTTGTACCTGTCTGGTCTTCACGTGTGCTTTCCGTAACGTAAACACAGCACAGACGGCGTTAGCATTTAGCCTCTCTCTTCTCCTCTATAGCGCCAAACGAGGTGAAGATAGAAGCTACCAAACTTCCCTATTTAAATATGGTTACGTGAAGTGTTACACTATAAAGTATAATTACACAAAATTAAACAATGTGGATTTTCTAAGCGGATAAAAAGGGGAACTATATTGTAAGGCGTAATAATACCAGGAGTAATTCGGCGTCCGCACAGTGATATCTTCACTTTACTGCGCGGATGCCGAAGTATTCCTGTTATTATTACGCCTTACAGTATAGTTCCCCTTTTTATCCGCTTAGAAAATCCACATTGTTTAATTTTGTGTAATTATACTTTATAGTGTAACCCTTCATGTAACCATATTTAAATAGGGAAAACGTGGAAGAGTTTGGTAGCTTCTATCTTCACCTCGTCTGGAGCTATAGAGGAGAAGAGAGAGGCTAAATGCTAACGCCGTCTGTGCTGTGTTTACGTTACTGAAGGCACACGTGAAGACCAGACAGGTACAAATGAACTCGTCTAAGCTAAGGTAAGAACATATCTCAGCATGTAAAAACGGTGGCCTATTCCTTTAAGAAAAAGTGCACCGCCTCCTGGGTTTGTCCCCGTTTCAGAGCGTGGTGTCCTGCACTGGTCAGCTCCTCCAACTTCATCTTCCTCCTGCGCATCTCCGTCCACTCCACAACAGTCCTTTACCACCTCTTGTGACTGCACTTTTTATACATTGGTCACTATTGTCTTTTTTTTTTAATTCTTTCTTTTCACCTGCCATGTTTCTGTCAATACCTCAGTCATTTTCTGATAGATTTACATGACTAGAAACATTTGTGCACCTTTATTGACATCTAAAAGAGTAGTCCAGGCTCCTGCTGCAGCCCAGTCAAAGCCTTTAGGCCTGTAGAAGTACAACTGTGAGAGTCCATTATCAATATTTCCTTTTTTTCCCTGACGGAGCCAAAAGTACCATGGCCAACAGGGAAACGCCCCATCCCTCCAGATCACCCACCGTAAACCTGGCATGCTTTACGACGACTCAATGAATTTATAACATGGTTAAAAGCTCCAAAGATTCTTGCATGATATGTCCTGTTTGAATTTCCATCCAGTCAAATTCCATCTACTTATTTATTCATTTCCGTCCAAGAAACGAGACGGGCGCTCGAGTCCGTTACCCAAGATGCACTTCTCCCTCTCCACACTTTGCCCTGAAACGATTACTCACCTCTTCACACGTCGCGTTTTACCCACTCTGCTTCCCCGCGTTCCCGCCGCAACCCCGCCGCATAAATCAGCTCCGGGGAGACGTATTCCGCAAGAAGACGGACGGTTTCATAAAAGCGATCGCGGCCCATCACTTAAAGCTTTTACGCACAGAGGTTAATGCATCCACAGCAATACAAGGACATCATTTAAAAAGCCTATTGCTGATGTGTGATATTTAGAGAAATTACTATTCAGATCCCATTAAGATTATAGGCCTTCATCGCACTCTGCGTCAATAGCCCGGCATGCTATTATGAAGGAATGTGCCACTTAGCCGGATTTGAGAGTGTGATGGCTCCGGCTATGAAAGATAATACCGTGCGCGGCGATCACTCAGAGTTTAGAAAATTGCCGCATTTCCGCGTGAGATATGGAGATTTATGCGTCTCCAAAAACAGATGGAACTGTTTCAAATATAATCTTAAAGAAGTGCAAAAGGAAAACAGTATCGGGAGCCAATTGTGTGAGTGATGCGCGCGGCTCTACCTCCGTGCTGTCAGAGTGAAGGATTCTTGCCGTACTTTTCCGCTTCCTCTGCCGCTTAATCCGAAATGTTGCTGATGCAAACAAGTGTGGGCGCAATGTACAAAACACAACTGACTTTACAAATGTGTTGGGGTTTTTTTTTTTTTTTGCCCCCTCCCCCCGTAGGGGTTTGGAGAGTGTGAGACGAAGACCGCAAAGGAGTGCAGGGAGGTATCAGCCTCTGTTGTGGTAAAATAACTTGGACACTTTAGGGAAAATAATTCTTGTGCAAGTTCCCACAACACAGGGTTGTTTGTGTAAGCTCTCAGGCAGCCAGCGTAGCAGAAACTTTACCGAAAGTACTGTAGACCTTGAGACGGGGCTATTCACATTCATAGCTGCCATCTCTAGACAAACACAGGTAGATATTCATGTCGACTGTTAACTCTCTTTAGCTACATTGAGCTATAGCTGTGTTTGAAGCTTTTTTTTTGTTTGTTTCTATAAAATAAGAACATTAAACACGGTACACATACATAGACATATTATTAATAGACCGTCAATACTCACTCCTCCCCGTTTACCATAATGACCACGTTCGAGGGGGAAATCATGGCGGATTTACAGGCTCCTCCTCCCCAGCTCTGAAGAAGCATGTTCCTAATAAGGGAATAAGGGCGGGATCTTCACTGTAGACTCGGCCCTTGTGTGACGTGTAGCTCGCGCAGCTCCAATGCTAACAGTCCGACCCCCGTTAAGTAGGATATTTCTAAAATTTATCCTACCATAACCAGCCCGGTGCCTCTGATTGTGTCTAACCCAGCGTAATCACAGGAGGAATATCTAGCTCTAGACAGTTCCAAACAATTAGGCACCGGGCATTAAAGTTGTTTTTAAACGTGTCTAAAGTCCAATGCATTCCAATGGGGGATTAGCAGCTATATGGCGGTACTACAGCAATGGCGGCCTCCAGTGTCGTCGTCGCAAAGCAGAGCAGCCAGCGGCCATTGTACACATATCCTATGCCTGCAATGTTTTTGTTACATTTTATAGATAAATCCGTATTTAACCATTAATTGGCTTTTAATATATTCACAATAAGCAACAACAAAAAAAGAGTAATTTACTTTGGGTGAAAAAGCTTAAACGTGCATTATGGAACTTTTTATGTGGAAAAAAACCCACCTATTTGTATGTATTTGACCTTTTAGTGACACAGTGGCTGTATGGGTGGTCAGCATGGCGCCTTTACTTTCCTTCACAGTGGTCTCTAAAATGCTCTGAAATTGTCTGTAGATCTTAATAGTTTTACTCGAAATTTGAAAAAGTATATTATAGATCATCAATCGTGTCAGCATTGATGAACGTATTGTAAATTGTAGGGATTGTTTAGTTCTCTGTATACACATTTAGAAAAGCATATAATGTATTTTATATAGTGATTTTATTGTAGATTAGATCTATAGGTTATAATTGTAATGTTTTTTGTACTCACCTGTCCAGGGACTGCAGATGGAAAATAGCTACTTCGATAAATCTGGTACAAATCATCTCTTCTTTTGTAAAGACTAATGGTTTTGTACACTGTCCCTGTTTCAATAAACAACTAACTAAAGGATCATTTGTTTTTAGAGCATCTGGTCCTGGAGTATCATAGAGGCCACTGTGATGAAAAGTAAAGGTGTCATGTTAAACACCCATTCAGCCACTGGGTCAAAAGTGGTCAATTACACACACATATCACTTTTTTTCTGCATAAAAAGTTACATAATGCACCTTTAAGTGACAACCAAGCATCAGAATGTTAACATTTTTTCCTCTTTCTTTTAGTTTATCTGACCGCTTCTATATAACGGTCGACTATGAATAAATGTAATTCTATACGATACAATGTGCGTACTTAAGATGCAGTAACGAAGTGTATAATGTGTTAAGAACGCTGCATTTTTCTGTGAAATATGTGAAAGTAGTGACTCATGTTGATTCTTATAACAAAGACAACACATTGCTCCATTGTATAGAGATACAAAAGGTTTAAAGTCAAGATTAAACTTTTTTTCTTATTGGTAACTTTCTGATGGAACTATCCACAAAGAACGCTACTTGAGAAAATATATAAGTAAATGTAAATCATTTCCACAAAGTTCTCAAAAATACCGCCCTCTTGTTTACCGATCCCTTCTGTGTTTCGTCAGACGCATGCCGCTCTGGATTCTCACTAACAGCCTAGTCATTTCCACATATGATTAATTAATACTGGCCATATGCTGCGTTGTGCAGATTTAAACAGAAGATTATTTATTGAAAGTATTTAGCGCTGCCAACAAATCTGAAATCTCGCTGCGTGGGAAACATTTATTTGACTGCGAGTGTTTAGGCAGTTAGAGCAAATACATTATTCAATCACAGAAATGTCTGTGGGGGCTAATGTGGAGCTTCTATCGCAAAGTCACTGTCTGCTACATTTGACAATCTGAAACCGGGCTCAGGATCGTGGCCTATTGTGGCAAGTAACCGGGTTATATGACACAAAAACTTCTTCTTTGTCTTTTTCATCTTCTATTTCTTCTTCCTTCTTTTTCCCCTTCTTCCTCTTCTTCTTCCTTTCCTTCTTCTTTTTCCTCTACTTCTTCTTCTTTCTCTTTTTCTTTCTTCTTCTCCTTTTCTTCTTCTCTCTTCCTTCTTCCTTCTTCTCTCTTCTTCCTCTCCTTCCTTTTCCTCTCCTTTTTCCTCTTCTTCTTCTTCTTCTCCTTGTTCCTCTTCTTCTTCTCCTCCTTTTTCTTCTTCCTCTCCTTTTCTTCTTCTTCTACTCTTCCTTCTTTTCCTCCCTTCTTCTTCCTCTTCAGTTTCTTCTTCTCCTCTTCTTCTTCCTCCTTCCTTCCTCTTCTTCCTCTTCTCTCTCCTTCTTCCTCTTCTTCTTCTCCTCTTCCTCTTCTTCTTCTTCTTCTTCTTCTTCCTCTTCTTCTTCTCCTCCTCCTTCCTTTCTTCTTCTTCTTCTCTCTCTTCTCTCCTCCTTCCTTCCTTCTTCTTCTTCTCCTCCTTCCTCTCCTCCTTCTTCTTCCTCTTCTTCTTCTCCTCCTCTTCCTTCTTCTTCTTCCTCTTCTTCTTCTTCCTCTTCTTCTTCTTCTTCTTCTCTTCTTCTTCTTCCTCTTCTTCTTCTCCTCTTCCTTTCTTCTTCTCTTCTTCTTCTCCTTTCCTTTCCTTTCTTCTTCTTCTTCTTCTTCTACATGCCACATATCTGAAATAATATGCCATCATTTGAAGTGTCTGGCTCAAGCAGTGGTCAAATGAAGTGTAAACAACTGGGCCAGTCCAAACATGCTGTATTGTTTTCGTAGATCTCGCCTTTATAATAAGCCTCACTGTGTGCCCTGCCCGTCACACTGGATGGCTAAGGTCAAATATGCATAGTTAATAAGCGTTGAGTGTTGGGCAATGGGGAAACAATCTGTAGCGGTGAAGAATCCTCCATAGGGATGAAACGTTTGATAGAACTGCCGTAGCCTATTAGAATCGAGTCGGTGATCGCTGTGTGCACTTTTCGTGAGATGTCTGGAGAAATTCAAGTTGAGCTAAGCGATATCAATGTGAAACTTCTGCTGTTACTGACATGAGGGAAACAATGTAATTGCAAGTTATCTGTTATTTTCAACAACAAAATCTAAATAACGGATAGACCCAGGTTTAAATGTATTGTATTATTTTGTTTGCATAATTAGTTACTACGATTTTTTTTCAGAGGGATTTATTGTAGGCTAAGAATTAGATATTAAAAAATCCCACTGGAAAAAAACTTTAAAAATATTGTTTTGCAAGTAACTGGTTAAAGAAATGAATGACTTTATGGCTGTAGGGAAGTATCAGATCATGAAACATAAATGCTGCTGCAGGGCTCATCCATAACTTTGCACCGCAGAGAATAAACCTTGAGTGATTGATTGATGGTCATTCCTGTCTTGAACCTCCGGTAACCTAATGAGCCTTGGATGCAAGGAAATAGTCAATTAACAAACCTTTTTTCGTGACATACAGAGCAAATTCAAAACTGACAAAGCCTCTTGGAGGAAACATCGCCGCTATTGAAGCTGCTTTGAGCCTTGATAAAGCCCATCCTCCTTAAGAAATCTCTCTCAAATGCATAATAGGATATTTGCTGCAGAAAAAAATAAAAAAACAGTGATATGTAAAGACGTTGGCGCTTATTGTATTCACACCTTGGAAGCCACAGTGGCACTCTCTATAATGAGCGCTGCTTTGTTGAAGTGTCTTGGATGAAAGAAGCCGGGGATACTCGGAGATGAGACAGACGGCGGTTAGCATAATTAAAGACATTCTCTATAGAGCTCCGGAGTGCTTAATTTTTAATCTGCAGAGAAAACGATGGGATTAGCCTAAAAAATAAAAAATAAAAGATATAACCCTCTTGAACACAGAGTGGGCTCTCTCTGTACAGGGCTAATGCAATTGAAGTGGTTAGCCAGTCATGCTACCCATTAGCTTTATTAGCCAAGTGGAGTAGGTCTGTATCCTTTTCACATTTAAACCTGAACTGGTAAATTAAATACTGTATTGCCAATATTGGAACAGCACCTAAATATCTAACGGGTGTCATGTCGGTTTGATTACAGAAACTACAGTATCAAATCAACAGTGACTTAATCATCATCTGTTTTTTACACTTTTCCACATCAATATAGTTTCTGAGACCCAGCAAACATTTCCCTGAACTGTGCACTATATTTTCTTCAAGGACACCTTTCACAAAAGCACATGTAGTGAATAGTCAAGTGGTTTGCTGAATGTCTCTCCCCGCTCTTCACCCCCTTTGAACCTCGGTCTTTCTGTCTAATAAAGTCTACGGGCCAAAAATCCTTAGAAATAAAGTAAACTTTGTTACAAAAGCGGGAACTTTGTTGCCAAAACTTACACACAGAGAACGATATGACACATTCTGGAATAATTAACACCGGGCAGGGCGTTTTCACGTGAAACTTTAAGTAAAGATGGATTAACATTTTGGGTCATGTGTGCTGTGATTCACACTAAATGACAGAGCGTGAGAATGTATTCAGTGCTCTGACAGTAAGAGCAGAGCTTTGAGAACAGCTTTCAAACAATGGGTTGGGTCGAGGGTTTTGAAGAGGCTTGTTGCTGTCATTGTATATATTGCTTTGCATAAATTGTATGTAATTGTAACATTAACCTGTCCAACAGGGGCGGACTGGGACAATAATTCAGCCCGGGCATTTTTTGGTTTAGACGAGCCCACCCATAGCACGCAAAATTAGCACGTGGAAATTAGCCTTTATTTCTATAACCTGGCACATGACATCTTTTGTTTTTTTTAGACTAACCTCGTTTGTGGATTGTCTCTGATCAAATACATAAAAAGATAATAGCACTAGTGTCTTACCAATCGATCACATCTATTGAGTGACGGCTCTGTATATTTGTCCCGAGAAGATCCTCTGCCTTTGCACAGACAGCCTTTTCATATAAAACCATCAAACAATGGAATCAACTTCCAGACAGTCTGAAGTTGTCTGTAGATCTGAATAATATCTCTCGAAATACCTCGGTAACCAGCTGTGTCAGCATAAGCCCACTTACATTTTAGAAATGTTTTATCAACGCCCTTTTTTATTTTACTATTTTGTATACATTTTAGGCTGGGATGGTTTCCTAAAAACAAACCATTTGATAAGTTTGAAATGGTTATGTTCAGCTAATGCTAATAATGTATGTATTTGCTAGTATTAGTGACAGTTATTTGTATTGTGTGTTTTAATATTGTGCACCTGCCCAGGGACTTGCTTGTTGGCTAAATCTGGTACAAAGCATCTTTTCTTTAAAATTCATGTGTTTGTACATTGGCCTTGTCAAAAGAATCGTAAAAAAAAACAAAAAAGCATTATGATCTTGCCGGATCACGAAAAGGCAGTGGTGCCATAGTATGGAAACCTCACCTGTTTGCCTTTTGCAGGTGCTCCTATTATCACTGGATCACAAATGCTTGGTAATTCTCATTAAAAAATAATAATAACACATATCGCACCTTTTCTATCTATTGAGACCTAAGATATCAAAACAGCATGAAGTGCGAAACTACGACGCCTGCATGACTCCAAAGGGGCTAATATTTATATGCAGAGAGATCATCACTGCAGCTCAACTCAAGTTGCATCTTGGAGGCAATGCTGCTTTTTGTGCATCGTTTTCGTCTTTGTTCTGAGTCGAGTAGAGGCGTTCAAAGACGGGAAAGGAGCAAATCACCCGCACTCTGGTTCAAATGGCTGCGGTGCCACCTGTGGCCAATAAGCCGGTTGTGGGTAGAGAGCACGACTGAAGCGAGGCAGTGGAGAAAACAGTGACCTATAATGGTCGCAGTGGCGCTGCTTTGCCAGAGCGCCGCGGCTGAAGCGAGCAGAGGATGTCCGCAGATGAGACAGACTGCAGTTAGCTTAATTAAAGACGCTCTCGGACAGAGCTCCAGAGTGTTTCATTTTTAATCTGCTCTGAAAGCGATGGGATTAGCAGCAGAGAGAAATTCTCAAATACAGGAAGGGTTCTCACTATACAGAGCTAATACAATTGAAGTTGTTAGCCAGGCATTAGCTTTTTTTTAACCAAGGGAGTGTGTGATTCTTACGTATGTTTACAGGATAAAACATGTTGGATCCTTGGCGGTTGTAAAGTCCGTAGGCAAGACATCAAACCCACTTTGTCTATTGTACAGAGGTTTTGTGTCCGAGTAAGGGCTAGTGGTTGGATTTAGGCGCAGATTGGTTGCCGCTCTTGTGTCCGCAACTGAGGTGTAACTGAGTAATGAGCAATAGTGTGAAGATCAGATAAATCAGAGCTAGGAGACTGAGGGCCAGATCTTGTACCTGGCACAATGACAGCGCAAACTCTAGCTCGATGGTTATCTTCCGAGAGGACATTAAAAAGAGGTCGACCGAGGCGTGGTTTATTACAAGCAGCAATTTCATTTCCTCGTTTACATCGCGCTGCCTTGTGTTTTTTTTTAAGCATTATAGGCTCTCACAAGTCAAACTAAAAACTGTAATAAGTGATTGAAACAATGTTTGTGTCCCGAGAGAAAGACCGGCTGTGGCGCGGATCCGCACTCGCTCGGCCATAACTGTGACTAAAAGAAAAGAACAACGGTTCACCCCCTACTGCTCCACAACCCGTCCCCCTCGCCCCTTCCCGGCTGCGGAGTCTGGTTGGAGGAAAAGGCTGTTGTACATGACATCACCATTGGCCACGGGTGTTTCTCCACCTCACGTACTTCCCACTTCAATGCGCTATATCTTGGCGCTGCATGATCTCAAAGTGTGACATGTGTGGAATTCTTTCCTTTCTTTATTTAAGCTGCCCCCTAGTGGCTGGAGTGAGCAGTATGGTTATTTCTTTAAAGGGGGTTATTATGTAAAATTGACTTTTTCACGCTTTATATCATGTTATTATATCATTCCCTCATTAAACACATGCCTGGAGTGTTGCCTTGGCTCATTCACATATTTTTGAGTAATCAGTAAAAACTTAGACGGCAGCCATTTTAGGTGTAGCTATGCCTCAGTCCTCCTAGGAACGCCCCCACCTCCTGGAGACGCCTCTGGACCTTTCGTCACCAGCCAAGCCACCAACCACTGCTCCTCAGCTCAGCAGAGCCCCCTCCCCGCACAGTAGTGTTGTTTAGATGCCACAGCAGTGTGCTGAAGGGGGCGTGTCGGAAAGCTTCTTAAAGAGACAGAGGCCTATTTCAAGACGTTCAGTACAGCCATTTTGAGAGAGCAATTTTATTCAAGGCAGTTCTTTTAATTTACTGCATATACAGACCAACAGAAGGTTACGTCATCATTGTAGTATGCTATAGACTGGTGCTATGTGATTGAAAAAAGCATAATACCCCCTCTTTAAAAATTCATAACTCCGCACAGGAATGGGCTAGAGACTTACTCATTTTTTTCCATACGCGGGAATTTGTTCAAGTCAGGGGCCGGATTGAATCATCTCGCGGCTGGATTTGGACCGCGGGCCGCCTGTTGGAGCCCCCTGTACTATAGTCTGCGTTTGGAAACACAAGATTGGGCCCTGAATCCGTTTGCAACATGAGCATCAAGTTTTTGAGAAAGTGTTTCATTTCCACCAACGTATACTTTTTTTGAATGTAGAATGCATATGGCTTGTTAGTCTACTCATTTGAACATTAAGATATAACTGCCGTGCAACTTAGGAATGACCTTGTTCAACTTTTCCTGACAACAGTTTGTAAAACTGATAAACCACCATCATTATCCCACCAACCAAAGTAATATTGAAACCTGCTTATACATTTGAAATTTGCAATCCTTTTAGTATGTCTTCCATGTTATTCATTACAACAACAAATAAACATAATCATAATCTCAAGGCCATACTCATTGTTTTCCGAGTACCAAAATAATTACACCCTAAAATAACCTTGAGCATTTTTTTTGTTGAAGTTTTTTAATGTATTTTTTTTTTCTCCCTGGGAAGTAATTCTACTCCTGTCTCACCGCTGTTGTCTCTCACCTCCTTCCAATCCCATCAGACTGGACTCCTATGGACACTTTATTGAATCAGTCTTGAGTTAAAAGCTGCAGATGGACTCAAAAGAAGTGGCTTTCTTTGGCGCGGAAACCTTAGCCTAATGCATTCGGTCCACCTCCTGCGTGATTGAATCTTTTTTCTTCCTGGGCGCTACGTTTAGTCTTTTATTTGTTAACCTCTCATGCAGTTAGCCTGACACCTTATAGGCCGGCTTTTCACTCTATTTCAATTTGCACGTCTCTGGTTGTCAGGTCGGAGGCGGAAGTCTCGCAACGTTTCCCAGACGTCAGGTGCACGTGAACTTTTAGATACAGTTCGGTTTAGATACAGTTGGCTCTCTCAACGTACGACCGTCCAACTGGAAGTAAAACACGATAAAGTGTTTTATTATTTCAGTCAATCAACTCCCCTACATAGATTTATGTGTAAATGCTAAGGCTGTCTTCTTAAATTGTATTTTTCTAACAGTCTAGAGATGACACCTGTTAAAGTAGCACCTACAGACAAATGTTCCACTCTCATACTCTTGTTTTGTGTTTTTATCTGAGAAGGATTTGGCAGTAATGATTCTTGCCTGATTTATTTGAGCTGAATTTTCCGTAAAAACACTGATTTGCTCAAAGACTCAACGAGCCAAAACTCCCTCATCAATTTCTTGTGTCCAAATTTTAAACCCGTCTCTTTCTTATTGAATTATAATGTTATTTTGCAAATTTGACTTTGTAGAGCTTTTTTTCCCTGATGAATTCTCTCATCAAAAACATGGAGCATGTGTTTCGAGCTGTATCCCCTCTTTAAACATTCAAAATGTATTCAATCGTTGTCATTTTTATGCATAAAAGTTTTTTTTGTGTTTTTTTTTGCATCTTGTCAGTAAACCCACAGGAAAAACAGATACATAAAATGGATATTACTTTTTACCTATTTGGCTTCAGTGCCTTAAAAGCCCTATACATGTTTTTGTTTTATTACAAACAATGAAAGAGGAAATCTCTAAATTAAAAAGGTAGCTGTCCAAACTCATTCTAACTTTCCAAACTTAATTGTAGCATCCCATTTCTTGACAGGCAAGACTTTAAAAGTACATTTCACAACCTATCACTATCACTTAAATAAAAAAAAACAAAAAAAAACATTACGTTACATGAAATTGATACAAATTCTTTATAATTTGATGCACTGTTTTTCCACAAGTTTACAATTCAGGTTAAGGTATACTTTATTAATCCCCGTAGGGAAATTCATTCTCTGCATTTGACCCATCCTCAATGCCGCTGGGGCGACCTGTAGGAGCAGTGGGCCGCCGCTTGGGGACCCATCTCCATGATGGTCAGAAACACCTGGCCGGAGGATTCACCTATTGTACATGTTTTTAGTGGTAGGGGAATCCGGAGGAAACGTACGCAGACGGGGAGATCATGGAAACTCCACACAGAAAAGCCCCGTCCACGAGGGGATTGAACCCTGGCCTTCTTCCTGTGAAGCACGAGCGCTGACCGCTGTACTACTGTGCCACAACATACTAAAATAGGACATTTTTTCGTTCCACTACCAGAAAAACAATAACCTTTAGTGCTTTCTGAAAAGTTGTGAAAGGTGTTTAATATAGATATTTACTTTTTAAATTAATGACTTTGTCAGACAGAAGAAAAACAGACGTTGTTGATAAAGTTAATTGCAAAATGTTCTATATGCCAGAAGCCTAACAACCCTTAATAATAATAACACCAATGGAAAATAACGCAATGCACGTAAAATACATATTTTCATTAGAGATGACAGATGAGAGTTGTTTAAACTAAATATTGGGTTTATTTTTCAAAGTGACAAATATAAGATGTGAAGAACTATAGAAAAATATGGCAGTTTTATTTACAGTTTTGTGTGGTATTGTGTGGAAGCCACTTGGCAGGTATGAAAATAATAAACTTTGCTGAAGTGTTTTGTTTCAATTTGAGAAGCTCCTCATTTCACTGCAGCAGTAGAAGCGTGTTGAGCGCACTCTGTTATTGACCTGTATAACTGCATCTTATAGCAAAACCTCTAGGGATATTGTAGATAATTTATTGACATACTGTACAGCTTTGAGTTATGTGGTAAAGCACTTTTTTATCTTTCCCATTTCACCGTAATGTTGAATTAAAGGGGATAAAATGTGAACACAAAATATAATTCCCATCATATTTATTCGCCTCCTGTTTTTGTTTGTCAGCCATGACCTTTTAAATCAATTCAACGTGTTTAAACAGCGACGACTTCTGACTTTAACCAGGGGACAAGCCGAACAGATCATCAAGCGAAATCCCGTATTGGAAAACATTCAGTGGTGACATCCTCAGTGTGAGATGATTAGGACGCCGCCGCTTGAGTTTTCACCTCACAGCATCCGCAGAGCGCGCGCTCCAAACAGCCCGTAATCACCTGTCCCAGCCTCGCCGAACAATCTCCCCTCTAATTGGCACTAACAGTTGAGGTATGGAGGGCACCGCGGTCCAGATGGAGTAATTAACCAGCACATCGAGTTTACCCAGCCATCCGTCTCCGTGTGTCTGTGTTTGTGAGCCACCGGAGCACGGGGCCGGCGGGGAGATGGAGACAAAGCGCTCCCCTTTCACCGCGGAGAAGCTTGAGAAGTGTTATAGAAGGATAAATTGTTTGTAATTGGGAAGGTCTTCTGGCGGAAGGAGGGAAGTGAAAGCTGGTCAAATGTAAGATGATTAGGTAATGATTAGGACTGATGGCCCACTGGTGGGTTGAAGTAAGATTGTGAAAGGAATCAACCTTTTCCTTGTGTGAATTTGCACTGATAGATGTGTTGTCAATCGTATTGCATCACAGTATATTAGTTAGGTTGACCAGATTTCCCACATTAAAAACTGGGACCCAATGAAAATTTGTGGAGGGAGCCAACATGGGACGTTTTTTCCCCCAACCTTGAATGGTAAATTGTTTGTAAGAGTCTAATGTCAATTGAATGGAACAATCAGCAGTGAAGTGATACTTGTGTGTAGTTGTAGCTATTGAAGCACACATGGCCAAAATCATGAAGTTGCAAGTCCAAAAAGGCCCATGTGTTGTGGTGGTGGAAAATCTGGACACCTGGAACAGAAATGGTGTAAAACTGGGACAAATCAATGATTTTGGAGAAATCCACTGGGACATGGGCAGAGGGCTCAAAACTGGGACTGTCCCGGGTAGACTGGGACATCTGGTCACCCTAATATTATTCCTTGTACATGACCCAACCTGCATCCCTACATCAAGTACGATAATACTTTTCACAGTAATAAAGACACGCAAAGCTGACACGGACATGATCCACAGGCCTAAATCCTGACAAAATAAATCAAGTTCAACATTTGTGGTATTTCACACAAAAGGTTTTGCATCACCCCATTGTGCAATGATGGTCTCTTGCACAAAAATGCATCCTATAGGAGGATGATTGTCTTGTTAGCCGGACGAGGCCCCTCCTTACCGAGTGACCACTGCATGCCCCCCAAACGGCACGTTAATTGGCCATTAGTTTTGACCATAGTGGTATCTCAATTTGACAATCGTTGCATCGTCAGCATTTCTGAATGCTGAGGAGTTTATTATTACAACGGGATGAGCACAGCATGTGTCTTAATGATCACCCTGTACAGGGGTCATGAACGAATGTTCACTGAGTCCAATTTGAGGGAAAAAATGATCAAGCAAAGGTCAGGAAACGTCATCTATGGTCGCTATGTAATTTGATATTTAGGATCCTCCTGGTTTTAATAGTTAAAGGTGCATTATGCAACTTTTTAAGTGGAGAAAAAAAAGTTTGTGCCTATTGACCTTGTAGTGACCCAGCGGTTGTATGAGTGGTCCGCACGGCGCCTTTACTTTCCAGCACAGTGGTCTCTCAGACGCTCCAGGATCAATTGTTTGGAAGGTTTTCACTCCTGACGGACCCTGTCTCCAGAAAACCTACAAAACAAGTGATCCTGGAGCATAGTAGATACCACTGTGATCGAAATAAAGGCGCTATGATGACCATTCATACAGCCACAAGGTCAAATACACACAAATATCAACTTTTTTCCCCGCAGAAAAAGTTCCATAATGCCACTTTAAAGGTGTACCATTTTGGACTATACTGTTGCCATCAATAGAAAACATGCTCCTATAATGACCAGCTGGATGAGAACCTAACCTGTTTAAATCTCAAATTCTACCGCCTTTCGTCGACATCTCCATGGAGACGAGCTGGAGACGTACGTGCCGCTCACAGCAAAAGCACATGTTTGTTTGTACATTAATGAGGAAATGTTAATCATTGAAAAAAAATCTGTCATACTAGTATTTCAATTTTAGTTATTGGGTAAAATTCTTCACGGTGTGGCTTTAAGGTTAAGGTGTACTTCATTGTCCCTGTAGGGAAATTTGTCCCATCCTTTGATGCCGCTGAGGCACCCGGTCAGGAACAGTGGGCGACCGCAGTGCAGCGCCCTGGGACTCATCTCGAGTTGTGAAGTCAGGCTAATGGTCAGAATCACCTGGCTGGAGGATTAACCTATTGTGCATGTTTTTGGTTGATGGGGGAAACTGGAATACAAGGTGGGAACCCATCCAGACACAGGCAAACTCCACACAGAAAGGCCCACTTGGACAAACTGTAGTAATTCTTGGACGTTTTTGAGCAAAATAAAAGGTGTTATGGAGCTTAGAATCAGCTTTATCTTGCTGTCTGTTCGGCAGAGCTCTCGACTTCGCTCTTCTCCAGAGACATGCCCATGCTGTTCATACTGCTTTGAAAGCCTCTAATAGATCAAAGGTTCGGGTCCGGACAGGTCAGTGTTTGGGCCCAGTCTGCTTGTTTATGACCTCTGTATTTTATATTCAGTCAAGATATGAAGTGCTTTTTATTAGGGGCAAATGTTTCAGTCTTATTGTTGAACTCAATCATTCTTCTAACCTTCAATGCTAATTTTACGGTGATGGGTTTTGAACTAGAACTGACACTGTATTGCCTCTTGTAGCGATAATGCACATTTTGATGCACTGTCTAACAGATTTTTCCCTCTCTCTCCTCTCTCTCTTCCATGCTTCTCTGGGGTGACCTCTGCGTTAGGTGAGTACCAAGTGTTTGCTTCTCTTTCCGCTGGATGCTCTGTCGCCCAAACACAGCTGCTGATGTGCCAACTCCGTAAACTCTTGATCTGTCTGAGTACCTTTTATATAAAGAAATCTTACCTGGATGTGTTTGAAAAGAATGATGAGAATGGGTTGAGTTAAGTTGAAGTTCTCGCATGTTCTGTACCATTTGTGTTTGATTGTGGGCTAAGTTGGACATAGCATAGTGCAGTGACGTGCGGTGAGGTTTGTTGCTGGTGAGGCACATGCTATTGACGCCAATATAAAGTAAACAAAACTGCAGGGGGAAAAATGCAACTTGCTGTCTCTGGTAATTGTCTTACTTTTAAATAGCATTCATAGCAACACATTTAAAAATAAAATACATTCACACGATATTGCAAATAAAATGAAAAGACAACATTATGAACGTGACCGGGACTCGTACCCCGCCCGTCCAAATTATGAGTTATTGACAACCTGATGCGCCACGCGGGCGGTGCGTGATAGCGCCGACATGTTCAGTATAAAGACTCGTCTACAGCATTTCATCCATAAAATGTCAGTCTAATTAGTTTTCCTTTTACGTACTCCTTTACGTTTAAATTGCCTCTCCTAAACCGTGCAGAATAATCAAACAGACTGGTTTTCACTTGTAGTCCACATGTTTTGTAGAAATGTGTAGCGCTGACACAGCGCCCCCTCGTATCGTCAGGGCAGTGCATTGGAGGCGAGCCTCACTTCGGGACTATCAAAACGGGGTTTAAAGTCAAATGAACAGGTTAAACAAGTCGTTCTTATGCCTGATTCTTTATCCAGGTGACAGAAAACCAACGCGCCCATCAAAAACCCATTTACAAATGTATTTTACTTTTAGGGGCGAAAAAAGCCCCGAATGGGACATAGCGCTGAGGGAATGAGCCGAGCTCAAGTGTGTGCAGGACGCTGGAGGCTCGCCGCAGCTCCGCCCTCTTTACACGATATCGACAACTGATGAAACATTTGGGCATTTTTTAACCACGAGATTGAGTAAAATCGTAGAGAATCCCAATCATCTTAAGAGAAGGGACTTGTTTTCATAAAGTTTATTGTATTTTTTAATTTTTGTTTTTTTCCATAATGACTGGTGAGGCCTGGCCTCACCTGCCTCCCTGACCGCACGTCACTGGCATAGTGCAGTAAGCTTAGTGTTTGTTTGTGTCTCGACCTGGTAATGGCGCCATTGTGAGCTACAGTCACCAGAACCCCATTCTGGCATTTACTTGAGAAGCCAACCTTTGTAGTAAATGCTTCCTCCCACGTAGAGGATAATTTGAGAGAATGTGAAACCTCTTGCAACTTTAGGCCAGTTTTCAGTGCAAGACAGAGCTCATCTTCTTCCTTTTTTGTTGGGATTCTTCACAGGAAATGTACCTGCTTGTGTTTTTTATATATATTTGAATACACTGTGATGCCATAGATGTGTTCAGTTTCCATATACCGTACATCCTATATTCTCTCTATATATCTTAACATGTGAAAGAGATTGGTTTAAAAAGAGCCTCCATTGATCTTGGTATTACATACTCACATGAGGGAGCATTGCATTTGAACTGATAAAACATTCCAGCATTGACAGCAGCCAGCCTTTCTTCTCTCTGTCACTAATCTCTAGACTTACATATGCTCCCTCTTTATGACTGACGCGCCTTTCCACGCTCGCATTATCCGGAAATGTGTCGCTTTGGCTTTTGCATTTGCCCGCGTGAGCTCCGGCGGAGATTAGTTGCGAGTGATAAGGAGTTCGACTGCTAATCCGGCGTCATGGCACCCACATCAGAGCTGCTAAATCTTTATCTTGGCGCTGCCTTTTTACTCTTATTGACAATACCCTCCACCCCGGCACAAGCAGAAATGTGATAAGATTCAGCGTGGTGTGCATCTGTCAGATTTATGTGCCGCGAAATGGCCACACGTACTTTTGGAAAACGCCAATGCAAATTTGGACGGCTGACAAGGATGTGATTGTAAAGATGTTCAGCTGGAAGAGGAATTACTGCTATCTTTGGGTAAAGGCAGTGGTTCTCAAACTGGGGTACGGCTCCAAATGGTGGGACATGGGCCTCTGTTGGTGGAACTCGGTGTCAGTTTTAGATCTTTGTAGACTTTCTTGAGCCGTTCATCTGTACTCTGTAGTTTGTCTCTCGTCCAAGAAGCTTTGGCAGAAGGTGGACTTTTAAAGACCATTTTCATTTATTTATTCATCAGGACAATGTACAGTTAGATTATGCTTGGGAGCAAAGATGCTTGTACCAGACTGTAGCTGTTCCACAAAACTACTCTCTCAACCTTTTCAATAACATTTATTGTGTTGCTGACAAAGCTTCTGGGATGAGAGGCAAAACTACCATGAACAGATGACGGCTCAAACGTTTGTCTACGATGGAAAACGTCTGTATGACTAAGAGCTTATACAAACAGTTTTAGACTTTGTTTCAATTCTTTATTATTGGATAGAAGTTTGGTGTTTTCTTGGTTTAGACCATAGATATAATAATTAGAGATAGATTAATACCTATTCAGCCCCATTCATAGAAAAGGTCCCGAGTCATCTGTGAAACTTACATGGCCACTCTGACTCCTCCTACGCAGCCTGTTCCTTAAAAGGGCAAAAAGGTGGGAAGCCCTGTGCTCGCGGGGCAGGCGGAGCCTCCACAGAACTCCAGAGCTTGATTGACAGGCTCTGGAGCCAGTCCTCTTTTTCGGGCTGATAAACAAAAACCAATGTGGTTAAACCATAGACATATTATTAATAGACCGTCAATACTCAATCCTCCCCGTTTACCATAATGACCACGTTCGAGGGGAATTCATGGCGGATTTACAGACTCCTCCTCCCCAGCTCTGACAAAGCATGTTCCTAATAAGGGCATAAGGGCGGGATCTTCACTGTAGACTCGGCCCTTGCGTGACGTGTAGCTCACGCAGCTCCAATGCTAACAGTCCGACCCACGTTAAGTAGGAGATTTCTAAAATTAATCCTACCATAACCACCCTGGTGCCTCTGATTGTGTCTAACCCAGCGTAATCACAGGAGGAATATCTAACTCTAGACAGTTCCAAAAAATTAGGCATCGGGCATTAAAGTTGTTTTTAACGTGTCTGAAGTCCAATGCATTCCAATGGGGGACTAGCGGGTATATGGCGGTACTACAGCAATGGCGGCCTCCAGTGTCGTCGTCGCAAAGCAGAGCAGCCAGCGGCCATTGGGTTAAACATATTTCATCAACCCCAGCGTTGTCACATGGGTCATAGCATAGTCTCATTAGAATCAATGCTTCCAAGTGTCTCTTGGCGTCGCCCCTGGCCACAAGGGGGTGGTATTAAAGCAATGGCAGCTCCCCGCCATAAGGACCATAGAGAAGCGCGTTCCTCACCCATTGGTTTAGACCAGGGGTCGGCAGTATCAGGCCATGATAGTCATGATTTATATCCCCTTGAAGACCTGGTTTAGTTGGAATTTGGTCTAGTTGTCCTGGTGATACTTAGAAAGTATATTATATGGTGAAATATTATATGAGAAATTATTTTACCATCTGTTTTATCATTTTGTATGCATAAGTTATTATTTATCCATTCAACCTTATAGTAACAGCTGTATCTTACTGTAAGCTACTGCGTATTTATACTTGGAAAGACTCATATATACCTGCACATCAAAGCTTTACTTGAAATCCTCATATCATTCATGAAACATTTACTGACACGGGTACGCGGATTTTCTGTCATCACTCTTCAAACTCCGGAGACGATCGGCTGCAACACGCTGGAATACAAAATGAGCTGCGGATCTGGGACAAAACTTAATCTTCCCGTGCAAATCCCGCGGTGAAGTGCCTCCACCGTCGGCGCGCAACCCAGTAAGACAATCAAAAGGTTTATTGGCAGAAGGATTCAGTGGCATTCCACGTGCACTCGCTGCGCCAGCCATGAAAAGAGTGCCGGTAAGAAGTGGAGCGCTTGGGAGAAGCCCAGGAGATTTGCAAAGTCCCCAGAGCAGGGGAAATGGGATGCTTATGATCGGAGGTAATGAGGTTAGCATGAATTCAGAGAGCCATTTGTTGGAGGCAGCGAGATTATGAAGAAAACATTTGCCCCAAACCTCTTTTTCAGACTCGGGAAGGAAAGCACGAATGACCATATTTAGATGGAAAGTATGCCCTGGTTTGAATTTGGTTTGAAGTAAGGGTACGCCATTTGTCAAATATATTTTTGTACAATTTGTGAGACAACAAAAAAACAGCAGAGAGCTACTTATGCTTTGAAGATACTTGAGCAACACTGGAATTCAAGTGATATGTTTCAACACACATTCAAACTTATAACTTGTGTCTCAGTGACTTGTGACATTTTACGCCAAGACGGCAATCAAGTATAATCAAGGTTAATTTAGCCAGACACTAGGAAATGAAATATTTCACCTTAACATGTCACCGTCTGCAGGACGTCCTCAGAAGTATCACCGGCGTGATACTTATTAGCTGTTCTTTCTTCCAAGGCGTGGCCAGTCTGACGGTGCTGACCAATGCCCACTGGTTGCACTGCTTTATGACCATGACGCTAGGGGCCGACATTGTCCGCCATTGCTGCAGTACCTCCATATGTGGGCGGCAAACAAGCTAGTTTTCCATTAGTTAGCATTGCACTCAAGATGTTTTAAGCAACTGTAAAGCCTGTTTTTTTGTAGAAAGTTAACTACAGCTAGATATTGCTCCTGTGATAACGCTGGGTTAGTTACAATTAAAGAAACCAGGCTGGTTTTCGTAAGAAACATTTTAGAAATCTTGTACACTAATGAGGGCCTTGACTTTGATTGACAGGTCGTTAGTATTAGAGCTAATGGCGCGGCTACGACAGAACTACATACCCCGCGAGGGCCGAGTCTACAGTGAAGATCCCATCCTTATGCCCTTTTCTAGGAACCTGCCCCGTCACAGCAGGGTAGGAGGAGTCTGTAAATCCGCCGTGAGTTCCCCCTCGAATGTAGTTATTATGGCAGACGGGAAGGAGTGAGGAGACGGAGTCTATTATTATTATGTCTATGGTCCTGACAGGTCCACCAGGCGGGCCACAAAGGCTCCTTCGTCAATTGATGGTATCGGTGCTCCATTTCGTGATTTTGATGGCTTCTTTTATCCAGTGCATGAATTTGTTGGTTTCAGCTCCAATGACCCGTGTCTCATCCCAGTCTATAGTGGGATTGTTTCTTTCACAGTGGTCGGTAATAGCCGATTTTAAATGATCCTGTTCTGCCTTTTCTTTTTATTTGTTCATGTGAGTCTTCCTGTTGTTTCTTTCTCACATTCAGTTTGCTGATCCTTTTCTCTTATATGGAAAGCTCACCCTGTTTCACCTATGTATGATTTATGATTTGCAAGAAATTTCATAACGGTATTGCGTTGCATTTTCATCCTATGGTATTCTATCTTTCTCATAGTGTCTGAATAAATGTACCTCGAAAGCTATACTAGTAACAAGCAGACACGATGAACGCTACTATGCTTAAGACTGCAATCAAATATGAGGTGTACGGACCTTTTTGTATTTGCGTCATCCTAGCCCTTTTTGGTTCCAGCACGCTTTTAACATTTGGGAATGGGTGTGTCCCCTCTGTTGTACGCAATAAAATATGAGTCAGCCAGCTTGCGTCCAATTTTAGAAAGACTTTGGGGATATATAGTTGGAAAGGTGTCGCGCACAGGTCTTCAGACAGACATATTTGAACTGCATATGTACTCCAGAACATGTTTCTCGAAGTTCTATACATAAACCCCCTTGCAGACGGGAATCGCTGCCTTTCACTAATTGCAGCCGTTGAAATCGTAATTCGGTTTCAATTAATCATTCAGCCCTAGTTTAAAAGTACACAAATCTTAGCAGTGCCAAGTCCCACGGGGGAATCTTTTCAACATTCGCCTCCCCCGGCTTTGTCCCATATTTTTGCCCCTGAATTTGGCGCAGCAGACCGATCATTAGTTTGACAATTTTTTGGGCCAGAGTACAAGTGTGGTTTCTTTTTCTTTTTATGCTGTTTTTTTTCCTACCCAGCAGTGAACAAAAAGCAGAGGGTATCTTTGAAAAGAATGAGATGAATGGAGAAATAGCATGGAATAGCGTAAAAGCAAGTTGCACTGTGATTTGTTGGTCAAAGTTCGGCTATTATTTGACTTTTGCTTTCATTTTTTTGTACGCAGACTGTTCTGTATGTGGACTGTCTTCCAAAGGTGCAGCTGATTCACTCTAAAGTTCCACCATTGTCCTATTTTATTATAATTTTTTTTAATTTTGATTTCAATTTGCTATGGAAAACTACATCATTCTAACTATGCTCACAGGCATAACATTTAAACCACAAAGTTCAGAATGAAAAGACGGCTTTCCCCTATATTCAATTTTTGGCTGGAAATGCCACACAGTATGGCTTTAAATTTTGAGCATTGCGAGTCAAAACAAATATATAAATGTCACATTTTAACACCTAACTGAAGACACCTATGAAAGAGCATCAGTACAAATGTATGCAGCCCCATTTTTTTTTCCAAAGTTACAAAATGTATCTTTTCAGCAAACTTCTGTCTGAAGAGCAAAGTTAAGCACCGCATCGAGATTTGAAGTGGCCCTGGGAGTCGGGCTGAGGCGAGATGCGCGGAGAACAATAGACGCACCCCGTGAATGTATAACAAAGGGCTGTGAGGCGCCACTTGTGGATGCAGGATCCGGCAAACTGCGAGGCATTTGTGGAGGAGAAGTGCCATCCTCGCCGAGAGGGAGCACGCATTCCCAAGAAGGCTTTGGCAGCACAACGCGCACAGCTTGCTAGACACAGGTGAGAGGCTTAAGGGCTAACGTTGGCACGCAGGGAGGCAAAAACTACCACCGCACAGAGAAAAAGGGGAATAAAAGTCTGGCTGGGTGGGGTAAAAGTAAAAGTTGGAGACATTGCTCAGTCTTGTCTTTGGAAATGTGGAGGCACGATAGTTGAATGGTTAGCATTATATGCTCAGAGCAGGACTCTAATGCTGCATCCGAAACCATCAAATTATAGCCTCTAAGTACTAACACTAGCAACTAATCCGTAACCTTTCATGGGGTCAACTGTTAGATCTCTATGCAGTTAGTGAACTTCTGCTTCAGCAGCATTTGCCCAATTCGACCGTCCTTACCCAGGGGAAGAGGAAGTGACATCACCAACAGCTGTTTTTCTTCTTCTTTAAAGTTCAGTGCAGGCCAAACAAAAGCGCATACCGCCACCTACTGTATATTGTCCAACAACAACATATTGTCCAAATAAAGACATTTAAGGGGGAAAAAAGAAAAACATCCAAATGATCCTTCACATTTCCCTTTATTTTATCTCAACAGCTGTTTCATAAAGCTACAGTATGCAAATTAGCCATGTGGCTTAAGTTTCTACTAAAAGAAAGCAAAAGCACAAACTGCCTTAATTTAAGCGATTTACTGAAGAGGCTCTTTAAAACCTGACATGTGACTGTGCTGTGGTGACTCTAACATGTATTTTGTCACTTTTATAAAGTTTGGCTTGTGCAGAATCTTTTTTTTTTAAATTATTATTATTATTAAATGTGCACCTGTCAATCAACAGTGGTTGCGCATGAATCACTTGAGGGTGGGGGTGAGGCGGGTGGGGAGATTGGCGCAGTGGCTTATGGGATGGCACATGGCTCCTAATCATCAATGAGTTAGCATCAGAGGTCCCTATGCTAAAGTGGCTATGATAGTTAGCATACAGGCCACTTTCCCTAACTCCTTCCTAAGCAACAGCCCAATTCGGACGCATCTTATCATGGCGGACGCTGACGCACATCCGGTTTGGCGTAAGACCTCTTACCAATTTACTGGTTTCGGATGGAGCATAAGTCTGTGTGTGTGCCTTTTTGTGTGGAGTTTGCACATTCTTCTTCCTGGTTACACGTTGCCATCTTGACACCCGCCCAACTCCGACATTGAGGTCTAATTGGAGTGCCGGGACGTTTGATTTTTTTTTTTATCAAACGTCCCGGCCCTCCGATATTTTTCCCCCCCCGTCAGAGTGGTGACACCTTTTGTGCAACGTCCTGCCATTCTGACATATAAGATACAAGATCCACTCACACAAGACAGAAGATTTTGAAAATGAAGTGTCACGTGACCCAAACTATTGTCGCAATGGGGGTATCAAAAAGTGTCGGATTGGGGGGGGGGACGTCGCAATGGAGGATTGTCGGAATGACAGGGTTTCGGTTTTGGAGGGTTGTCTAAATAGAGGGTTATCGGAATAAGGGGTAGGCGCCATTCTCCCTGTTTGAGTGGGTTTCCTCCAGGTACTCATCAACCCAAAACATGAACAATAGGCTAAATCCACCAGCTGGTTACGTAGTTTTGACCAGCCCTAGTCAGGCTCAAGATATGAAAGCGGGTCCCAACAGCATTGGAGGATGGATTAAAGAAGAGGCCAAACTTTCCATAAGGGGACAATAAAAGTAGACAAGTTGTTGGACTCAGTAATGGATACATAACAGGAAGAATATTTTCTACAACCTTATGATTAGTACAAATCATACATTCATGTGAGTGAACCAAATCCACCATTTTACATTGTGCCGGCCCAGCCTCATTCTTAGTATCAACACACTACAGTTGAATATAGCTCTGGCACCACAACTTGCACAGCCTGCTAGAGACAGGTGAGAGGCTTAACTGCTAACACTTTGAGGCAAAAACAAGTACCAGAAAGTAAAGTCGGAAAAAATATTCCTCAACAAAGCACAAAGTTTAAGGATTTCACATTGCTTTCTGACCTACTAAGAAGTCGCTTTCTATACGCTACTATTTGTCAAAACCTTTTCCTTGACTGAGGAAAACAGCTCTATTTCTAGAATTCTTAGTTAAGCCTTTTGTCTCCCACTAACAAGGAGCCAACCCTGGGAGCACAGTCGTCACCTTTATCCACAAGGAGCATATCAATAACCTCATTGTTAGCTGCAACGGCGCTTTGTAGGGAGCAGACTCGGCATGCGTTCACCTCCGGAGCGGCTTTGACAATGCGCGTAATCTTTTATACAAAAACGCCTGTGTTTTTGTGCCGCCTTCTATTATCCCCAAATAACTCAAGCGGCGCTCCTTCCCTTATTGCCTTTATCTTGACCACTTAGTCGGTCTTTTATGAAGGTAAAAACCGCAACCTTTTCCGTAACATCTGGAAGGACCATCCAGCGGCAAAAAGCAAGACTGACCTTTTTAGGCATTCTCTTTCGCAGCGAGATGTCAATTAACCTTCAGCGAGACGGCGGCGGAAGGGAAACGCACACTACAGTGGAAAATAAGGGAAATCATAAAGAAGAAATGATTTTTTAACTTGTCAATTTATCCTGGCATTTTATATTAATACAAAGTGAGAGGAAAAAGTCACCTTGTAAAAAAACATTTGACGTCAGTGGTAAACAAGAAAGGGCATAGACGCGTTTAGTTTTTTTTGTTGTCCGTGCAGGGAAACTGACCTGTCCTTCAATGCCGCAGGGACAATGTAGGAGCGTTTAGCAGCAGTGGCACTTCATGGGGATCCTTCTGCTGATTTTGAGACCGGATCTTGGTCAGAAGTGGCAAATTACACAAACCTGCCTTTTGTTCTATGGACTATTAGTTCTAGCGGCTAAAAAACGAGATTGAACATGAAATTACCAAAAGAATGTAAATTGAATGTGCAAGGCAGCCACCGAGGTCGCCTATGGCCACAGCTGGATCTCGTGAAGAGAGCCTTCAATGGTCAATTTATATAGTGCTTTTCAATCTACATTAGACACTCAAAGCACTTTTTCAGGCTTAGAAGGATGAATTTACAATAACACTAATGTAGATGGGAATGGTTTTGCCTTCACAGACTGTTGAAAACCATTTCAGGGACGACCTTATGAAGCTCACGGAGAAAATGCCAAGAAAAATTTAAAATATAAAACCTATTTTGATGTATTTCACCCTTTTTTGTATCCTAATAATGTGTTCATTCTTAGTTTAATGCCTTCAGAAAATCTAATTGTCAATAGTGTTGAAAGTAAAGAAAAGCCGATACTAGTGATGGCTGATACCATACTTTTTTAGAATCGTTACGATACTGATACTTTTGGGGTCATTTTTGTGGATGTCGATACCAATACCAATACTAGTAATTTCGTATGGGTGAATGCATTTCAATCAATATACATTTCTAAAACTGGTTATTTTATATTATTAATATGTAAATTAAACTTATAATACTTTAATTGGTTAATTTGATTGATTGATTGAGTTTTTATTTCGAGCTACACACAAGGCACAAAAGCCAAAAAAAGAAAGAAAAAAATATATAATAAAAGAAAAATTAATTAACATTCTGGCTCGAAAAGGAGTGGGAAGAAGACAAGCTTATTGACTCCCACCCCTGTTCATAAACTTAAATAACAATATATAAAATTTAAAGGAACAGGCCACCGTTTTTTCATACTGAGATATGTTCTTACCTGAGCTTAGACGTGTTGATGCGTAACTGTCTGGTCTTTGTGCGTGCGCTCAGACCAAAGATGTTGTTAGCATTTGGCCTCTCCCAGCATATCCCATGGACCCAAACAGGGTGAAGTTAGAAGCGACCAAGCTCTTTCACGAGCACGCACAAAGACCAGACATGTACGTATCAACTTGTCTAAGCTCAGGTAAGAACATATCTCAGTATGGAAAAACGGTGGCCTGTTCCTTTAACAATGGCAAAGTGAAATTAAATACATAAAGTTTTTATGTATTTAACTTAATAATGTTTAATTCTAAACATTATTAAGTTTAGAATTAATAATGACAAGCAGAACATAAACTACAGTGATATGGATGGCTCAGTTCAATCCTCTGCTGCTGTGGGCTGTTTTGGAGAAGAACAAAAAATAAATTGTCCTTTTTGTGTTTATAATTGCCTTCTTTTTACATATGCAAATTAGTACTGATACTTTTTACCTGGTATCGACACTTAAAAAGTAGCCATTTGGTATCGATATATCGATACTTTTTGGTGGCATCGATCCACCCATCCCGAGCAGATACATAAAAGGTGTATTTATTCATTGTTTACTGCAAGCTGTTCTAAAATAAATGTGTCTTGGAAAAAATATCATCCTAAATAGTCTAACTTGCCAAAAACTGCACCTTTCCAAGCTCATATTACTAAAGTGTCTATATTTACAACGAATTTCTGTGACAACCGGTTTACTCACTACTTACAAAAAAAGGAAAACGTTTATTCCCGTATCTTGACATCTCTGACAGTTGCTACAACACACGCCTGAGAAACTAATGACTGTGCATGTACGAGTGGAAAGCATTTCATGAGCATGTGCGAAGTGCAATTATGTAGCATAACTTAACAGTGGCTGCTAAAACATCTGTGTTGCTAATTTGCCGGGCCGATTGGTTTCGTCTGGCGGCAGTGCCCTCCTTATTTAATGCATGAACCTGCGCAGTAACAACTTTGCGTAATTGTCGACGGAAGAGGCATAAAATGTGCTGGCAATAAGTACCCGCTGCTGAAGGGACACGGTTTCTATTAAGTCCACTGTAAGAATCCCTCTGTTTTTAAACGGGCCGTGAGCTGGCAGCAACGGAGACGGGTCATTTTTTTAATTTCGAATGAAGCAATCTGGTGGTGGCGCTCTTAATTGGAGGCTACAGTTTGAGTAATTGTACACAAGCGCTGTGACTGGTGATGTATGGCTTTTGGAAATCGGTTAAAGATTGCAAGGTGGGATTTTTCTGTTGGGTCATTTTTCACACCGTTAATTAATGTGTTGATGAAAATGAACGGCTTTATTCTGCAAGCTTGTGATTAAAGCAAATGGAAGACCTCGACGTGTGTGATGGTTGGCTTACAAAACGTATGCGTTTGGAGGAGTAAAGTTTCAGAAGTGGGAACCCATTTAAAGCCGTACTGTGCAACGTTCTAAGCCATGACATTGAATACAGTGTTGAATCATTTGGGTGATTTATTGGTGGAAGAAAATACCTTGGCTCATAACTTTGCAAGATCTCCCGCTTCAAGCTTCACAACGATCTTCCGTTTGTCTTTATAGAGATAGAGATGTTCTGGTTACACTGGGAAAATAATCATCTTAACTTCAGTTAAGAGATTTAGAGAGAGTCTTAGATAAGATAAAATCTCTTAAGATTTTATCGGACGGCTTTTATCGGACGGCTCAGTTCAATCCTCTGCTGCTGTGGGCTGTTTTGGAGAAGAACAAAAAAATAAATTGTCCTTTTGTGTTTATAATTGCCTTCTTTTTACATATGCAAATTGGTACTGATACTTTTTACCTGGTATCGACACTTAAAAAGTAGCCATTTGGTATCGATATATCGATACTTTTTGGTGGCATCGATCCACCCATCCCGAGCAGATACATAAAAGGTGTATTTATTCATTGTTTACTGCAAGCTGTTCTAAAATAAATGTGTCTTGGAAAAAATATCATCCTAAATAGTCTAACTTGCCAAAAACTGCACCTTTCCAAGCTCATATTACTAAAGTGTCTATATTTACAACGAATTTCTGTGACAACCGGTTTACTCACTACTTACAAAAAAAGGAAAACGTTTATGTATCATTTGTATCAATCTCAAATGATACAGGTTACTTTGTATCATTTCAAATGAAAAATACATATTTTTAAAAGTTAAAGTTCATCCCACTCCTTTTCCAGCAGTGATAAATTTTCTTAGTTTGACTATCAGTGTTCTTTGAATTATTGTCTAATGTTGTACATAATGTACACTTTGTCATTGTGTGCTTGAAATAAAACTAAACAAAACAAAATGTGTCTGATTTTAAGTGGGACTTATGCTTGATCCATTGTCAATAGCATTTTTTAAATATCTGATCTTAGATTTCTTCAAACTAAGTCAAATTCAACACAAATAACCAAGCAATTTAAGTCATTCATCTTATTTAAGATGGTTCTTTTTCCAGTGTACAAGCTGGACCGTCGACTGGAGTGCAAACATTGGGCGCTGTTCATAACCCGAACTAGATATACCAAAAACCTAAGGCTTATATAAATGCTGTCCCTAATCTCAATCGTTATCTAATTTTATTTTTTTGATCAAATGTTGCAAATTCTGTCATCCAGGTGGTTAATTCTATCCTCTAAGTTTACAAACCGGACTTGCTTTTATTGGCAGATGCTAACGTTTCGCTCTCTCTCCTCAGAGCCTCCTCATGACAGTTTGCTCTCGGGATAGAGAATGAAACGTTTAGTGCTGTGACGTTCATGCCGACCGGCTCTTTTGAACGGCTCTTTGAAATGAACAGATCCCAAAGACTCGGCTCCTCGTAAAGAGCCGTAAATCCCATCACTAGAAACGTTGTGTAAGTCTAGTTGAATTATTTTTTTTTAATTGTATTTTGATAACCCACTGCAAAAAAATAGCACTGTCTTATCAAGCTGATCATTCCACATTTGGTGTTGCTGGAATGTTTGTTCATAATTCAATAGTTTAGTTGCTCTTATGACTGAGCAACATTCAGCCTACAATGTTCCAAAGGGTCCCATTGAGTTAAGACACCTCTTCTGTCAGAAAGTAATGTTCTATAAACTACACACTTTCTGCTTGTTGATACTGGCTTTCCATTTTATCTCTCCAGTCTGGCAGCGTTATTGTCACCACTTGAAGGCCACTGAGTCTCATTGAAAACTCTGCTTTTGTATTCAAATCTAAGCCCGGCAGTTGATGATTTGATTTGCTTGTCAAACAAGATCATTTCGAAAAGTTAGAAATAGTTTGAGAAAACAGTCTGCACCTTTGAAAGCCAAGGCTGAGTTTCTATTTGGATGCGACTGTGCAACTATTTCAACAACCACTCGCTTTTGTCATCCAGACATCTTAGTTACTGTTGTACCTTACACTTTGTTAGAACGTATATAGCAAAACTGTAACTTTTGCCGGCACAGACTTTCAGCCTCGCTCGAAAAATCGTTGTCTTTGCTGAGCTCTTTCTCATGCTATTGACATCTCCCCCTCCATGTTGTTGTTTACCAGACTTTTTCGCAGTATCTTTTTTTTCTCATTGTTAAGTGCGGATAAGCTCGAGAAATCCAGGTGGAACGTGTTTCATTTTCCGTGGCATTGATCTAACAGCATTCCGCTGGTAGTTTTCAAGGCGCCGCGGTGTTCAGTGGCTCGGTAAGCTGCCTCGACACATCTGTCAATGCCCCTGATTCAAATCTAAAAGGTGCTGTTGGAGTTGGAAGATTTTGTTTTCTTCAATAGGTGGAACCGCATATAAACAACACTCACACCAATTGTTGCTGGCGATCAGGCTTCTCGATGAATGTGCCCAAAATAGAATACAATAGAGTACAATAATGTACTCAAATAACAAAACACAATAAGAAATGGCTGAATAGAGTTGTGGGGTCAAACCGAATCTTAGTGCTCTCATTTGAATGTAAGTTTGGAAAGACATAGTATTATGTGTTTGAGGCCCGGTGCAAAATATTCTCTGGAGGCCACTATTTCAAACAGGTATGTGAAGATTGCAGTCATCAATGCATGCTCATTGGTTGCTTGAATAGTAATGAGACTCTCTTGTCCATGTGGGACCCTGTACAACTTGTAAGTCATCAACTTACCACAATTATTTAAAAGACAATAAGATATGTATGAAAAATCTATGTTTTTGAGCTATTAACCGAGTTCTTCACACATCAAAAACATACATGGCATAGTATTCATCATACACGTTTGGATCGTCCTGTTTACTGAGGCTCCCTTTGAGCTGCAGAAATCATGCTGGTTGGCATTGTCTACATTTTGTGAACACAATGCCACACACAAAACCATCATTAGATCAGGTCTGTGCAGTTCTGAGCGCATGCAGTTATATTTTTTACAGTGCCATTGGCTTGTTTGCATGCCATAAGCTGAAAAAGATGGTGTGTATGAAATAGCCTTTCTTACTCAAAGTGTTTTACATACTTTGATGTCATTAGAAATAATAATAAATGCATTTTGAAACCTCATATTGAAACCAAAACGAGTTGAGGCTGAATGTTTTTTATCCAGTGCTGTGTGTTGAAGAATTAGATTAGCGGACACAAGGTCGAGGCGAGAGTGACTCAAGTCCATTCATAAAAGTCCTTGACTGGGCTTTTTACACAACCACTTTAACATTTACTACGGCTGTTGAATTATAGAAACCAGAGAGTGGCCGCTCTGATTTGTTGAAGTGAGATTATTATGCAGTTCGTGGCTGCTCATACAAATTCCATCCACACAGTTTTAATGTATACTAATGTCACTGGATGAATGAAGATTAGCTTTATCATTTACTGTTTTCTAGAATGGATGGATTCAATAGGTAAATTCATAACTGGCTCCATCCCCTGGAATTTCAAGCAATATTTGACACCATTACTATATTTCATTCTGGTTTGATTTCCAGCAATATGTTTAGACCAGTGGCAGCTGGGGAAAAAAAAGCTCTGAGTGACAGATTCTCCTCCTGATGCTCCTGCTCTCTCAGTTAGAGCAGCATTAGCATTAGCCTTAGCCTTAGCCTTAGCTGCTGTCACAGGGTCAACCCTATGTTCCGCGGTACCTATGTTCCCCAGGTCCGGCGTTCCGTCAAAGTGAAAGAAAAAACATATCAGACATGACACAGAGCACAGCCGAAAATAAAGAACATACTGTATGCAATATTGTTTAATTGTTCAGCAGAGCAAAAGGTATACGAGGCGCATCATTATGCACATGATTATGCACAAGATTACAAATCTTCAATGAAGGTGCTTGAGTCATCTTCTGTACTCAGTAGTTGAAGTCTTGAAGTCTTGAACGTTTCGCCTCTCATCCAAAAGAAGATGACTCAAGCACCTTCATTGAAGATGGACAACTCCTGTACGACTGAGAACTTACACAGACAAGATTACAAATGCGACTATAGCATAAATAGGTTTCTATTTTACAAAACACCATTAGGCAATTAGGCTCAATGTTCGCCAGTGTCCATAGGGTTTTAGCCTATGGTTTAGCGCATGTGAGAGAGACTGAGAGAGAGAAAAGTAAATAAGCAAGTTGGACAGGTCCGCAGTTCCCCTGTTAATAGAATTTGGGGAACATTGGTACGCACCCGCTGTCACTGTGAAGCTCTGAGAGGAAAACTGTTGCGACCAACTTGACAGAGGTGGACTTTATTTCAGGTATGGACAACATGTTTTATGGAAGCTTTCAAGAAAATGTCCTTTTTTGGGGTAATTAATGCAAAACTGAACAAAAGCTCCCACACACCGTCTCACACTTTAAGACATTTATTATGCTGCAAAGTTTCTGTCCAACTGACCTTCGTCAGGCTTGAGGACGGCCCTCGCTGTCAGGTTTTTTATAACATTAAGCACTGCTCCCAACAAATCAGTCCGGTATAGGCTATGTGTGATCTCCACAAACAAGTGAACATAGTGCATTATAACATATGATTACAGCATATTCTGAATCAAAACATTTTCATCATTATTACATCATTATTTTGATCATTTTGATATATATAAAACATCATGAAATTCATCCATATTTTCAGAAAACACACATGCAACATGTCACCAAAGCATACTTCTCCCAACTGCTCAGAAGGGGAAGGAAACTCCTAATTACAAAACATAATTTAACTGGCATTAGCGCCTCCTTCTTTAGCTGCTATTAGCCATATACAGCTACATCAAGACCCAAACACAACAGCTCAGCGTTAGCCCAAATTTGGACCTGTTTTCTTTTAGTCCCAGTTGTGTTTTGTTGTTTAAACCTTGCGTTGTAGCTACTGTTTGGTGTAGTCGCTGATATAGAAAAACTGCATTTCCCCTAAATATTAAGTGTAATTCAATTGTTGAATTGTAACAGTGTGATTTTAATAATGAGTCAACAGTCTAAATAAATCCTGTCTGCACAAAAGGCTGTGAGTAAAATGTAGGGTACGATGTTGGTGCAGATTTATGCAGGTCTATGATCATAAATCATGGACCTATCGATGTTATATAAATTATGAGCTTCCTCTGTTTAAAGACCACCAGCCCCTGGTTTAGACCAAAGACCACTTTCCAAAGTGGCACTTGTATGTTTTGCCATTACAAAGTTGCCTTTTTTTCTCTGTAACATTTTTATGTATGTTTTGTTACTCTTAGCCTTGCTTTATATTTGGCAGGATACAAGCATTATGTGGCCACTTTCCTTACCTACTCGTTTCAGAGCAGCCCTTTATCCACACTAAACTATTTCGAAGGATAGATACATCCCGCAGTATGTCAAACTTAATAAAAGCGAAAAATCAAAAATAAAGTAGGCTATGATGTTTGGTACTTGCTCAACATAATAGCTTGCCGTTATTTCCCTTGCTAACTCTGTAAAAAGCACTCTCAGAAGGTTGGCAAGGTTAGGAGCGCACTTGTTTCATTCTCTTTTTCTAGCGCCGTGAGCCCTATCGCAATGTTGAACTTAAACAACAGAACCTTGAAAGTAAAATTTAAGTGGTTTCACCAAACAACTTCCAGCCTTCACGAGCCGTTCAAGTGGGTTAAGTAGCTTGCTAGTTACAGACTGCTGGAAAATTTCTCAAACCAATGCCATTATTCAACCAGTATGAAAAGGTTTTTTCGTGAAACGTATTGGTTGGTTTTTATAACCCTTCAGCTTTGGTTTATCATAATGGGACATTCGCTCACAAGGACCACAACCTCAGATAGTATTCACGAATAATACGTTTATTAACGATTGTTACAAAAGTAGATAAGCCGTTCTGGGGATTCGATGAGGTAAGCTCGCATCCCATACTGTAGGAGAAGAAGAAGAGAATTAATAAAGGGAGGGAGGGTGGGGCCGGAAACCCCGAACGAGAGGACGAGGTCGGTAAACGGGGGGCTTAAATAGGCCGGCAGCCGGAAGGGGCGTGGGTGAGTTGTGGTCCTGCTCTCGAACCTCACATAACTACTTTATCTCCATTTGGTGATTCCACATGATGTGATGCAAAACTGTATGCTGTTCAGGGGGAATTTAATACAAAAAAGATACAGATTTCTGGTGTAAACAAATTAATTTACTATTTAGAGGATCTACATGGATACTGCAGTAAAACAATTAGAATCGTTGCTTTGTTGTTCCCAGTATGTTTGGGATGGTTGTAGGAAACGGATGCACCTGGAGGAAATCCCAACTGATTTCTTGATTGACACAACAATACAACTCCACCATCTGCGTAACT
Source organism: Neogobius melanostomus (assembly GCA_007210695.1). NCBI lineage: Eukaryota > Metazoa > Chordata > Actinopteri > Gobiiformes > Gobiidae > Neogobius > Neogobius melanostomus. The sequence goes on along the minus strand of VHKM01000010.1, from coordinate 2,896,299 downwards.
ACACATTGCTCCAACCACTGTCAAAATGTTGAGCTAAAATCATCTCATTTACCAAACAATGCAGAGTCATTTACACATTTCACTCTCTCTCATTTCAGTATCAGATTTGGGGCCCTTAAAGTGCACTTCAGACAATGGTAAATTTGGTACAACCTGCCCACACATGTCCTCTTTGTATAACCCCAGATTCCACATTCCCGTGCTCGCTCCGTTCCACTCCGCCCCGACCGCCGCAGCAAATACGTTGCTATTTTGAACGTTCAGAAACATTCCACATCGTCTACTCCGCTCCGAGGGCCAACGTCGCCGCTCCGCCTCTCCGCCTTGGCACGATAAAAATACGGACCAACTCTATTTTCAGCTACGTCTGCGCCCCGTCAGCTCCGTCCGTATCAAGCTCAACAGTTCAGAACGCACCAGAAGACAGGAAAGAGAACGGAAACAACATCCGGATTTTCGAAATAAAATGTAGAAATATAAATACAGAACGTTTCAAACATATAAAGTATTTTTATACATATATTTACATTAAAGCTGTGCTATATATAATATTTTTTAAATCGTAGACTACTTGTAAATCACAAAATTACATTACAATATATTTTTAAAATACATCAATGAGTCACTTTCTTTGATAAATAAATATAATTGCATTGAGCCTGTAATAATACTGAATAAACTATTTACACACTGTTAACTCTGTCCTACGTGCATTTTTGTACACACATTTTATCGCGTGATCTCGTACGTCTTGCGCATGCTCTCCTCAGCTCCGCGGTTGGCGGAGTGGAGCCCAGACGGAGCAAGACGTGTGCAGTGGGCGTTTGATTTCGGAATCCTTCGGAGGCGGCCCGCGGCGGGCTGGAGCGGGGCGGTGACGTGAGATGTGGAATCCCGGTGTAACAGCAAACTTATCTCACCGCTGACCCACAAGTCTGTCCAGTTGCAAACTGCTTTGGATGAAATGTTGTAGTTGCTATTCCTATCCTATAAGACAGATTTTTGGGCAGAAAAGTGCTGGCTCTCAGACCAGACATCGCCAATCATAAGCTCAGGAACCACTCCAGCCCTTTCCAAATACTTCCCCAAAGACTTTCTACATTTCTATATGCTTGTTTTTGTTATGAACATGTTAAACACCATCCCAAACATTAAGGTAAATAACTTGAGGAAACTCAAATATTGGAAACATTTTGCAAGTTACACAAGTGTCCAAAGCATATATCCCTCTAAGAAACTGTTGGAGACCTCTACCCTAGACTTTGCCATCTTCAATGGGGCACCACTGCAACCTGTGAACACTGCACTGTAAATCTGCCCCATCTTGAGAACGTGTGTAAATTCACCAATTACTATGACCGCGACGGAGGACTGCAACGGCCAAACCCAAATGCTGACAAAAGTTTTACTGGAATCCAAAGTGCTGCGTGGATTCTTTGCTCAGCGCTCATAGATCACAGTTCCGTAGTGAAGCGAGGTGTTACGAGGCATGTAAAGTCTACCATAAAAGAGACACAAAATTAAATTAAAAGCCCAAAAATGGGAGTTGCTGGAGCACGTCTAGTTTGATGGAGGGTGCTTCTCGTCCCGACCACTGCGAAAAAATGGGCCGGCCAATTATACGGAGCAGATTGTGTAACAGACTGTATGACATAGCATTAGCCATCATGGTCCTAGGGCTGCTGATGCGACAGATCCCTTAGTTAATAGGGCAGCAGTGGAGCTTCTCAGACGTGCCACTTATTGCCTACAGCCCTTCGAGTCTAAAGAGGTGAATGGAAAGTCATTATCAAAATTTATGCTCGAGACATGAACAGGGATTGGATATAAGTATGGTTTTATTGACCTTTTTTGATTTCACGACTGCCTGCTATCCATCACCTGGAAGGGGCCATATTCCAAAATGCTTTGGCATCACCAGGAGTGGCCTCATTTCCTTGACCTTGTCAAGGCTATTGGGCTTTTCATCCCAGAGTAGAAAGAATTAGATCCTGACCATATAACCCAACAGTGAGAGATTTATTATTCATTCTAGATGTTTTATAGGACAGTATATTTCCTTTTCCTTTCCTACTTCCTATTGCTATTTTTCCTTACTTTAATAAACCTTTAAGATTATATAGAGACGCCGGTTCGCTCCTACGTGGCACTGATTAAAACGACTTTTCGAAATCTCCTGCACACAGTCGATCTTGCAAAAAGTGAGAATTTACTCACAGATGGGCATCGTTTCAGCAACTGCCCCGGCATCGGGCAAATGCTTCTTGTTAAATAATCACAACAACAAAAATATGGTTGTAGTTTCATACAATTCAGTATTATTATTACTTACTGCAGTGCTAATCCAATGCGCTATAAAATCGACAATTTTACGTTAATGTTGATCAGGCTAACTGACTACTTGGGCTGGACGATAAACGTTGGTAACAAATCCTCGGCCATTACACTAAATTTCACTCATTTTGATACAATGAGGTTTGTGATTGAATATTATGAAGTGTGGCAATACTTAATTTCGAAAAGAAGTTGAGTTACTGAAAAATTGAAAGTGAGGGAATAAAAGATTAATCACAGATATTAAAAATCTAAATCTGAGTGCTCAGATAATCGCCCGTACTATGAGCGCTAACCACTCCACTTTGCGTCAACTGGTGTAACACGCTATCAGTGTGTCAATCCTGGGAGAGCCGTGAGCTTGGCCTTTAATTTCCTCCGCAGGGCGCGCGAGTAACACCGCCATTATAGTGTTGCCGCCTGATGCAGTCCATAAAAAGTGCCCTCTTTGGTGAGAAAAATTGAGAGGAAGCACATGTTCCTTCCCCCTGCAGTTCTTTCTTTGAAAATCACACACTTTATGGGCCCATTATAATTGCTGAACCGTGGGGATGTCAAGGCTGCCAGACTTTATTGAGGGCGATGGCGGAGAGAGATTGCTGTCATCAATATAGATTTGGATGTTACTCACACTTCTGCAGCGAGCCCCAAAATAGATGCCAAAAAAGACTGTATAAAGAGGTTGGGGGTTTGATTCTGAGAGTTGTCAAGGCTTCATGTCCGTGTTTAAGAATGGAGGGAACGTGTCAGTCTGACTATATCTTTCACCGTGATTGGTTAGCTTTTGTGTAGCATTAGAGGCCAATTTTGGGTACCCAATCGAGATTTGTACATTCATTTTCTGCGCTCACACACCTCGTTCATATATCAAAGACGCAATGACAATATTCTCTGGCTGGATCCAGGATGGAGCTGCCAGTTTTTTGATCACTCAAGTCTCTACAAACTCAAAGGTATGATATTTTCTTTCCCCCCACCACCCAAAATGTAACCCCATATAAGTATTTTTTTTAATCAAAACTATCAATCCAGATCAGTAATGTCAAAAGAGCAGAGTAGATGCCCTTTAACCACGGTTCAGGAAAGGTGACAGTGGCACATCTAAATCGAGAAGGATAGCGCCGCGCCGCGCAGACAGAGCGATCGCAGGCTTCTCTCTGTCAGCTCGTATTAGTCACTTCTTTGTGTTGATAGTGCGACAAGTCAAGCGCGGCACGGCGGATTTTCGAGATGGATGGTTGACGCGTGGTTTTGACGGGAGGTAAGGGGAGGGGTCGAAGCCGGGAGAGGAGAGCGATCCGGGGATACATCAATTCCCCGCCTGGGCCCCTGCAGGTGGCTTCACGGATGATCTGTCATTTGTTATCAAGCAGGCGCCACACGCGTACAGCAACATCTCAGGTGCCAGGGATGGGAGCTGGATGGTAATCGCAATTTGAATGATGCCACAAAGGTTGATATTTTGAGGTATAATGTCCCTTGAAAGTAAATAGCCCGTCTCCATAGAACAGTGGTGGTGGCCCGTCAAGCCCGACTGCCCTTAGATGAAAAAACTTTGTAAACCTGCCACAAGGTCTATAGGGCCAGATCTTGTGCATGGTGCAAGGACAGCGCAAGTTCCAAACATTATGGTTATCTTCCGAGTGGCACAGTTGTTGCGCTATGTGCCTGTGCCACTCTTATAAAAAGAGTTAGACTGAGGCGTGGTTTATTACAAACACTGAGAGCAGTGCTCTGATGGCAGCCTCACATTAATGTCTTGTGTTCTTCCTTAAGCATTATAGGCTCTCACAGGTCAAACTAAAAACTTGACCCCATCGTGAGCTAAACAATGTCCGTGTCCCGAGAGGAAGAGATGTCGCCTACAGCCGGTCCTGTTGTGGCGCAGGTCGGCACTCGCTCGGCCATAATTGTTAACGCGACCAAAACAAAAGCACATGTTCACCCCACAACCCCTCGCCCCTTCCCGGACGCGAGTCTGCTGGGATAACATCTCCATTGGCCATGGGTGTTTCTTCACCTCATGTACTTCCCTCTTAAATGTGCTAAGTCTGGAGTGGCAAGATCCCAAAGTGCGCTCCTACTGAGCACAAAATGTTACGCTACATTCTGCGTTTAGAAACACAATATCGGGCCCCTAGAGTGACTTGTCATCTTTCTGAAAATAATTTATTTCCTTTATTTCTTCAGGCAAAACACCAAGTACAAATTCTCGTTTACAATGTTGGCCTGAAAGGGGCGAAGTGGACCGGGACAGGAAAGGGGATACAAAAAAAACAATTACAACAAAAATACAGTAGTTATATACAGGGAATTAAAAACAATAAATTAGAAAAAAATATGTAATATTTTCAAGTCTTGCTGTCAAAATGTCATGATGTTACACTTAAATTCGTAGATGTATTCACAGAAAGTGAAAGATCAGTTTATCCTAATTAGTCTATAAAGAAGCTTTGTCATAGTCCTATTTAAGTTAGTTAGTTAGTTAGTTTGACATTATCTTAAAAAATCTCTGCTTAGTCCGACTTGCGTTAAAAGTTTCACTACAAAACAGCCACAATGTAATATAAATATATACATTGTTACAAAATAGAGCTTATTCATACTGTGTAGCTTCAGATAAAGTAGTAGAACCTCAATTAGTGTGCACAATGTTCGTCTCCCACTGGTATCCATTATTGAGCGCCTCGCCTCCGCATGGGCCCATTCTTTCCTATCGTGCACCCCTGAAAAGGGTTAATTATGTTATCTCATTAGCATGCATACAGTATCACGGCTATGCGAACCTGATAAGGTATTTCATGTGCCACTAAAGGATGATAATGATCGTTATTTTTGCCTATAACCCAGTCGACAGGCAGTGATAGCCTGCAACTGTCTCCGTACATAGTGTTTAAAGGCCTTAAACCGGACTTTTGTTATTGTTTACAGCTTGAAAGAGCCAACGGACATTTCTGAGCAGGTTTCATGACTTTCAGGGTCAGTTTCCGGGTCACTTCCACAGTAATGCTAACAAAATCTAGCCTTCAGCCTCACAATCACATGGACAATCTTTCCACAAACCATTGCATATTCAATACATTTAAGTGGGACAGAACTTATTTCATTTCACTTCTTGTAAGGGCCGATTGAACAACGTCTTGTAAAGCACAAGGACCTACCAGTTATCCACTGTGCGAATACTACAATACCGTAGTTATGGAAGTAGTGATTGTGTAGTGAAGTAGTGAAGCACTAACATTATAGAACTGTCAAAGCTATTGCCAGTACTAATAGTTGTTGTATGGTTATAGAAGTACAGTTGAAGTTAAATACATGTTTTGCAGTATTTTTCACTAATAACTTACGAAATTAATTAAATCCTTGGTGGGATTAAAGGTTACACTGTATTGATTTATGTAAGTAATAGTCATCATTTAAGAAAGACTATTCAAAGGTACTAAAATGAACCCGTACCCAAGGTTACTCCTGACTCATTGTGCCATTATGAAACATTAGCTGAATGCATTTCTTACCATTTGCACAGCTTTTAAAATGCATGATTGGCTGAAGGCAATAAAAGGAGTTAGTAAAAGGAGTTTATTCTTTGCGAAACTTTAAATTGCACAAATCACATGCACAGAAATCTAAAGTTTAAAGCAGCTAGCTTAGATCTCTGACCTTTTTGAACACCACATGAATGAAAGCTGGAAGGAGCATAGCATTTTTTTAATTTATTTTTTTAATGATGGACTGATGCATACAATACAATGTTACTGTTGAAGTTCATATGTCAACAGCCGGATTGAGAGACGGCGCGCACAAAGCCAGAGACCGTGCGCTCATTCAAAGCTGTCGACAGTAGCGTTTTAGCTCGCTAACACTGGTGCAGAGGCTAATGCATAGCTCAGCAAGGCCAAACACCTGGGGTCTTGGTATGATTTATCTGGAAAGATTGTTTCCTAGTACGTGTGCTGTTAACCTGCAAAACACAGAAGCCACTGCCTTATAGGTTGTGTTCACATGACATCACAACATTCTAAAGAAACATATTTATCACACACAAATAAAGCCAAGCCACACAGCAAATTGTTTAGTAGAAGCAAAAAACAAACCAACAACCCGCGGCACTTGTTGCTAACGTTAGTATATGTAGCATGAAGCTAAGCTTTAGCTTCCTGGTTAGCATTGTTATTTTTTATATTTTTTTATATTTATGGGCAGTTGAACCACTTTCCTCCGCTCCATGTCTCTGTGTCTTTTTTAGTAGAAAAATATATTAATAATTCAGCATTTGTTAAAGTAAAGGTGGAGAAATGGGAGAAAGTTCAATTTTCTCCCTTCTGGCTGTTTCGAACAAAATTGAAGTGGAGGGAAACCACGGTGGTAGCTATGGTAACTGTCAAACTGCAAATATGTTTGTCCTACTTTTTGCCTAATATCTTTAATGATTAACTGATACACACAACTTACTTTTGAAGTTCATACTGTATGTCAAACGCCAGATTGAGAGACGGCGCTCGCACAAGGCCAGAGAACCTTGAACCTCATTAATTAGAAAGCAATCACTTAAATGCACTATTTGGAAGTAAAAAGACAAGACTTAGCTCAAAATATATCTAAAATTCTCCCAAAACTACTAATGTACTGCAAAATATAGCTTTTCCTAGTAAAATAATGTTAAGTTTTCCATTTTTTCCCCCAATCTGAAATACTTCTAAGTACCCCCTACTAAGTCGTATACCTCTGGTTGGGAAACACTGGTTTAAGCCAAGACGTCTGTTACAATCCTTCTGTATGGTCTACTTTACGATGGCCCTGACTATGAGTTTCGAAGTGCTTTCCTCTTATCTGCTGTGAACCTTTAAGGACAGTAAGTGACACCTGGCTGACATTCACTGAACCCTATATTGTTATCATCCCATGCTTTCAGACTGATGCCTTCGTATTGATTGAGAAGTGAGCCAGTTTGAGTCTGCTTCCCCGCAGCGGTCTTATCAACAGACAAATGCTTGGTATCTTAATCTATGGCTTTGCGTTTAAGCTAAAAGCAATCATTGTGAGGCATACTGTAAGATTTCATTGTCCCAAAAAGGGAAATTTGTCCTCTGCATTTGGCCCATCCTTCAATGTTCGGTCTAGAGCAGTGAAACCCTTCTCCACAGCTTGAGCTTGGGGCATGCTCAGGAGTACCTAGATGGAGGATTATCCCACTATGGATCTTTGGGGTTAATTGGGTGGAACAAGAGCCACGGCATAAGGGACCATCTAGCTATATATTTTTGTTTTAGAATCGTGACTGGCCTCTTTTAATTTTCAGCAAAGATGATGTTTGATGACCCTGTTCATTGATTTGAAGCACATCTTTGTTCTTTTTGAGTCACTCTTATCCCTGTAAAAGGATTCAATAGTGGATTAGTGCAGGTCATTGCTTTGATTTATCAATGTCTTTGCCCATAGAAGCACTGAAGCGTGGCCTATTTGGAGAGGTGAAAAAAGCAACTGTTGACTGGTGCAGTGGAGCCTCTGTGGTTTTAAATGCAATATACAATATTAATTCACTTGTATTGCACTTTGCAAGCCTGTGTTGATAAGTTAATCAAAGCGCTATACGCTGTGGTCATTCATTCACTCCTCACTCAGTGGTAGTGACCATCAAATCAGTCAATTAGCAGCACATGGTTTGTTTGTTTTTTGTGCCTGATCCACAATCATATACTGTAGTAGCCTAATCATAATCATGGCTAAGTTTTTATGCCTTTTCGACAGAAAATCAGACCAGCACAGCAAAGCATGTTTAGCTACTTCACGTACATTTCACCAGAAAAGACTTCTGTGTTTGAAACTTTTGCTGAACATTACTGATACAAATATGAGAAAAAATGTACTGCACGTTTTCTGTCATTTTATGTTTTCATATACAAATATGCACAATATTTTGTGCATAATGCCAAAATTGCCTATATATTCAGCAACGAAATGTAAATAAATGAATAAACCCAGATTTAAATGTATGGTTTAATTTTAGTAACATGTTTTTTTTTTTCAGAGTGGATTTTGGATATGATTTTTGTTTAGTTTTTGAATAAACTAATCATAAGTGAAAAAATCTGTAAAAACAAAAAAAATGGCCTTGTTTTTTTTTGGGTTCAAAGCTGAATAAATCAAGCTGAATTAGATATTTAAAAATCCCTCTGCCCAAGACTGGAGATTTTGGAGTCTGTAGGAGTGGGTAATGAGTTGCATGAGTGGAGCAAAAACCTAATTTTGAGAAAAGCAGCCCCAAAGTTTTGTAACGAGTGTGCATGCACGACACATTTCTCCATTCTTCTCTACCGGGTGTCTCGCTGAAGGAAAAATACCATATTTGGATTATAGCATCATCGCGGACACCCGGGGTAAGTTTTGTCCTTTTTAGACACAGACATGAAAACTAAGATGTTAAATGTTAAATCAATCTGCACATCGACCACTGCATGAAAAATCAATACTTTCACCTGCCGTGTCTCGCATTAAAGTTGCTAACCGTGCCATGATTCTTGGCATTTTGCAAAGGTACATTTAGATCAAATGTTCTATATGCACAATAGCTCTGGTAAAGTATACAGTTAGTGATGCAAAAATAATCGTCATGTGAATTTATTTCAAAAGGCTACATGAATCAGAAATCTTGCAGAAGCTTCACTCCTCGCTTAACCAAGTCTTGTCTTAGCTGAACATGGTAATTTTTCAAAATGCCATGAAACCCGTAAAAGTTCGACTTGACATTCAAAGACATGCATTTCCCGTGAAGTGGCTCAAACCGTTTCGTGAGGACTATCATCAGTGTCTGAGGCCGTTCTGCTCGCCACACATTATATGTCATTACAACCTTTTTATTGCTATTCTTTGCCTGTGTGTTGGTCAAACGCCTCGCCAATACCAGAGCGAAAAACACACCATTTTCTCTAGCATTAACTGGTCAACATTGAGCAAAAGGCAAAAAGCCCAACAGAATGATTTGCAACATGTGCATTAGAATATATCTAGGATTTTGAATTGTTTTTAATCTGGTCGTCGGCAGTCTCCGCAATGTCTCCGCAACTCGGATTGATTATGTGTATACGAAGGGCCTATTTCACCGGCCTGGAGACTTGTTGGAGACTTGAGCTGCCACTGGTCATGGACATGTTTCTGAGATGTCCCCTGGAGATAAGGCGAGTCTCCAGGTAGTCCCGGTGAAAACGAACAGGTTAGATTTCAGCGAAGTATCCGCATGGTCTACGAGAGGTCTATGCGGTCTCAAGCAGTTGTGGCAACGTTGCGGACACTATTTACTGTCCTCAACCTGTGAGACGTTTCTGTGACATCCCTGCCATGTCTCCAAGACCTGTCGGACCTGTCTTAGCTGAAAACAAACCAACCAAGGAACCAGTCACCCATTCACTCTCTCATTCATACACCAATGTACGCAGACACTGGGGGCAAGCTGGGGGAAGTCTCTTGCCCAAGGACACAATGACTGTGGATCTTCAGGAGCTGGGGAATCCAACTCACGACCATCCGATCATGAGACCCACTCCTCCAACTGCGCCACTGTCGCCCTTTATCTCCAGGGGAACGTCTCAGAGACATCTCAGTGACCAGCGGCAACTCAAGTCTCCAGGCCAGTGAGAAGGGGCCTTTATTGTCCGTGCAAATGGCAAATCTGTGCTATTAGGATCTTCCATGCAGACCTTTTTGAACAATATATTTTTCTGTCTCTGTCCTCACGTCGCAAAGTCCTCCATTTGAAGAAGCCATCCAAGCAATCACCACAAACCAATTCAAGGTGGAGTTCGAATTTAGGTCTGTAATTTACACCGATGACACTTTAGATTGAAAACATTACCGGCACTAAAAATCGACGGGTGTCTTGCATTTAAATCCACATCACGGAGAAGCTATTTCCCTTCGTCTGGCATCGCTGTGTTCTCCTCTCCCTCATAAACTCCGAAGCGAGACTGAAGAAAGACAAAAAAACACACACAAAAAAACAACATTAAACAAATAAACCATAAATTTCTCAATGCTTGTTTAAGTTTTGCTGTTTGTTCCAACTCCCGCGGCGCAAACTCATATTAGTTTACCCCGACAACATTTGTGATTGCGTTAGCGCGGCCTGATTTGCATTTTCTGTATGAATGTGTCCCGCAAGTCGGGAAAATAATGGAAGATAAACTAGTTTGCGCTCCGGAAAACTTATGGGAATATTTATATGCCCGTGCCAGTTTTTTTGCACGATCCCCATGACCCGCTTTTCAACTTGTAATAAAACGGTTTCTTTATAAAATGATTGAAAGTTGATAATGCCGTGCTGCTTATTTGGTTTGAAGTGGTGATCTGATAAAGAGAGATAGAGCGCGTATAAAAAACGATGTCATCACTAAAAAATGTTTCATCTCGACAAGTTGTAATTTTCCGAATTCAAAAAGTGAAATTGCATCATATCAGATCAGAGTTTTCAAGCCGGTTCCTTTTTGATGTTTTCAAAGCAAACTGAACTCCGCAAACCGCGCAATGCAGTTTTTGGTTCGTAATTAGTTTGGCCAGTCAAAGTCACTCAGTTTGTCATCTATACAAAGCCGTGTGCTACGTGTTTCTCAAATGTCTTTTCAACTACGCTGGAGATTGACAGGCAGCGCAGCGAGAAAATGAAATGCGAGGCAGTATTTGGGTGTTTTCCCTGTTTTGACGACGGGTGTCGGTTGGAGTGGTGATGGGGGATGTAAAGTTGGAATTGCAGAAAATTACATCTACTAATAAATGCTTTTTTTTGTGTCAGATTTAATCCTATAATTTTGTATTTATTTTTGCATTTACTTGGGCCATTAGTTGAGTGAGGGGTTAGTGCTATTGATCTACAGTAAGAAGGTCCCTTTTTTGATTCTCAGTGGTACAACTTTGTCTGCATTTGACTGAACCTTTAATACAGCCGTCAGGAACAGGCAGGGATCCATCATTACTAATGGTTATTAGCCAATATTAGTGATTCCGATGCCGTCATCTGTAGGGCAATATGAACGGGGTTAGGGTTAGGTTTAGGGTCAGGGGTTTAGGCTTATGATTAGGGTTCGGAACGGCAGATGTGTAAGTTGTGTTTCACTCACACAGATCTAATCGCACACATAGTTTTAGAAACTAGAAGGTTGGCTTTCAAATGAGGCTCACACTGGCATATAGGCTGTGAGCTCTCCTGTCAATATGCTTTGAGATTTGGCTATGTGTAATTGCTAACCTTAACCCTAACTCTTAGCTGGCAGATAACAGGTTAAAGCAGTATTATTATACGGCTTCACAATGCAAGTAGAACGCTCCATTGACTTGAACGTTCTACCGGTCATTATTTTCTGATAGAGGGCCTCTGAAAAAAATAATGACTGCTGCCAATGGCAACGGAGTTCGTGCTTGTAATACAGGTCTTTCATATCACTCCGCAAGTAGTAGTAGCAATACGTAGCTAGCCTTGCTGCTACTAGCCTAGCCACACTGCCTGGAATCACAACAAACATTGCCAAGCAACGCGCAAACTGTATTTGCCGCGGAAATCATTAAATAAACCTTTTGGCCTTCATAAAAGTGTATAAAGTTTATTTGTGTGTGTTCAGTTGGCAAATAGCCTTATAATAAGTGGGATAATGTATAGAACGCCGGTCATTATCGGGAAAATAAGTATCTTCAGGGCGAAACAGTTCGCCCTGAAGATACTTATTTTCTCGATAATGACCAGCGTTCTATACATAATCCCTTACCTAAGTAACTTGTGCCCCTAGAGGCCATAAGCGCCACTGGAGGTGTCATAGCATGTTGCGGTTTTTTACTCATTAATTGTCCGTTAGGGGAAAATACTATGCTGACATAAAAGACTACGGGAGAGAAGGATATTGTACATCCAATTACACAATGGAGATAATCTTTTTCACTCAAACTTGGCTGTAAACACTATTTAGCGCTAGCCACAGTTAGCTTTGCCCGTTAGCCTGTGAGTTTCTTCTTCGTGACTCCATTACTGTGCATTGCTGCTCCGACCCGGTGGCAGTCAAGCTGCAATTGTGGTTTTCTGACCAGAGACACCAGGGGGAGATGAAAGACCCCCCAATCATCCATAATAACACTTGTATTACCCCCAGAGGGACTACAGAAAGGATTTATTAAGGTAAACAAGTTACTTAGTACTGCTTTAAAACAGCTAAATAATGATCTGTGATTGACAAAAACAATGTTCACACACAGAGCTTTGCTTCTCTTGCACTGTAACAGACGTATGATTTGAACAACGCTAAATGCCTGGATACTGTTTGCCCACCATTCACGAAAACACTCTGTGAATATTGTGGAAGTAAACAACAACAGGAATCACTCCCTTTGTGGATGTTTTTTGGGCGGGTTGACGGTGGAAGAGGGATGCCTTCCAGAGTGGTTAGAAACTCCACATGGCAAGGCCTCCGCAGATATTCACATCAAAGCGAGGACATTTTTTTTTCTATTTCGCAGCAGATGCCCTACCGCCCCTTGCTATTTGTGCTTCAGAAATTGTATCTAAATTGTGGAATAACTTTATAACACATTTTCTTCATTGTTGCTTTCTTTTGATCTATAACTTGGTCTTATGAAACATTGTAACCACGACCAACAGTAAAAAACAAATAATAAAAGCTATCACCAAAGACCTAATGCTGCACTGGCTGAAACAAACAGAGAGCCAGCCAAACATCATTATATTACTCTTTGAAAATTAGACGTTTCAATCCATCACGTATTGGCTGTGGTCTCTAGAAAGCGCCTTTGAAAGCACTTCGCCTCGACGGCCCAAAGCAGCTGTTAGAAAGGCCAGTAATTCAAGGTGGAATTCCGCTTTAAGGCACCGCTTTCATTTCCCGCATGATAATTATGTTTTAATTATGTTCTTTCACATTCCTATTATTTCACATGAATGGATGGCTGTAATTTATTTCAGACATCGCCACGCGGTGCATGAGCCCAATAGTCTGCGCGAGTATTGCTGAAAATAACATCATAATAATGTATTTTCTTTTCATTATAGTATTTTTGTCGTTGGGATGACGAGTTGATTATTCGTCATTACTCACACGTCAGTCCAACACATCCAAATCAGAATGTTATGGTCTGTGTGTTCCCCTACCTACCTTCCTTCCTTTAACTAATTGCCAAACTTGTTTTTAAAGGAATAGGCCACCGTTTTTTCATACTGAGATATGTTCTTACCTTAGCTTAGACGAGTTCATCTGTACCTGTCTGGTCTCCACGTGTGCCCCCCTCACGTAAACACAGCACAGACGGCGTTAGCATTTAGCCTCTCTCTTCTCCTCTATAGCTCCAAACAAGGTGAAGATAGAAGCTACCAAACTCTTCCACTATTTCCCTATTTAAATATGGTTACGTGAAGTGTTACACTATAAAGTATAATTACACAAAATTAAACAATGTGGATTTTCTAAGCGGATAAAAAGGGGAACTATATTATACAGTAAAGTGAAGATATCACTGCGCGGATGCCGAATTACTCCTGGTATTATTACGCCTTACAATATGTAGTTCCGGTTTTTTTTTTTAGTTCCCCTTTTTATCCGCTTAGGAATTATACTTTATAGTCTAACACTTCACGTAACCATATTTAAAGCAGTACTAAGTAACTCTTGCCCCTAGAGGCCATAAGCGCAACTGCAGGTGTCTTAGCAAGTTACGATTTTTTAACTTATTAAATGTCTTGGAGAGTAAATACTACGCTGACAGAAAAGGTGAAGGGAGAGAGGGGTGTTGTACATCCAGTTATACAATGGGAATATTTTTTCCCCTCAAACTTGGCTGTAGGTACTGTTTAAAGTGGCGCTATCCCGCAGTTAGCTTTGCCCGTTAGCCTGTTAGCTTCTTCTCCGTGATTCTATTAGTGTGTATTGGTTGCTCCGCCCCGGTGGCAGTCAAGTTGCAAGCATGGTTTTCTGGCCAGAGACACCAGGGGGAAATGAAAGACCCCCCAATCATCCCATTAACACTTGTATTACCCCCAGAGGGACTACGGAAAGGATGTATTAAGGTAAACACGTTACTTAGTACTGCTTTAAATAGGGAAAACGTGGAAGAGTTTGGTGCTTCTATCTTCACCTCGTTTGGAGCTATAGAGGAGAAGAGAGAGGCTAAATGCTAACACCGTCTGTGTTTACGTTACGGAAGGCACACGTGGAGACCAGACAGGTATAAATGAACTCGTCAAAGCTAAGGTACGAACATATCTCAGTATGCAAAAACGGTGGCCTATTCCTTTAATTGTAGAGTAAACATTTTGTCAGCGTCATCCTTTGCAGGCACAAGCCGAGCTTCAGAGTGCAGGCGACCGTCACTCTTCTCGCTTGGCTCAACGTTCTTTTTACATCGAGCTTTTCCATCACTGTAATTCCCCTTGGCCTTGCCTCAGCCCCTACACCTTCGCGGCTTCTTGGCTCTCACCTACCCCCCCCATTACCACCCCCTTTGTCTTTGTAAATCTCCCCATGTCCAGTGGCTGCCTTGACACTTGCCAGGATAGTGGCATATATCACGCCTACACGCTAAGCCACAGGTCGCGCTCCCTGCCCCGTTCCGTTGATGGATTTAGATGGGATCCTTGAGGCGACCACCGAGAGAGGCCCCTTATCCCAATGACAGGTGAGGGCACATCCTGGTTATGGCTACAAACATTTGACGTTTTATTTATGTGTTTTCGTGCTGACAGCGGGAAGCGCGGAGGCGGTAATTGTAGACGTTTATGCAGGCCCTTTCCAGTAAAAAAAAAAAAAGACTCAATGTGCAATTCTTTAGCGGAAAAAAAAAGGCTTCTATTCCTAATCCATGTACGAATCTAGATGGATTTATGGTCCGACTTGGCAAGCGCAAAAACCTTGGGATTTATATGCCGTACAGCAACGGAGGAGGATCATTTACAGTGAAGAATTTCCTAACCTAGCATGCATCTTGAACAAGGCAGACTGAGTGACTAGTTTGTGCAGAGGTGGATTTTTCAGTCAAATGTCTTATAACAAACTTCAATGTGTATTGTACAACTCAAGACTGCATGCAAAACAATAATTATCAACCGTATTAATAACTTTTTGTGTGTCTTTTATTGAGATTTTCTTTACAAAGTTGCAATAAACATCATTGCTTAACTTCTACCAAAACAAAAAAAAACATGAACTGACAGTGAGTGACAATAGACATGCGATATAAATAGAGTTAATACTTCCGATCAACAGTACCTAATGTTAGATTCCTGTATACAGTATTGCAGACTATTTTGTTGACAATACATTAACTACAAAGGATTCTGTGCCACTGCAAATTAATATTTCATCTCATGCATATATTGAAAGGAGTAGAGCACTGTTCACGCGTCCCATGCATATAAATTAGCTGTGCTATATAAACGAAATATTTGAGGTTACAAACATATTTTCCATAATAGTCCCCATGAGTGTCTTGAAATGAATTCATATCTTGTGGCTACTTGTATGGAGTTGTCGTTTTCCAAGTGGATAACTCATATATGTTTGTGTTTTTAGTATTAAGACGACATACAGCAGTGGTTCCACCTCCAACTAATCGTGATAAGTCGAAACCTGGATTTAAAGCAGTACTAAGTAACTCTTGCCCTAGAGGCCATACGTGCAACTGCAGGTGCCTTAGCAAGTTACGATTTTTAACTTATTAAATGTCTTGGAGTGTAAATACTACGCTGACAGAAAGGTGAAGGGAGAGAGAGGTGTTGTACATCCAGTTACACAATGGAAATAATTTTTTTCACTCAAACTTGGCTGTAAATACTGTTTAAAGTGGCGCTAGCCCACAATTAGCTTTGCCCGTTAGCCTCTTCTCCGTGATTCTATTAGTGTGTATTGGTTGCTCCGCCCGGTGGCAGTCAAGTTGCAAGCATGGTTTTCTGGCCAGAGACACCAGGGGAGATGAAAGACCCCCCAATCATCCCATTAACACTTGGATTACCCCAGAGGGACTACGGAAAGGATTTATTAAGGTAAACACGTTACTTAGTACTGCTTTAACTAACTGAGGTCAGCTGACTACCTGAACATATCCAGGTTATACCATCAATGGATTTCTTCTTCCCTGATGGCACAGGCATATTCCAAAATGTTAACGCCAGGATTCATCGGCTTCACATTGTGAAAGAGTGGTTTAGGGAGCATCGGACATCGTTTTCACACATGGATTGGCCTCCACAGACTCTAAATTTGAACCCCATTGAGAATCTTTGGGATGTGCTGGTGAAGGCTTTGCGCAGTGGTCACACTCTCCAATCATAAATACAAGATCTTTGTGGAAAATTAGTGCAACACTGGATCTTTTGATATTGCAGAAGCTTATTGGAACAATTTCACTGCGTACAGTATGCATGCTTTTTTTGGTCAGTCAGTGTATATTGAAAGCATTTTCTAGTATGATCCTGTTATCTTAACCATCAAATTTCTATCCACATTTCCTACAATTTCTGTTGATTCAAGCCTTAATCATCAGGCTTGATTATCAAAAGAGTCAACCACATTACTGGCAAAGGCTCACACAGTATACAGTATGTCAGAGCAAATAACATTCCTTGCCCATTCCTTCTAAGAATAACACCCAACACACACACAATTTGAACATTTTCTGTACACGACTTTGACATAATAGCATTGGAACAGCAGCAAGGATACTTCCTGAATCCACTTGATCCTCAAAAAGTTGCACGTTTCAAAGAGCGAAGATGGAAATTCGTCGTTACCTTGTACACCGAGCGCTCGGGATTTTTTGATGTACCCGTCTGTATGGCAAACTGTTGGAGCACTCATGCGCGGCGAGCGGCAAAACAAGCAGACAAGGACCTGGGAACAAAAGCAGATGCCGTTAATGAAAAAAGCAGTCAAGCAGGCCAAATGAATACACACACAAACCAGGGCTACTTTTTGATTGCGTTTGAGGGAAAAGGAGCAACACGCCACGCTGGGCTCCCCGTGTTCGTTTTCTCCACTGCTTCATTTGCATGGGTTGCACTTCGCTGGAGCGTCTTTCCTGGAATGCAGATTAGCGCCGAGACAAAAGAGACACAAGAGCTGTTTGCCAGGCCCGGCGAGTTGTCACTGTTGCTCCAACCTCCAGCTCTTTCTCACCGTGTCCCAAGCTGACGCGGTTTTGTTTAGTCACTTTCTACCGCAGCCCTGATTCACAAATAATGTCTGCGCTGGGTATGAGAGAGAGAGAGAAACCGTACTCAAACAAAAAGTGCCATCGGTGCAAATCGTATGTACTTGTAAGAAGAAAAATACAACTCTACGTAGACATCTATTCCCCCAAATACAGCGCTTTGATAAATTGATATAGAGTCAAAATCACCTCTCGAATTTCGACAAATGCCATGTCGAAAATGAAATGTGCAAACCTAAGTGAAATCTTATGAGAGGCAGATATCACAAAATTGCTCTCTTGAAGCTGCATTGACTTAACAGTTTTGTTGTGTCTTTCTTAAAGGCACTATACCTGATTATTATTTATTTTTTCCAGTAATGGAACACCATCTGTTCTGTCCTCCTTTAGGATATTGTACACTCAGACATTAATGTGGGGGGAAAAAACACTATGCATCTAATTAAGCATTTATATCAATTTCATGAACTTGCAGGGCAGTTTTCTTGCATTTCTGTGAAAGTGACCCTGAAAAGTGACGGTGAGAAATGTGCTGATGAAGTCGGCCCTGTGTAGAATTCAGATGGTACAAATATGTTTGGAAAGTTACGAATGAGTTTGAGCTACAACTTACATATAAGTTTAGTGGCTACCTATTTCATTGTTATGTAATAAAAAAGAATACCAGGAATGGGGCTTTCAATGTCTCTATTCACCTTATTCCGGAAGTTCATGTGGGCACCGCCATGAATTGTGTCAGCCCCTTCACTCCTATTAGTTTACATGTGAAAATATGTAAACTAATATGGAGATAGACTGAAAGGAGTACTTCTCCAGTCCATTTGGAGAAGTCAAGATAAAATCAGTTGTACACGGACACAAAACCGTTTTCAGGCCGCGCAGAGAAATAGTGCAGCGTTGACTTGTTGACATTTTAAACAAATCAGTCTACTAAACATCACATTTTCCATCGTTCGCCGCTTAATGAACACACTTTGCGCTTTACCGGAAGTGTCAAGACAATAGAACCATAGCAAGAAGTGGAAAAAGTGGGCGGGGCGGAATAAGGTGAATTGTAAAACAAAACAAAAAAAAGACTCTTCAATTAATAACAAGAGCATAACTTTCTAGGTTTGTTGAGTCAGACACTAGGATTATCCATCCATCCATCCATTTTCTTCCACTTGTCCGTTCCCGGGTCGTGGGCCCCTATGGCTCCTCCTGCAGGTGGTGGGTCCACAGAAGGACGGCCTCATGGTTCTAACCCGGCCTGTTGGTCTCTCATAAGGGGCTTCTGAACCGCTCTTTGTCTGACCCGTCACCTAAGACCTGTTTGCCATGGGAGACCCTATCAGGGGCACGAAGCCCCGACAACAGAGCTCCTAGGATCATTCGGATGCTCAAACCCCTCCACCACGTTAAGGTGGCGCTTCCAGAAGGGACACTAGGATTAGAGATGTTGAAAGAACAGCTGATCAGTGACACTTTACCGATGGCCGGTGATACTTCTGAGGACGGGTTGCAGATTGCGGCTGAAACACGTAAAGGTAAAATAATTCAACATCTCTAATCCTCGTGTCTGACTAAATGAACCTTGAAAGCTATACTGGCAACAAGTAGCCACAGTGAATGTTACTAAGCGAATAACCAGAGCAGGCGACAGATGAGAAAGTAAAGCAGGTTGTTCGAATCTTTCGGACTGTTGTGTTCTTAGAAGACAATGGCACAGATTGGCAACCCCGAGGAAAGAGTATTGCAATGCAAGGTGAGTGTCCAGAGAGGCGCTATGTAAAACACATTAGTCGGAGATTGCACACAGGCCAGGAATCTATTGACGTCAACGTTAAGACAAAAAATCCTGGACACTTAAAAAGAGACGCCAACTTTTTCAGTCATCATCCAAGAGCTTCTTCATGGCTGGTTTTGGCAACTTTGTAAAATGGGGTTAATGTATTTTGCTCTCTTGTGTCTGTATACTTTCCAAGAAAATATTAACCATGTTTTCTAGTAGTCCATCTCATCTATCTTTTATTGGGGTCAAGTTATTAATTGCTCATACAAACAATAGATATCGCCCGTTTTCATTGAATCGCCATGAATATTATTACACTTTTAGGAACCGTGTTATTCCATCGTTACATTTTGAAATATTTCTGTGCCTCGCTCACTCTTTCATACCATGCGTCTCCCTCTGTGCTGTGGTGTCAGTCCCCCGTAAACACTCGACAGAAGGCTTGCGTGCACGTGAAGCTCAGGAACCGCCACGCTGTACGAGACAACATGCGCAGACTCTTTTGATTGCGTTTAATTATCCAACAGAAGCGGCGCAGTCCGGAAAGCCCAGGTGTGCCTCTGTAGATGCAGACGTACATAACAATGAGGTGGAAGAAGGCACAGAATTACCCCTCGGCTCGGCGTTCCGTTTGACAGGGCATGTCGAGGCTTTTTTTTTTTTTCCCAAAAGTCGAGTAATGAAACTACTGCCAGCTGCTGCATAAGTGAGGCCCAGGCTGCGTTTGCTTATCGAGGAGCTACAGGGTCAGTCGTCTCGAAGCACAAGTTGGCATTTAAGTTTAGCACTTTGAACTCACTGCATCAACATATTTGAAAGTACATTAGCCATGCAAGAATAGTAAAAGCTGATTATCTGACCTCTACCCAGCATGACAATGAGACCTGTATTTGTTTGTTTTTTCAACCATTCAGGCCCACTTTAGACATAACCTGTTCCCCAATAGTTGTTGAAAGCAGTGGTTCTCAACTGATATGGCATTAAGACCCACCATTACCGCAGAAGGACGAGTCCCGACCCAAAACAGAATTTAATTTCTCATATACAGTTGTGCCAATAACTGTATCCAAGGCTTAGGATGAAAAGTGCACCATACCTACTGTGAAACGTGGACGTGGTTCGCTGATGCCAGTGGCTCCAGCAGATTAAAGTGAAGGTTCTGGAGTGGCCATCTCAGTCTCCTGACCTCAGTATTATTGAACTTCAAACGCGCCGTTCATGCAAGACAGCCCAGGAACTTACAGGAATTGATGACTTTTTGCCAAGAAGAATGGGCCACTTTACCATTAGATTATATACAGAAACTTCTTCACAACTGCCACAAAAGACTGCGAGCTGTCATTGACGCTAAAGGGGGCAATACACGGTATGAGGAACTGGGGTGTGTAAACTTTTCAACAGGGTCATTTTGGTATTTTATTTGTTATGGTCGTTTGAAATGAGTGTATTGGAAAATACACAGCACACTCGGATAGATGTCCAAAAGATCTAGTATTTATTACGTTTCGGCCTTAGCCTTCGTCAGATCATTTTTATCTTATTCATTTGGATCACAATATACAAAATGGTGCCAACCCAGGTGCTATAAGCCCCTTCCAACGAGTGGGAGGTCCCAGTGTGGTGACACCCAGTGAATTCAGCCAGTCTAAAATCAAAAAGCAGAATTAATACATAGAAGAAATCAACTTATAAAATGTATACAGATAATCATAAGAAACATCTGAGGTCAAAGTCCACATTTAGTCCATAAGGAGCTAAAGTCTTTAAGTGATGGATCCAAAAGTGCTCTCTTTTAGACAAAAGCACTTCCAGGTTTCCACCTCTTGGGGGTAGCGTTACATGTTCAATGCCAATATATCTTAATGAAGAGATTGGATGATTGAATTCTATAAAATGAGCTGCTACAGGGTAATTTAAGTTTTTGCATCTGATAGTGCTTCTATGTTCTGCAATACGTGTTTTTAAAGCCCTGCTGGTTTTTCCTACATAGGCTTTACCACAAGGACAAGTGATCATGTAAATAACAGATTTTGTATTGCAGGATATAATTCCTTTGATGGGTATAACTTTACCAGTGTGGGGATGCTTGAAATTGGTGCACCGATAGGTGTAATTGCACTGACTACATCCACCACACCGGCGATTGCCATCAGGGATAGGAGTCAGGATAGTTTGGCCTGTAGTGGTTGGATTTGGGGGAAGATAGGAATGTACAAGTCTATCCCTCAAGTTTCTTCCTCTTTTGTAGACCACCAGGGGCTGCTCTTTAAAAGCCCCCCCAAGGCTGAATCAGTCTGTAGTATATGCCAGTGTTTTGATATAATCTTTTTGAACTGTTCAGCAAGTTTAGAATAAACAGTAGAGAATATAGTCCGTTTTGAGGCAGTTTTTGGGGGATTTACCCTAAGAAAATCAGATCTTGGCTTACCCTTGATTTTTGTGGCAGCGTCATTCAGAACAGTTTTTTTATATCCTCTTTGCTCAAAGTTTGTCATCATGTTGCCTAGATTTCTTTCAAAGTCTTCATCATTGTGGCATATTCTCCTAAGCCTACAAAATTGGCTGTATGGGAGACTATTTTTCAGTGGAAGTGGATGGTTGGAGTCGGCTCTAAGTAATGAGTTTCTTGCTGTAGGCTTTTTGTATAAGTCCGTATACAGCTGATTCTCCCCTCTAATAATCCATAAATCCAGAAAACTCAAGCGCGCTTGATCAAAGTCCATGGAGAATGATATAAATGAGCAGCAGGAGTTCAAATATGTAAAAAACGCTTCAAGTCTTTGTTTTGTACCCTTGAATAAGCAAAATACATCATCCAAATATCTCTTCCACATGCACACATTTTGTTTGAATTCATAGTCACAGTAAATGAACTTTTCCTCAAATAGGCCCATATACAAGTTACAGAAGGATGGTGAAAATGGGCTACCCATAGGTACTCCATGTTTCTGGATATAAAAGGTATCTTGGAAAACCCAATAGTTGTTGTTTAGTATTAACCATGCCATATCCAAAATGGAGTTTATAGAGGGTACCTCAATATTTGTTTTTGAGACATAATGCTTCATAGCCTCAATACCTCCATCATGTGGTATGGAAGTGTACATAGCATTTATATCAAAAGAGACCAAGTACCATTCATCTTCGCTGGACATAAAATCTACAGATTCAATCATGTTTATTATATGCCCTGTGTCCTTAATGAAAGAAGGCAATGTCTCAACGGCAGGTCTTATAATACTATCCATAAGAATGGATAGGTTAGATGTTAGAGAGCCTATACTGGCTACAATAGGTCTACCTGGTGGATTTACAAGGCTTTTGTGTATTTTAGGTAATGTATAAAAGTGGGGACCACTGGATGGTCCACTTTTAAAAATTCATATTCATTTTCTGAGATTTCCCCTTCTGTAACAGGATGTTTAGTGCTTCATGAATGGAGTTTTTAAAATCCTCCGTGGGGTCCCTTGGAAGTTTCTCATAGAACTTGTCATCTGATAATTGTCTCAGGCACTCATTTATGTAATCAGATTTGTTCATTAGTACAATAGCCCCACCCTTATCAGCTTGTTTTATAATTATAGACTCATCCTTCTGTAGATCATCTAAAGCAGACAGTTCTTCCATAGTTAAATTCTTGTGAATTTGGCAACTATTTTTACTTTTCAGGATAGCGTCCACATCATGTTCTACAAGTCTACAATAGGTTTCAATTGAATTATTTCGATTAGGTGGAGGTACAAATGTGCTTTTACCCCTAAAATAGGTCTTTTGTACATTTTCAGATTCACACGTATCTACTAAGGAGGACTGATGGTCTACGGAGGTGTTTGGTTTAAAGAATTCTTTAAGTCTTATATTTCTGAAGAACCTAAAGAGATCTATTTTAACATCAAAGTCCTTAACAGTATTTGTAGGCACAAATGAAAGTCCTTTTTTCAAAACCTCTAAATGAGATTCGGTGAGGGACTTACTAGAGAGGTTGAAGACAGTCAGTTCTTCTGGTAATGGACCCTGGATCGGGTCCATGGTCTTTCTCCTCTTCCCCCGTCGTGTTGGGTACCTCTTGGTCTTTGTTGTAGTCTTCTTCCTCTGTTTCGTCCGTACGAGGCCTTGTTGGATAAAAAACTGGAGCTAGATGCTGTAGATAGTTGGTCAGAGGAGAGGTCTTCAGGTTCAGGCCGCCGCGCCATACATCTCTCTGTTGATCTCCAGGGGTAGACTTTTCCTTCCAGGGCATCCTTTTTGTCTCTGTTGAATTTTTTAATCTTGACTTCTTTGATTTCTTTTTCCAGCTTTTTTTGCATTTCTTCGTTGATTTTTAGAACATTCTTTAAGGTTTCATCATTTGCAGCCATTTCTAATATAGTAGATTTTTTCAGTTCTATTTCTTTATCTAGATCAGTCAATTCTTTCTTCAGTTGATCAACCAGCAATGTCATTAGGTCAAATGAACACTTATTTAATATGGCACACCAGCGGTTGCAAAAGTCATCTGTTTTTTGACCCAGCATGGGTTCCTTTTGCCATCTGAGGCCACGTGGGATTATTCCTTGTCTGATGTAGTCACTCAGAGTTATTGCATGTAAGTGCATCTTAATCCGACGTTTAGATAGGTTTGTCAGCTGGTTGGAAACTTCATTTGGTTGTGATGGTATTTGATCAAACAAAGACTCACTGCAAATGATTTCTTCTCTTTGATGTAGACTGAATTCAAAAGTTCTGTGGTCCATACGATCATTCTGCAATCCCGGTTGAGACATCTTGAAGTTGATATTTGGGTGCTGTTTTAGGGAGGTTAAATGAAACTAGAAAAACAAAAACGCACACCAAGTTCTTCTCATGAGGTGCATGTGCTGGAGCAGAAATTAAATGTATTGGAAAATACACAGCACACTCGGATAGATGTCCAAAAGATCTAGTATTTATTACGTTTCGGCCTTAGCCTTCGTCAGATCATTTTTATCTTATTCATTTGGATCACAATATACAAAATGGTGCCAACCCAGGTGCTATAAGCCCCTTCCAACGAGTGGGAGGTCCCAGTGTGGTGACACCCAGTGAATTCAGCCAGTCTAAAATCAAAAAGCAGAATTAATACATAGAAGAAATCAACTTATAAAATGTATACAGATAATCATAAGAAACATCTGAGGTCAAAGTCCACATTTAGTCCATAAGGAGCTAAAGTCTTTAAGTGATTTTAGACTGGCTGAATTCACTGGGTGTCACCACACTGGGACCTCCCACTCGTTGGAAGGGGCTTATAGCACCTGGGTTGGCACCATTTTGTATATTGTGATCCAAATGAATAAGATAAAAATGATCTGACGAAGGCTAAGGCCGAAACGTAATAAATACTAGATCTTTTGGACATCTATCCGAGTGTGCTGTGTATTTTCCAATACATTTAATTTCTGCTCCAGCACATGCACCTCATGAGAAGAACTTGGTGTGCGTTTTTGTTTTTCTAGTTTCATTTAACCTCCCTAAAACAGCACCCAAATATCAACTTCAAGATGTCTCAACCGGGATTGCAGAATGATCGTATGGACCACAGAACTTTTGAATTCAGTCTACATCAAAGAGAAGAAATCATTTGCAGTGAGTCTTTGTTTGATCAAATACCATCACAACCAAATGAAGTTTCCAACCAGCTGACAAACCTATCTAAACGTCGGATTAAGATGCACTTACATGCAATAACTCTGAGTGACTACATCAGACAAGGAATAATCCCACGTGGCCTCAGATGGCAAAAGGAACCCATGCTGGGTCAAAAAACAGATGACTTTTGCAACCGCTGGTGTGCCATATTAAATAAGTGTTCATTTGACCTAATGACATTGCTGGTTGATCAACTGAAGAAAGAATTGACTGATCTAGATAAAGAAATAGAACTGAAAAATCTACTATATTAGAAATGGCTGCAAATGATGAAACCTTAAAGAATGTTCTAAAAATCAACGAAGAAATGCAAAAAAGCTGGAAAAAGAAATCAAAGAAGTCAAGATTAAAAAATTCAACAGAGACAAAAGGATGCCCTGGAAGGAAAAGTCTACCCCTGGAGATCAACAGAGAGATGTATGGCGCGGCGGCCTGAACCTGAAGACCTCTCCTCTGACCAACTATCTACAGCATCTAGCTCCAGTTTTTTATCCAACAAGGCCTCGTACGGACGAAACAGAGGAAGAAGACTACAACAAAGACCAAGAGGTACCCAACACGACGGGGGAAGAGGAGAAAGACCATGGACCCGATCCAGGGTCCATTACCAGAAGAACTGACTGTCTTCAACCTCTCTAGTAAGTCCCTCACCGAATCTCATTTAGAGGTTTTGAAAAAAGGACTTTCATTTGTGCCTACAAATACTGTTAAGGACTTTGATGTTAAAATAGATCTCTTTAGGTTCTTCAGAAATATAAGACTTAAAGAATTCTTTAAACCAAACACCTCCGTAGACCATCAGTCCTCCTTAGTAGATACGTGTGAATCTGAAAATGTACAAAAGACCTATTTTAGGGGTAAAAGCACATTTGTACCTCCACCTAATCGAAATAATTCAATTGAAACCTATTGTAGACTTGTAGAACATGATGTGGACGCTATCCTGAAAAGTAAAAATAGTTGCCAAATTCACAAGAATTTAACTATGGAAGAACTGTCTGCTTTAGATGATCTACAGAAGGATGAGTCTATAATTATAAAACAAGCTGATAAGGGTGGGGCTATTGTACTAATGAACAAATCTGATTACATAAATGAGTGCCTGAGACAATTATCAGATGACAAGTTCTATGAGAAACTTCCAAGGGACCCCACGGAGGATTTTAAAAACTCCATTCATGAAGCACTAAACATCCTGTTACAGAAGGGGGAAATCTCAGAAAATGAATATGAATTTTTAAAAGTGGACCATCCAGTGGTCCCCACTTTTTATACATTACCTAAAATACACAAAAGCCTTGTAAATCCACCAGGTAGACCTATTGTAGCCAGTATAGGCTCTCTAACATCTAACCTATCCATTCTTATGGATAGTATTATAAGACCTGCCGTTGAGACATTGCCTTCTTTCATTAAGGACACAGGGCATATAATAAACATGATTGAATCTGTAGATTTTATGTCCAGCGAAGATGAATGGTACTTGGTCTCTTTTGATATAAATGCTATGTACACTTCCATACCACATGATGGAGGTATTGAGGCTATGAAGCATTATGTCTCAAAAACAAATATTGAGGTACCCTCTATAAACTCCATTTTGGATATGGCATGGTTAATACTAAACAACAACTATTGGGTTTTCCAAGATACCTTTTATATCCAGAAACATGGAGTACCTATGGGTAGCCCATTTTCACCATCCTTCTGTAACTTGTATATGGGCCTATTTGAGGAAAAGTTCATTTACTGTGACTATGAATTCAAACAAAATGTGTGCATGTGGAAGAGATATTTGGATGATGTATTTTGCTTATTCAAGGGTACAAAACAAAGACTTGAAGCGTTTTTTACATATTTGAACTCCTGCTGCTCATTTATATCATTCTCCATGGACTTTGATCAAGCGCGCTTGAGTTTTCTGGATTTATGGATTATTAGAGGGGAGAATCAGCTGTATACGGACTTATACAAAAGCCTACAGCAAGAAACTCATTACTTAGAGCCGACTCCAACCATCCACTTCCACTGAAAATAGTCTCCCATACAGCCAATTTTGTAGGCTTAGGAGAATATGCCACAATGATGAAGACTTTGAAAGAAATCTAGGCAACATGATGACAAACTTTGAGCAAAGAGGATATAAAAAAACTGTTCTGAATGACGCTGCCACAAAATCAAGGGTAAGCCAAGATCTGATTTTCTTAGGGTAAATCCCCCAAAAACTGCCTCAAAACGGACTATATTCTCTACTGTTTATTCTAAACTTGCTGAACAGTTCAAAAAGATTATATCAAAACACTGGCATATACTACAGACTGATTCAGCCTTGGGGGGGCTTTTAAAGAGCAGCCCCTGGTGGTCTACAAAAGAGGAAGAAACTTGAGGGATAGACTTGTACATTCCTATCTTCCCCCAAATCCAACCACTACAGGCCAAACTATCCTGACTCCTATCCCTGATGGCAATCGCCGGTGTGGTGGATGTAGTCAGTGCAATTACACCTATCGGTGCACCAATTTCAAGCATCCCACACTGGTAAAGTTATACCCATCAAAGGAATTATATCCTGCAATACAAAATCTGTTATTTACATGATCACTTGTCCTTGTGGTAAAGCCTATGTAGGAAAAACCAGCAGGGCTTTAAAAACACGTATTGCAGAACATAGAAGCACTATCAGATGCAAAACTTAAATTACCCTGTAGCAGCTCATTTTATAGAATTCAATCATCCAATCTCTTCATTAAGATATATTGGCATTGAACATGTAACGCTACCCCAAGAGGTGGAAACCTGGAAGTGCTTTTGTCTAAAAGAGAGCACTTTTGGATCCATCACTTAAAGACTTTAGCTCCTTATGGACTAAATGTGGACTTTGACCTCAGATGTTTCTTATGATTATCTGTATACATTTTATAAGTTGATTTCTTCTATGTATTAATTCTGCTTTTTGATTTTAGACTGGCTGAATTCACTGGGTGTCACCACACTGGGACCTCCCACTCGTTGGAAGGGGCTTATAGCACCTGGGTTGGCACCATTTTGTATATTGTGATCCAAATGAATAAGATAAAAATGATCTGACGAAGGCTAAGGCCGAAACGTAATAAATACTAGATCTTTTGGACATCTATCCGAGTGTGCTGTGTATTTTCCAATACATTTAATTTCTGCTCCAGCACATGCACCTCATGAGAAGAACTTGGTGTGCGTTTTTGTTTTTCTAGTTTCGTTTGAAATGAGTTAACACTTTTTTTTCCACAATAAATGGCTTCACAACATCACTGACCATGAGTGAAAGAAAAAACGTTTTTGTGTTTTCATTCATATTCCTTGAGAAAATGGTCAAACATTTCCACCAGGGTGAGTAAACGTATTGGCACAATCATATATAATGTCAAATATTGTATTTATTTAGCCTAAAAAGCTGAAGTATTTATAAAATGATGAATGGTATTTGATTGTTTAAAAAAAGGTAGTGTCAGGTAGTGTTTTTATACTTAGAAGGTAAATGTTGAAAGAAACCTTTTCACCACTTGATGGTACCACTTGGTTTAAAGGGGGGTATTATGTAAAATCGACTTTTTCAAGCTTTATATCATGTTATTATGTCATTCCCTCATTAAACACATGCCTGGAGTGTTGCCTTGGCTCATTCACATATTTTTGAGTAATCAGTAAAAACTTAGACGGCAGCCATTTTAGGTGTAGCTATGCCTCAGTCCTCCTAGGAACGCCCCACCTCCTGGAGACGCCTCTGGACCTTTCGTCACCAGCCAAGCCACCAACCACTGCTCCTCAGCTCAGCAGAGCCCCCTCCCCGCACAGTAGTGTTGTTTAGATGCCACAGCAGTGTGCTGAAGGGGGCGTGTCAGAAAGCTTCTTAAAGAGACAGAGGCCTATTTCAAGACGTTCGGTACAGCCATTTTGAGAGAGCAATTTTATTCAAGGCAGTTATTTTAATTTACTGCATATACAGACCAACAGAAGGTTACGTCATCATTGTAGTATGCTATAGACTGGTGCCATGTGATTGAAAAAAGCATAATACCCCTCTTTAAAGTATTACTATTGTTTTATGTGAAATGTTTTTAAGCCTCAATTTTGCATGGCATGTCAGCTTTCTTGCTCATATTGAAACTAATTCGAGACACCATATGACCATCTGAAGACAACAAATAATATTAACTTTTCAAAGTTGTGCAACATTTTTCTTCACTTTCTTCCAAACCCACTGTGTTTTGCCCAATTTATTCAATGTATTTATTCATTTGTTCTCGCACAATCTGGAAGATTCTTTCTATTCTATTGTCTCAAACTTTTGTACACAACACAATCTCACAACATGGTCAGGAAGGTCAGAATCTTTCATTTTAACAAGCTGATTCAAAGATGTTTGTGTCTTTGGCCCGACTTCTCCCCAGTTCCATTTAATGACACGCCATATGCACTATACGATGCGGGTCGGCCGACAACGTCAACTGGCGTGACATGGAGATAGAGAGTTACGGATCAAATTGTCAACCTCGGTCACTCGCATGTCTCCCCTGATCCAATCTATTCGGTCAGTGCCATAGCTCGCAAACAAGCAAGGTTCTTTATATAAGAAATGGGAGCGCGAGGGTAGCCTTTCCGTAGGTCCGGGGTGCACAAGAAGCAAGACTCACAGCCGCTTGAGTGACAACAATTTCTCCGACTCGCTTCTGTTTTAATGAGAAAACCACACTGTGAAGTTGGGGCCAGGGGAAGGCAACACCATTGTGGCACTTGCCAGGAAGAGACCATTTCCAACTGAGCCACCCTCTCCACGGCAAATGCAAAAAATTTATTGTTTAGGATCATTTCTGGCAGGTTCAATGTTATGCTGTGTAAAAGGGAGTAATTGAGACGCTCGGCAAAAGGAGGGAGCGGTAGAAAAAGATCGGTGTGATGATGGGACACGGGGAGCTCATATATCACATTGTTTACAAGCGACACCTCGCCTGCAGAGTTCCAGCATGGCTCACCTCCAATTAAATTTGATGCAGCTCAGACAAGTTTTCTTTACTTTCTCATGAAGGTAAAGTTTTTGTCTCGTTAAGTAAAATGTGGAAATATGGCAGTGGTGACATAAGTGTTGAAAATTGAATGTACTAGTAGAGTGCCACTAGTGCTAATAGTATATGACTTTGAGAAGAAGGAGCAGTTCTCTTTAAATAATTCAGTGATTGCTGACCACACGGCACTTGATTGAATCACGTAGGTGCACACTGTCGTTGTGTCCTTGGGCAAGACACTTCACCCACCTTGCCTCTAGTGTCTGCGTACACTGGTGTGTGAATGAGAGTGTGAATGGGTGACTGGTTACTTGATGTAAAGCGCTTTGAGGGCCTAAAGCAGGTAGTAAGGCGCTATATAAATGTGACCATTTTACATTAGGACTGCGTCATACATTGGCAAATTCGCCAAATTATTGTTGTTGCAATAAACCAAAATGTATTGCAAAATCACCGCAATCTCCCATCTGACTGAGATTTACATATTTCTTTTGCAATCACAGCCTCAAACAAAAATGTATACATGAACTTAAGCACAGTTTTAGTCATTTTCATTTAGTCTCATGTTGATGCAATTCTGATAGAAAACAAACAAATTGCTTTCATTTTTTGGAAAAATATCTTTTTGCCAATACTGGGGGGCCTCAGAGGCACTACAGGGGCTCCCCCAAAGCTTGGCTGCAAAACAAGTACATTGAAAAGCACTGATTTTGAATGAAAATTGCTAAAATGCATCACTTTAAATCAGTATTTGGCTACAGTCATTGTAGATGTTGCCATTGATCGTGTCATTTTAGCTGTGAAATAATTACAAATCCCTTTTGAATAGAGTAAATTATAAATCTTGTGGGGCCCCGGGAGATTTTTAGATCGATAAGGGGTCCGCGATGTCTCGGACTTTGGGAATGGCTGCTGTAGACAGTCAAATACCACATTTTTTGTCTCATTTGCGCAGCCCTACAATGGCCATACACACATATTGACTATCAACCATATTCACGTAACATACATATTCCTTCCATTTCTAGCATGCGATATGAAGTCATGGCTGCCATCGCACTATATATAGGAGCGTGATTTTCCTTCCCTGCAGAAATCACTACGTGATCCGGATCTGCCATCAGTTCATCAGTCGCCACCCGGGAGGCTAATTTAGCTTATTTAAATTTGACTGCGCGCTGTCAAGAGGCACCAGACACACAGTTACGAGTCGGGTGTTTCAAACCTTTTCCGCCTAAACAGGTTGAGATGGCGTCACGGTGCGGTACGCTGCTCTGATGGAGTTCTTTTAGCGTTGTATGAGTGAGTGTTTCCTCCGCCTTATTGTTATGTACGTCGGGGCCCATGAAAGCGCACCTGTCAGGGAATTAAGAGCGCGCTCAAGAGGCTGACAAAACTCGCACTGAAAAGGGAGATCAAGAGACTGGTTTCAAACAAAATATTGGACAAGGTTAGGCACAGTATGTGTTGGTATCATGGTTGACCCGACAAAGATTAATAAACAACATAATTATTGAAACCATGGGGATAATGTGTAGTATAACAGGCTGGTTGGTCGGGACCCCAAGTGGATCAAGAATGCATTTGTGGTGGGTTACGGGCCTTTACCAAAATATGTATATTAATCCATTTCTTCATAGTTATTGATAGTAAACCTTATGATTACTGCTTGAAACAAACTGTTGGTGATTATAAACTATAAAAGGCTAAAATAAATGTATTTCGGGTTGAATAAGGTTTTATCTAATCTAACCTCATGCTTTGTAATCTACTGTAACTGTATACTTTTAAATCAATCATTCAAGGTCGCCATAGTAGAAAATACACATTTAAATTAGTCAGATCTAACATTACTGTGATTGGAGTGAAGGGTTCCCGCGGGGCATTATAAGTCATGTAATGAATTGTGCCAAAATGAAAGCTTTAAATGTGTCTAAAAGCATTCAATCATATTCAAGCGTGTATCAAATCTATATTTCTTTGAAAAATAATGACAGTACCCATCTATGTTTACTACATAGGTTTGTCAAAAGTGCATAAAGATTTGGTCCAATATAGATTCATCTGCAGTTTTGGCTAAAATTGTACACAATTTTGCTCAAACAATGCCTGTTTTATCCAATTTCCTTTTGAACATTGAGAATTCCCCTCATTGCTCTGTTTTTTATTTTATTTTATTTGATAGGTACAAGTGTGAACAGTCATCATGTACCACACCACAACATTTATAGCAGTAACATTACTTAATTCCTGTTTCAGCTCAGGAGACAAGGAGTTCCATTGTTTAGCGCCCTGGACAGTAAAGGCCGACGGTCCAAAGGCCGTTTTTCTTAGGGGCACTTTCCCATTTCAATTGATTGACTGTTTGCATAGCTTAAGAAATTAAAGATGCACATATGTTTTATTCCGTATTAGTGCCTTTAGAAATATACAGTTTGGGCATGGCAATGGCGTTAAAAAACGCTGGGAATTTCCAAGTCCCAGATGAACTCTCAGACCATTGCCAGCCTCGTAAACTATATTTGTTTATCTGTTTCCAATTGACTGTGTTAAATAAGAAAGATCCACTATGACATTGCCCAAGATTTGCAGGGGACAAATTGGGTAAGAAAGTGTCCTGTCCTGCTTTGGCCTGCGCTGCAAGGACTTCAGAGTACTCCTCTTCCATATGGAAAGTAGCATTACGGATGCTAATTTAGTCTAACGTTGTTTTGTTGTTGCATATGTGTTAGTGGCCCACTGTGCATGAAGCTGTAAGGATCCTCGGTGTCGCTTCATGTTGTTGTGTGATGTCTTTTGAGGTTCTTTGAGTGGTTGAGCTTTTTGTTTTCCCGAGCAGTAAACATTAGCGAGACAAGAAAGCTGCAGCAGCGTTTGGTCAGTAGCGCCCTTTATTTTTATTTATTTTTAGATCTCGCTGGAGTCGGCTCTAATGGGAATTGATCAGTTTTTCTGGATCATTAACTTACTATACATGTGTTGCAATAGCTGGATGCGCATTGTGCACAGTTGGAGTAAAAGATTAGTCTGTCCAAGCTACTTACTACTTTCCACACACAGCAGAGTGTTTGTGATATATTGAATATTGATCCTATACCGCCTTTGCTCTGCCCGATCCCGTCAGACCTTGGAAGCTAAGCAGGGAAGGGCCTGGTCGGTACTTGGATGGGAGACCGTTTGGTAACTCCAGGAAGCCTGGCGAATGTTATGAGTGAATGAGTGGTTGGTGGTGGTCGGAGGGGCCGATGGCACTGACTGGTTGCCTCGCTTCTGTCAGTCTACCCCAGGGCAGCTGTGGCTACAACAGTAGTTTACCACCACCAAGTATGGAGTGAATGAATAATGACGACAGTGTAGCTCTTTGAGAAACTTGGTAATACGGGCTTGTAAAGCGCAATACAAGTGTAAGGCATTATTATTAATATGATCCTATTATTATTTATTTTTTTAGATGGAGTTCCAAGAGTAGTTTTTAAAACGTTTAAAACAGATCATCTACAAATATAATTTTAAGAAAAAAATGGATGGGAGTGGGAAATAACACCAATAAGTCAACTTGATCATTGAAATATAAATCAATTTGTTTAAACTTAGGTGTTCCTCTTGTGCATTGCATGGGGCCAGGATTTTAGTTTACCTGCTAATAATATATATATATATATATATATATATATATATATATATATATATATATATATATAATATGATATGTTTTTTTATTATTTGATCCTAATTCCAACTAAGAATTACTGTATATTAGATACACAATAGGGCCCTCTTCTTTTAATGCAGCGGCCTGTATATCATGAATGTCTGTACAATTGATCAAAGCCAAAATATAAATTCTCTTTCCAAATAACATTAATAATAATAAAAAAAAGATATTGCTCATCTCTCAAACAACCCCAGATATAAGTCATGATTCATTCTGTGGGTCTTTATGTGTCTTTATGTCATTCAACTTCTCTATACTTAAAGTAATCATCAAATCAATGCACTGCACTCTAGGCCTATAATCTCACATACGGCTCATTAACCATGTGATAAATGTGGAAATATGCCGGCAGTGTGAATATGTAAAGCCTGAGTGGATTTCTGAATCATCAGGACGATAAACATAATCAGGTTAAATAAAGGAAAATAGCATCATTTATGGTTTTTATGGTCGTAGTGTAGATAATATTTGAGCTTTGCGCTGTGGTCTCTCTCTCCCATCATTAACACAAGATCTTGGTGAAAAATGAATGAACCACTATATAGAAGCTTATTGAATAATGCTGACCCAATGTTGTGATGCTGTATTACAAAAGTGTCCAAAAGTAACGTACACACAACGCGCCTGTAAAGCATTATACAGCCTGCCCTTGAATATCACTTGTTGCACTAGGCTACATGTGGATCAGTTCCCTCTATATTAAGCCTAGTACTTCATAAACAGCGAAGAGCCCATAAGCACACACTCTATATCCATTTATTCCCTTCATATCCTGCCGTCCGCACATCTCATAACGCATGTATTTACTGCGCGTGTACCCAGTATCTCCATCTCTCCAGGTGCGCCACTTACTCATTTGTTATCCCCGCTCGTTGCTATGGCGACCGCATCAAAGACACAATGAATTACCGCTGATGAGGAGCCCTCGCCTTCCCCCCCCCCGAACGCAAAACGGTGCAGGTGACATTTCAACTCCCTCAATCACGACAAGTCAGCGGTGTGTTTAAAAAAACGTGTTTATAAAGCAAGCCTTTGCGTTTTTATCTTACACATATTATTATCTTCTTTGTTGGAGATTTATAATGGCTGTTTGTGACGCCACAGCTGCTTGTTTGTTGTCCAAGTGAAACGTATGTCACCAGGGGTGCCCATTAACTCCACAAGTATTTGTGATACATGGATGAGAAGTACATTATAATAGCTGTACATCACCGGCAAGGCTACGCTAGATAGTTACTGAAGTCTGTTTAAAGCAATAGCTGAGTAAACAATTAGGATCTATATTATGCAGTGCTTTTCCAGATACTTAAAGTGGCTTTACAATTCCATGCATAATTCATTTAACCTCCACACTCATACACATTAATAACCAAGAAGAAAGTGTCTTGCCCAAGGACAGTATTCGAGCTTAAACCTCTGACCTTTAGATGGGTAAATACTCCTACCATCGAGAAGTTTTCTCGCTGTTTTTTCTCTCTCTTGAGGTTTTCTTCACTCCGTTGTCTTGGCAGATATAAATGCATTTGTTGCAAGAATAAATAGTATGAATTAGACTTCCGAAAAGAATACAGAAAAGAGATGATTTGAATTGCTTTGTAAACTATCTTTATTCGCTGCCGCATATTATGCAGCAGCGATGTTTTTATTCTAGACTCCCCATTAAGAATACAATCTATTTCCCCTTCCTTGTCATTTCGGCTTGTTTTTGCTCCAGCCGAAATGGCAGTGTTTTCTGTGTGTGTGCGTTGGCCGCCTCCCGAGTTAATATTAGAAATTATGCTGCTTGACCAACTGTTTTCATAAGCAAATGGAGTATTATTCTGTATGCGACAATGGGCCCTCTCTCAGCGTGGAATTGTGCCTCCCAGCTGTGTTCAATACCAATCAGCCATGTTGTTAAAGCTAGCCGCAACAATGCCAAATCAGTATGCCTTGTTGGATGTGGCGTTGTAAGGTAACTGGACAAAACAGGTTGGAATTAATGAAGGGAGGGAAGTTGGAGTGAGCGGGTTTCGTTGGAAGGATGTTTTTGTATATTTGTTGTTTCGGTGTTGTCAAAACTAATGACTGACTAAGTGTTTAGGCGAGACTATGATGGATTTGGGAAAAAAGCAAAATTTTCTAGATACACCTTTGAAAGTTTATGCAAATTGAATAAAGGAAGAGTCTTGCTCATGGACACGATGACATGACACACAAAACGTGCAATACCCGAATGATCTCCCATCTCAGATCTCTCAAACTGTGGATTTCGAACTCACTGCTGTGGGCCGGACTCAGACGGAGCAGTCCGCTCTGCCGTAGTGAAATCACATTAGTATGGATCATGTCTGCGACGGCACTTTGATTCAACACTTCAGAAGACCTATCCAAACTTTTAGCACCTTTTACCAAACATTGTCTAGCATTTTAAGTAGAGACAAGCTGCAAGTGATGTAAAGTTATCGCTGAAGAAAAGAACGGCAGAATTTACACAATTCAATATAGTTGCTGACCACGTTTAAACCAGTGACAATACATTATAATTTAGTTTTAATCAAGTTTTGGAGACTTTTCTTCTTCTACCTTTTTTAGAAGTTTTTTTTTTTCAATTATAGGGCCGGATCTTGTGTTTCTAAACGCAGGCTATACGCAGGTCTGGCGCATTAAGTGGGCAGGACAGACTCCCATGGCAAATGGCAGTGTTATGTAGAACAACCTTTTTCCTCCAACCAGACTGGAAGGTCTGGAAGGTGCAAGGGAGAGAAGTGGTGGGGGTGAACACGTGCTTTTGTTTGGGTCGGGTTAATGTAATTATGGCTGAGTGCAGACTGGCACCACAACAAGACCGGCTGTACATCTCTTTCTTTCGGGACAATGACCGTGTTTAACTCAAGTACTTGAGTACTTAATGAGGAAAACAATGTGACGGCTGCTATAGGAGAGGAGCGCTCAGAGCTGCTTGGAATAAACCACCCCTCAGTCAACCTCTTTTTCTTTTAATAAGCATCTCCCTCTCGCCAGTGGCGCAGTCAAATAGCCTAACAGCATGATGACGCCTGTCTAACGTCGTTTTTAGTTTAGTTTAGTTTATTTGTTTATTTGAGCAGCAACACTCTGCTCAAAAGGAGTGGGCCGAAGCAAGAGCTTATAAGTGCCCACCCCAAAATCAATACAATTAAAATCATCAATCAGTTTTTGGAGCAGCGCTGTCCTTGCGCCAGGCGGAAGATCTGGCCCTTGTTTTTTGGTCATGTTTTTTTTGTCAGCTTAATACAGACCACACATTTCTTCAAAGAGGATTATTTGAACTGGATTTGAGGAAAATTTTGCCAAGAACCAGAATTGTCCCTTGGCCAATGAATTTCAGGCTTCCTGTTTGAAATAGAAGAATTTTAATTACTTTTTTTTTCATTGAGAAGGGTTAGAACTTGTCCCCACTCCTCCATTTTGTTAATTATTTAAGTATACACAGTAGGTACATCGTTCATTGTAAGATTTAGTACAGCTGGCATCTCAAGGGGTGCTTTGTTTGTGAGCGAGTTAAACTAAATTACAGACATTTTGTATGAAATTCATGTATTTTTTGATGCTCTTCCACAAGAATATCCAGTGGGAGCTTTTGCATGTATTGTTGTGAACATAGAGCAGTGAGTATCATCAAATCTGTGCAATCGTTTCTATCGTTAGAGCAATATGGTGGGATCCTGTAAAAACATTGCATCTAACATCAGTAAACATCGTCAGTAAACTGTTCTCTAATTTTGTCTCATGAAAATAGATGATAGATGCATGATTATGATGATTAGAGTATGTTCAGTGTTGCCATCACACGTTTTGCCGTCAGGATTTTACCGTCTCCCTTTGACTGTACCAACGCGCAATACTCACACCTCATTAGTGCCGAACCTTCGTTGGCGCTCCCCGCAGAGCTGTAGCCGGACACCCATACACCACCCCCACCATCTCTCTCCCCGTCTCTCTCCCTGACCCTTCAATCAGCCCGTAACCCTCACCCCGCGCCCCCCATGTCCAGCATTAGCGAGGACACGCTCTCATGATGAATCAAAACAAACCCTCTCTGCCCTCTCATTTCGCTGTGCCAGTTAATTACAAACGCGCTCTTGATGTCATTGTTTGTATGCTGCCCACACGGTTCAATCTGAGCGGCGCCGCGGCCCCCTCCGCGAGACCTCCCTGTGTAATATGGCCATTGTTCATCAGGTGGTGCGCTTCCTGGGAGATTGGACAGACATTTCATACTTGGCTGCGCACATGAGCGATATCAGTAGTGAAGATTATATCGTCTTGCCGACTGGGGTAAACATAATGGTAGGTGAGAATATTAAGCCAAGTAGAAGTGACTTGAAAAGGCGCTGACAAATAACGGAGGTGTGATGATGAATATTTAAAAGGTGGACTTTGGCAAGAGATGGTTTCTGATCAAAATCGAAGTTTGGGGAATTTTAGGGAAAGCAAATTATATAATGCTTGCAAACCATACCAAATTCGTTCGCAAACACCAACGATGATAACCCATGACCCTAACTCTAACCATAGCCAATGTAAAGACTGTAAATAGTAATAGATAGTTACCACACAATTTTTTTATCCTTTCACCTAGTTATTACTGTGCTGTAAAGTAAAGTGCAACTATAACATATAAATAGTTTAAATGGGAGTGCCAGAGTCAGTCTCAAATTCTTCTTTCAACTAATCAACTGAACTCCTGCCATTTTTCATTAGTTGACATTGTACTGCCCTCGCTATATGTGCCGTATATATAACCTGACAGTCAGCTAAACTCCTTGACATCAAGACTCTGAACACCGATATGCCGTTGCCCACAGGTTTATTGATGTGGCAAGAAAAGGTGAAACTGTAAAAACAAAAACATGAAACACAATCAGCCGCTCGCTTCCCATATGCACAAGCCTAATACACAATGCAAATAATTGTAACATGGCTCTGTCTTTTGTTTCCTTTGTACTTTTGGTAAAAATATCACATCGACTTCCTTGAACAGGTTGATCGAAAAGAGGATGGCACAGTCGATGGTTCTTCTGACATAAGAGCTGTTAGTTATTATCTTACATGGTTCAGAGTGGCTATTCTGAAGTAAGAGTACCATTATCATTGTTCCGTGGTTGGATTGAAAACAATTTCCATAATTATATTATTTGGAGCAAGCAGAAAAGCACAGCCTTCAAAAAACTGTGAACAATATAACTTTCATCTGGGACGAATAGCCTATTCATAAAAAATTACAAAAAGTATTTCAACTGCCTGGCTATCAGGTGCTTTTGAAGTACGCCGGTGATCACTTTGCTCCCGTGACCAGTTTCCTTTCTGCATAATCTACTGTGACGGTAGCCGGCTCGCACAATGTAAAATAAATAAAGTAAAAAGTGCTTTGTGTCTCGAGCAAGAGTGCCATCAGCACAAGAGACAATATTATAGTAGACACTGCACTCCAACTCATCAACCAATAAGAAGTTGGTACATTAGCGAAGGCATTCAGATCCAGTCCATTAGAGAACAGTGGGAGCCTTCCATTCCAATATCAATACATGTAATGGGCATCGGCATTTGGCCCCTCCCCTCCTGCAGGCTGTTGTCGCTGTGCATCGGAGTCATGTTACAGCTATAGGCACTGGGACACACTAACACATGATTTTCACTGTAAATACACACATGTAACTAATATCAGCTTTAAAGGAATAGGCTACCGTTTATACATACTGAGATATGTTCTTACTTTAGCTTAGATGAGTTGATGCGTACCTGTCTGGTCTTTGTGCGTGCGCTCAGTCACGCAAATGTTGTTAGCATTTAGCCTCTCCCAGCAAAGGTATAGTTAGAAGCTACCAAACTGTTCCACACTATTTAAATACAGTTACGTGAGCCTTTTTACACGATCCAAGTATAGTTATACAAAATTAAACATGTCGATTTTCTAAGCGGATAAAAGGGGAACTATATTGTGAGGCGTAATAACACCTTAGGAGCACTTTGACTTGGATGGTGTAAAGGCGACAGACAGTTATGCCATCAACTCGTCTAAGCTAAAGTAAGAACATATCTCAGTAAGAAAAAACGGTGGCCTATTCCTTTAAAAGTGTGGGTGTAGCTATAATGAACAATGGTTTCACCACCTCCCAAAATCAACTTTGATGGCTGAAGACCACAACATAGACCACATGAGCCATGTTACAGCTTTTATATGTGTTGCTTGATTATAGTTGTTGTTTGGTGTGATCAGTAGATTGGCGGCTCATTTAACAAGTCATGAATGAAAATCTCTGCTGAAATTAAAGTGTATAGATCATAGACATATTATTAATAGACCGTTAATACTCACTCCTCCCCGTTTACCATAATGACCACGTTCGAGGGGGAATTCATGGCGGATTTACAGACTCCTCCTCCCCAGCTCTGACGAAGCATGTTCCTAATAAGGGCATAAGGGCGGGATCTTCTCTGTAGACTCGGCCCTTGTATGACGTGTAGCTCGCGCAGCTCCAATGCTAACAGTCCGGCCCCCGTTATGTAGGAGATTTCTGAAATTAATCCTACCATAACCAGCCCGGTGCCTCT
This sequence comes from Neogobius melanostomus, assembly GCA_007210695.1. NCBI lineage: Eukaryota > Metazoa > Chordata > Actinopteri > Gobiiformes > Gobiidae > Neogobius > Neogobius melanostomus. The sequence goes on along the minus strand of VHKM01000010.1, from coordinate 2,856,008 downwards.
GATTGTGTTTAACCCAGCGTAATCACAGGAGGAATATCTAGCTCTAGACAATTCCCAAAAATTAGGCACCGGGCATTAAAGTTGTTTATAACGTGTCTAAAGTCCAATGCATTCCAATGGGGGCCTAGCGGTTATGTGGCGGTACTACAGCAATGGCGGAGCAATGGTGGCCTCCAGTGTCGTTGTCGCAAAGCAGAGCAGCCAGCGCCATTGGTATAGATTAAAAAATGAAGAGCCATTTGGGAGCCAAAAGAGCTCTTTTTATGTGAGCCGATCCAAACAATTCGGTTCAACAAAAAGATACACTTGAGAATGTCAACATGTTTCGCACATTCTTGTCCCTATGGCAGAGTATATTATTGTAGGCCCCAAGGAATAGTGCTTTTGGTCATCCATCATATGGGTGAGGTCTTCCCCTCGCCAGAAAACAAAAACATTTTCTTTAAATTTGACCCATCTATATATTCCTGGAAAGACACATGAACATCATAAAGTTATGCACACCTCTTTTCCTCTTGTATTTGCACAAAGCTATATCATTACAGTATATACAGTATACCTATGTGCTCATTTTCAGTTCCTATTACACGATTTCATCCCATCACTTAAAGCCATGGCAGAAACAGTATTTTGAGTAAATGTGCAAAAGCCTAACCTTCTTGGTTAGCTAATTATTCATATTAAATTACATTTCAGATAGGAAAACTGATATTTCAATGTTTTTAGTATAACATTCCTTAATCATACAGGTAATTTTAGACATAGTAAGCAGATATGTATTGAAAGACATCAGAAATATATATAGTAGTATATAGTATTGATGAAGCTTTATAGCAGCTGCATAAAAGTTTGTAATTAGAAAAAGTAATTACAGAAACAGTTTATGGTGGTTCATGGTTGTTATACTGTATAATCGCCTACGCTTTAATGCAATCACACGAATAACCACTAGTTAATCACTGTAGAAATTACACTGAGAAATAACTTCAGCATACAGCATAACAATTAAAGGCATCTCAATGCTTCCCGAGTGAACTTGTTTTCCGTAATTGTCCGTGTATTGAGGTAGGTGAGATGATTCGATTGCAGGAAGTTATGGGGAGTTGCAGAGAAATGTGATTCTCTCATAAAAAAAAGTTGGAAGAAAGTTTTTGCATTAATTCCAATCTCCGTAAAGGCAAACCCACAAATGAGAATAGAGTTTCTGTTTATAATTGTTTTTCTATTATATTGTATATTTAGCCACATAAAGCAATTACATTGCGTATGCGCATATATAGCACACACTTATTGAGAATTATGTGTGAGGGAAATGCTTTGATTGTACGCAATATCAAATAGAGGAACTTTTGTTTGCATAACGCTTGTTATTGTTGTTGGACTGTTTTATTTTTAAACTTCGCATTTGGTCCTCAAAAACAGCATTTCTGTGCCTGTAGTGGATCAGTAGGAACATGTTTTATCATTAGGACGGTCAGATAAGTTGCTTTGGTGATGAAGCAACATGCACTGCTTAGCATGAGAGATTTAGGGGCTGTTTATGCGAATTTAGTTTCCAGGAAAAGGCAAAAATCTTGTCTGCTCTTGATCTGCTTTTACGCAAAAATGATGAGGAGTGAAATAAACCAATTTGGGACAATTAAACTGCAGTGAACGCTTTTGTCCAGCAAACAGAGGAAGACTGTGTAGTTGTGATTCAACTTCCGGAAAACCTTTGTATGTTGTTGCTTTCTGAGCAAGTAAGCCATTGGAAATTGTTTACAGAGAGACATTTTGTGATCGTAACTTATATGTTCTTGCTGTAGAAATGTAGTGTAAGATAAATGCGTCCGGTACCCACACACAATTTTCTATTCATTATAAAGTAAAAAGCTAAATTGTTTTTCTTTTGTTCACATGCAGAAGTAAGACCTTGTGTAACACCTTAATAAAGGGAAGATTCAATGACACTTATGCACCAAGGGCACACAACATACTAAATAGTGCACTTTGAAATTACCTACAATCTGCTGCTCCCGCCTCAATGCTTTAATTTTCCATTCAAATCCATTCTCCTTGTATCTCAAAGTCAAACGGGTGAGCTTTCATCTCAACTTGACGGCTGTTGCTTTTGAGTGAGAATATAAGCACTTTACGTTCCCAAACAAAGCGGCTTTAAAGCGTGAACAGACAGGAGCAATGTTTTCCTCCGACATCAATAGGAGCGAGTGATAAAAGTGCATTGATAATCCGCGTTACGGCACTGATGAGGCCGATGAAACAGAGGCGGCGCCGCATTGAAAGTGACGGGCCTCTTGAAGACGAGTGAGTTGAGGCCATTCGATATGTTCGCGACGCACTTCGGGCCGTCTGTGCTGCGAAAAGTATATCTATATCAGTTCAAATGAGTTCAGAGTATGGATAGATTCTTTGCCCCTCTGGCTGTTTAGGCAGGCCATTAAGGAACACACCGCTCTGAGTGTAACATTTCCTAATGTTGCTATATAAATGGAGACTATTTACCATGTGGTGAAATCTTTGACATTTGAAGATATCTGGATACATTGTGCACACATGGAGTATACTGACTAATCAAATACACCGCTAAACCAGTAATGGCGTCGAAAGCTGTTGAGGAAAAATGCAGATGCAAAGGGTGCTGTGTAGAGCAACTGAAAAAAATAAAATGAAATGTTTGACTGCAATGAAAACTTGTAGGGTTGGCTAGATTTGATCCTAATAGAGGCACCAAGAGCCCCCACACCTGCAGCATAGTTGAGACTTCACTACAGGAAACAAACAACAAGGAGGTATCCAGAAGATGGTGAAAGGCACCTGTGGAGCGGATGGAGCGGAGGAAGGGGCGGAGCTGACCAGTGCGGGACACCATGCTCCGAAACCGGGAAACCGGCACCGTTTCAGAGGAGCACTGAAGGCAGCCAGCCAGGTTTCCCCAGGGTAATCCGGTTTCCCTTACCTCCAAAAACACACTGCAATTACTTACTTAATTCATTAACCTCTTAAACCCCGCCTTAAAGGGATACTTCGGGATTTTGACATAGGGCCTCATTTCCTAGTTATCCAGAGTGTTGTTGATGTCTGGAGATATTTTTTTCTTAAATTCATGCAGTTCTTATATTTGAAGAGTCTAGTTGCGCTAGCCTAGAGCAAGGCTAAAGCATTTCTATGGTAAACGCTAGCACGCATTAAAAAACAGTCTGGCGCACTCCACAGTGCACCTGAGGTAAATCACTTATAACACCAGAATAACGATATAAATGTCTGTGTCGATAGAATAATTTTAACCATTTTGCGTTTAAAATATAATATATTTGAGCAGCATCAGCTTCGTGGCTGTAAGCTAAGGCAGCGGCGGAGTGATCTGCGAGAAAATAGTCCCTCAAAATGCGGTAATTCATGTGATACAAGGTCAGTTATATTTAAAAAATTATTCTATTAACACAGACATTTATATGATTAGTCTGGTGTTATATGTGATTTACCTCAGGTGCACTGTGGAGTGGGTCAGACTGTTTTTAATGCGGGCTAGCGTTTACCATAGATCTGCTTTAGCCTTGCTCTAGGCTAGCGCAACTAGACTCTTCAAATATAAGAACTGCATGAATTTAAGAAAAAAATATCTCCAGAAATCAACAACGCTCTGGATAACTAGGAAATGAGGCCCTATGTCAAAAATCCCGAAGTATCCCTTTAACCAAGTACATTTTCTCCAGTTCAGCTTTATTCAAATCCAAAAGGTTACAGCCTATGTAACGCCTCATTTGAAAGCTAAGAACTACAAAACGGATCTAAACGGATAATTTCCCGCATTGTTGCCGTGTTGTCGCAACCTCTTTTGACATTTCTTTTCATAGCTTTTTTGTTGCTCTTTTGTGGCGTTTTTTTTGTCACACATTTTTGTCACTTTTCATAGCTTTTTTTCACTTTTCTGTTGCGTTTTAGTCACTTTGTTGTCACAGTTTTGTCGCTCTTTTGTTGCGTTTTCATTCCACATTCTCGTCTCATTTTTGTCGCTATTTTGACACTTTTTTAAAGAACCTTTTAGATTTGGGTAAAGCAAAACTGGAGAAAATGTGCTTGGTTCAGGTGGGGGTTAAGAGGTTAATACCACAGATTTTTCTGTTATTAGTGAGTGACCGCCAGTCCAATTCACCGTTCTGATTCCATCCATCCATCTTCTTCCACTTGTCCGTTGCCGGGTCGTGGGGGCAGCCTTTGGAGCTGCCCAAATCACATTGCACCAGCCCCTATGGCTCCTCCTGCAGGTGGTGGGTCCACAGAAGGACGGCCTCATGGTTCTAACCGGGCCTGTTGGTCTCTCATAAGGGGTTTCTGAACCGCTCTTTGTCTGACCCATCACCTAGAAACTGTTTGCCATGGGAGACCCTACCAGGGGCACGAAGCCCCAGACAACAGAGCTCCCAGGACCATTCGGGCGCTCAACCCCTCCACCACGTTAAGGTGGCGGTTCCAGGAGGGGCGTTCTGATTTCATTCTTTCTAAATGAGGGGATTTGCAAGCTGTTTACTCAATCGTGTTTAAATGACCAGAGCAGCCTAAAAACAGACCCTGGAAGCTCATAATCACCTTTTGATAGCTTCACTTAGCTTTCTGAGGGAATCGAGCAGCCTGACTCACTGTGCACAGGCTTCGCTCGTCTGCATGATTAGCCATGCGACAATAACATCAAGACAATATAAATCTAATCTGGTATGTTGGGACAAATGTACAAATGGGAACAACCCTGAGAATTCTTTCAAAACGTGTGCACTCCCAATTCAACCTGGATAGACTCACACAGACAAAAGCAGCGATTAGGAGATTTATTGACATGTGTATTAGTTTTGGCGATCAGACCCGCGGTAGACATCGATGTATAGTCAGTGTAGATGAACAGCTTTGAGTTAGGGATGTCTCCCCGGAGCCCAGACACTGGTGGTGGTATGAAGGACCATGATGATGCAGCAGTAGAAGCCGTTGACGAAAGAGGCGGAGATGGGGTGGAGGTGGGTCGCAGCGCAGCTGGGAAGCGAACGGACCATGATTTCTGGGGTTAAAGCGGGACGATGGCGATGATTGGCTGCTACGGAGGTCTTACGCTGATGGCTGAGGTGGAGGTGTGGCCCTCTCAGGATTGATCATTGGCTGGAGGTTGATGACGCTGGGGTTTGTCTACCAGGCTGAATTAACGCCTAGGCTTCATAAGATAATACTGTATAGATTGGTTTAAATGTCTCAATTTGAGCAGAATATTTTAACATTTAGTTCTTTTGACTGGTTAAGATTGAGTTTGACCTAGAGTATTTCATTTGTTCTGGTGTGTTTCTGACTCGATTCAATACGTTTTTCTTTATTTCAGGATGATTTATCTTCCAATGGGGTAAGAAAATTGCACTTGACCCATAGGCAGTTTTTTACTTTCTTATTTCAAGCAAGATGACCTCAGAACCAGTCTGAAATGTCATCAAACAAGCCAAGTATTCAGGAAATAAGTCATTCTCATAAAAGAGTGAAAACCTTTTTTCTTGAAAGCCAGATTAATATTCTCAAATCATGTCCCACGCTTGATATTTAGTTTTTGCAGTGTCTTTATACGACTAGAACGTTTTTGTTTCCCTTGAGTTACACAAACATTACTTCAGTTTCTTTACTTTTTCTGGTTCTATAAGCCACCATTTCTGAAAAACAAAGTCACCCTTATCATTATTTATTAACGCTAACACTTTTCTCTCCAACACCATTCCTGTTCTAGTTCCAGCTAATTATCGTGTAAAATGTAAAGCCTTCCATTCGTGGGTCGGTGTCCTCAAGAGTCTTCAGTCCCACGAACACCAAGCTGCCTACTTTCCAATTATGCCCACTCATGCGCGTCTCTTAAGAGCGTTGAGAATCTCACTTGAAGGGATATAAGCGGAGACAAAAGCGGCATCTCAAACTAAATAAACTGAAATCTCTGCTTGACCCCTCGGCCTAGCCTCGCATGGCCCGTGGCGGTGTTGGCACGCAGCGGCACATGTGTGGGAGCCGACCGGTTCGAACTCCGAAAGCCTACGAGGTTGGGAGATGGGGGAGCCGTGATGGACACCTGGCTCAAGGGCACCGCGGCAGAACACGGATAATGGAGATGAGGAGTGTTACGCCACGCACCGAGCCAGGATTTGGCAGCGCGTTGTGGCCGCTAACAGCTGCTAGCTCCGACTCAATGGTTTTCGAATGGAGAGGCTGTACGGGCGAGCGTGCGGGAGTGGACGAGCCCCCGGAGGGACATGGTTGATATGGAAATAATGAGTATTCTATTTAGAAGTGCGGTAATAATACCAGTCCCACGGTGGAAGCGGCGGATTGGGAGTATTTCATTATCGCGTGGCCTCAAGGAAAGTGGCACTTTGAAAACATAAAGGAAGTGTTTTTTTTTTTTTGACTCTACAGTTATATGCGATGGAAAAAGTAAGTGGATGGTGCATCGCTTTGTTCGTCACTTATTTTTCTTGGTTGTGGCAAACAAGCGGGGGGAAATTATTTATAGAGCACCGTTTACAGACAAGAAGTCACAAAGTGTTTCACAAAAGAAGAAGACAGAGTTAAAGCTCCGCAGATACAAGTCACAAAAGGTGTATATTTATTCAAATCAGAGGTGGGTAGTACTCAGTTACATTTACTCAAGTACTTGTACTTTTTGAAGTAATTGTACTTTTTCATACGGTACTTTTACTTCGATTCGAGTAATTGAAATTAAGTATCTGTACTACTGGAGTAAAAAAATGGTAACGCATGTCACTATGAGAAGCTGTCTTTGAGTGACGGTAACACTTTATAATAACTACACCGTATTTAACCTTAGTAAATGATGAATTAACACTTAATTCATCATGAACAATTAATTAGTTAACTGTAACTAACACTTAATAGCTACTTAAAGCAGTACTAAGTAACTCTTGCCCCTAGAGGCCATAAGCGCAACTGCAGGTGTCTTAGCAAGTTACGATTTTTTAACTTATTAAATGTCTTGGAGAGTAAATAGGAGAGAGGGATGTTGTACATCCAGTTATACAATGGAATATTTTTTTCACTCAAACTTGGCTGTAAGTACTGTTTTACTGTTTAAGTGGCGCTAGCCCACAGTTAGCTTTGCCCGTTAGCCTGTTAGCTTCTTCTCTGTGATTCTATTAGTGTGTATTGGTTGCTCCGCCCCGGTGGCAGTCAAGTTGCAAGCATGGTTTTCTGGCCAGAGACACCAGGGGGAGATGAAAGACCCCCCAATCATCCCATTAACACTTGTATTACCCCCGAGGGACTACGGAAAGGATTTATTAAGGTAAACACGTTACTTAGTACTGCTTTAAGTACTACAGATAATGCCTAACTCATAATGAATACTTCTTCAGTTAATTCATTTGTTCATTGTTAAATAGTTATTAAGCGTTAGTCACACTTAACTAATGAACTGTTCATGATGAATTAAGTGTTAATTCATCATTTATTAAGGTTAAATAAGGTGTAGTTATTATTATAGTGTTACCGATGCATTTCTTGTTTATGTACTTAATTCTTCATAATGATTTCTTTTTAATGTGTTTATTGTATTTTCTTTGAAAATATTACATTTTTCACATGATTTGTCAAATGTATGTCACGACTGAAACATGAATCAGACTCTTTCGCTCAAACAGTTACTCAGTACTCACACTACTAAAGTAAAATTTCTCCAAGTACTTTTTTAATCTTAATTTAACAATTATTTAGATTCAGATTCATTTTATTGGCCATTTGCAGTTTAAACAACCACATTGGAAAAAAAAAATGTGCAAAGAGCTCAAAGTGTGATATGCCAAACACATAAAAGAAACAAAATAAGACACAATATAAAAACAGAACAAACAATGCCACATTAAAAGCTTACGGGTAAAATACTGTACAATAAAAGTCCATACAAATAAATAAATAAATAAATAGAAGTGCCTTGTTTAAGGTGCCTTGTTTAAAGTGTCACAGCTTGAGGAAAGAAACTGTTAAGATGGCGATCAGTAGAACATATGACAGAGCGATACCTTCTCCCTGAGGGAAGCATCTCAAACAAGGCCTTAGCAGGGTGGCCTGAGGCATCATTGGCGAGTTGTAAAGCTCGATTCAAGAGTCGAGCTTTATATGTGGCCTCCAGGAGCGGCAAAGTGCAGCCAATGGTCCTGCTGGCTGAGCGAACCACTCTGTTCAAAGCCTTCTTCTCTTTCAGAGTGAGATTACCAAACCACACGGTAATACAACTGGTTAGGACACTCTCAATTACACAATGATAAAAGTTCAAAAGAATCCTAGTATTTTTAGTAAACTCTCGAAGCCTGCGTAAAAGAAGAGGCGCTGTCTCGCTTTCTTAGCAGTGTTCATCGTATTAGAGCTCCAATTCAAGTCATGAGAAAGAGTCACACCCAAGAATTTACATTTCTCAACAATCTGCACATCAGAATCATGGATAGTAATAGGCAACTGATTCCTATTGTGACAAAATCAATGACAAGTTCACATGTTTTGAAGTGTTCAAAAGCAGGTTGTTTTCTCTACTCCATTGAACAACATTCTCCACCTCCACACGGTAATGAGATTCATCGTTTAAACTGATCAGCCCAATGATGGTTGTATCATCAGCATTTAAGTAAGTAAATAGTGTTTATTTGTCATTGTAGAATTGTACAACAAAATTGTGTTCAGGTGTTAGTCTGCTGTGACTGAGCGCGCCGCCTTTGTGGACCAACCTGACCCGTGTGTTTTTGGAGGTCGGGGAAACCGGAGCACTACCTTCAGTGATCCTCTGAAACGGTGCACTGCCTCCTGGGTTTGTCCCTGTTTCAGAGCGTGATGTCCTGCACTGGTCAGCTCCCCTCGCTCCACAACAGTCTTTCACCACCTGGCCACTACGTTTTACTTCTACTTGAGTAAAATTATTTCAAAGTAACGTTACTCTTACTTGAGTCTATATTTCGGCTACTACCCACCTGATTGAAATAAATCATTTACTGTTTTTCGCTTGTAGATACAGTGCACCAATTTCCACATACTTTACAATAGACTAGTGTTTTGATTGACTTCCGAGTCAATGAATAAATGTTTACCGATACATTTCCACTTAACTTTCTGTGTCTGCTTGAACAACTCACTGCTAACCGTTTGAAACAATCACGTAAACACAAGAATATATAGACTTCGTGTAAACATTGTATTTTTGTGTTTTACGACGTCCTCGAAGCAAATATCTGTTGTTTTCTTCAGCAGAACTTTCAAGAAATGCAGTATCAAAGCGAATGTCCGACAATGAGAGGATGTAGCGTGTTTAGAAACTTCTGTGAATGTCCGTGTAATTCTTCCCAATGTTTGTTCTCGGTTGTTTTTCATGATAGTGCGGGAAGATATTTTGACGCCGAATTCAAAGAAAGGGAAGAAAGACGCACAGCAACTACAAAGAACAATTGGCTGAATTTAATTTCACAAGCGAGAAGATATTCAGCTAAAATATGTAGCGCAATAGAAAAAGAAAAGAAAAAAAAGTGATGTGAAAATTGAGGTATTTTCAGGTTAATTTCCCCAGAATAGAATCACATTTCCCGACGTAATTAAACATGCATAATTGATATTCTTCAGCTCATCGAGACAAAAATAATCATTTAAGACCACGATGATAACGATGAAAAGGAGTGGGAGTTTTCTCAGCTCTAAAACTTGTCCTGTATAAAAAAAATTGAGTTCACTCTTCAGAATGGGCGCACGATAATTAATTCATAGCTCTTTGCATATTGAGATTTTCTTTCCCCAAAACAAACAGGCCACGACATTACGCAAAGTGAACACACACTTTGTTTAGAAATGGAGGCTATACAGTCACGATCGTTTCAAATTTTCAAGGCCCGTATTTCCCCAAATTGTCTTTTTTCGAAGTAGAAACGCTGCCTATTTTAGTCCGACCAGTTCTATTGTTAAAGAGGGGGTATTATGCTTTTTTCAATCACATAGCACCAGTCTATAGCATACTACAATGATGACGTAACCTTCTGTTGGTCTGTATATGCAGTAAATTAAAATAACTGCCTTGAATAAAATTGCTCTCTCAAAATGGCTGTACTGAACGTCTTGAAATAGGCCTCTGTCTCTTTAAGAAGCTTTCCGACACGCCCCTTCAGCACACTGCTGTGGCATCTAAACAACAACACTGTGCGGGGAGGGGCTCTGCTGAGCTGAGGAGCAGTGGTTGGTGGCTTGGCTGGTGACAAAGGTCCAGAGGCGTCTCCAGGAGGTGGGGGCGTTCCTAGGAGGACTGAGGCATAGCTACACCTAAAATGGCTGCCGTCTAAGTTTTTACTGATTACTCAAAAATATGTGAATGAGCCAAGGCGACACTCCAGGCATGTGTTTAATGAGGGAATGACATAATAACATGATATCAAGCTTGAAAAGTCGATTTTACATAATACCCCTCCCCTTTAATTAGTTCGGCCTGTCTAGTTCTGTGGCGCTTCTCGTTTTTGGAGACATTTTGCCGTTCTATGTGGTTCACCGTCTGCTGACATTTTACCCCCACCTTAATCGAGCACATTTTTCTCCAGTTTCACCCAAATCTGTCTGTCAACATAGCAACCAAAACATGACAAAAAGTGATACAAATTTGTGACGAAAACGCAAAGTGACCAAAAAAGGCACAAAATGGTCAAAAAGCGATGAAAATGAGGCCATAATGTGATGAGAACCCAACCAAAAAGTGATGGGGGAGAAAAAGATCAATTTCAATGAATTTTGTGGGTCTTAGCTTTCAAATGAGGTGTTACACTGGCCTATGGACTGGGATCTTATGGATTCGGGTAAAGCTGAACTGGGGAAGATGCACTCGGTTAAGGCGGGGGCCAAGAGGTTCAAGCACATTTTCTCTAGTTTTACCCAAATCTAAAGCGTACAACCGTGTAACGCCTCATTTGAAAGCTAAGACCGGCACATTTTCATAACTTTTTTGTGGCATTATTGTCACGTTTCTGTCAGGTTTTCAGTTATTTTGTGTAGCCTTTTGACCACATTTAGTTTTTTCTTTTTTTGTGTGTGGCTTGATACATTATACAGGTGAAACTCGAAAATTAGAATAATCGTTCAAACGTTTTTATTTATTTCTGTAATTCAACTTAAACTGTGAAACTAATATATGATATAGACTCATTATATGCAAAGTGACATATGACAAGCCTTTATTTGTTATAATGTTTATGATTATGGCTTACAAGCTACAAATAAAGGCTATACATATGGCACTTTGCATGTAATGAGTCTATATCATATATTAGTTTCACAGTTTAAGTGGAATTACAGAAATGAATGCACTTTTGAACGATAGTCTAATTTTCCCAGTTTCACCTGTATAACGTAACTGTGATCAGGCCACAAAAATGTGACCAAAAAAAAAAAAAAAGCTACAAAAACGTGATGAAACACAACCAAAAGGGACAGCTTAACTTTCGAGTGAGGCTCACACTGACTATAGTCTTAAGTTTTTGAGATTTTAAGTTACACTGCAAGAAATACCAAAGCCGAGGTGTCCATAATCTGTCTCACCTCACTGTTGCTAATACACACATTCGAAAGGACAGATACAGAATTTCACAATAAAGCAACAATATGCTGGACCGACCAGGTTAATATACGGACTCGCATCAAACGTGTTACCTCTTGATTCCATGTTGTGTGTGATATCGACTCCTTTGAGCTCGGCGAGCTTGTTTACAATGCAGCGATGCCAGTTCGCCGTCAATCACTCTCTCTCTTCCTCTTTACCATCCTCCTACTCACGGGCTGAAGGCTAAAGACGCTTCCCCCACGGCCACCTCGCGAGACACAATAAACACTGCACAGAACAAGAGTATGACCCGGAGGTGTTTAAACGCACTGGCACGTTGCACATTAATTACATCCACTGTAATTATGCTTGATAATAAAGCATTTCAACCCTCAGGCAATGGCCCTGACAAATGAGTTATGGTTGCCTTTACATTGGAATTAGAAATATAGAAGTGGAAGAATTACCTTCTTTTACTTTTGTTGATTTTGCCGCTGCCACTTAGAAAGTACAGTACATTTAGTGATCAATGTGAAACTTCTGCTGTAGATTACTGACATCAATATGAAAAAAGTTCATGTTTTCATATTTTCAGCGACAGAATCTAAATAATGGATAGATATAAGATTTTTCAGAGGGGATTTAGAATCTGGTTTAGTTTTTGAATAAGCGAGTGAAAAAATCTGTTTCGCCTTGTTTGTTTGTTTGTTTTTAAAGCTCAATTACTCAGGCTAGGAATTGGATATGAAAAATTCCTCTGAACAAACCTTCAAAAATATCGTAAAGTCCAAGACTGGAAAGTTTGAACTCTTTTGGAGCTGCTAAAGTGTAGAGGTCATTGCATGAGTGGAGCAAAAACCTCATTTTGAGAAAAGTTGCCCTGAAGTTTTGTAACCTGCGCCCGACTCATTTCTCCGGTCTTTCGTATGGGTGGCTCTCAGAAAGGAAATGACCATATTTGGATTATAGCGCCAGCCTGGGGACCCTTTACAATGAATGCACAAGGGAAAGCCGGCATCTCAGCAGCATCTTCTGGGAAGAGCTTAGTAGCTTAGTAGTTCATATGTTTTATTCTCCAGTGAATATCGATTAGCCAGAACAATAGTACGGATAGAAGGCATGTGTGGCTTAGCTGTGAGTCTGCCCGGATATCTCCTCGTTTGTCCCTGTTTTGTTTCTTGTTGTGCCTCTTCAGTGTTTCTTAATATGACAAGAAGGCAGCCACAAGTTGTTGCTGCGGTTACATATCGCAAGACAACAATCATGGAAAAACACATGAGTCAGAATAGTTTAAAGGGACTATACAGATGTGTAGAATGAGCCCAGACCTGTTCACCACAACTGCCTCTATAATCCTGCACTGTCGCTCAAAAAGGTGTTAATTTGGGTCCGAAGCTCCGTCATGCACGAGCTTAAAGGGATATTTAGGGATTTTTGACATAGGGCCTCATTTCCTAGTTATCCAGAGTGTTGTTGATGTCTGGAGATATGTTTTTCTTAAATTCATGAGTTCTTATATTTTGAAGAGTCTAGTGGCGCTAGGCTAGGGCAAGGCTAAAGCATTTCTATGGTATCAGTTAGCCTGCATTAAAAACAGTCTGACCCACTCCACAGTGCACCTGAGGCAAATCACTTATAACACCAGACTAAATGTCTGTGTTAATAGAATCTTTTTGAAATATAACTGACCTTGTATCACATGAATTACCGCATTTTGAGGGACTATTTTCTCGCAGATCACTCCGCCGCTGCGTTAGCTTACAGCCACAAAGCTGATGCTGCTCAAATATAAGTTATTTTAAATGCAAAATGGTTAAAATTATACTATCAACACAGACATTTATATGGTTAGTCTGGTGTTATAAGTGATTTACCTCAGGTGCACTGTGGAGTGGGTCAGACTGTTTTTAATGCAGGCTAACTGTTACCATAGAAATGCTTTAGCCTTGCCCTAGCCTAGCGCCACTAGACTCTTCAAATATAAGAACTGCAAGAATTTAAGAAAACAATATCTCCAGACATCAACAACACTCTGGATAACTAGGAAATGAGGCCCTATGTCAAAAATCCTGAAATATCCCTTTAATATAGAGACTGCAGTTACGCGTAAGACCTGAGGTGGCAGTAGCGACCATAAAATGACCAACTTGCATCTAGTCTCTTTAATGTTATGTGCTATGCTCCTTAAATTCATTCCAATTATGCTGTGTGTCTGCTTTGAACATATTGACCTCGCGTCTGTGCCGCAATTACTCATTTACAGGAAATATTTAGCATAATTCTTGCGTACAGCACCATATTCAGTCCGAGACGACGCAGCTCCTCCACAATCTTGACAGGCCCTGGTAGCCCCTCCGTAATCACACAATTATCGGCGTTCACTGTGGGAAGAGAGGGCCAACAGCTGGAAGTGTCAGACCCGATCTCCACTCTGTCTACTGCGGTGCATTCAGGGGACCTAGGACATTAATTAAAGCGGCTCGTGCTTCACTTTGACATGTGGGCCTCCTCCCGGCGCCTGGTGTGAAGTCGGTGATGGCCGCAGCTGATCTCGGTGGGAGACGGTAATGAATCGCGCAGGAAATGAGAAAGAGAAGCCAATTCTCAAAGTTTGGCCAGTTCGGAGTGTTTCATTCTCGAAATTTCAATAGGTGAATTTTTTAATCAAGCAAGGTTTGAATTATGGTTTGTTTTGACATATTCGTTAGGCGATTTTGTATATCTCGTTTAGTTTTGAAATAAGCTGTTTATTAGTGGAAACATTCAAAACTCAATAAATCAGGCTCGGGATTAGTTATTAAAACATTTCTCAAAAATGCATTTGAGAAACTGGTGCTTGCAATTTCCCAAATAAATCTACGGTGAAACATTGAATCAGTTCAATAATTAAACATGTTAATATGAGTATTAGGTATGTCTTTGTTTCAAGGGGAAAGTTTATGTGTTAAAGAGGGGTATTATGCTTTTTCAATCACATAGCACCAGTCTATAGCATACTACAATGATGACGTAACCTTCTGTTGGTCTGTATATGCAGTAAATTAAAATAACTGCCTTGAATAAATTGCTCTCTCAAAATGGCTGTACTGAACGTCTTGAAATAGGCCTCTGTCTCTTTAAGAAGCTTTCCGACACGCCCCCTTCAGCACACTGCTGTGGCATCTAAACAACACTACTGTGCGGGGAGGGGGCTCTGCTGAGCTGAGGAGCAGTGGTTGGTGGCTTGGCTGGTGACGAAAGGTCCAGAGGCGTCTCCAGGAGGTGGGGGCGTTCCTAGGAGGACTGAGGCATAGCTACACCTAAAATGGCTGCCGTCTAAGTTTTTACTGATTACTCAAAAATATGTGAATGTTAATGAGGGAATGACTACTACATGATATAAAGCTGAAAAGTCGATTTTACATAATACCCCCCTTTAAAGGAACAGGTGTAGCTGTCTGGTCTTTGTGCGTGCCCTCAGTCCGCAAAAAGACCAAGATGTGTTAGCGTTGGCCTCTCCAGCATATCCTGTAGCTCCAAACAGGGTGAAGTTGGAAGCTACCACGCTCTCCACGGCACGCACAAAGACCAGACAGGTACGTATCAACTCGTCTAAGCTCAGGTAAGCATATCACAGTATGGAAGACTGTGTGCCTCAGTCACAAAAAGACCAAAGATGTTGTTAGCATTTGGCCTCTCCCAGCATTATTCCTATGGCTCCAAACGGGTCAAGTTAGAAGCGCCAAGCTCTTCCACGGGCACAAGACCAGACAGGTACGTATCAACTCGTCTAGGCTCAGGTAAGAACATATTATCTCAGTATGTAAAAACGGTGGCTTATTCCTTTAAGAGACCGATTGTTGCCTGTAGTGTCGCCTCTTAATTATTTTTGAGAAAAGAAGTCCAGCTAAAAACAAACGCCAAACAGATTTCAATTTAAGAACTAGAAAAGAAAAGAAAAACAAAAACAGTGAGACGTAATTAGCCCGCGCAATTAAACGAAACCTTAATATGGAGGGTCTGACAGAAATCTATTAATTAGCCGTGTTAATTTGTGTAATCGCACCTGCCGTGTCAGCCAGCG
The DNA here is from genome assembly GCA_007210695.1 of Neogobius melanostomus. Lineage (NCBI taxonomy): Eukaryota > Metazoa > Chordata > Actinopteri > Gobiiformes > Gobiidae > Neogobius > Neogobius melanostomus. The sequence goes on along the minus strand of VHKM01000010.1, from coordinate 2,840,364 downwards.
GCGTCTCCAGGCTCCAGCTGCCTGCGTTTGAAATGAGAGGACACTTGACTGCTACACCTCCTGCCCGCCGGCGATAAGCAACAAAGAGCTTCACCTTTTTGGAAAAAAACAAAAACGGACGCCGCTTTAGCCGCGCCGGCGTAAAGCAAGCACGGGCGCACGGGCAGGCCATAGCTCCTCTGGCACATGCCCACCGCCTGGGTGTACGATGCATAAACAGGTGCCACAAACAAGGCCGGGGTATAAGCGCAGGCCGGATAGTGCTCTGGCATCAATGGCGTGCAGCCCTCGACACAATGGCCTGACTGCTGGTTCTTCCAAATGCACTGTCCAGCTGGCTCGGCTAATCTGTGCTTTGGCACGGATGATTTCAGAGTGAAAGCATGTGCTGTTCCAGAGTCGATACGCGCTCAAATGAGAAGGCTGACAGTTATCAAAGGAATCTATGTGTTTTTTTCATGCAATGGTGGATGGGTATTGCTTTGTAGCTTTCGGGTGTATAATAATCCACCTTGTTTTAGGAATGACTTACTTGATGTGGCTGATTTTATTCAGTATCATCATGTCGGATGGTCGTCCTGTCCCAGCCACATTGCTATCACCTTGAGAACACTCTATCTTGATCATTGAAAACAAGGTGGTTGAAGTGTCTTGCCAAAGGACATAATGACACATTGCACTTTGCTTCAGTGACTGCGTACTCTAGTTTGAGAGTGTGTGTGTGCGTCCGAATGATAAAATGAGACAAAATGAGAGAAGATAGGACTTTATTGATCTCACAATGGAGAAATTCAGTTACATCATCTCTCAAAAAAAACACTCAGGGGGTGCGAATAGCGGTGTCTTATATGCAATGAATGTATGATGGAAAATACCTTATGGACATGTCACACTGCAAAATGAAATGTAGAAATAAGTTTTAAAAATGGTCTTGAAATAAGTAAATTTGTCCTTGGATTTAGTGACTAATTTCAAGAAATCTGTCCATGAGGAAAGTTCTTGCACCTAAATTAGAGGCACACCGTGTAACCTTTTGGATTATACTGTTGCCAGCGATACAAAACATGCTCCAAATTACCAGCTAGACACAGAAAATGCTATCTTTGTTGTAGGTAATGAAATAATGGATTTGGTTCATTTGAATGGATTTGGACCTGACCTATTTAAATCTCATATTTGGCTGCCTCCATGGAGACCAGTGAAGTTACAATCTGGTCTAAGGAGAGGTGAGACACATAATGAATGCTTGTGTTTCATTCTATTTGGGTGAAATGTTGCGGTGGAATTAACAAAAGAACATTCAACAACACTATAATTTCACTTAAGATATTTATTTATCTAAGTTTGAGTCCAATGAGGTTATTTTTTTCTAACTGAAGAGTAAAAAACTTGCCCCATGGACTGATTTCTAGAAATTAGTTACTCACAAATAATATATACCTATTTCAAGAAAATGTGTACTTATTTCTAGATTTATTAAAGGGATATTTCAGGATTTTTTTTACATTGGGCCTCATTTCCTAGTTATCCAGAGTGTTGTTGATGTCTGGAGATATTTTTTTCTTAAATTCATGCAGTTCTTATATTGAAGAGTCTAGTGACGCTAGCCAAGGGCAAGGCTAAAGCATTTCTATGGTATCAGTTAGCCTGCATTAAAAACAGTCTGACCCACTCCACAGTGCACCTGAGGCAAATCACTTATAACTCCAGACTAACCATATAAATGTCTGTGTCGATAGAATAGTTTAAACCATTTTGCATTTAAAATAACTTATATTTGAGCAGCATCAGCTTCGTGGCTGTAAGCTAACGCAGCGGCGGAGTGATCTGCGAGAAAATAGTTCCTCAAAATGCGGTAATTCATGTGATACAAGGTCAGTTATATTTCAAAAATGATTCTATTAACACAGACATTTATATCGTTAGTCTGGCGTTATAAGTGATTTACCTCAGGTGCACTGTGGAGTGGGTCAGACTGTTTTTAATGCAGGCTAACTGATACCATAGAAATGCTTTAGCCTTGCCCTAGCCTAGCGCCACTAGACTCTTCAAATATAAGAACTGCATGAATTTAAGAAAAAAAATATCTCCAGACATCAACAACACTCTGGATAACTAGGAAATGAGGCCCTATGTCAAAAATCCTGAAATATCCCTTTAAGTGCAATTACTAATCAAAAATTTGGTCTTAATCAGAAACAGAAATACAGTATGTGGGTCGCTGGGTTTGAGCCAGCAACCTTCCGACTTTTTAGACAAATGTTTACACCGCTACGCTACTGTTCCCCTACTGACGTGGTCTCTTCACACATCTCTCTTCAGATATGATACAAGACATGAACCGGTGCATGCCTTCCACGTCTTGAAAGCATACATCCCCTCATATAGGCACACCGAAACAGGGATGGTTTAGCGAATAATGAATGGGCAACGACAATCAACAAAGCGGATGGCGACGAGCGCATTGCTTCAAAGGAATCGGAGCGGGGATGAAACGCTCCGAGGAGAGATGAAGCGCCCGATAAATCACTATTCGCGGCGTGTAAACATCATAAAAGTACAAGTTTAATGCCATGTATACAGGCGAGAGAGGAGCAGCCGGCTGGGATTAAATGGGCCGGAGACAATTATTGTTCAAAACTTCATGGGAATGTTGCAGACTGATGTTTCGAGGGCGAGTGAAGATGAAACATCGCAGGAGTGTGTTGGAGACGGGGGGTTAGGCTTTATTGGAAGTTTTCAAGGCCACACTGTGCGACACTTCCGCCAAACACATAGAACATGATGCTAACAGATAGACGTGTTAGACATTTGAGCAATGAAATAATCCTTGTTTTTATTTGTGATGTAAAATGTCAACGAGTTCAGCAATGTCAAAAGATCCAGTGTTGTTTCACCAACATCTTGTATTGCTGGGTTTCAGGTGACATCACAGCGTTCTAAAGGCCTATAATATTATATCGAGGTGAAATTATTTAGTTTTTGAGGAAATTTTTGGTCTTGTACAGAGAGATCATGGACCCAGTGACTGATATTAATGACAATGTTGGTAATTCACAAATGTTCTTTTTAGATATGACTTGTGAAAGTGTAATGCAGTTAATAGGCCCCTCACTGGGTCCTGTGACATCACCACATTCTAGAACCTGCAACCCAGCAATTGATGATGGGAGAGTGTGAGCACTGCGCAAAGCCTTCTCTAGCACATCCCAGAGATTCTCAATGGGGTCAGGAGGGCCAGCTCTGTCCTGGGTCTTGGACTCGGTGGGGGAGATGAGGGACACGAGGCTATTAGCCAAGCTCACATCCATCATGGACAACACCTCCAAACCCACTGCACGGGACTGTAAAGGACTGAGACACCCTCCGTGCAATCCCCACTGCTGTCAGACTGTACAACATTACTGTGAAATAATAGTCAAAGAGGTTTTGGACTGAACTGCTCTTCCACAATGTGAGCCCCATGCATTGTCATCATGGAATATGCCCTTGACAGTGAGTGCGTTTGCAAGGCTCGAAATTCCCGATTATAAAAACCCGAAAATAACAGTTTCCCGATTTTGAGAAACCCGGATTTTCTGGCTGGGATTTTCCGTCAGTAACCGGGATATAACTTCATGTATACGCTATTTTCCGGTTTTAATAAACTTCCCATTTCTTGCGCATGCGCAGTTAATAAACAAACACTGCGGCGGCGAGTCCGAAGAGCTCCTGTTTCTGGAGTCAAGAGGAGACGGAGTTTTATATTTTAACCATGAAAGAACTGAAAGTAGTGAATATTTAAGATGGAAAGAAGCATCGTAATGTGGATTTATGCAAACGTGTCGGCGACCGTTTCAAGGCGGCTGATTTTCCTCCGGACGCAGAGAGGAGTCGACCACAACACAGACAGAGCCGGATTAAGTTTTTCATCCACTAACTATGGGTGAACTCCATCAGCTCCACTCTCTCACACCGGCCCCGGCTTCGAACCTTCTCCCAGAGCTCCCTGGTCCGTGTCAGGAAAGACAGACCCAGGACGGGTAAAGGTCAGGAATTATCCACAATCTGCCGTCACTGTCTGTCGTAGCTCAGGATGTAGAGGACGAGCAAAAAAATTGAACAAGCCCCGCAATAAGCCACACATTTATACTTTTCATATTTTCACCGTATTGTGCTCAAAAATGTAATGTATGCGCATGCGCGGACAGAGCTTAAATTCGAAAAGCCGGGTTTCCTTATTTGATCATGTAAACAAGGAATTTGAGTTTCCCGATTTCTCAGTGTCATATAAACACCATAAAACTGCCATAACCGGAATATAGCGAATAACCGGGAATTTTGAGCCCTTGTAAACGCACTCAGTGACTGAATCACCTGGTCATTCAGGATGTCCAGGTCGTCCGCTGTTTTCATGCTTTGGGCACATAGTGTTGCTGAACCTAGATCTGACCAACTGCAGCAACCCAAGATCATTTTTTTTTTGGGTCAATTAGTGTACACATTTAGCCATTTTTAGCCAGAAGCTTTTACTTCATCACACTCCTTTGTAATGACTCACAATCTTTCATCTGCACTGCTCCTTGTTTAATGACTTTAATTTTAATTATCTTTTTTTGTGTGTGTGTCTTTTTTTGGATTATAAAAGCAGAGATATTTCAAATTAAAAATCAGATTTGATAATTACATTTCATAAATTAGTCCTGAAACAGTCTGTAGTTTTTCTTTCTTTGGACTGGCATAATCAACATTGCAAATGTCAGCGGTTCCAATTACTCCTTTACGCAAACAACTACATATCTTTCCATGGGTGGTTATTATCACTATGTAGCAGTTATTCAGAAATGTGAGTAAATGTTCACAAATATATTTCAGGCTGTATCGATCAGGTTTTAATGACCTGGATTTGTCTTTAAAAGTGCACTGCTAGATTATCGTCACTGTGGAAAGGAAAAGGTCTAATCTGTCCGGCTAATGCCTGCTAAATATGAGAAGTTTTGAATGGGGCTCGAGTGAATGTTATGAATCCACTTTGTTGTATTTCTAATCTCCAAACCTTTCTGAATGACCACTGGCCTTATCTCCCTGCCAGATTCTCGAGTCGCGCGCGAACCCGACGTACTCCTGCCAGCCCCTTGGACTCCCTTCACTGGCGCCGTCTTGGACTCTTTTAATGCACTCGGGAGGCTGTTTTGTTTAACTACGCCTTATCTCTCTTCTTCTCATCACGGACCGCTTCCCTTGCACTATAGTCCACTCTAACAATCCGCCTCCTAACAATGGCTGATGGCTGAAAATGATCACGACCAATGTCCATGAAGCTTAGGTAAATGAGCGCACTGGGGGAAGTAGACAGGAGAAAGGCTTGAATGGTCGGGTACAAATTAAGTAGACCCTTACTGGGCTTTTATAGTCTTCGAATGTGGATAGTTTTCGCGACTGATTGTGGGAGGAAATCAATAACAGAGAATACAGTCAAGGCCAGGTGGCGGTGGGATATCCAATTGGCGCTAAAGGGGGCATAATAGTGGAGTTACCTCTTGACAATAAGGCGTTCCAAAGGCCGTGATGATGATTAATTGGGTTTTGCTGGTGATGTGCGGTTCTGGTTTGGTCAATAGCGGTTCATTGTGGTGTGTCCAGGTTGTTAGCATAAACAGAGACCGATATACACTGCTTGACCCAAACAAAAGTCACAACCTGGATTTAACTAAGTGAAGATCAGCTGATGACCTGAACATCCGTAATGCCCAAGGTATTCCATCAATGGGTTTCTTCTTCCCTGAAGGCACGGGCATATTCCAAGATGACAATATCGCATACATCACTTTCATACATGGATTGGCCACCACAGAGTCCAGATCTTAACCGCATTGAGAATCTTTGGGATGTGCGGGAGAAGGTTTGCGCAGTGGTCACACTCTCCCATCATCATTACAAGACCATACCGCCTTTACTATGCCCGATCACGTCAGACCTTGGAAGCTAAGCCGGGGCCTGGTCAGTACTTGATGGGAGACCGTTTGGTAACACCAGGAAGCCTGGGCGAATGTAGTGAGTGAGTGGTTGGTGGTGGTCGGAGGGGCCGATGGCACAGACTGGTTGCCTCGCTTCCATCAGTCTACCCCAGGGCAGCTGTGGCTACAATGGTAGCTTACCACCACCAAGTATGGAGTGAATGAATAATCAATGTAAAGCATCTTTGAGTGTTCAGAAAGGCACTATATAAAACCAATGCATTATTATTTTTATTAAGACCTTGGTGAAAAATGAATGCAACACCGGATGCGACACTTATGACATTGCAGAAGCGTTTGAAACAATGCCACAGCAAATCCAACGAAATATGGGAGTGTGTGACCTTCTTTCTTTTGCGGCGCCATTTATTTTTTTTGGTCAGTGGAGAGCTGTTACCGAAATTAGAGTTTAGATCGGTTCCAAAAGATATCAGTCCGAGTTTGGCAGGCCTTAGGGATACTCACCTTATAACATACAGTAGCAAGTAATATAGAAATACTATTGGATGTGGCATGTCATGAAAGGTTGAAGGTGGGTTTGAGTAATCTCCCGTGGCAACTATCTGAAGTGCAATGATGCCAATACCTCTGTGTTGTTATGTATAACGCCACCCATTTCCCACACAGTCACACTCACAATCCTAGCTCCAAACCCAGCTCATCCTTCCCCCGAGCAGTGAGAGGTGAAACATCCACCAGAGCTGTGACACAACAAAGCCACTCCAGCACTTTCTGATGCTAACGCCGATGCGCGACGGTAAACTACTGTATATGCACGGAGCAGACTAATGTGAAGAGAAGCAGCACAGAGTTCTCCAAAACGAACTTGTGTGACTTATTAGCTTTTAACATTTCAACTTTGCAACTGTATCTTTTAACTTTTCGCAAACTACTCTTGGTTTTGCCTTGTGTGGCCTCGTCTTGTCAAAGTTAATCACGTTCTCACGCCTCTTGCTAGTTTGCACGCTTTCAACTTCGGGGCCATTAATCTGATAGCTGTATGTACAATTATGTGAGAGATGTTAGAGATGAGATAGCGTTTACATGCCCACGCTAACTTTCAAAAACTCGCGTCCCATAAAAAGAACACCGCAATTATCGCGTTCATCAAGCCATCAAGTTTAATTAAAGTTCAGGTTTGCTATCAGGGCCGACCCATCATCAGACAAAAGCCTAATGCCTAATACTCGGCCGTAATTATGCCATGTCCACATAGGGATCACTTTGGAGCTTGGAATGTGCAAAAGTCTCCTCCGAAGTTCATCGCACGACTGCAGCGCTATGGGTTACACAAGTTTAAGCTTCATTTAAGATTTTCTTTCTAAAGAAAACTCTTGGGAAATACTTTTAATAGGACGCTTTGTCGGAGAGGGAGGAAAAAAAAGAGTGACTTTTAATTAATGGCCTCTTTAAAACTCGCCGTGCTGTTTTATAACACAATTACAACTCCGGCACAAGATTGAATGTCACTGTGACACTTCCATTTATAAAACTAAATCACACTATTGCATATTCATATTCATTCATGGCATGAGAAATAAGGTATGCAGCTCAGGAGCCGTACAGCTTTTTGACCCTTTTGAGTTTTGTGTACAAATTATTGACATTCTGCAGTTAAGCGTAGGTGTATACTGTAGTAGTGTTTCAGAAGAAATCCAATTAATTTTCATTGATTTGGAAGGACAGTGGATAAGGTGGTTAGTGCTCTTCCCACACAGCCAGAATGTCCTAGATTTCAATGGCGGACTGTGTGGGCCTTTCTGTGTGGAGCTTCCACGGTGCTCTGGTTTCCCCATCCCCAAATGCATTACGAAAGCATCAGTGGCTCATGTCTAGAATGGAATAAATGTGACTTTTCAAAAGGTTAACCACAACAATTGTATTGGGATACGGATTGTATACTTCCCGTTCTTCGTCAACTTTCACCCTGTGATGCTGTTCTATCAAATAAAGCCTAAGGGCCAAAAACATCTGTAGCACACATGACTGGTTCTGTTTCAATACAAACTATACCCCAATATATTACTGTAATTATTATTTATATTTAATTTAACCATCATTCCATCGCTTTATCGTTCACGTGACAGTGACTCAGTGGTAGCGACACTTTAGCCCATTTACAATGTGTAACTGCGTGACAAATATGAGTGCAAATTGGGCCGTCATGCTTCCGTCCAGTGTGTCCACGGACAGCAGTGAAGCTGTGGTGGCGAGTATATAAGAAGTGAATGAATAATGCCAGAAATTGTAAAACGACTTCCTGAATCTGGAAATACAAAATAAAATGTTTATTTGCACCATTTATAGATATTAATATGTGCATGATTTCTACCGCGTTTCGATTTTCTACCTTTGGGCCATCTCAGAACTCATCTCGCTCAACTCCAATGCAATAACCTTTATCTTAACATGGCGGGATATTTATAGGCGCGGGACTTTGAGATTTTGTGAGACCTCCCGCATCAGCAGCCATACCCAAGTGTAGATTGCTACTGAACCAGCAGTGTGGACATTAGGTTTCGTCCTCTCTCTTTCTCGTCATCATTCTCTTCCTCTCCGTGAGAAAGGTGAGAGAAGAGTATGTTGAGTTGGAGCCAGAGCTACGGATGCAAATAACACATAGCCAATTGCACACCTATTATGGTTCTGCATGGAGGAGGTGACGCGGAGGCGAGAGTTCATTATAGCTGCCAACACCATGAAGTCCCATACGCTTCTACAATCCAGTAGAGCTTTGATCAAAGGAGACAAAAATGTGTTCAAGTGTCTTACTGGGTGGGGAATGGAGATTGGGCCTCATCCATGAACAAACTTCTGAATATCTGTACCTACGAAGGCAGTGTCAGGTAACTGTGCCAGATTCCTGACACGTACTTAAGTCGGGAAAATACTTCGCACGTGTGTTCTGAATTTCGTGTATCCCAATTTGGAAGCGCGTGAGGACTAACAAGCATATGTCTCTCCGCCTATCATTCACCATATAAGGACAAAAACGTGCCGCACGCAAAGGCAGTAAAGGAGGAAATGAATGACCAAACACAAATCCAAATCTAATAACCAACAAAGACACGAAAGAAAAAATCTCAGCCATCGTCGCCACGCCCTCAAGGACCGTCCTAAACCTTTGATGGGGTTTTCCTTCTCTTCCCGCGGGTCAGTCGGTTAAATAGATGCGGCGGTCACCCACCACTCCACCTGGGTAGCTCACCAAGTAGAGCGTGTGCCTAGGGAACACAAGGTCGCAGGATCGAGGACCACTTTCATCTTTCTCAAGTAATGTTTATGCAGCACATTTAAGGCTCTTTTCTACATGCGGGTGCGTGTCAGCCGAATGGCTCTTTCACCCGCTTTGTCGAGCTTTTCCATAACAAAAGGCCAGGGCCAAACCGGTCTGACCAGGGATAGGTTTTGGGACCGACCTCTGGCTGTGGCTAAAGTGTGCTACCCGTGTCTGATGTGACGTGAACAGACTGCTGGCCTCTGATTGGCAACGAGAGAGTGGACAGCCCTCACTATTGACACGCAGGTCATACGGATTTAATATTTCACAACATCATACCGCTGTGCTAAAAGGGGATTTTGCTGATAATAGCATTTAGCCGCTGTTAGCACAGCTTTAGCTGGTGTTAGCATAACATTTGCATGTAGTTTACCTTCATAGTTGTATTTAGCGGTTTCTTTTCTGTTTTAATACAGGTTGGCTCCTCTGAATGATTCCATAACTCACCAGAAGGCAGCATTTGTCCACATTTGTTCTCATCGTGGCTTACAAAACATTTAATGACGATCTGTACAGCATGCTCCTCTGTGCGGCGCCGCCACAACAAATGCATGTGTGTGTGTTGTGGTGGAAACAGAAAGGTCTGCGGGCTAGTGTCGATACGTCCGCGGCCGGTTCGCGCTATGTGGAACGACGGCTTTTGTGCTGCATTATTTGTGAGCGCCGGCATTCAAAAGTTTTAGCAGTAATGCATTGATATTTTACTTGCTATTAATAGAAGTAGGCTATAAGTGATATTACCAACTTATTTCTGTATAAAAGCATGTGTAATTTATGATGATAATAATATTATTTATATTCTGGAATTAATTAATAAATGATTTAATATGCACAAATATGTACGACTCAGAATGTTGGGTTCTATCAGGAGCAGGATTGTGAACAGGATTGCGTAAGAGTCCTCCAGACTGTTCTTAGGATTTGTTCTTACAGAGGAGCGTTTTCAGCTAAGAACAAGTTTTGTGAATGCCAAAAATCTTCCTAAGACGTCCTTAAGAACACATTTGTGCGTAAGAGCGTGTTGTGAACGTTTATGTTTGTGATTGTGGAACGTAGGAAAGGAGGCTCCAAAGAAACAAACACGTCTGGCAGATCATCGTTTTTGTCTTCTACATTATATTATGTCAAACTGGACACACCATGCATAATAGTGGCTGACTTGTGGCACCTCAGCATAGATATTTGACACTTTATCATTTGAAATCATGTCAATCTATGGAAAAAGACAGCAAAGAGTGAGCTACAAGGCAGGAAATCGATGGCAGATGCTCAGAATGGTGATGGATTATGGCGTGAATGGAGAGAAATACTTCTCTTAAAGGTTTTTTGAAGAGGGAACAGCATTATGAAATTGGTCAAAGCTCAAAAAGTCCCATTTGTGTTATATATGTCCCCATTAAAGCCTATAGATCTATTCAGAATTCGCGATTGGGAACTGAATCTTGATCTCAATTGCAAATCAATCATAAGAATAATGAAACAATATTATCATCATTTTTTATTCAGGTTCAGTCCTGCCAAACACGGTGTTGGGCATCCATTTGTTCAGCTCAATATGCAAAGTCACAGCACATTCCGTGACAACTCAGTATTTCCGTTTATCCACGTTTATTTGAGCACCTGGCTTGTGTTGTCAGTGCTTTGAAAGGCTTAAAATGTACTTTTTAAAACAAGGCTGAAACAGATGTGTCAAAAAGAGGCGTTGGCGGAAGTCTCGCTCCAGATGGCTTTTTGATAACAAATTGTGCGACAGACTGGAACACAACACATTCTCTGTTCATTTGCATTTTTTTCTTTGTGTGTGTGTGTGCCTTGTTTCTTTATGTGCCTGTTTGCTATCATTTACTTATTTGTCATCCGTGCCTTCAACTAATGGGACTCGGAGTTCTTAGAGAGATTGTTGTTTCGATTACCAGATACAGTGCCATGTCAATATGAATAGAAAGAATAGCATTGATCATAGAAAGATGTTGTTAGGATTTAGCCTCTCCTCCTCTCCTCTATGTGGCCAAACGGGGGTGAAGTTAGAAGTAACACCTGGAGTACTTCAACGTCGCGCAATAAAGTCGAAGTGCTCCTAAGGTGTTATTACGCCTTGCAATATAGTACCCCTTTTTATCCGCTTAGAAATCGACATGCTTTAACTTTTTGTGACTATACTTGGATCGTGTGACGGCACATGTAACTGTATTTAAATAGGGGAAAGGCCAAATGCTAACAACATCTTTGGTCTTTTTGTGTGACAGAGCGCACGCACAATGACCAGACAGGTACGTATCAACTCGTCTAAGCTCAGGTAAGATAAGGTATTGTGGCCATACCGCCTTTGCTCTGCCCAATCACGTCAGACCTTGGAAGCTAAGCAGGGACGGGCCTGGTCGGTACTTGGATGGGAGACCGTTTGGGAACATCAGGAATCCTGGGGAATGGAGTGAGTGAGTGAGTGGTGGTCGGAGGGGCCGATGGCGCAGACTGGTTGCCTCACTTCTGTCAGTCTACCCAAGGGCAGCTGTGGCTACAATAGCAGCTTGCCGCCACCAAAGTATGGAGTGAATGAATAATGCAATGTAAAGCGTCTGTGAGTGCCCAAAAAAGCGCTATATAAAACCGATGCATTATTATTATTATTATTAAGACATATCTCAGTAAAACAAAAACAAAAAACAGCCAAACCAATGACACGACTGATTTATTATATTGAATCATTTATGTCTCCAAAATGATATTCAATGTTTAACCCACAGGATACCTCTTCCGTCCCTAGTAGTAGTCGATTCACTTCAATGCAGTAGATTTCCCTTTCCTCAGCATCACTTCTGCCTTCAGTTCACTTTGACTTGTTAGCTTAGTCACTTCAGATTCCACACAGAAGGAACGAGCGCGTTCTGTGTCTCGCTAGCTTCAACCTACCTCGCGTGTCATCTCGCATTCGTTTCACTGGCTGCCGTCTTCTCCTCGGGGCTGTTTGTATAAGCACGCGTGACGCAACTCTTAGCCTCTCATTGCTTCTCTTTCTTTCTTTCTTTTCCCACCCAACCACGCTGCAACTTCTCTCGCACATGTAACGTAAAATAGTGCTGCAAAAACAAACAGATTTAATAAATAAATAAATAAATAAATAAATAAACACCCTCGCTTCGGTGTAGCCGTGAAATCTTTGCAAATCGGGTAATAAAATGCGAAGTGCTAATCACACACGGGATCGAAATATAATAATGTCGAGCTGTGAATGCATATAATTACCGGGCTTTATTGGCTATGCACCTATGCCGTTATAATTGTGGTGATTATGTGAAAGAAATGAAAGGGGGTAGAAACAATAATGGTTTCTGATAATTGCGCTGGGCGCGTGAAATTAATCTTGCGTGCTAACTCGGGCCTCGACGAAAAAACAAAGTGTTGGATAAATAGTCGTGTTCTTCCATGCGTGGAGGTCGTATAGGCTTTAAATATTTCCTTGGCCGTTTTATTTTATTTCTACTGGGTCGGGCTTTGTGACTTTTTGGACACTTGACCCATCCTTCGGTGCCACTGGGACAGTCGGGAGCAGGGCTGGAGGGAGAGACTAGACACAAACTTGGTTAGGAGTAATTGAAAAAATTGGGAGGCTGGAGTGCTACTTGGATGTAAAAGAGTATGAAACTTTGTCCTTTGGGTGCTCTTCAGTGCAGGGATCAGTTTCAGCAAAAAATAAAATAAACTGAGGCACTCCAAAAGTAGAAATATTAAAAAGCCTTTATTAATACATGGCTAGATGAGATAAAATCATAGCCAACGCGTTTCGGCTCTAGGCCTTCTTCAGGGCAAGCTTGAGATGGCTGCCTCTGTACGGCTATAAGCTTACAGCATTGGTCACATGTCCAAGTGGGTTGGTCAAAGGTGGGTATGTTCTTTGTCACCTGGTACATAGAATATAAAACATTAAAATATGTACAATGTATAGTATAAAACACTGTTCTGTACATTCTTAACAAGACTGAACACAGAAATATGAATAATTATTTGTACAAGATTAGACCCATACATTTTACAAAAATACTGACAAATCTAATTCTCCATTAAGGCCTGGGAACTCCATGGCTTTGAGGGTATAAAAGGATTCCCTTTGAAGAAGTTTTTTTAATCTGTCCCCTCCTCTGATAGTCTCTTGTATTTGCTCTAAGCCACAAATTCTAAGGCTATTGCAATTCCCATGATGGGCATCTTTATAATGCATGGCCATAGGATATAGGGGGTTGCTATAGTTCTAATAGCTTGTTTGTGTTCTGCTAGTCTGTTTTTTAGTTTGCGTTTTGTTCTGCCAACATAAAATCGACCGCAGGGACATTCAAGTCTATATACAACATAGGTGGTGTTACAGTTAATGATGGTTTTAATGTTGTAAGTCTGACCTGATGTTGTATCCTTGAAGATGTTAGTCCTTTGTATATTTTCACAAAAGAACAATTACCACATCTATAGCAACCAGCTTTAGTGTCCAGCCATGTCTTTTGTTTTAGTGGTGGACTGTGAACCAGGAGGTTAGGAGTAATGAAATGGAGGATTATACTCTTCATAGTTTAGGTCAGTGGTTCTCAACTCTTCTGTTCTATAAAAGTAAGGAAACATCTTGCCGTTCTTGGTTTCAATGTCTTTATATGACCTTTGCAATAGTACACCAGGGGTAATCTAAGTTCTGAGACTACAGCTCTGCATCAAATATTTAGCATGGGAGTGATAAAAACAACCAAACAAAACCGAATAAACAAAGGAGCCTGGTCCTAGCTTCTCACCACAATATATTGTAACAGCATCCTCCATAATGGCAATAGTTAAACATTGCAGTGCGTTTTACTGCCCTGACTTGTTCTGGCGCTTTTTCCTCTTCAGAAGGCGGAGAGCATTAACATTTTATTGCTTGGTCTTTAGGGATTGAGAGTTTTTTTTTTTCTTCGTGCCAATGCTAGAACTTCACACAACTCTTCTTAAAGTCAGTCGCAATATTCATGTGAGCAGAAACGATGGTAACAAGGCTTTGCAATGATGAGGTGGGAAAGAGCAAGATTGGGATATTGGCAGAATGTGGAAGGTTATTGCAAAATACATTATAACTACATTCTGTTGGAAATGTAGCACTGTTGAAATGCTTTTGAACAGAGGACTTTGAATCGTCACTTCTTCAGATAGCCTCAGAATATTTCTGGCAGGCAAAGGAAAATGTACATGGAATGAGATAAACTTCACTTTGCCGGATGATTTAGGAATAATACATTTTTGTTTGAGTACAGAATATGCCACTGAGTTTAAGTATCTTTTCCACAGGGGGATAATTGCCCCAAAGGTTGCCCCCTGTTTGTTTGTTTGTTTGGTTTCTACTATGCATTTGGAAAAACACTTAAAGAGACAGAAACAAAGTCAGCATCTCTAAATTGTTAAAATGCATTAGCAGGATAGAAGAGCATTAGGAGCGTTAGCCGGGACACTGGTGCTGGCTGCGACAAAGTAGCTGAGGTGGAAGTGTGGCTGGCAATGAGGGGTTTATTGGACGAATGCAGGTGACGCTGTAATCAGTCTAGCAGGTTGAATTTATGCCTTGGCTTCATATTAAACACTGCTGAAATAGTACAAATATATTGGAAACGATTTCAAATCAAACTATTTAAGGATAAAAGTCTTAAAATTTACAATTCTAATTTACAAGTGCACAAAATTCATGGTTCCCTATTTCCCATGTTGACATTACTATTTAATGACATAACTAAATTTGTATTACTTTTCTAGACATACATTATGTTATTACAAAAATGCCAAGGTGTGTGAAGTAAAATCCTGGATAAGCGTAATATATGACGTCAAACAGACACAAAAGAATGAATCGCTTTCGAAAATGTTTAAGGCTTAATGCTTTTGAAAAATGCCCCACCACTTCACCGCACACGCTTGTTTATATTCCATTACGAGTGGACTAAAGTAAGTGGCACGCCGCTCCCAGCAGGTGTGTGTTCACTATCGGTTTCACAGTGGAAAAATCCATGTCGACCATCCATCTTGTACTGTATGACTGTCAGCAGAAGTTAATGCAGCCCGTGACCGAGCGGCTCATTGACTGTCGAGGCATTTCTTTTGAGTCGTGAGTGAGCAAGCAGCAGCTCTGGCGCGGGAAGTGGCGCATGTCGGGCTCTTTATTTTTAAATGGAGAATTGCGACAAATGTTGAAATCGAAATTACAATCTGAATGGTCACAATTCATGATTAGTGATGAGCCTCCATTAGGTTTTATTTGCTAAACACACTTGGATTCCAGATGATTGACATTGACATTTGTTTCAGAAAGAAAACGGAAAAGTCTGTTGACAAAACTTTTAAAATGTATTTACTTAGTTTCTTTGAACTTTAAGATGTTTAGTGAGGTCCAAAGCCCTATTATGAACATTATAGAAATTTCAAACTCTCAATCTCTTAAAGTGCATATGACAGATTGTAATGCTCTTGAAAATATGACTTATTTAGATGGATTACATCAGTTGCAAGTTCATCAGTTGCATAGTTATCATTTTTTTCAGTGAAGCAGCAATTTTAATGAAGAAATGTTGGGCAGAAAAGTTATTTTTATTTGAATGTTTAAGCTGGTGACAGGAAGTGACATAAAAGAAGGTAACATTCCATAGCAGTTTGACTCATTCATTTCCCATTGACTTAACATGGTTGCACGGCAACAGTTTAAAATTGTTTGCCTTCTTCGATGTCACTTCCTGTTGGTGTCCAATAAGGAAGTGAAAACATAAACATCACAAAAATGGTCAAACTAAAGAAAACTGGGTATAATCTTAAATATAATCGTGTTAACTGTGTTTTAGCAAAAATTGTGTCTAATGTGTCATATGCACTTTAATAAATTAGGACCCCATTGGAAAAAGGTGTTTCATACTTTATGTGTTATCCTCGATGAATATTTGTATTTGTATATTTGGAAATGTATACATTTTACCAAATAAATTCATATCATGTCAATTGGCACTTTGAAGCACACCAATCTCAAATCTGAAATGCTCCCCCAGTTGCTGAAAAAGCATCTTAGAGTGAAAAGCAAAACATCCTCAACACTGTAAACCAATCCAGTACAGATTATGGATTGGGAACCTTTTCTTCTGTACAACTGAGTGCACAAACTCACGCAATGTACTTCCAAAGGCGAGCCCTATTATAACTTCACTCCTTGGTTCTCTCTCCCTCTAATAGTCGGCATGATTTTGCGCCCTCATATTAAGCAGCCTTGATCCCTGGATTGGTACAAATTGTATTTTTAAAAGGCCACCGTGGTGCCAGGATTCTGCACATCTTATTCCGTAGCGGGGAACAGGACTTGTCTTAATTTACCTTGTGTGATTTTGAAGAGCGCTCTCTCGCTAGCGGCTCCTCAAAAGACACTGAATCCACTCATTATTGACTGACACCAACCCTCTGTCCCTGCAAGTCTTATTAAAGAATTGCGGTTTGCCTTTATAGTCTGAACTTGGCCCAATCACACATCGGTCTGTCTGTGGGGAATCTATTACACTCTTATTTGGCTGACTCTGTCTGCTACTTTCAAAGCTGAATGCCAAGTCGATTTGCTTGGGAAATGCGGGGATTGTGAAATTAAGTTAGCTATTTCATTTATATATTTGTAACAGGGAAGAGACTGATGGGAGTATGACAAACAGCCCCCAACCAATCTCTCACACATCACATTCGTTGACCTTCCATGGACGAACGACTAAGCCACAGTTAACCCAACTTTACAGCATCTGGTATTCCCAATGCAAACTCCCGTCCTGATAGCAACATTAATTGAGTTTTTGAAGCAGGCGCATCTCTTCCCGCTCCGCATTAAACATTTAGCCTTGACTGACATGATCGATACCATGGAT
The DNA here is from genome assembly GCA_007210695.1 of Neogobius melanostomus. Taxonomy (NCBI): domain Eukaryota; kingdom Metazoa; phylum Chordata; class Actinopteri; order Gobiiformes; family Gobiidae; genus Neogobius; species Neogobius melanostomus. The sequence continues at coordinate 2,823,199 of VHKM01000010.1, read as the reverse complement.
TGGCTCTAACTTATCTATTTTGCAACAGAGCAGACGTGCTTTGGCCAAAGTCACGTTGACCACTGCTTTGCAAGTTTGAAACGGTGAGGCCTTCGGAAATAGCCGCAAGGCAAGAAATGTTGAATTAAATCTTGAAATTGCTTGACTGACTGGCTTGTAATGTTGTATGAGGCAGTCTGAGCAAATACATGTGTAAATGTAAATGCAAATTCTATGATAAGTTTAATCAAATGTACAGACAAACAAATAATGTGAGGCTAAAGTAGGGTGACCAGATTTTCCAAGTAAAAAGACTGGGACATTCGCGAATCAGCCGCAGGGGGTTCCAAATCTAAACTGTCTTTACCCACGATGAATGATAAAACTGGTTTACAGGACTCAAAACTGGGACTGTCCCGGGTAAACTGGGACATCTGGTCACCCTAGGCTAAAGAGCAGTGAGTACTCTCTCTGTAAGTTCAGCCGTACCACTGTTCCACCATTTCTGTGCACAGGAAAAAGTGGGATGTGTCCTCCCATCGAGATTGTAAAGACATAGGCCACCATTTTTACATACTGAGATATGTTCTTACCTTAGCTTAGACGAGTTGATGTGCACCTGTCATGCGCTCAGTCACGCAAATGTTGTTAGCATTTAGCCTCTCCCAGTATAGACATAGCTCCAAACTGGGGTGAAGTTAGAAGCTACCAAGCTGTTCCACGCTTTCGCTATTTAAATACAGTTACATGAAAAGTTACACGATCCAAGTCTCGTTACACAATATTACAACATGTCGATTTTATAAGCGGATAAAAAGGGGCACTATATTGGAGCACTTCAACGTCCGCGCAGTGAATCTTACTTTACTGCGCGGACGTCAAATTGCTCCTAAGGTTTTATTACGCATTAGAATATAGTACAATCTAGCATCAACTCGTCTAAGCTAAGGTAAGAACATATCAAAAAGGTGGCCTATTCCTTTAAAGAACAGCAGCGACATATTCCACCGACGACTCTTCACTCACTGACGGCTTCAATTCCACATCCAAATCCTTATCTCAACCCAGCCGATGTTCCCCAGCCACTCCTCCTGAACCATTTTGCTTCGGAGTAAGAATCCGAGCCACTCTTCTAGCGTGCTAATAATTATGTTTCTAACTTAAAATACCTCCATTTAACTAACTTCAGTAAAATATTGCACACTTGACTTCCTGCTCCAAGGTTATCATTACAGGAGACGTACCAACATCAAAAGGCACTTCACCTCACATCAGTCAGCATTAGCACAACCTTTTCAATGACACATGGGAGAGGGTTATGTAATGCTTGACTTAACCTCCTGACAGGTCAGGCTTGAGGACGTGACGAACTGTGGAAACTCACTGTACGGAGAGGGACAACTGAATGCTTTGCGGCTGCCAGATAGAAGTCGTTCAATGGTGTATTTTCACAGTGATAGCCGTAATCACGGAAGACTCTCCTGTCGGCACTGCGGTGTCAGACGTGACCAAGGAGGGAATCAATCACCGCGTCAGACACCGTCATGGCTCCCTTTAGTACCGCAAAATCCCCATTCCACAGAGCCGACCAAGAACTGAGCGATCCATCAACGCATGGTCTAGTAGGAGTCGCAGATCCTTTTATTTGAGCCATTTCTTTGCACCATTCAACAATTTCAAAAATGCACTTGCAATGCATCTATTCTTTTTAATTCAAATTCTGTAAACAAAATGATTTATCCTATTTTAAAATAATCACATTTTTAGCCTCAAAGCAAGTAGTGTTTTCTACAAACAACATAAACTCATGGTCAACCCAATGGCCGCTGGCTGCTCTGCTTTGCGACGACAACACTGGAGGCCGCCATTGCTCCGCCATTGCTGTAGTAGCCGCTAGGCCCCCATTGGAATGCATTGCACTTTAGACACGTTAAAAAAGTTTAACAACTTTAAATCATATCATTTTATTATGTCATTCCCTCATTAAACACATGCCTGGAGTGTTGCCTTGGCTCATTCACATATTTTTGAGTAATCAGTAAAAACTTAGACGGCAGCCATTTTAGGTGTAGCTATGCCTCAGTCCTCCTAGGAACGCCCCCACCTCCTGGAGACGCCTCTGGACCTTTCGTCACCAGCCAAGCCACCAACCACTGCTCCTCAGCTCAGCAGAGCCCCCTCCCCGCACAGTAGTGTTGTTTAGATGCCACAGCAGTGTGCTGAAGGGGGCGTGTCGGAAAGCTTCTTAAAGAGACAGAGGCCTATTTCAAGACGTTCAGTACAGCCATTTTGAGAGAGCAATTTTATTCAAGGCAGTTATTTTAATTTACTGCATATACAGACCAACAGAAGGTTACGTCATCATTGTAGTATGCTATAGACTGGTGCTATGTGATTGAAAAAAGCGTAATACCCCCTCTTTAATGCCCGGTGCCTAATTTTTTGGAACTGTCTAGAGCTAGATATTCCTCCTGTGATTACGCTGGGTTAGACACAATCAGAGGCACCGGGCTGGTTATGGTAGGATACATTTTAGAAATCTCCTACTTAACGGGGGTCGGACTGTTGGCATTGGAGCTGCGCGAGCTACACGTCACGCAAGGGCCGAGTCTACAGTGAAGATCCCGCCCTTATGCCCTTATTAGGAACATGCTTTGTCAGAGCTGGGGAGGAGGAGTCTGTAAATTCGCTATGAATTCCCCCTCGAACGTGGTCATTGTGGTAAACGGGGAGGAGTGAGTATTAACGGTCTATTAATAATATGTCTATGGGTCAACCACTGTAAAGTTGTGAGGTTGAAGGGACTGACGGTTCTGCTGCTGTGGCGGCGAGATGAAGGATGCTTAAACAGTGGCACGGTGGAGTGTGAAGAGAAAGTGCACTGATATAAAAAACCATGAGAGATGATTGATTGAGAGGTAGCTGTGAGCGAACTGTCATCTTTTCTAAGAGGACTCCGAGCTATCCACGCAAGCTTGTAGCGGTCGTAACCATCAAAAACCATTATGTTACGCCTAAACCGTGTTATTTTCAGGCAAGACAATTGCACCATTCTCTCCTGCAATCATCTCCTGATTACTGTTATCATTCCCCCATGCAACATCCGGACAGCCACCTCGCATGCTGTAATTGTTTGTATCACACAGTTGGCATGCACCGCGCGCTCTCTGTAATAATCGCACCTTTTTCTTTCATGTAACTCTTTAGAGATGCAATTTCTTCCCCCGTTTCAAACACCCAGTCATAGCTTTCGGTTCAATTTACCTCCAAAGGAAAAGCGTCAAAGTCTTCATTGCGTGTTTCATTGGATTTTGTGGCCCGTGAATCGCTGCGGCTTGCCTTAAGATTCGGTTACGCACCTGCTTTTGTCGCACGGTCTTTGTTCTACTGGAGTCGTTTCAGATTATTGTTATTGTACAATGAGAAAGATGTCCCCGCGGCGTCTCAGCGGAACAGCGGAGTACCCTCGTGAGCGGCATGATCGATTGGATTCTTTATTACTGTCCCTAAAAATGGCCGGTGACAAATAGCCCGATGTAATGGTGCGGAATGCGAGGAAAAAGCAAGGTATGAATAAAAGCAATAACAACAAGCGCGGAGCTGAATCGGCGAAATGACAGATAAGCGGAGTGCGCTATATATGTGCCACGGCAAACTACGTCTATTTTACAGCAACACATTGGCTTTTTGTCACATTTCTGTGAGATATTAGCTTTGAAATTGTGTTACTGCCATTATTAGAAAAGAGGGACAATATTAGAAAATAAAGGTGTGAAATGTTTGCATCAGTTCTACGCAGCTGAAATCTGGAACCGTCTTCGAGATGATGTGAGATAGGCCTCGCCTCTGAAAACGTTCATATATGGCTGACTTTGGCGGCATTGTAGCAGAGTGGTTAGCGCTCCTGCCTTTCAGCTAGAAGGTCCCCGGGGGAAAGCCTTTTTGTGTGGAGTTTACATGCTCTCCCTGTGTCTGTGTAGGTTTCCTCCGGGTTCTCTGTTTTCCCCTACCACTAAAAACATGCTGGTCAAGTGGGCCCAGAGTAAAGACGCGCAGAGTCGCAGCAGCTCAGGACTAACCCAACATCTGATCTAAGCAATGTAGTTTTATTGTATAATGACAATAAAGGTCTTCTTCTGATTACAGTCCTTTTGGTAACACTTTATGGTACGTGAGTTCATGCATGATTTTCATGAACTTATGCATGAATTAATGCGTGATTTCATGATCATGACTTCTAAGGAACAAACATGATTACCTGTTGGTTCATGGATGACTTCATCCCTGAATTAAACGTCACTACTGTAATAAATCTACATGCAGATCTTAATGCATCATGATCATGAGGATCACATAAGAATACCATGAAGTCACTAAAATGGCAATGAAATGACAATAAAATGACCAACCAATCATGATCATGAGGATCATGCATGAACATCATGACTCATGTGGTGGAAATCTACTTGCAAATTTTGGACAAGAACACAACGTATAATGAAGGTACTTGAGTCATCTTCTGTACTAGGTAGTTTGGAGACTTCTGTACTAGTTCTGTACTAGGTAGTTTGGAGACGTCTAGTACAGAAGATGACTCAAGTACCTTCATTGAAGATGGACAACTCCTGTACGACTGAGAACTTACACAGACAACACAAAGTATAACTTTAGGATAAAATGTACATCAATCATGAACTTATCATTTCCTAATCCTTAATACATCATGAAGAACACCACTTTAGTCCCCTCAACTAAAGTGGTGCATTATCCTAAACTTTGTAACCTGTTAAAGACCAGCTCTGGATATCTAATTTGGTTAAGCTGTACTTGTAATAATGTGTAATAAAAGTTTCCCCCCCCCACACACAAACATTCCAATTGAGGAACCAATTCAGAAATCATCTTCTTCAGGACTAAGATGATCTTTAACAGGTTAAAACGTTTAGGGTAATGCACCACTATAGTTGAGGGGACATCATATGAGTCATGATGTGCATGATCCTCATGATCATGATTGGTTGCTTATTTTATTGTCATTTCATTGTCGTTTTAGTGAATTTATGGTGTTCTTATGTGATCCTGATTTGATTAATTTTGTTTGCCTTCTTGTAATTCCATGTAATGTGAACTCGGTATCGTGCAAATCGTGCTCTACAAATAAACTCGCCTTGTCTTCCATTTGTGTAGTACTGGATTATCAGCGTGACATTATCAGTCGATGCTGCTGATTATATTCACATAAGAATCATCCTTCAACACCATCGCAGCTTTAAACAGTCTCTCCACAAAACAGCGCCCATCATTACCCGAAAACCCTCAAAGAATTCAAAGCCAAAGGTCAGGCCTGCTTCCCTTCAAATAAGACATGTCTCTCTTTTACTCGAACAGCCAAATGCAAGATCCAATTACTGCATGGAGACATCACAGGAGGTGAGAACACAAAACGAGAGCGCGATGTCAACAAGTCAACCTCGTGTGCCTATATGAAGAGCCTTATTGAAGTCATTATTGTAAGCAAATACGCCCACTACTCACCAAGAAAAGAAATTGGTCTGTGATATAAGGCCAGTGATTCAACTATACTGTTTTCCTACGCCTTTTTTGAATATATGCAGGCTTAAAAAAAAAGCCTTCACATGACTGCAAATAAGTTCTTGAGAAAAGAAGTAAATTTGTCTTTGATTTGAGTTAATCATTTCGGGTCGGAGCCACCAATACACACTCATAGAATCACGAAGAAGAAGCTAACAGGCTAACGGGCAAAGCTAACTGCGGGCTAGCGCCACTTAAACAGTATTTACAGCCAAGTTTGAGTGAAAAAAATTAGCTCCATTGTGTAATTCGATGTAAAATATCCCTCTCTCCCTTTGTCTTTTCTGTCAGCGTAGTATTTACTCTTACGGACAATTAATGAGTAAAAAAATGCAACATGCTACGACACCTGCAGTCGCGCTTATGGCCTCTAGGGGCATGAGTTACTTAGTTCTGCTTCAAGGGGAGACACTACAGGCAAAACTGGTCTTTTAACATATACATTTTCACCTGGAAACAAAAACAAAAAAACTTAATCTTCACAATAACATGTTTAATTACTGAGCCAATGTTTCTCCATAGATTTATTTGAGAAATGTGTTATTTCGCATTGGTGCAGACTTCAAAATATTGTTCAGTCCAAGGCTGGAAAATGTGAAGGTTTTTTCAGAGGGATTTTTTTTTATATCTAATTTCTAGCCTGATTTATTGAGTTTGGAATTAGATTTTTTTGTTGTTTTTTTTTTGTTTGTTTTTTTACAGAATTTCCCACTAATAAATAGCTTATTTTAAAAAATCCCCTCTCAAAAAGTCTAATATATCAACAAAATAAAGCCATAACTTTAAACATGGATCGAAATGTATGAAAAGCGCTATATAAATAAAGATTGATTGATTGATCCATTATTCAGATTTTGTCGCCGAAAATATGTGACATTTTGGGCATTTTTAGGCATAAAAGGCCTTATTTATTATATGGAAACAATAACAATTACAGAACATTTGCAATACATTTTTTTCTCATGTTTATGCCAGTAATGTACAGCAAACGTGTCACATTGATATCTCACATAACTGATATCTAAATTTAAAAAGTTTCACCAGCAGTGTCTCACCTTAAGAGTTTTGTATCAAATCTTGAATGCTACGAGATCTGTTTATTTTAGTTTACAAATTTGCCCAATGGACAGATCTCTTGAAATGACTTTCTCAAATAAAGGACAAAATGACTTATTTCAAGAAAACTTATCTTACTGTATATCTCGGTTACTTGTAGCTTTCTGTACTTTCTCCTAAGAGTGGAAGAGGTAGAAGACTAACTAACACGGTGTCAATTTCTTCAAAAATTTAATTTTTGTTTTATCAGCCAGATTAAGACCTTAGAAGGTCAAGCTATTGAAATTCAAAGCATATAGTGAAAACAATACATGTTCCCACCTGAGGCTTAGGCTTTGTCTATTTCCAGAGCCTTGTTTGTGTCACAGATGAGAAGTGAAATGGATTTGATGCATTTATAGTTTTTCTGTAGCGGACGATTCTTTATTTGAAAATGGCAGCGACTGAAACAGCCCCATTGACTTCCATTATAAACACATGTTTTTCTTTGCTCTTCCAGAGCCGTTTAAAACTTCACTTTTTACAATGTCAGCATTTCATTTGGAAGAAAAAGAATGAATTTGAACATTTTTACTGAATTTCATCAGATTGGACCTCATTCCCATTGTTGGCACATGAATAAAATCACTGTATTTTTTCCTATTGAATATAATGGAAATAAGGCATTTCCAATGGACTTTACCCTGAAAACTTCTATTTTTAAATCTCTCTGAAATACGGCATAAAATCACTTAATCTGTGATATCAGGGTTTCATTTGGAAGAAAATTTGTGAAATTTGACATTTTTACTGTATTTCATCAAATTCAACTTTTTTTTGACAGTTGCAATACCAGTTGCAATACCAGTGTTGTTGCCATATTCGACAGTTAGTAAACTCTTTTTTTTATCACAATCTCTTCACAACCTGTTCAAGACACTGATGTGCATCAAAATTTATGAACTGTGATGAAATCATAGCATGTTCAGAATGTGTTCAGAATGTGTTCAGAGGTTGGGGTGGGGTAGGGCAGGGCTTTGATAATTTCCATACCTATAGGAATAGCCATTGACATAACAAAAGCAGCTGAGGACAGGTATTAGCTCAAATCCTTTGGGTCAGTTGACCAGTCTCTGGGTTTTACAGGTATAAAGGTCAAATGACACCTCTCTGGGTTTTCTAGTGTTAAACACTGTCTTCCTGAGTATCCTGCATGCATTCAGTTCTGCTAGCCTCCCTATATCCATACAGGAAGCTGCAGAGTTCCTCAAAAAATCAGACCAGTAAGTGCCAATCAGGACTTAGGGGCTCCCAAATGTGTCGGGCATGCCGGGCAGCCTTCCATGACACCTGCGGATAAAGGAAATTGACATAGCCCAGGACAGAAATGCCGCAGAGTGTCGGGGAAGCTCAGAATTTGGAGGGGGGGGGGTATATTTAGTGGTGGTGTGTGTCTTTTCCAATTAACCAGGCCATGCTGCAAGGCCTCTGTTTGCTCCGCTATTAAAATGTTAATCAAACGGAACAGAAAACCTGCCCGTGGTCAGCATATCCTTGGTCTGAGAGCTGCCGGGGCAAATTTAATTAGAAAAAGCACGCATGTTATATCGTAATGTCTTTCTGATTTTGCGAAGCTTCAAAAGACAGGCCGCGCGCGAGTATGAATAGCGCACATAAAAGGCCTTGTTAAACCGACGTGGGATAAAAAAAAAGGGGGGAAAAGAACGGTTAATGGGCTGGTTTTGTTGTGGCATAAAAAGGCGTAATAATTGACACTCCTTGGAGCAGTCGGGAGCACTGGAGTAAGGTAATTACTGAGAAGCAGCACAGAAGAGTTTGGGTAGTTAAACATGGGTCATCAGCAATTTAACAAGGGGTAGGAATTAGATACTTTTTTTGCATAAACTTTGGCGCTTGTTTGGTGAATGTGGTTTGAAGGGAGTCTATAGTGATGAAATTAGTGAAAAGAATCATGAGCCAGATCATGGGATAGACGCTTGTAGTGAAGAAGAGGAGACGGAGAGGCTGAGGAGGCTGGTAGATTTATACAGTATACTGCAAGTTCATTTGAACTTCTTCCTACTCCTTTTGAGCACAATTAGTCTTGTTTTTTTTTTCTTCTGTAAAATATGTTTGAACTACTATGCTCCTCAAATGCAAAAATACATGAAATGAAAAATAGGCTGGCTCCAGTGGCGAAATGGTGCTTAGAGTTGGCGCATTGAGTTGCCTTGTGTACGAAATGTGCGGTATAAATCAAGTTGCCTTGCCTTGCCTAGGAAGGTGCTGTCACTGGATAAGAAGGGGATAAACTACATTTCCATATGAATGCGGTAAATGATTATTGGTTGTGAGGCTGTGATTGACCAAGAGTCAAGAGAAACTGACAGGAGGTAGGAAATATTCACCTTTATCAGGAACTTTCGGTGAGCAGCGCCATCTTGTGACTTGATTTAGCTTTGATTTCTGTTACTGATGTAACATACTACAGTCTATTATTGTCTTCGGTCGTTTATAATTCCTCACAGTCAAACAACAGAAAGTACGCAAAAATATTGCTATAAATAATCCATCTTCCCACTCTGTTATAAGCAGAGCCATAGCGTCTTAGATGAAGCAAACATTTTGCCTTTGGTCTTTAAAGCGGTACTAAGTAACTTGATTACCTTAATAAATCCTGTCCGTAGTCTCAAGTGTTAATGGACACTCCCTGGTGTCTCTGGCCAGAAAACCACAATTGCAACTTGCCTGCCACCGGGTCGGAGTCACCAATACACACTAATGGAATCACCAAAAAGACGCTAACAGGCTAACCAGCAAAGCTGACAGCGGGCTAGCGCCATTTAAACAGTATTTACAGCCAAGTTTGAGTGAAAAAAATATCTCCATTGTGTAATTGGGTTGTGGCACAATGTACAATATCCCTCTGTCCCTTTGTCTTTTCTGTCAGCGTAGTATTTACTCTCACAGACAATGACAAAAAAAACCTGCTAAATGCTACAACACCTGCAGTGGCGCTCATGGCCTCTAGGGGCAGGAGTTACTTAGAACTGCTTTAATGCGAGTTGTACATTCATATCGATGTTTTTTTTTTTAAACTGACAATGGAATTCCTCGTTCACAGGAAGTGCTGAATAGTCATCCTTCCTACCTTGTTTTGAGAGTATCCCAATGAGAAATAAAGCTATGCATTTCTGTTTTATGTTATTCTATAGTGAACATAATTTAATGTTGTGTCTGCATGTTTAAAGAAAAAAAGCAATATCGGATAATTTAATTTACATTGAGACATGGGCATTCACACACAGAATTGCAGAGAAGAACTGTGTACAAGAAAAGTTTCCTGTTTCAAGACCCCAGGGTTGTTTTGTTCATTTTTGTTGTTAGCTCATTTTTTCCAGTTATTCCACTCCACTCCGTATCTCCGTCTGTGGGGCCCCTGTGGCTCCTCACTCCACACTGTGCATGGTCACACCCCTGTTGAGCTGACAATACTGTGTGAAAACATACCGCCATATTGGTGTAATACAGACCTAAAACAACCTACTCGCACACTTTAGGAAACAATAAGTGTGATCCTTAGAGAAGCTGAAATACAGACACACAAACAGAGCTGCTCAAATATCATCGCATGAACATTTCTCTTATTAGATCATTGTTTTAAAGATGGTTGGTAGAAACCATCAGTGAGCGAGCTACTTATGTTGAAAGGTAATGTATCTATCGGAAAGCAGAAGAGTCTCACACTGCCAGATCTTATGGCTACAACCAGTTTCAAAATAAAAGTACTCCCCTACTTCTGCAGCACCTGTCCCCATCAAGCCCTGATGTGCGTAGTTAAAGCTCAGTGAACACCTGAGAGCGCATCCTACAAACATTACCTTTACCTTTAAACTGTAGTGCTCCGAACATCCCGATCCCTCGTGGGAGTGTGTTTTTTTTTTTCCCTCAAGCAAGTTTCACAACTTTAAGAGAGCAAAGCAAAGCTGTACTGTTAACAACAACCCTGCAAACAGCACATCACTGCTGCTTTCAATTTTGCTCTGCACATTTGTTCACACAATACTCAATAGAACCATATACATAAGGGCAGGGTAGACAACGTCAGGCCCAGGGGTCAAATCTGGCCCTTTAGCATAGAACCAGAAACATTATTATGCAATTAAGAGATCAAATACCTGTTAAAATACTCTAAAAATGCGGGAAATGCAGCCCTCTATGACACAAATTTGCCTACCCCATATTACAATTTCAGCCACTGACGATTGGGTCCATCGAATAGGCTTTTATATGAATACGTGTGGAATGTAGGTGTTTTTCACAGATCTAGACGTAAATAAAGGAGCAACTAGCACCAAAACTTATGTAAAGTAATGTACATAATTTCAGACTTATACCATCCTCAGAATAAAAGTGACCAAGTGAACACGCATTGAAATGTAAACCCATAATTTTCTCTTCCAGAGTTGAGACGCTGCGCATTTGGCATACCATTTTTACATCATGTCCATATTTGATTACATTGCTAATTATTCAAAGTAATCACATCTTTCTTGGGGAAACATAAGCTGGACCTGTAAGACAAGAAGTGTTAATTGATTTACAGAGCGCTGGGTGCCATGTACTGTATACAGTGAAGTGCTAATAATACTCTCAGCAAACACCATTAGCACCCATTTCTGTACTTCTGTATCATTATCGAGTTTGGTAAGATGCGGCATCTCAACACCTGAAGTAGGAGCTTTAGACAACATGAATTAGAATATTAATATATATATGGATTTGATATAAGTCTTCTAATAAAGCTCTAGTGCACACGCTTTATATGTCGCTAATAATACCATTTGGCTTCTTCTTCTCCAATGCTGGAATAATTATGTAAAAGCATATTTTCCCTCTTAGCTTCCAGCGACAGTGAGATAAAAAAGGGCAATGTTTACCTGCTAGCTACTACAGCTACTACCAGCATTGTGACTCGGAGCTAAATGCTAACCCATGCATAGACAACATATTGTGACCTAAGTGGTGCCTTGCAGTTCATTTGTTGACACTGTTGTTTAGCGTATCTCAGTGCTTCATGTTGCCCAGAGGCCAGCATGCGTTTTCTGCAACCATTTTTTTCCACCATATTAATTCACTGCGAGCTGTAAACATGTTAGTACTACATGGCTGGATTTCTATTTTAAGTCTGGGGGGAAAAACAATCACAAGTGCACTCCAAAAGCACTACTATTCACCAGAAACAGTGTTGATACAAAATCCATGGTCAAGGTGGGAATGGTATTATTATTTTTTTTTCACTTACAAAAATGGTCCTTTCTTACCAGATGAATAATTGTGTTAACTACGATTTTGAGAAACCTTAACCTGTCACTTTTAAAGGTGCATTATGCAACTTTTTATGAATATATATTTTTTAAACTTGTGATCCAATGTCTGCGTGGGTGCCTTTACTTTCCATCACGGAGGTCTGTACGACGCTCCAAGATTAAATGTGTTGTGTTTTCTGGTCACCAGTGAAAACCTACCAGAAACTAAAAAAAAAAACAATTGATCCTGGAGCATCATAGAGGCCACTGTGATGGAAGGTAAAGGCAACATGCTAACCACTCATACAGCCACTGGGTCACTGAAAGGTCAAATGCTAAATGAAAAGTTCTGTAATGCACCTTTAAGATAGTGATACTTATGGCTGGGTACTGTTCATTTTTGTTTCAATACCGGTACTTGAACAATACTTAATTCTGAATTGGTTTTATATAGCACTTTTCTGAACATTCAACAACTCTTTACATTGTATTATTCATTCACTCGATACTTGGTGGTGGTAAGCTACTATTGTAGCCACAGTTGCCCTGGGGTAGACTGACAGAAGCGAGGCCACCAGTCTGTGCCATCGGGCCCTCCGACCACCACCAACCACTCACTCACGCACAGCATTCGCCCAGGCTTCCTGGTGTTACCAAACGGTCTCCCATCCAAGTACCGACCAGGCCCTTCCTGCTTAGCTTCAAAGATCTGACGGGATCGTGCAGAGCAAATGTGGTATGGCCCAATTCCAAAAAATACTATTACTTTCATATCTTATATTTATTTGAGTTGAAACAACCAAGTAACTTCCTTTAATGCTGTCCCTGGACCAAACAAGCATCAACACGTGGTACCTGCTTTCAATATGTTTATTTTTTCTATGCCAGTAGAACCAAAACTTTTTTCTTTTCTACATTCAACGGTACCCAGCCCTAGTGATAAGCTCCGCTGTTAGTATAATAACATATTACTTCTACTATTACTAATGAAAAATATATATATATTGAATAAGATTTCATTTTGGTGTTTCCACAGCAAACTAAACTGTTTTGAATAAGCAGCTTTTCTGCCAGAGTGGGACAAAAGTAGGCGCTCTTGTGTGATAGAAACCGGCAGCTCTCTTGTTCCTATGTAAACTCTTAAACCACCCCTGCAGCTGAAATGATCATTAATTTATACCGGTTTATGTTTCTGTAGACGTAAGCTTTTGCCATGAAGAAGCAGAACATGGTAACTTGTGTAGACTTTCATATTAGTAGCAGTGTGTGGCCCATCCCCAGATCTTGAGCCATCTTGGTCAGGATGAAAAAGAGAAAGGCCCACCAGCGTGAATACCACAACAGCATGATGTGTTTATTAATTTATAGTTTGTGTCACAACATCGGCTGCATGGGTTTATTGGCACTAAGCAGACGCGTTAAAGGTGTTTTTCTTTATACTCTGGCTTTATGAGGCCAACACATCTCTCCACACACTTGTCCAGCGGCACAATAAAGCCATGGCCATTCTCCCGGCGCCTCCGCTATCAGCAACATTAAACATGATAAACACCGCGCATTACGGATCAATGTGACGACAAATAGGCCTCCGAATGACATAATCCTCCGCGGGCCGCTTCGTATGTGGACGCGCGCACAGACACCCAGCAGATAGCCCCGATATATTTCAACGGTTATTGCAAAAGGAATGGCTTCTGCTAATGTTAATGGGATGAGTAAAAGTGCTATAGTGTATGTTATACTGGGAGCTGGGCACTTAGGGTCCCATTATACACTATTCTGTCTGTTTAGAAATGCTTTCAGATACCTTTGCAGAGGTATTTCACTTTGCACAAGGTCGTTTATATGCAACATTGACTTAACTGAGTGTTTAGCCACGCCATAATGTTATTTGCTCACCCGAAACATATGTAGGGTTTTACTTTAATTTACAACACCATGGCTAGGGTGTCCAAAAGTTTAAACAGCATGAACAATCAGTAAGACCTTTAAAGAGGGGGTATTATGCTTTTTTCAATCACATAGCACCAGTCTATAGCATACTACAATGATACGTAACCTTCTGTTGGTCTGTATATGCAGTAAATTAAAATAACTGCCATGAATAAAATTGCTCTCTCAAAATGGCTGTACTGAACGTCTTGAAATAGGCCTCTGTCTCTTTAAGAAGCTTTCCGACACGCCCCTTCAGCACACTGCTTGGCATCTAAACAACACTACTGTGAGGGGAGGGGCTCTGCTGAGCTGAGGAGCAGTGGTTGGTGGCTTGGCTGGTGACGAAAGGTCCAGAGGCGTCTCCCAGGAGGTGGGGGCGTTCCTAGGAGGACTGAGGCATAGCTACACCTAAAATGGCTGCCGTCTAAGTTTTTACTGATTACTCAAAAAATATGTGAATGAGCCAAGGCAACACTCCAGGCATGTGTTTAATGAGGGAATGACATAATAAATGATGTAAAGCTTGAAAAAGTCGATTTTAATAATACCTCCCTTAAGTTTTTACTGATTACTCAAAAATATGTGAATGAGCCAAGCAACACTCCCATGTGTTTAATGAGGGAATGACATAATGTAAGGGATAATGTATAGAACGCCGGTCTTATCGGTAAATAAGTACAGACAGGGCGAACTGGATCCCGACGCGCAGCGGAGGCGTTCTATACATTATCCCGCTTATTATACGGCTGTTTGCCAACTGTACACACACAAATAAACTTCATACACTTTTATGAGACAGAAAGGTTTATTTAATGATTTCCGTGGGCAAATAGTTCCCAAAAGTTTGTGCGTTGCTTGGCACGTTTGTTATTCCAGGCGTGTGCGAGGCTAGTAGCAGCACGGCTAGCTACTTATTGCTAGCCTAGCTACTTAGTGAAGGTGCAGTTGGAGAGAGGAATGGTGTGAATCTCTGGGTAAGTTGAAAGTCGGACTCCCGTTAACTTCACCACGATTCCCCAACTGCTCTCGCAGACGGGACAGAGATAGTGTCCGCTACTAGTACTCGCGAAGTGATATGAAAGACCTGTATTACAAGCACAACTCTGTTGCCATGGCAGCGGTCATTATTTTTTTTCAGAGGTCTTCTATCAAAAAATAATGACCGGTAGAACGTTGGGAAATCACATTCAAATCAATGGACGTTCTACTTGCATTGTGAAGGGCCGTATAATAACATGATATAAAGCTTGAAAAAGTCGATTTTACATAATACCCCCCCTTTAAAATTGTTTTAGACTTTGTCCACACTCCAGGAGTCGAAATTCGTAGTTTACCACATGCACTTTTTTCCCCCCTCAGACGAAAAATGGTCATTATGCGATTTTCCCATCCCCAACTTCCCCAGCGCTCCCTCGAATGTGTTCTATCAAACCCCTTTTATGAGGGTGCCACATCAGATTTCGCCACTCTTTTCTCCTCGCTTTAAATCCACTTCCTTGGCTGGCTCGAAAATAGTCAGAATATAAAATGTCCTCGGGGAGTTCCTGGAGGTGACCGATGCGACGATTAGGTGCGGCTCTCTCATCATAATTTCACGAAATCATATATTTTGCAACTTGTTTCTGCCAGGTTATATCTGAGCCTGCTGCCCACGGGAGATTGAAAGCCCGCAGCAGATTTGCATCAAAAACTGGCACGCACTCTACAAATGAGGTTTATGCAACATCCTCTCGGCGCAGTCATAAAAAAAAAAAAAAAAAGTACTACGACTACTTTAATCTGTTTCTACTACTGTTAAAGCCTCAGTCGCTACAGGACTAAAAATACAATTATTATTACTACTAAAGCTCCCGTTAAATAGTGATTTTCTTTTTTACTGAAAACTAATAACCAAATTCAATCCAGTCCAGGCTAGTTTGTATAAAAGTGATCAAATATTGACTCTAGGGATGCACCGATACGAGTACGATACTTTGATTTAAGTTTGTGCTGATGTCGAATACCGATATGAGTACAAGGCATTTCTTTAACATACTTTTTGAAGTGAATAGACGGTTTATAGACTGACTTTTTCACAGCAGATTTGTTAGTAATTAGTTAATTTACTCATTTACATTTCCTTTAGTAAGTAGGCTACACTTTTAAAGAGGGGGTATTATGCTTTTTTCAATCACATAGCACCAGTCTATAGCATACTACAATGATGACGTAACCTTTGTTGTCTGTATATGCAGTTAAATTAAAATAACTGCCTTGAATAAAATTGCTCTCTCAAAATGGCTGTACTGAACGTCTTGAAATAGGCCTCTGTCTCTTTAAGAAGCTTTCCGACACGCCCCTTCAGCACACTGCTGTGGCATCTAAACAACACTACTGTGCGGGGAGGGGCTCTGCTGAGCTGAGGAGCAGTGGTTGGTGGCTTGGCTGGTGACGAAAGGTCCAGAGGCGTCTCCAGGAGGTGGGGGCGTTCCTAGGAGGACTGAGGCATAGCTAACCTAAAATGGCTGCCGTCTACGTTTTTACTGATTACTCAAAAATATGTGAATGAGCCAAGGCAACACTCCAGGCATGTGTTTAATGAGGGAATGACATAATAACATGATATAAAGCTTGAAAAAGTCGATTTTACATAATACCCCCCCTTTAAGAGAATATCAAAGTTATATCAAGATGGAACAGATAACATTTTTTTATTTTTCATTCGATATAATTTTTTGTTTATATTGCACTGTCCATCATAGACAGCCCAGGTCCAAAAGCTCCTCATTGCCTGTGCTTTATTCATTTATCTATTTTTATTGAACAACAGTATTGAGATGGTTACTTATTACTGTAGCTAAATGGTCTCTTTTCGCCTTTACTACAGCTACATGTGGATTTTCTTGTGTGTTTATAGCAACTTAGCCAGTAGCCTACAGCATTTTGATTGTTTTGCTGCAACTCATTTTTGCTCAATATGGACTCCACGGTGCAACAATAACAACATTTAGCTCCATCCAGCACAGACTCTGATTTAGGGAGTGTAGTCTGTAATAAAGTCAGTTCTATGTGAAATATTGTATTTCCACTAAATAATTCTCCAGTTTGTGCTATTTTCTCTCCTCAGCTGAGAGCTGCGTCCTGTAGGAGCGGCCGCACGTCAAGTGGCATCAGGTTCTGGTATCGGACCACATTAATGAGTACGAGTAGTGACCCAATTTACTAACAAGGACAATTTACTAAAGGACAATTTACTAACAAGGACAATTAAACGGTAACCATAAGGGTTTAATCTGGTTGCAGTAACATCACTGTACTGTGATTTAGACACCAATAATATTTAATTTTGTAGAATAAATGTCCCTGCATTGGACCCATTTCTCGGGACCACATTAATGAGTACGAGTAGCGACCCAATTTACTAACAAGGACAATTTACTAACAAGGACAATTTACTAACAAGGACAATTAAACGGTAACCTTAAGGGTTTAATCTGGTTGCAGTAACATCACTGTACTGTGATTTAGACACCAATAATATTTAATTTTGTAGGAATAAATGTCCTCTGCATTGGACCCATTTCTCCATGAAGTCCCATCCAGTTATGGGGAAGGTATGAAGGAAAGAAGGATGGAAGGAAGGAAGGAAGGAAGGAAGGAAGGAAGGAAGGAAGGAAGAAGGAAGGAAGGAAGGAAGGAAGGAAGGAAGGAAGGAAGGAAGGAAGGAAGGAACATACATTTATTTGTAAAGTGCCTTTCTCAAGTACGAGTACAAGTGGTATTGGTATCGGCCTAATTGACTCTCCTCTGTTCTCTGCTACGAAATACCAACACTTCCATAATTACTACTGTCACCATTTCTACTCGCATACTCCTACCTCCGTGTCTGGCTTAACAAGCTCAGCCAAAGCCCACTTCACTAAATAAGAGTCCGAGCTCAGCTGCCCGCCGAGATGAAAGCTGAACGCGTCAAAAGCTTGGCGAACCCAAAACCTGAACACCGTCATGAATATTCCAAAAGTCATCGGTCACATCGCGGGTTAGTGGCCTGGTCGATCTTAGCTGTGGAGAGGAAGTGCCCAAAGGTGTTATTAAAGCATTTCATTATCCGTTAGGTGTGCTTAATTTTTTAAGAGCTCCTCAAGGCTAATTCCCCTCATGTTCATTTCACAAGTCTGTGTCTAAAGTTTGCTTTAGAAGGTCAGGGTAAGGTGACGGAATGGGAGCAGTTGTGTTAGAAGAAAGGCTGTTGAAGCCAGTCAATCTCAGTCATTAGTTATTTCGAGAAGGTTGCAGATCTGATATAAAAAATATAAAGGTTTTTTGGGGGGCAGTCATAGTTCATCCCCTGCTTGTGTGTTTCCAGTCCTACAGTTTGACTACAAGAGTGAGAAGAAGCAGATGAAGATAAAAGCGAAACGTCCTCAACTCAACCAACCCACCTAGTGGACACTATCAATCTCTACAGTCAATTGGACTTGAATGTTTGAGTTGAGGACGTTTTGCCTCTCGTCCTAAAGACGTCTTCATTTGTTCAATCTCTTGGTAATCAAGCCGCTCTTAAGCTCTCTTATGTTGTTCCGTTGTAGTAATTTTTAAAAACATTTTTTGGAAAAATGTCCTCAACTCAAACAACCCATTTCAGTCGACGACTTTGAAGAGCTATACTTTAATGGAAATGTAGCAAGACGAGTGGTGATGGTATAATTTAGCATGATTTAATTTAAATAAAACTAAAAAGACAACGCCACGGAGAGAAGTTCCGGACCTCTACAAAAGGCTCGTAGGTTCGTTCATTGAGAGAGGACAGAAAATGTTCCAAAAGTATACATGATATTTATTTTATCACATTTGTTCCTTTAAAATCTTTTGTTCACATGTCCATTATTTTGCGATCTCAGAAATCGTCAGTCCATAGTTCATCGGTTAACAATTGTTTTTCAGTTAAAGGGGGGTATTATGTAAAATCGACTTTTTCAAGCTTTATATCATGTTTTATGTCATTCCCTCATTAAACACATGCCTGGAGTGTTGCCTTGGCTCATTCACATAATTTGAGTAATCAGTAACAACTTAGACGGCAGCCATTTTAGGTGTAGCTATGCCTCAGTCCTCCTAGGAACGCCCCCACCTCCTGGAGACGCCTCTGGACCTTTTGTCACCAGCCAAGCACCAACCACTGCTCCTCAGTCAGCAGAGCCCCCTCCCCGCACAGTAGTGTTGTTTAGATGCCACAGCAGTGTGCTGAAGGGGCGTGTCGGAAGCTTCTTAAAGAAACAGAGGCCTATTTCAAGACGTTCAGTACAGCCATTTTGAGAGAGCAATTTTATTCAAGGCAGTTATTTTAATTTACTGCATATACAGACCAACAGAAGTTACGTCATCATTGTAGTATGCTATAGACTGGTGCTATGTGATTGAAAAAGCATAATACCCCCCCTTTAAACGAAAAAGTCACATAAATGGACACTAATAAAACAAGAAAAAACAAGGAGAAAACAAGGCAGCAGGAGAACAAAAGCAGCCCAAACCCCTCGTTCTATAAATTAAAAATAATGTTAGACTGTAACATAAAAGAAAGAAAATGACCGTAACGCTAGCTGGCTATACCGTCGCACGCCCGCACGAGCTACTCGGCCATCCCGGTGCTTCGATAGTGCTCACACCGCACCCCAGCAGACCCCGGAATGCCAACCGAGCAGAGCTTTGGACGCCATGTGATGGTGCGCTATGAAGCCCTCAACCATCCGCGACACTACAGAAGAGCTCGTATTAGCGGCCATAAAGTATGAAGATAAATGAACGGCAATATCTGCAATATCTACCTGACAGGAGAGGTAAACACACCCTGGGCGCTCCAAGGCGGAAGTACGGAGAATAGCAGAGGACGAATGAAGAAGGGAGGGGCTTTTATAGGATTTTAAGGGTCGAGCGCCATCTGCTGATATTCCGATGCCATGTACTAATAATGAATAATAATTAAGATCTACTAGCCTATATTTACAATAAATTGATAATGCCACAGAAAGTTCCTGGACGAGTTAGAGCTTGCACAAGCACCGCCCTATGTGCCCATTCAAGGGAAGGTCTTTGCAAATTATTCTCGGCTTTAAATGTTGTAGAGTATTATGTTGTATGTGGAATGCACACACTTGTCCCTATCAAATATAGAAAGTTGTTGTGAAGATGTGCGAGCAGTTAAGCAATATGAATTTGACAGTGATATATCAAAGATTGTTAGGTCAAGAAAAGCAGCTATAATAGAGATGAGCTTGGAGTAAAGTCACTTCTCCTCCATCACATTGGTGGAGAGGCCCTGGCGAGGATGGAGGAATCCCTTGCATGACTGTCTCTTGGCTGACCCATGAATGGTACCATTAGTGCTGTCTGGGGCGAGACAATCTGGACTATGGACGGCTGCATTAGGTGGTAGCAGATTGCCAAAACGCAAGCGACTTTTCGCAATAAAACCACAACCAACTGTTCAGTGCCGTCTGTAGTAGCGAGTCACGGCAGGACCTCGCCACAGAATACTAAATTATCCAACAGGCTTGAATGAAACACGGCTTGTTTTTTTTATGGAGCAGCATATCTGAAAAGTTGTCGTACTAGAGCTGATTCTCAAGCTGAAGAACAGTTACTTTTAAGAGCTTTTGGAAAGTAGCACACCCCACAAGCACTGCCTCCCGCACCCGTAAGCTTCCCCCCAGGGCGACGGAGTGCACGGCGACATCAAGCCCATGCTGTTTAAGAGTCGGCGCCGTCTTTGTTTAGGCGCTTCCCGTGAACACGCGCGAGTTTTGGGGGCAGCAGTGATACAGGCAATCGAAATCAACCCGGGCAAATGTATTCCATCACACTCGGCAAAAGTCGGCCACGGCGCCACAGTGAAGCGCCAAATGTTGACTCACAATGATACCGGGAGCTTAGTTTACATAATAATAAGTCCTGGAGCAGATTTAAAACTCAATTATAAGAGTATTAAAATGTAGAAACAACACGTGTAGACTTGTTTGCGTTTGCATAATTGCCTCCACACCGAGTTTGTGTGCATTTTAATGAGAGGGTTTAATCAGACAGCCTGCTCGCACGCTGCACATAGGGCTATATACATTATGTACAGCAACATTATGGTGAATTTCAATATCACATGAACCGATAGAAAAACACATTTTGTTAATTAGCTGTTACTTGCAAAGCTGGAGAGAGTTACAGAATTTGTTTTGTTAAAGAGTGGGTATTATGCTTTTTTCAATCACATAGCACCAGTCTATAGCATACTACAATGATGACGTAACCTTCTGTTGGTCTGTATATGCAGTCAATTAAAATAACTGCCTTGAATAAAATTGCTCTCTCAAAATGGCTTCAGACTGAACGTCTTGAAATAGGCCTCTGTCTCTTTAAGAAGCTTTCCGACACGCCCCCTTCAGCACACTGCTGTGGCATCTAAACAACACTACTGTGCGGGGAGGGGGCTCTGCTGAGCTGAGGAGCAGTGGTTGGTGGCTTGGCTGGTGACAAAGGTCCAGAGGCGTCTCCAGGAGGTGGGGGCGTTCCTAGGAGGACTGAGGCATAGCTACACCTAAAATGGCTGCCGTCTAAGTTTTACTGATTACTCAAAATATGTGAATGAGCCAAGGCAACACTCCAGGCATGTGTTTAATGAGGGAATGACATAATAACATGATGTAAAGCTTGAAAAAGTCGATTTTACATAATACCCCCCTTTAAAAAACGACTGATTTGGTGTTTTTGATATCATGTGATATTATTTTTTTACAAACAACTTCTACTACCACTAATATTTTTGTTTTTATTGATACTCTTCTTTCAAACTCTCAACAACTTCTACTCTCTGTTTGAGGATGGTTGAAATTTACTAACAAAATTAAACGTACTTAAGGGTTTAATCTGGTTGCAGTAACATCACTGTACTGTGATTTAGACACCAATAATATTTAATTTTGTAGGAATAAATGTCCTCTGCATTGACCCATTTCTCCATGAAGTCCCATCCAGTTATGGGGAAGGTATGAAGGAAAGAAGTAATGGAAGGAAACAGAAAGAAGTGTTTAAAATGGTCAGAAAGGTAGTGCCTTTATAAGTTATTATTAACTTCCTTCTACTCCCTCTGAGCAGCACTGCACTAATATTTCTGCTGTTTTGAGTATTGTCTCTCATTGATACTTATACTATGCATCTTTTAATGTTGGTCAAATACAATTTATTTTTATTTTATTTATTTATTTTGAGCAGTAAGTCTGCTCAAAGGGAGTGGGCTGAAGCAAAAAGCTTATAAGCGCCACCCCAAAATTAAAAACAATATTTACATTAACAATCAAAGCAAGGAACGTAATGCACGATAACAAATCATAAAGAAATCATAAACAAGGGAACATAAGGCAAGGTAACAACAAATAAGGAACAATAATTAAAAAAAAACAGCAATATAAAGAAACAACAAAAGAATATACTACAACACTCACAATAATTGTTCGTATTTAACAAATAATAATTCTCTGTAAACCTTTTTTAAATGTACCAGGTTTTTACATATTTTAATGCTTTCATCTAAATGTGTCCATATTTCAGTTCAATTCATCTTTTTTATTTGAGAATCTGCGTTCCACAAAGTTCTACATATACACAGAGTTTGGTACAGTAAACAAAGCCAAAGCGATACAGTCGTGGTGAATAAGTAAATAATTAAATAAATAGCGCTTTTACATGCGACATTCACTCCTTACAAAGTGGTGGTGCGCTTCATATGTAGACACGGCTGCCCTGTTGGGTTTTATAAAAAATAAAAAATAAAATATGGATATAGCACGACAGAAGAGCAGGCAACACAGTTGTATTATTTACATACATACATACATGTAGGTAATTCATTAGTTCTCAGACAGTCTGGTTTCTAAAATGAATCACTAGAAAAATTCAACATCTCTTTGGAAACGACACATCCCAAAGATTCGGCTTTGAATCCCATCCGAGCCCCTGCCCTGGAGCCGCGCATCGGGCCACAGTTGGGCTAACGCGGTGACAGCCAGTATCATATCTGTGATCAGTGGCTCCCCGTACGCCATACTCTGCCTCGTGAGCCTAATGCCATGTGGCAGAGTTGGCACCTCACTGTCCGATGGCATCCATCAAATCGCGCACACTTCAGCACACACGCACAAATGCACATATTTTTATTTGATGTGGGAGTTGTGGAGAGTTACGGATTGCGAACATTCCCCGACGCTGACATCTGGGCGACTGTCTCGCACTCAGTCCTGAAGGCAGCTGCAAGATGAGAAAAATACATTAAAAAGTGTCAGTTAAGTATCAAGGCACAAGAGATAAATGACATACAGTGAGGCCAGTGAAATCGGTGCGGATAGAAGATCACTGAAGTATTTTACAAATTGTGAGTATTGTGGTTTCATTTTCTTTGATAAAGACTCTTAGAAATGTCTACTGTAACCTATTGGAGAAAAGATATGAACAGCTAACCTCCCATACATTTCAGTCCTGCTCTAATACAGGTTTAGTATGATAGAGGCCACAGAGACAGCACACAGTATGTGCTCGGCAAAGCTGTAAAAAGTCCACAACATGATTTTGTAAAAACAAAAGTGGATCAGGAGCTGTCTTTCCTAGATTTGCATCTCTGGTTTTGTTCTCCAGGCTACGAGATGAGGTCAGTTATCTTGAACGCTACCTCAATAGTGATCTCTTGGAACACAGTGAAAGTTCCCGTGGGCGCCACTCGTATTAGTTTACATAGGACTGCAGACGTCAAGAGAAAATCAGTTTCTACAAGGACACAAAGCCGTTTCCAGGCCATCCACAGAAACAGTGCAGTGTTGACAAATCGATCTACTGTACATCATATTTTAGCAGCAAATACTTTCCCCTGTTCTCCACTTAGTGAAGTAGGCGGGGGCGGAATGAGGTGAATGAGCAGCAAAGTAAACGTTCCGGATTAATGTATTAGCTTATAACATTCACATGTGTTCCAACAATTAAAAGAAAAGCCTGCAGAATTTGACAACGGCAATCAATGACTTTTGGTAATACTATTGAAACTTCCAAGGCACAGTGTGAGGGAGATGTTTGTTAATTTTGGCGTTGTGCAGCTGTTATTAGACATTACATCTGTGCGTGTCGGTGTAGAGTTTTGGAACAGCTCTTCATACAAACCTACTTAGATGTGTTAATGAGGGGGTATTATGCTTTTTTCAATCACATAGCACCAGTCTATAGCATACTACAATGATGACGTAACCTTCTGTTGGTCTGTATATGCAGTAAATTAAAATAACTGCCTTGAATAAAATTGCTCTCTCAAAATGGCTGTACTGAACGTCTTGAAATAGGCCTCTGTCTCTTTAAGAAGCTTTCCGACACGCCCCCTTCAGCACACTGCTGTGGCATCTAAACAACACTACTGTGCGGGGAGGGGGCTCTGCTGAGCTGAGGAGCAGTGGTTGGTGGCTTGGCTGGTGACGAAAGGTCCAGAGGCGTCTCCAGGAGGTGGGGGCGTTCCTAGGAGGACTGAGGCATAGCTACACCTAAAATGGCTGCCGTCTAAGTTTTTACTGATTACTCAAAAATATGTGAATGAGCCAAGGCAACACTCCAGGCATGTGTTTAATGAGGGAATGACATAATAACTTGATATAAAGCTTGAAAAAGTCGATTTTACATAATACCCCCCTTTAATAATATGCGATGTAATTTTTGGCTCTTGTTATTATTTTTATTACTACGGACCTGTTTTGTTTGTCCTTTATAAAACTTGAATGAATGAATGAATAACATTATTTTAGATTATGACCGATATCCCAAATTCAACATTTTCATTTGACTGTTCAATGTAATTCTCATAAAAGAGGCACATGCAGATAAATTAACATGATCTT
Organism: Neogobius melanostomus; assembly: GCA_007210695.1. Lineage (NCBI taxonomy): Eukaryota > Metazoa > Chordata > Actinopteri > Gobiiformes > Gobiidae > Neogobius > Neogobius melanostomus. Next base: position 2,798,457 of record VHKM01000010.1, on the reverse strand, counting down.
TGTTGCACAATCTACTACTACAATTCCAAAAAGTTTAGAATCCTATATAACCTAGCTATATTCTAATTAGCACTCAATCTAAGTGTAAATTAAACATTGTAGGAGCAATGGGGCTGAAACTAAACAACTCTGGGTCACTAAACCTTTTTAATTAACGTCACCCCGCCGCTGCCTACTTGTCAACACATTATCCATTCCTCGCCATATACGGCAATGTAAAAGTAACTGTGAACAGGTTTAGCTTCGTGTGTTTTGACAGAATCATGAACCGTCGCGTGTTAGCATCTCGCGCCGATGACAAACGTAGCCCTAGCCGGTTAGCTAATTAAACACCCTCTCCGGCGCACATGGCAGTCCCGTGACGTTGATGAGAAGCTATCGCAAACAATGCTGATGAAAAATGACCTCTTTTGTCAAAACGGCGAGCAGCGAGAGACGTCCCCGGTAAATCAGCCTGGAATGCTAATGAGCGGGGGGGGGCCTACATGAGTTGGTGGAGGGGGGAGAAAGTGGCCGGAGATTGATGAGACTGCACTCGTAATGAAAACACAACACAATCAACAATGGCGGCTGCCTGACCTTCCGCTGCGCTGCCGAAACCTGCCTCGTTTGTCATCGGCCTCTTTTGACAAACGCTGGCTGTTTAGAGATGCCTAAATCAGGAATGACGCTTTTTGAGCAGTTAACACTTTAATCGCTCGGAGCAACTATAGATTAGATGTTTGTTTTTTGTTTTTCCTGATCAGATTGGGTGACAATGGAGGCACAGTAGTTAGAAATCTTGCAAGAAGGTTTGAATCCAGACCCATTTGGAAGTTTGTACCTTCTCTAGCACCAGTAGAAGTAGATTTTTTCTCCAGCTATGTACTCCTGGCTTTGTAGATAATTGGAAATGATATTACTAGAGATGACTAACTGTGAACACTTGATTGCTACAGTATATCTACTCTGAAAAGTTGTCCCAGTGGAACCAAGAACTGTCTCAAATGGTATGCCATGGCCCTACAAGAAAATATAAGTTACGAGCTGCTGCAAAATCCACAGATTATTTTTATCTTATTTTTTAGATTTAAATGGTAAATGGACTCAACTTATATAGCGCTTTTCTACCCTTATCAGGCCCTAAGCGCTTTACAGTAAGGAACTACTCACCCACTCTCCAATACGTCCCCTGGCAATAAGGCGAGTCTCCATGTAGCCTCGGTTAAAACCAACAGGTTCGATTTTAGCAGAGTCTCCGCATGGTCTCCGAGAGGTCAATGAGGTCTCAAGCAGCTGTGGCAATAGTACGAACACTATTTGTTGTTCTCAACCTGTGATGTCCCTGCAATGTCTCCGAGACCTGTCGGATACCAAGGAGATCTCAAAGAGTCAAATGGAGTCTCTTTGACATCTCCTTGGTATCCGACAGGTCTCAGAGACATTGCAGTAACGTCACAGAAGTGTCTCACAGGTTGAGGACAACAAATAGTATTTGCGACACAACTGCTTACACAACCGCAGAGACCAGGGGAGAGTCTCGAGTCTCCAACTAATCTCCAGGCCGGTGAGATAGGCGACATAGTGGTAGAACTCGAGCCCTAATAAACCAGTCTTGATGCTTAGGTTTATATTTTCATGTCTCTTCGTTCTGTCTATTGCAAGAAATAAAACATTCTTTATATTTTCAGTAGAAAACCAATATAGTGATCCATTACGGACACAAGGAGCAAATCATCATTTCATCCTGTTCGCCCACCTGCGGAGCACATTTGAAGATCTTATTACCAATTCTCACACAGTTTGACATCGGCAAAGCAAGGTGACTTGTTCCAGTGAAAGAGGAGTTTTAATCGCGCTGCTGCTGCTGTTGACGTCATCGCGAACGGGGCAAGGGCGGCCAAAGGGCTGCAAATCAACAGGCCGCCGCGGGTAAAATGTATAAGCCATGTGCCAAAGCTGAGGAGCAGCGCGGAATTACAGATGTGACAGGGACAATATGCTGAGTGCAGATCAAAAAAATCACATGAAATGGCCATCCTGTATAATACAATCCTTCAGTTTGCCTCATATTCAGATCAATGTGTTTTGTAATCAGTGACAAACTCCCAGCTATGATTCATGTATACTGTTGATCTTATACTGATCTTAAAAGCTACGTAGGCTGGGCTTACTTTTAGGGAACAGGATTACATATAAATGTATATAAAGACTAGCCCTGACGTGAGCGTCTTTGGCTCAGCAGTGCTACAAAGCGGGTCATCAACTTGTTGGTGGGTTAACCCTGTGGTTTATCTGTGGTGACACCAAGGAGACAGTTCATCGATAAACCGGACTACATCATAGATCTACGCTTTAAACTCATGAATACAGTATGTCACGCAACTGGCACACAAACTGGCACACAAAGAAGCACAGTCCAATGAGTCCAGTAAGTGTTGGTTAATATTAATTCTATCCTATGTGTTTTCAGCTGCCAAGAGAGATTTTTTAACAAGCCCAAGTCAAAGAATTGTGTCGAGATGCTGACACGCCATGTTAACCTTGTTGATTCGTCTACGTTTCTTTCTAGTCTGTAACAACAACAAAAAGCCTAGCAAGGCTCACTGATGCTAATCTACACTCCCTCTGCAAGATGATAATTAGAGCTTGTGAGAAAAGGCAACACAATTGGAACATTGACGTGCCTGCGGAAGCATCAAAGCTCGGCAAAATTATGGCAGTCGATATCATAACAAGAGATTGGGAAAGTCGTGGGAAATGGCTGCATTGATTGGTTCCCGGGGATAAAATCTGCTTGCTAAAACTTGGATTTTTTCATACTTAACACACTAAGTTTGTTGTCTTACCAGATTTCCATAATTTAGAGTGTGTCAACATATGCGTTTTGTGTTGGCAATGAAGAAATTCAGGCCTGTTCTCATTCTCACAATATCTTTCGCGTTCTTTACTTGTCAACTATCATGTGTCTGAATTGCCGCTTCACTGCTAAGTTCACTTCAGTGCAGTCCTTTAGGGTCATGAATAATGATTGCTTTCAGTGTTGTAGTTCTTGGCACAGTTGACAATTACTTGGCATTGTTCTGCACATTATGGGCATGCAGTGTAGACGAAATTAGCAACAGAAATATATGACTCTGCAAACTACCATGGCTCATTGAGACATTAAGGTGAAATCTCTCTCCTCTCTTGCGATGGCATTCACTCGGCTGCAGCAATAAAATATGTAGTGGCATGTAAAACAGTTGTGGCATTGTTGTGTTGACAGCTGGGAGCGCGGCAGACACAGCGGGGGGAGGCAGGGAGCTCTTCCATTCGAAGCCCTTGCCTCCAGTCACCAGGTATACTCTTCAAATGCTCCGCTGAACGCTTTGAAAGTTGCAGGAGTTCTGCGGCGCCGACTCGCAAACAAATGGAAATGAGCATCAACGCAGCCGCATACTAATCACCGCTGTGTGGCATCTCAGAAGTCAATGGGGATTTTTTTTTTTTTTTTTAAAGAGGATGAACTACACTAGAGAGTTGGAACAGTGCTCTCTGGCAGTGAGATTATGCTGAGTAGTTCATTCAAAGATCACGCCTGGTGAGAAATTGGCCATAAATTGCAATGTAGGCTCTCGTCTCGCATTAACGCAAACTTGGATTTGACGTGATGCAGTGCCCCCCGCTACTTTTGCAAATATGATCAAATGAGGATGTAAGAAATGTAAACGTTGCACATTTTTCGTACAATTACTGTTTGAAGCAATGAATTAGACTTTTTGTTTATTGTTTTTTTTTACCACTTTGTTACTTACAGCCCCAATAAAAAATTAAAAATAAGATGTTTCTTTTTATCATCAGGTGGCGATAGTGAGCTACAATTCCCACCTCCTCTCCTCACCCGACGTGCCCCTCACTTCCCTTTCCAAACACTGCTCTGTTGTATATTATCTGAACCTTGAGGACCGAACTTACTGTGTCGCCATGGGAAACTGTGTCTCAGACCGAATGGCATTGACCTGTGGGGTTCCCCAGGGGTCGATTCTGGGGCCCCTCTTGTTCAATGTGTACATGCTTCCTTTGGGTCAATTACTATCCAATAACAATGTGTCTATGTTTCTATGTCATGTTATACAAATCTACTTTTCGGGGCGACGGTGGTGCAGAGAGTAGAGCGGGTCGTCTTGTGACCAGAGGGTCGGCGGTTCGAATCCCACAGGTGCCCACTGTCGTTGTGTCCTTGGGCAAGACACTTCACCCACCTCGCCTCCAGTGTCTGCGTACACTGGTGTATGAATGAGTGTGTGAATGGGTGACTGGTTCCTTGATGTAAACCGCTTTGAGTGCCTAAAGCAGGTAGAAAGGCGCTATATAAAATGTGACCATGTGACCATTTACTTTTTACAGCTTATTACTACATGCAATGTTGTTCTCTCATCACTTGCACATCTTTGAGTAAGCTTTGAAAGAATCTTGGAGCATCTTGAAATTCTTCCTCACCTCTCCATCGACCTTGCTAATTTAATTGAATCCTTTCATCAAAAAAAAAAAAACAGCTTCACTACAGCAACACGGGCCACACAGTCTTTTGATATCTGTCTTTATTGAAACTGCTGCACAGTGAAAGGGAGCAAGAGAACGAATGGGTGGGAGGGGCTTACAATGAGATCGTAAATCAGGAAGTAAAACTAACTCATTTGTTTCAGCTGCTTTTCTAATTGAAAGATAAAGATGTGTTTGAGATGACCGAATACTTGGGAAAAAAGCACAATACCCACTTTAATATTTTATACACATTTACTTAGTATGTCTGTTACAAGATTTTTATTTTCATTTTTAAAACAACACTTTAAAAAGAACAGAAAAAAAGAAATAAATCCATCCAGCGGCACCTCTATATTTAGCATTTCAGAACAATGCTCCCCCGATTATATTAAGTAAATTCCTTCTGAGATCAAGGAAGAGCCCACAGCGGGAATCCTTCTTTAAATTCAGCTCCAAAGTGGGGACTATTAATCGCCATTCTATCCCACGGCTTATCCACGGCACCGACCCGTGACGCAACCGGGCGAGACGTCTCGGAAATATCGACTAGTGCAAAAAGGGGAGTTCATGTTTGATATGAGAAATGCATGATGGGAGAATTGGAGGGCGCTGATGGATCTTTATTAGACCGATCAATTTTTCAAACGCAGAGGGGAAAGGGGGGGAAATGCGCGTCACTACAACATGCCCCCGGGCCTGGAGTGTAGCGCGGATAAGGCCCGGGGGTTACGCTCGTCTACGTGAACAGCTTTTAAAATGTGAGCTTTTGTAATCAGAGGTGAGCCTTGATGAAGTAATAATGCTGAACTGGTGTGACAGGTTTGAAGAGGGATGGATGTTTTGAGTGACGCAGATGGCTTTTGGTCGAGTGTGAAGATGCGGTGATTGCTAATTATTTACCATTCCTGTTTGTATGAGTTTTAGTTGAACCTCAAAGCAAATAATTGTTTATGTTAACATGTATTCTGGACACCTACTTGTCTCTTTCATAGTAAAAACTGTACAGTGAGTAGGGATGCACCGATCCCATACTGATATCAGATCCGATAATGGAAATAAATAAGATATCGGGTATCGGCTACAATATCCGATACTGAACCAATACTTGTTTTGGCTCTCACCACTTTAAAAACACAACTTTTACTAAATCTAAGTAATTATAGGCATCTATTCCTCATTATGAAGGGCAGAACCTGGGGAATTCAATCGCTGAATTAGTTTTTCCTCCACAATTGTATTTTTGATCGGCTAGCAACAGTGTGCTAAATGCTAGCAGCAGAATGATAATGTCAGCTTGTTTGTTTATTGGTTTATTTGGTCGTGCATGTTAATGAACAAGCCACACCAGATTGTAGCTTGGGCTAATTTTCATCCGTCGCCCCCCCCCCTTGCGCACTGTCAAACACACTCTCATTCATTCTAGCCTATTGTACATGTTTTTAGTGGTAGGGGAAACCGGAGTATCTGGAGGAAACCTACACAAACACGGGGAGAACATGCAAACTTAACACAGAAAGGCCCCGTCCAGGTGGGAATCGTGCCCGGACCTTCTAGCTGTGAAGCACGAGCACTAACCGCTGTGCTATCGTGCCGCTAATCAAAGCTGGGGCAGAAACTATGATTAGATCACTATATTTGTTATGTACAGTGGGGCAAAAAAGTATTTGGCCGAAATCCAATAGGAAGATCAGATCAGTTTATGTGAGTTGTGTAACCTAAATAGTGTGTCATATACCTGAGGATATTTAGTGCAGAAAAGTCCAGTAATTCATGTTTAATGTAAACATTACAGTTACATTACAGTGTATTAATAAATAGCCTATAGTCGATAATTGATAACATCTCGTTTGGAAGAAAGATCAGACTTTATTGTTCTCGCACTGAAGAAAAGAGAACCATTCACTATTTCACTTAGAGAAAGTCACTTTTAAGAAAGCCTCTTGGTATCGATTAATATCGGATGTCGGCAGATACTCAAACTCCACTATCTGCACCGGAAACAAAAAGCTGGATCGGTGCATTTCTAACTGTGAGGTAAACATTAGTGCATTAGCTGGCTCGTGGCATAATGTTTGTATACACACAATCGACAAAAATTGGATTTGAATACGCTACTTTCACAGCATTACAGATAAATAGAAACACAAGGCAGTAAATGGCAGTAAACAACTAACAGCAGGTGGCCATTTGAATAAACAACTCAGCCGTTTCGCGTTGTTGCCCGACATGGAGTCTGTGTCTTCCATTCGCGCTGTGAGCCTTCCCAATGGAACCAACCTGTCTGCTTCTAACTCTGACCTATGCGCTGGTTTTGTGGAGTAGAACAGAGAGAGGGAGTGTGTCTGGGTTCAGGGCTTCCTGTAGCTGAGGTGAAAGTGTTAGGGCTCCCCGGGAAGGTATTATTTAGTGGGGTCTACACAGTCCGCTTTATACCGAACACTGCTGGTGTGTGTTGCCCTTTAGAGCTTTATTAAAATTGGATTATGATATACATACAGACAACAGGAAGACTGGGATTTCAAACATAGCCGATGCACAAGATGGCATTTCATTTCGGTGAAGTTTAGTGCTTATGGTTAAGGGCTGCTTTAGTGTCCTCTCTAGGGATAGTTGTCCTCTGTGATTGACCCTATCCTTCAGTACTGCCAGGGGAGCCTGTCGGGAACACTGCAGCGTCCATCGTCAAGATCTTGAGACAGGTTCAGAGTCGTGCTGGAGGATAAGTCTATTGCACAGTCAGCTCAGAATCAGAATAGCTTTGCCATTGAAAGGTACATTCATAATTCGAATTTGCTTTGGTGCGACACAAACTAGTCATAAGATAAAGCTGGAACGCCACATCGGCCAAATCTCCTGTACCTTACCTGACAAAACATCCCAAGACAACAGCGATTTTTCATTACATTCAACTTTGTATGTGCAGGCGAGCAAAGAACTGATGTGGCCCCATCTACACGGCACCGTAACCCCATTACTAGAAAGCTCCTACTTTGTCTCGAGGCTGAGCAAACATTGCGGACCTGTGTTGTTTTTGCCGCTCCAGAGTCTGCGAGGGCACTCAGGCAGGTTAAGTAACACGTCCTCCCTCTCCCCACCCCCCCGCCCCGCCACCACTCACCTGCGTTCACCCGGACACAGATGACCAGTCATGACCAGCCTTTCGCGGATAGAAATGTCAACTCTCGTAAAGTACCCTCCGTCTCTCCTACCTCCTTGTCTCCTCTCCTCTTTCCTTGTCATGCACAGCACACACACACACCCTCTCTCTCGCATGCCTGTACACACCAGAAGACACGTCGGAAGGAGCCTGTTTGCCCTCGCCTCCCACAAGGAAGGTTAGACAAGGCATGTCATAACCGCGCTTGTCAGTTAGCGGCTAACTGTGCTTGTCGGCGAGCCTGCCCGTGCTCATTAGACAATCCTCCGAGGGTGCAGAGGGCCGGCCTACACAGCCCCACAAAACATGCCAGGGAGGAGCATGTTTTTGTCTCCGCCGAGCTTCATCTAGAACAGACGTAGACAAAGGTTTTAATCCGGCTTCTGTACTTGTTTGTTCTTTTATTGCTTACGCTCGTCCTCTCACCTCAGTTGGTTTTATCTGCAAAAGAAAGCGATGTCTTAGCAGTGACCTGAATAGATTCATTTGAGCAGGAAGGGGATTTACATTGTTATTAGCACCACTCATCTTTATTCTAAAAATCCACTCTCAACATGTCTGTATATTGAGTATTAGTGTCAACAAATCTATTTATATCAACCAGCTCTCTGCTCGCTAACGGTATTTGTCTGGACCTAAGATGTGTCTCAGAATTTTACCAAAAAGGCAAAGAAATGATTTGAGCTGTGAAGCACTTTGGTTAAGGAGAATCCTGACCTTAGACATAACTGGCCCCAACTGACAAATCCTTTTCAAGTCAAGATCACAAGGATGACAATAGTCAACCAGCATATTCGAGAGTAGCTTTTGAGAATAAAGATGGTTACTATCAGCAAGGTCAGCCCCTTGAGTCTTACATTATCCGCTAAACTCAGATTTGTTGGTACAGTTGTGTATTGTGTTAACAAATAATGCAAAAACACTCTTGAAATACAAACCTTTTACTGCAAATTATCATATTCCATCAATACACCTTAACCCTTTTAAAATAATACTGAAATACTGTTAAGTTCACCTTTTTAGATCTGAAACATTTCCTAGTGCTCCCTGCTAAGTGCTCGCGTACCGCTCAGGGTCCCGTACACCTGGTTGGGAAACACTAGATCGATATACTGCATGTTTAGCTTGTTTCTAAAAGCACTTTGCTCATTGCCTCTTGAAATGATCAAAAAACAAACGAAAACCCTCTAAAATAACAAAAAATTGCACGCTGATTTAACAAGTGAATTTCTCCATTGTGAGATCAATAGAGGATTATCTTATCTTACACAAACAGAAATGATACAGTATTGAGGAAAAAATGCAGACATTGAAGAAATATTTATAGTGTGTCATTTGTTAATATGGTAAAAGGTAAACACTTTACATGATGACCCGGTAACTGCTAAGTAATTACCTATTAATTACAGTAGTAACTACTAGTATATATCACAAAAGTGGTAGTTCTTGGTAGTAAAGTAGTAGTTAAAAGTAATCAGCCCAGTAACAGCTAGGTAATTGTCTAGTAATTACTAGTAATACATGTCAGTTAAAGTGTAGGGTTAGGGTTACGCATTACCTAGCAGTTATTGTAATAATTACTTTAATTACCAAGAACTTCCACTTTTATTGATATTTATTACTAGTAGTTACTACTGTAATTACTAGGTAGTTACCTTGCAGTTACGGGGTCGTCATGTAAAGTGTTACCGTAAAAGTTCCTGAGTATGAAGCTGGGTGATTTGCCTGTAACAGACATGGGGAGGACATAGTCCAAAAAACCCAGATGAATTGAAGCACTGACCTTCTTGCTGTGAGGCAGAAATGCTTACTGGTACTTGAGCCATGACACCGTGTACAATCCGGGAATGCTCTTACCTGGAAATGTGAAGCGTGAGGTAAAAGTCTCCTCCCACGTAAGTACAATCCCTTGGTGATAGATCGCGAGCTTCAGACGGCGCTGCCGCCTTGTTAGATATGGAAGCCGTAGGAGGATTTCTGCAAGCAGACATCCCCAAATGTCATATTAGTCAAAAACATGTTAATTCCAATTTTGTATTGCGTCACTAATAATTTGGCTAAATTATTTCATCTGTATGTTGTGCTTGCATATGACAATAATGCTACACTGCTTAAGTGTAACTTTAATCACAGCAGTCCATCTCTGTCTATCCTTGAGTTGTACATGATCAAATTCAGACCCTTTTCTTGATGTAGTGTTGACTTGCATCTCATATCGTATTTGAACATTGATCTATTTAGTGTAATGGTACATTTATGATCAGAAACAGAGCCTTGCTTAAATTGCAATATACTAATATTTGACTCACAATAAGAATAACCGTTTGACGAAAAAAGCTTGGATTGGTATTGTACTTTACAGTCTTGGTTGTACACCTTCTCAATATACTTGCCATCATTTGACATCACCAATCATTCATAAACATTCAAAAATAGGCAAAGTGGGCGAAGTGTCTTGGGCAACGACACTACAACAGTTAACAGTCCTGCTCGTGTTCCCAATATGTGAAGAGGAAAAGCTAGGGTGAATGTTGACAATGGTTTTTATCTATAGTATTTCATGTTTGCTCGTCCATTCAATTTAGACTATTATCAACATACGTAATCACTTAGCAGGCAGAGGTTAAATGTAAAACAACCTAGCGGCCCGGTTGAGGGACTTGATCCACCATTTGTGGCCCCAAAGTCTCCATTATCGCTTTACTCAAATGGTTAAAGCTCACTCCAAATTACAGCCACTTAGTTCTCATAACTTTGATATTTGATATTGTACCAATTGCCTTATTCGTCTTGTGTGCCTTGGTGAGTTTCCACTGGGAGCTCCATAATGAGATGATTTTTTTTTGGGCGTAAATATTGCATTATCTTGCAAACAACAAACGATAATGTTACATCCTAAACACTTGGCGTCCGTCGTGGATCCGCTACATTGCATTAATCTGTCATAACATTGCACTGCTTCGATTGCCTTTCTGCTACCTCTGAGCAACATAAAACTTCTACGCTCAATCACTTTTTGAAAGCTCTCCGCGATTATGCTTTGACCCTAAATATTTACCTCCCAAATGATAGCGCTTAATTATGATATCTCTGTGAAGCGCTTGTAATTCGTTAATTGCCTTCTTGCTGCGCGCCTGGGTGATTCGGAGAGCTTCCACGTGGGAGCTCGCTTATCCGCATTGTTTCGCTGCTAAAAGACCCTCTTCAGCTGCAAAAAACTCTCATCTATTTGGAAGGAAGAAAAGAGGCAGACCCCCGTTATTAACGCCGGAAAGTTGGCGCGGATTCATTGCATTTGAGCGCGGTATATTTGCACCCCGATTTACCCTTCCGTCAAATTATGGGGGAAGAATGGGCGAGGAGCGATTACGGATGGACGCGGCGCGCCGGGATCGAGAGGAAATGAGTAACTTGGGGGGTGAGCCCTTAATTTGGACACGAGAGCTGCTACGCTAATGGAGGCTGCAAATGAGCAAATTAGCCTCACAATTTTGGTGATTAACAACTCAACAGGCAGAAGGAACTCGGCACAATGGCGCCATCCCGGCTCACGAATCTTCCGCGGCGAGGAGATAATGCTTTGGGTAAACCAGGGCTAATTGAGATTCAGTGGAAGATTTACAGATAACCAGGAAAAAATTAGGGGCTGGAGCAAAATGTCCTAAAATGACTTCACTGAGTTTTTAAAGGGGGGTATTATGCTTTTTCAATCACATAGCACCAGTCTATAGCATACTACAATGATGACGTAACCTTCTGTTGGTCTGTATATGCAGTAAATTAAAATAACTGCCTTAAATAAAATTGCTCTCTCAAAATGGCTGTACTGAACGTCTTGAAATAGGCCTCTGTCTCTTTAAGAAGCTTTCCGACACGCCCCTTCAGCACACTGCTGTGGCATCTAAACAACAACACTGTGCGGGGAGGGGCCTCTGCTGAGCTGAGGAGCAGTGGTGTTGTTTAGTGTTGTTTAGATGCCACAGCAGTGTGCTGAAGGGGGCGTGTCGGAAAGCTTCTTAAAGAGACAGAGGCCTATTTCAAGACGTCCAGTACAGCCATTTTGAGAGAGCAATTTTATTCAAGGCAGTTATTTTAATTTACTGCATATACAGACCAACAGAAGGTTACGTCATCATTGTAGTATGCTATAGACTGGTGCTATGTGATTGAAAAAAGCATAATACCCCCTCTTTAACCGCCACGTGCTGTTGTTCCTCAATCAAGAGTTTAGTTTTGTTTCAATTGTGTGCAACGGATTCGTTTTAGAATTTAGGCTGGCACGGAGAGGGCATGCAAACTCTACACGTGGAGGCTCCCCGTGGCTCATGAACCGAACCCAGGACACTTCTGCTGTGAGGAACTCCGAGCCAGAGCAAGTCATAGTTTCGACACTGTATCGTATGTCAGACTTGGTTATTTGCTTTAAACATTCCCTTATAGCTAAGGTGTTTGCTTCTTCTGCCGTGGCCATTATAGTTGTCCCTTTGAGGACATAGTTCTTATATAAAAAAAGGCACTTTCTGCTCTTAGATAGTGGGCGGGAAAAAAAACAACCAGAGAGAAAAATAAAAGGCTAGAGAGTGCAGTTTAAAGTGCTGACTCCGAAGATGTATAGTAACTCGCCTGAGCTTTTCCGTGAGCTTCTGTCATCAAGAAATCACGGAGGAAATATACTTTTATGGCTGTAAACTGTTGCAGTATTGCCACAACAATTTGGCGAGGTACAGTTGTTGATCCCGGAACATCCATTTTGATTGCGACGGGGACGCTCTAATGCTCGGGTTTGTGATTGCGGACGGTGCAAAGAAAAGATAAGTGCAGGCTAAGAAAGTCGCCGGGAGATGTTATGTTTTGCCTGAGAGGCTTTCAGAATTTGCGAGCAACCTGAGAGGACCCGCTTTTAAACTTCAGAAGTTAGTGAACTGGCATAAGCAACACTTTCCATAAGACTTTCAAAGTGGGTTTTCTGGCACACCATGTACTGTAGATACATAAGCTACGTTGATGAAGTGTTTTTTTTCTTCCTTCTTTACATAAACAACCTCCGTATCTGTGGCCAAACACTCTAACCCAGGGGTGCCCAAAGTGGGGCCTGCGGGCCAAATTTGGCCCGCCGGAACAATTCCATTGGTTCGCCAGAGAGTGACCTACTTTTGCGCATCTAGTTAATACCAACTATCTCCCATTCATTCTCATGGTAAATATGGATGCAGTACACTTTTGGCCACCAGCGTCAAATTGGGGGCGCTGTTTCACTCCTTTCATAAAGTTAAGGAAACACTGCTGTGGTGTCTGGGTGTTTATCAATCACAGAGCGTTGTAGCACATTAACTCCCAGTTTTCTAACTTTTATTGCAAAGGTTGTTGACATCAGCAAAGGGACATGTTAAAAATTGACTTATAAAAGAATTGATGCTGAACTGACATTTTCAAAATATGGCATTTTCTTTGAGTTAATGAATGAATGAGGTAAAGTCACTGTAGGTACTGTAGATACAGGTGTTGCTGTTGTTTACATTTTTGCACTATATTGCTACAATTGTTCTGTTCTACTAAAACTAGGCTTTTGCCATAGTTAACATCTGTTTAATGTAGCATGTTATTTGCATAGATAGAATCAAATGCAAATGTATAGGCTACCAACAAATAAAATAAAGTAACTATTATTATTTGCAGTTATATGTGCTTAACGCTTCACATCACCATGTTCGGCCCGCGACCCACAGGCACTTGTTCATTTTGGCCCTCGGAGACAAAGGTTTGGGCACCCCTGCTCTAACCACTGAGCAACTGTCTATACAATAATTGTAAAATAAGTAAATACATTTTGCTTACGTCTCTCTCTTTGCTGATCTCAGCAATAGATCAGCCTCACAGGATTATGCGTGGAACAATGATCCAAGCTTTCTCTGCACTGCCAATGAGGAAGGATTTCGGCTCCAAGCAGGAGGAAAGACGAATTGTTTAATTACTCAATTGATTCTAGGGTTTCTGGTAGGTTTTCACTTTCCTAATGGTACCGATCGCAATGATTACACATAATGTTCCATCCAGAAAATCTACCAGAGACCCTAAAAAACAATTACTTTCAGTATTTTCCCTCAATTAAATTATTGGGTCACGGCTTGTCACATAGTCCCGGAGCCATACTGTACTGGATTAGAGTATGCAGGGGGTGTCATAAAGAAACAATCAATGTTATAATAATGCACTCAAAAAAACTCAATTTTGCAGGTTATGTCTCCGTTAAAGTAATTCATTACATCAGAGTTCTCTAATTCACCCAGCCGTCACCCCCATCGCCTTCCCTCCCCCTGACAGCGGAAAGCGGAGCGGTGTTGACAGGCCACACTCGTCCGCCCCGCCTCGGCTGCATGGCTAATGGACTTAATCTATGTTGGAAAGGTCGAGTCGGGGAAGATTATGGCCTAGTCTAGTGCTGAGCGGCTGACCTTATCAGCGCTAATGCGGCAGCGCGATCCGTGTTGTCACTCGCCACGTCCCGGGAGCAGACCGTGGGCGCGCGGAATGAGGCCAGAGGTGCCCGGTTCAAAAGATCGTCTCCACATTTTGTACACAGCGCTGACCCCGGGACGTACGTATGACGAGGGCAGATGCTATTATAGGTCAACACGGTTACACTGGAAGTCATTAGAAGAGGGTTTGTATAAAATGGGAGAGGGTCATGCAGCCAAGGTCCTTAATGAGATCCAGGAATAACCTATGCGTTACATAAGGCATAAGTGGCCCAGTGGGAATATGTTAGGCCTTTTTTTTTTTTTGCAATTATGTAGATATGAGGGTTTAATAGGAAAACCCTAACGCATAAAATTGCGGGAATATAGTTTAAGCTAAAAAATAAATGTCAATAGCGGTAAGAGATTTGCAAATTGATTCCTGTTGCATAATTTATTGTTGTGTCCTTACATAAACCTGCCTTCTTTTTATGAGTTCGGGTTTTATGATCCAGTCAAATCAGTCTTCCCAAACACAGATGTGTTGTGGTCGAGAAATGAAAAATGCATTACTATTACAGTATGTTGGTGTATAATGGGCCTATCCCACCGGTCTGGAGACAAGCTGGAGACTCTCCGAGATGTCTCCGAGACGTCCCCTGGAGATAAGGTGAGTCTCCAGGTAGTCTTGGTGATAACGAACATGTCGTCACCCTTCGCGGAGAACGAGCCGCAGCTTCCAAACGTGTCCTGATAGACGAAGGATTGATCATGGATTTTGCATGAAAAGATGAGGCTGACAGATGGAGTATTGATGGAATAAACTGCATCAGTGACTCGTATGGCGAGGCGTCCGCTAGTGCAAAGGTAAGCATTCCCAGTACGTGTTATTAAACTTAATTTGGTGGGAAATTCACTGCATTTTGGCATGCTTGGATTGACTTGTGTGGCGTTATTTTTGGGATAGTTTATCAGTTTGGGTTGGCTATATCCACTTCTCTGCTGACAAAATCTAGTAATGATGAATCAATATATAACTGGGGCACTGATTAGTTGTAAATGGGTTGCGTAGATGTCTCTGTGACTTCTCTGCCAGACGCTGCAGTCTTTCTCAGCTCTCCTCCGGTGACATACAGTAGGCCCGCAAGACGTTCTTCCTCCTCTTTTAGCAATCAGGTGGCATGGTGATTGGGCGGAATCTTTTCTTCCTGTTGAAACAAGACAAAATTCATTGGGGATTGAGTGTTTTATCCAAGGACACAACGGCAGTTCATGGATGCGTATAGGTGCTTAGTCCACTTCCAAACTGCAATTACCAACTACCGTCTATTCCCAAGACCCATCCCTTTCAATTCCTTCTCATCCCCACCCCATCTCTAATCTGAACACACATTATTCCCACCCCATCTCTAATCTGAACACACATTATTTTCCCCCATTGCATCCGGAAAGTACCTGGGTTTCAGCCTTATAAGGAAAACAGGAACGCACGGCATATGAAAATAAATCAGTGGAAAGATTTGCCGGGGATGAAATGGTTCCCCAAGCGCCGAGGGTCCGTGGCGAGACAGAAAATAATGCAGTCACACCAATTGTACCGCGCCTCCGGATTTCCCCCCTCACCCCCTCCCCGTTCGCCTGGATGTGATTCATGCGTCACAAAGCGCCAACCCACATTTCCACTACATCAGCACGCGCCGCGCATGCATTTAGCTCATTTCTTAGACGCCACCTGTGACTTGCCCGCCCGATGAACAGCCTTAGAGGAAGACGAGCAAATGTATTTTATTCATTTATTTATTTCTTTTTTTCTTCTTCCTTTTTTCCACGCACATTGCTGGTGGAGGGAATATTGTTCGGCTTCCCGGTGAGGATCTGAATGGAAAAGTCTCGCCCCAATCCATCTCCTCCTCCTCTGTGCCGGCTGTGACAAAGCAATTCATGATTTTTCTCCATGACGACCGAGACTCCTGTGCCTTTCAGAATTGAAATCAGAAAGAACTTTTTGGATGACAAAAAAACCAAGAAAAAACGTGGGGTTCGGAGTGTGCCTGACAGAGCCATCATACAAATGCATGTCGCTAAGTTCGACCCGTCAGCCGGAGTAACGCGGAACAGATTGTGATTTGTTGCTAGTGAAAATGTGTGGTTTTTTTATTCAGTCTGCCTCCAATCTTCGGTCCCATGCTGCAAAGCTACAAATGATGGTGGAAAGATCAACAGTTTAACCTTTTGCCGTTGCTGTGTAATTTGGGGCAATCTCACAACAATAACCAGTCAATGGACAATGTCCCAAAAGGCAATTACAAAGTAGTTAATAAATGACTCAACATAGGGGCATTTTATATTTTCAGGTACTTGGGAACCATTTCAAATCCATCTTGTTGGTTGTTCAATCATTGTTCAAAGTTTCCTACCTTCTGATTCAACATGGCCTCTGTCCTCTTTTTGCTCCACATCAAAATCGATTCTGATGCATGTCCAGGTCTTCGGATGTAGCTACTGTACTGTCGGACATCAGCGCTAGAATCAGAATCTAATATCCGTGAAGCTCCTATGATATGTTTTAATCCTCGGTGTTCTGCAAAGAAGCTGTATGATTGCCCAAAACAGGCATAATTCAAAACACAACGAACTGACCATGTAAGATGTATTAAAGAGGGGGTTTTATGCTTTTTTTCAATCACATAGCACCAGTCTATAGCATACTACAATGATGACGTAACCTTCTGTTGGTCTGTATATGCAGTAAATTTAAATAACTGCCTTGAATAAAATTGCTCTCTCAAAATGGCTGTACTGAACGTCTTGAAATAGGCCTCTGTCTCTTTAAGAAGCTTTCCGACACGCCCCCTTCAGCACACTGCTGTGGCATCTAAACAACACTACGGGGAGGGGGCTCTGCTGAGCTGAGGAGCAGTGGTTGGTGGCTTGGCTGGTGACAAAAGGTCCAGAGGCGTCTCCAGGAGGTGGGGGCGTTCCTAGGAGGACTGAGGCATAGCTACACCTAAAATGGCTGCCGTCTAAGTTTTTACTGATTACTCAAAAATATGGGAATGAGCCAAGGCAACACTCCAGGCATGTGTTTAATGAGGGAATGACATAATAACATGATATAAAGCTTGAAAAAGTCGATTTTACATAATACCCCCTCTTTAACATAAAAGTCACATACTGTATAGTTGTTCTCTGTAGATACAGATACCATGTATTTTCCAAGTACCTAAATCAATTAATTGATCACCAACAACCAATCAATCTGGTACCATATAGAAGCCATTGCCAAAGACCGGGACATTGCGGCCCCCTTATTGATCTGTCCCGGTGTCCCCCAATAATAATTGACTCTATTCAAAGGCTTTTGCTATTATTGTACAGCTGGAATTACATGGCAAAAGTCTACAATAGCTAAATACTGATTTAAAGTGCTACATTTGAGCAAATACATATTCATGTCCTTTCAAAATCAGTGGTTTTTCCATGTACTTGGTTTGGAAACTCTGAGGCCCCCCAGAGGGCCCCGGACCCCATTTTTGGAACCACTGCCATATAGTAATATTTGAATAAAAAGTACCCACAGATGGGTTTGTGGCAAATGCAATTTCCAACCCTAGAGCAGTTTACATTTTGGCTTTAGAGGGTCTTAAAGCAGAGAAAGTATTTATGTAATCTCTTTGGTCTTTAAAGTGAAAGCAAAACTTTGAAAAACGAAATATGGATCCACACAGCTTGTTCGCTCCCATTTTGGACTTCCAATCAGCCCTTCATCAAACGTGCACATTTTTATTTCATTTTTTCATCGAAGCTCTCATGAATGTAGTTTCGATTTTTCTTTTCTTTTTTTTTTTTTTGTATGAAAGCAGAACATTTTCAGAATTTCTTTAAATCAGCCATGCGCTCTTGGGTTTATGTCTTTTACGGGCTGTTTTAGTTCAGACCTTATGGTAAAGGGCCAGAACTTCGAGCCCCAGTTTCAGAATTGACTCAGATTGAAAAATAAAAAGGGTCAATCTTTGTATACACTGTGGGTAAACTTCTGTCTTAAACTGTAGGGCAGCGGTGTGTCCTCTCCCCGTCCCTCCCCCCCGCTCTAATTGCCCTGACGCGTGTCGGCCCAGAGTCGGAACAACGGCGCCGTTAATGAGACGGCACTCACTGCCTTACACCGGGGTCTCGCCTCAACCCCGGTGTCATAACGGCAATTACCACCTGCCACGCTCGTGCCGGGACAGCTGGCAGTCTCCGCGGGCCGCCCCTCCCTCCTCCTCCTCCTCCTCGCACTCGCAGATCAGCCGTGTTCCCATCGCCGACGCGCCTGTTTACATCTCGTTTTCGGGGATCAGCGAAGGTGTCTCTTCTGGAGTGGGGCATATGGGCCGTGAGTGGGAGTGGCAGTGACAGGATGGTGCTGAGTAGATCACTGCGGTTTTAGAGTTCTGTCTCATTTATGTGTCTTTTCCCCCTTGTCTTGTAGGTGTTATATTGGTGAATTGTGGGGAAAGACTTTGACATATTGTGACATATCTTGGTCGTTTTCTCATGTTGACACGGAGGAAGTAGAGCTCAGAATTCTATGGTACAATGTCGTTTACCAAAATGTACATGTTTGACCTGGTTTATGGCTAAATCTCTGTAATACTGGGCCTATTCACACGAACCACAAACTGGCATGAAGTTCAATGTTTTCCAAAATGTGGTGGAATCATTTAAAGGGGGGGGGTATTATGTAAAATCGACTTTTTCAAGCTTTATATCATGTTATTATGTCATTCCCTCATTAAACACATGCCTGGAGTGTTGCCTTGGCTCATTCACATATTTTTGAGTAATCAGTAAAAACTTAGACGGCAGCCATTTTAGGTGTAGCTATGCCTCAGTCCTCCTAGGAACGCCCCCACCTCCTGGAGACGCCTCTGGACCTTGACCTTTTGTCACCAGCCAAGCCACCGACCACTGCTCCTCAGCTCAGCAGAGCCCCCTCCCCGCACAGTAGTGTTGTTTAGATGCCACAGCAGTGTGCTGAGGGGGGCGTGTCGGAAAGCTTCTTAAAGAGACAGAGGCCTATTTCAAGAGACAGAGCAATTTTATTCAAGGCAGTTATTTTAATTTACTGCATATACAGACCAACAGAAGGTTGCGTCATCATTGTAGTATGCTATAGACTGGTGCTATGTGATTGAAAAAAGCATAATACCCCCTCTTTAAAGGGACTAGGATTTTCTGTTTGTTTCGTCATTAATGTATTGTAAACTCAGCCATCTGGGAAAAACTCTGTCCATCTAATTACAAAGCATTTGCATCAATTTCATGAACTTTCAGGCACATTTTCTAACACTTCTGTGACAGTGACCCTAAAACGTGACCCTGCCAAGTTGTGAAATTGGCATTTAAACTTGATCCCTGTGAAGAATTGGGATGCGACAAATGTGTTAGGAAAGTTAGGAATGACTTTCAACTAACATTAATTCAGTTGCGTCCTCTTTTTAGGACCTTTAAAGAGACTAGATGGGAATTGTAATTTTTCTACTCGCTACTGCCACCTCAGGTCTTACGCGTAACTGCAGTCTCTATGTTAAGCACGTGCATGACGATGGAGATAGTTGGTATTTCGGGCTGAAATACACATGCTTAAAGGATCTGTATCATGCTATTTTAGCCATTCCAAAGTAAAGTATAGGCATTTATATGATATATTGTACCTCTATCACTATGGAGTACTCATTTTTGAGAGAAATATAAGTATTTTGGGGGGTATTTTCCCTACCCGGAAGACAAGACGCTTCGATTCAGTTAACTCCGCCCCTCTCTCCGCTCATTCCACATTCACAGTATTATAAATATAAATATCGCTGCAAAAAGTGAAGTTACTTCACATAATGCAGTTATAAGGAGTTGACATGTGCAACACAGTTTCATAAATGGCTAACACACGTTTTGATTGACTCACCGCTCAGTCTGGCCTCCCCATGAGATCGCGTTGGTTATAAAAGTTAATCCACTTTGATTCTGGCCAAGGTTCACCAAGCATCCATCAGGTTGGTTGATATAGTAGCTAGCTTAATCCCAGAAAGAAATTCCAACTTCTGGCGAGTGCACTCTTCTTTAGGAAGGTTGAATAGTCCTGTTCCTCTCGTAGCCAAACGCGCATCCGTGGCATTATCGTTCGGTAAGAAAAAAGAACAGGCGGTGTCCAGAGTAGGTTAGAAAGAGCTCAGTCTTCAAAAACAACACTTCTGCTCCGATCCATGGCTCCTCCAGCCGTGGGTGCGCTTGATTAGCGTCGTGGGACAGCACAGACGCGTCGGAGAGTTGCTGTTTTTATTGTTTTTTTTGTTTTTTTTTCAAAAAAATAAAAAAAATAAAAATAAAGCTGTTTTATAAATAAAAATCAGGCCGTAAGGCATTACATTACAGACGTAGAGCACTTCTGTTCTGCTGTGACGACACAACTGAACAGCTCAGTCGTTTACCAGGAGAGGGTGGAGCAGCTGCTCAGAGAGCAGGATTCAGGAGGATTACTTAGAACTGCGTGAATGAAGCCAAAAACCGCTCTGGGGGTGTTTTTGATAAGGAAATAGCATAACAGCATGGCTAAAAACTCCAAAAAGTCGATTTTGCATGATATAGGACCTTTAAAGGGACTAGATACAAGTTGGTCATTTTATACTCACTACTGCCACCTCAGGTCTTATGTTTATGTTTTATGTTTATTTGGTCGGGACAGTGCAAGTTAATGAACAAGCCACACCGGATTGTAGCCTTGGGCTAATTTCCATCCGTCGTCCCCCATGCACACTCTCAAACACACTCTCATTCATCCTGACCTATTGTACATGTTTTTAGTGGTAGGGGAAACCGGAGTACCCGGAGGAAACCTACGCAGACACGGGGAGAGCATGCAAACTCCACACAGAAAGGCCCCGGCCTTGGTGGGAATCGAACCGGGACCTTCTAGCTGTGAAGCACGAGCGCTAACTGCTGTACTACCGTGCCGTCTTACGCGTAACTGCAGTCTCTATATTAAGCTCGGCCATTTGGACCCGAAATGGCAACTTTTTAAATGGCAGTGCAAGATTTTAGAGGCAGTTGTGGTGAATAGGTCTGGGCTCATTGTACACATTAGGATATTGCATGTAGTAGGAGGAAAAATACATCATTTTAACATTTTTAAACTCCGTATAGTCCCTTTAAAGGAACAGGCCACCATTTTTCCACACTGAGATATGTTTTTTACCTTGCTTAGAGTCTGGTCTTTGTGCGTGCCCGTGGTCACTTCTAACTTCACCCCATTTGGAGCCATAGGAATATACTGGGAGAGGCCAAATGCTAATAACATCTTTGGTCTTTTTGCGTTACTGAGCGCACGCACAAAGACCAGACAGGTATGCATCACCTCGTCTAAGCTCAGGTAAGAACATATATCAGTATGGAAAAACAGTGGCCTGTTCCTAACACAGAGACTGCAGTTATGCATATGGATGTTTGAGTGACAGTGCAGACTTTTCGCAGTTGTGGTGAATAGCTCTGGGCTCATTGTACACATTAAAGGGGGGTATTATGTGAAAATCAACTTTTTCAAGCTTTATATCATGTTATTATGTCATTCCCTCATTAAACACATGCCTGGAGTGTTGCCTTGGCTCATTCACATATTTTTGAGTAATCAGTAAAAATTTAGACGGCAGCCATTTTAGGTGTAGCTATGCCTCAGTCCTCCTAGGAACGCCCCCACCTCCTGGAGACGCCTCTGGACCTTTCGTCACCAGCCAAGCCACCAACCACTGCTCCTCAGCTCAGCAGAGCCCCCTCCCCGCACAGTAGTGTAGTTTAGATGCCACAGCAGTGTGCTGAAGGGGGCGTGTCGGAAAGCTTCTTAAAGAGACAAGAGGCCTATTTCAAGACGTTCAGTACAGCCATTTTGAGAGAGCAATTTTATTCAAGGCAGTTATTTTAATTTACTGCATATACAGACCAACAGAAGGTTACGTCATCATTGTAGTATGCTATAGACTGGTGCTATGTGATTGAAAAAAGCATAATACCCCTCTTTAAAGGATCTGTATCATGCTATTTTAGCCATTCCAAAGTAAAGTATAGGCATATATATGATATATTGTACCTCTATCACTATGGAGTACTCATTTTTGAGAGAAATATAAGTATTTTTGGGGGGTATTTTCCCTACCCGGAAGATAAGACGCTTCGATTCAGTTAACTCCGCCCCTCTCTCTGCTCATTCCACATTTGCAGTATTATAAATATAAATATCGCTGCAAAAAGTGAAGTTACTTCACATAATGCAGTTATAAGGAGTTGACATGTGCAAAGCAGTTTCATAAATGGCTAACACACACGCTAACACACACGCTAACACACACGCTAACATGCGTTTTGATTGACTCACCGCTCAGTTTGGACTCCCATGAGATCGCGTTGGTTATAAAAGTTATAAAGTTAATCCACTTTGATTCTGGCCAAGGTTCACCAAGCATCCATCAGGTTGGTTGATATAGTAGCTAGCTTAATCCCGGAAAGAAATTCCAACTTCTGGCGAGTGCACTCTTCTTTAGGAAGGTTGAATAGTCCTGTTCCTCTCGTAGCCAAACGCGCATCCGTGGCATTATCGGTAAGAAAAAGAACAGGCGGTGTCCAGAGTAGGTTAGAAAGAGCTCAGTCTTCAAAACAACACTTATGCTCGGATCCATGGCTCCTCCAGCCGTGGGTGCGCTTGATTAGCGTCGTGGGACAGCACAGACGCTTCGGAGGGTTGCTGTTTTTTTTTTTTTTTTTTTTTTTTTTTTTTTTTTTTTTTAAAAAAAAAAAAAAAAAAAAGCTGTTTTATAAATAAAAATCAGGCCGTAAGGCATTACATTACAGACGTAGAGCACTTCCGTTCCGCTGTGACGACACAACTGAACAGCTCAGTCGTTTACCAGGAGAGGGTGGAGCAGCTGCTCAGAGAGCAGGATTCAGGAGGATTACTTAGAACTGCGTGAATTAAGCCAAAAACCGCTCTGGGGGTGTTTTTGATAAGGAAATAGCATAACAACATGGCTAAAAGCTCCAAAAAGTCAATTTTGCATGATATAGGACCTTTAAGATATTGCTGGAGCATGTAGGGGGTGGAAATATTTTAACATTCTTAAATTCTGTCTAGTCCCTTTTAAGAACACAGAGGAAAAAAAATCTCCCACTCACAGTCAAAATGTTTTCAAGTGCAGTGTTGTTTGCCTGATGGAGGCCTCGTTGCCTAAACATTGCACGTGTACTGTAAGTCCATTCTCACCTTTTGCAAGTTCGACTGTGTGTGCGGGAGATTTTTCCAAGAATACAAGCGCGACCTCTCCTACGCACCTGCGGGAAGGAAAAAAAGATGTGCTAAGTGCCTGCTCTCAGCTAATTGTTCAGCTGAAAGGACTTAAAGGCACAAGATCAACATGGCAACAAAGAATGACAAGGCTCGACATTTGTGCGTTTATTTGTTTGGTTTTTAGGGCGTACTTTTGCGTGATGTAGCTATTTGAATGGGTTTCGCTCAGTGAGATATGCAAGGCTGTATTTTGTGTGGGAGATTGGATTGACACAATTCTGTCGGGGAAAATAGGTTTGATGTGGCCACTTCAGTAGCGTTTCCCAACCTGTATTGTCTTTGTAACGTCTAAGCTATTTGGCATTCATACTGGGTATCAGGGTGTGCTGGGGATTCGGTAGAAGCCACAGAAATCATACAAGACATGTAAAAATATCAAAAGTTATACGATCCAGTTCTTATTTTCAGCTTTCGGGCAGAGGTGATATCAGCAGTAGGAGATCAAAAAAGATAGGAAGATTGACAGACAGACGGACAAACAGATCATAAAAAAAAGTAGCCGAAGCGCGGCGTTATGCATGCCAACGTGCTCTCACTCGCTCTTGTTTCAGGCCAGTGCCATTTCCGCTGCTTTAGGGATAATGGGCAGCCGCTGCGAGGGAAATGGAAAATGCAGTTTGGCTGAAATGAGTTTAGCCGCGGCCTCTTCGCGCACACAGGAGGATTTCAGCGCCGCGGACAGTTCAGTGATTCGGAGCGGATGGGCACAGGCTTGTGAGGAGGAGAGGGAGGTGAGATGGGGTGAGATTGTGCTATTCCATATATCTATTACTGCAAAGCGTATACCGTTTGTATATTTTAAAGAGGGGGTATTATGCTTTTTTTCAATCGCATAGCACCAGTCTATAGCATACTACAATGATGACGTAACCTTCTGTTGGTCTGTATATGCAGGAAATTAAAATAACTGCCTTGAATAAAATTGCTCTCTCAAAATGGCTGTACTGAACGTCTTGAAATAGGCCTCTGTCTCTTTAAGAAGCTTTCCGACACGCCCCCTTCAGCACACTGCTGTGGCATCTAAACAACACTACTGTGCGGGGAGGGGGCTCTGCTGAGCTGAGGAGCAGTGGTTGGTGGCTTGGCTGGTGACGAAAGGTCCAGAGGCGTCTCCAGGAGGTGGGGGCGTTCCTAGGAGGACTGAGGCATAGCTACACCTAAAATGGCTGCCGTCTAAGTTTTTACTGATTGCTCAAAAATATGTGAATGAGCCAAGGCAACACTCCAGGCATGTGTTTAATGAGGGAATGACATAATAACATGATATAAAGCTTGAAAAAGTCGATTTGACATAATACCCCCCTTTAACAATGCAAAAGTCTTATCCTCATCCAAAACACAGCTGTATTTGTCTTTTGTTTCATCCATTTATGTGTCTGTATTTTTTTTTTTTAAGAGATCATTTCCGTGCCCAAATGATCTTACACTTCTAGTTTGTAGCCCCTTTCACCCCTTCTGTGCCAGCAGAGTATGAATCCATCCGTTTTGTATCCTCATATAGGGTTACACTATCTATGTACTTATTTGAAAATGCGTTGACATTCTGTATTCAAAGCTTTTGGAGACAAACATGCAGCATCATAAATGGATAAATGGTTTCCACATTTGCAAAGGGAAGAAATGGAGAAGCTGGTTCTGCTGAGGTTGACTGTAGATAGCTGAAATACTGGAAAGAGAGTGTATTTAGCACAGGACTAACACAGAGGTGACATAAAACAAAGAATCAAACACAGAGGACTAATTACTTTGTAGGGACAAAGAATTCCCTTACCTTAGACATAAAGATGCATGGATTTACAA
Organism: Neogobius melanostomus; assembly: GCA_007210695.1. Classification (NCBI taxonomy): domain Eukaryota; kingdom Metazoa; phylum Chordata; class Actinopteri; order Gobiiformes; family Gobiidae; genus Neogobius; species Neogobius melanostomus. The sequence goes on along the minus strand of VHKM01000010.1, from coordinate 2,773,169 downwards.
AAGCACAACTCCACCATGTGCACTGCCTGACAACAAAATGATAATAAGTCACCGCCTGTATTCAGCTGTAATAATCTAGATTCAGCAACACTATGTAAGGGAACATCCTGAATGACCAGGTTATTCTATCAATGGATTTAATCTTCTTTCTTCTGATGGCACGGGCGTATTCCAAGATGACAATGCCAGGAATCATGGGGCTCACATTGAGAAAGAGTGGGAGCACGAGGCATCATTTTCACACGTGGATCGGCCGCCACAGAGTCCAGAACTTAAAGGGGTATTTCGGGATTTTTTACATAGGGCCTAATTTCCTAGTTATCCAGAGTGTTGTTGATGTCTGGAGATATTTTTTTTATTAAATTCATGCAGTTCTTATATTTGAAGAGCTTAGTGGCGCTAGGCTAGGGCAAGGCTAAAGCATTTCTATGGTATCAGTTAGCCTGCATTAAAAACAGTCTGACCCACTCCACAGTGCACCTGAGGTAAATCACTTATAACACCAGACTAACCATATACATGTCTGTGTTAATAGAATAATTATAACCATTTTGCGTTTAAAATAACTTATATTTGAGCAGCATCAGCTTCGTGGCTGTAAGCTAACGCAGCGGCGGAGTGATCTGCGAGAAAATAGTCCCTCAAAATGCGGTAAATCATGTGATACAAGGTCAGTTATATTTCAAAAATTATTTTATTAACACATTTATATTGGTAGTCTGGTGTTATAAGTGATTTGCCTCAGGTGCACTGTGGAGTGGGTCAGACTGTTTTTATGCAGGCTAACTGATACCATAGAAATGCTTTAGCCTTGCCCTAGCCTAGCGCCACTAGACTCTTCAAATATAAGAACTGCATGAATTTAAGAAAAAATATCTCCAGACATCAACAACTCTGGATAACTAGGAAATGAGGCCCAATGTCAAAAATCCTGAAATATCCCTGTGCTGGAAAAGGTTTTGCGCAGTGGTCACACTCTCCCAGTATCAATACAAGATTTTGGTGAAAAATGAACACAATGCTGGATCTTTTGACGTTGCAGAAGCTTCTTGAAACAATACCACGGAGAATGTGCGCTGTAATCAAAGCTAAAGTTGCTACAACCAAATAATAAAGCGTGTGACCTTTTCTGTGGCCACTTCCAGACAGCGTATGTTTCAAGAGGGAGCAACAGTATGGTTAGAATCTCGGGAAAAGTTAGTTTTGCACAATGCCTTTGATAAACACACAGACACACACACAAGCACACAAACACCATTTATTTTACAAGGGCAACGCTCGGTCTTCCACCCGAGAGACGAGCTCACATATGTATGAATCAGAAGTCAAGATAATCCTTAGTGGACACTCTGACTGTAGAGGACAAAACAAAGACTACCCTCTCAGGAGACGTCCCAGGATGCTTTCTGGCCCCACCTGCCTTAACTAATTGTGCACACGCCACTTTGGATCAGCTCTGCATGCACGTCAGCCCCACAATGGCTCCAGTCGGATTCCGAGCAATATTCTCCGGCACTATGGAGTGGCCTTTAGCGATGCCACCGGCAATCTTCTCCCCCTCCTCCCCTTTAGGACAGAGCACGAGAGCGGGTGAGAGCGCGGCCCGGGTAGATAAGGAAGCACCATGGGGACAGGGGGGGAGGTAAAGGGGTGCGGAAGGAAGGCGCGTGGGGCGGTACGGGTACGCTTCTTACCTGCCTTCACAAAGGAGCGCTTTCCCCAGGATGACAGCTGAGGTCAGACAAGAGACCAGGCACAAAAGCCCTCCGGCATTCTCCCCACGCGCGCTGCCCGTCAAAGGCAGAGCGCGGGAATAAACACAAACATGAAGGAAAAAGAGCAGAAACGTACAAATAAGCCAAGGCCAGGGGAGTGTACGGGGCGGGAGAGGATTTTAACGCAAGCAGCGCAAAGGGTCAGCTTAAACGGTCGGTTGGGAAAGTTTATGTTGGAAAATCCAGATTCATTTCACACGTTCATGAGCCTTAACATTTAAGAGAGGAGTGAAGTATTAACCGCTGAACCACTACAAGGATGACAAGTATTTGAGAACGTGTGTGTAGATCTAGATCGCTGGGTTTTAAATCTAAGACCCTTAAAGACAGGATATTTCGTTGTTTGCAAAAGGATATTCAACAGCCGACAAAACTGCAGATCTTTGCAGTTGCTAGTTAAATCATTCAAAGTGTAACTTATCTGCAACTGTGCTCTGTTTTTTTTGCCAAAACACACTATGTCCTCTCTTTACAATTTTAAAATGGACACGGTAACACTTTATAATAACTACACCCTATTTAACCTCAATAAATGACACTAAGTTAACACTTAATTCATTATGAACAATTCATTAGTTAAATGTGACTAACACTTAACTACTACAATGAATAAGTGAAGTATGTGAAGAACTATTCATTATAAGTTGTTATTATACGGCCCTTCACAATGCAAGTAGAACGCTCCATTGATTTGAATGTGATTTCCCAACGTTCTACCGGTCATTATTTTTTGATAGAAGACCTCTGAAAAAAATAATGAGCGCTGCCAATGGCAACGGAGTTCGTGCTTGTAATACAGGTCTTTCATATCACTCCGCAAGTAGTAGTAGCGGACACTATCTCTGTCCCTGTCCCTGCGAGAGAAGTTGGAAGTCCGACTTTCAATTTACCCAGAGATTCACCACCATTCCTCCTCTCCAACCGCACCTTAAACTAAGTAGCTAAGCTAGCAATAAGTAGCTAGCTGTGCTGCTACTAGCCTAGCCAGACTGTCTGGAATCAACAAACGTTGCCAAGCAACGCGCAAACTTTGGGAACTATTTGCCGCGGAAATCATTAAATAAACCTTTCTGCCTTCATAAAAGTGTATGAAGTTTATTTGTGTGTGTACAGTTGGCAAACAGCCGTATAATAAGCGGGATAATGTACAGAACGCCGGTCATTATCGGGAAAATAAGTACCTTCAGGGCGAAACAAGACCTCTCCGCTGCGCGACGGGGTCCAGTTCGCCCTGTCGGTACTTATTTTCCCGATAATGACCGGCGTTCTATACATTATCCCTTACGTATTAACTGTAGTAGTTGAGTCACACTTAACTAATGAATTGTTCACAATGAATTAAGTTTTAATTCATCATTAATTAAGGCTTAATGAGGTGTAGTTATTCTAAAGTGTTACTCTTAATTTATAATAACAATAATAATCGGTTTTACATAGCGCGTTTTATAATCCGACCAGGCCCTTCCCTGCTTTGGGATTGGGCATAGCAAAGGTGGTAAGGTAAATGAAACTGAAAACAACTTTTGTAACATACATTATTAGAAATTATTGAGATAGACAAATATGCGTTTGGGGAATCAAAACAGCAGGGCACGTCTTGACACTAAAGACATTTCAGGTTTCATCCAAATTCTTCAGAGCCCAAAGTTTTGCGACAGGAGGTTGGCCACCCTGTTGGAAAGTGAATGGAATCGCTCCAAGTCACACTTCCCCAAGCAAATAATTAAAAAAAAACTCAATCATTCAGGTAGACAGCCGTTTGTGTTGAAGCAGGTCCAGCACTTTTGATTCACCAAACTCATAAACCTCTAGAATGCTTTTCATGAGGGGAATTTATAACATAACATGCTTTTCAACTCTGCAATTATAACTTCCCTCATAATTCGGGCCAGTGCAGGACACAAACAGGTGCGTTCTAGCGGCTTCTGCACCGCGCCCGTCAAAGGGAAATGAAAACAGTAGCCGGCCTTAATAAGCCCGAATGCAGAAATAGTTTTGCCTTTCCGAAGAGAGAGAGAGAGAGAGAGAGTGAGAGAGAGAGGGGACAGAAGGGAGATGAAGGAAGACAACACAAGCGCACCAAAGAGTCGCGAACTGTTTCCATAATGGCTGACTCCATTAGCCACCATATGGGGACTGAGCGGCGGAGTTTGATGAAACCACAACCCAATGTCCCTAAATGAGTTTCTGTGAAGCCACCAAAGCGCCGTGCTTCTTCAAGTTTTTGTTGATTTTTTTTTTTTCTTCTTCTTTTTTTATGAATTGGTTTCCATATGCCTCCTTTTCATGGCTGGTGGAACACGTAAATAGAGTTAGTGGCAGCGGGGCCAGGGCACAGCGGCGGTTACCTTGAATTTAAAATGGTTGAATACAAAAAAAGAAAAGTGACTTTGCCATTCTTCTCAGTTCTGACGGTGTCTGGCAGGTCGAATGCAGAGCGGTGGGAAAGTATCAAGAATGTTTGCAAAAGGTTACAATTTAAGCATTTCATAATGAAACGCACAGAGCTCAGGGAACCATACCCTGAAAACTTCGGTCAGGCGGTTGCGATATAATGAGAAGAAAAACGGAAACTCTGCTGCAGACTTGAAAGTTGCCAATTTTGAACTGTGTTGGGGAAAAGAAATTAGGCCTTTCCTTATATGTTATATATGACTCAGAACCAGTGAGAAAAGTCCCCAAACTAAACTTGGTCCGATCAGGAAATGCGTGAAAGTGAGTGAAAACCGATCAACACAGGATTAATAGTCACAATTCAAGTCATTTAAACTAGGGCTGAACGATATGGACAAAATTTCATGTCTCGATATTCACGCCAGATATCTCGATATCGATACGATATAACCATGGGTTAGGTGAAAACGAAGTAATTTTCAGAAAAATAAAACATAATAACAAAGAGTTCAGTTTTATTGATGAAAATCTATATCGTTTATATCTTGCTTTTTTCAATTTTAATGTTTTGAATGTTCATATCTCGATATCAATACGATAACGATATATCGTTGCTTGTTCGATATTAATATCTTGAATGTTCATATATCGATAAGATAACGATATATCTTTCAGCCCTAATTTAAACCCATCCTTGATATTTAGTTTTTGAAGTGTAACACGCAAAAAATGTCATTGCGCCCAGTACGTTGCCACCCCTTTCCAAAAAGTACAATACAAATGTAACTTTTCTAGATTCAGTTGACACTCTCCAAGCCTGGTTGCGACAGGAAGGTTATTTTTGACTCCGGGATTCAAAATACCTCTATGATGCCTTTGCGAATCCGTTGATGAATACAGGTTGCCAGTGTGGCGACAGGGTGGCGGCAGCGTGTTAATTGTTTTCTTAACAAGGTTTTATGGCACCCTCTCTGCCATATGCATGTATATATAGTCTTCTGTGACTTCCCCAGATGTTGCCATGTACAGTGACAGCTTGAAGACAGCTCATGTATGACGGAACCATATGCTTGAATGTACTTTAACATATGCCTGCAATACAAAAACGGACCAGTTGACAAAGCATAGAGCACTTACGTCTGCGCTTGAATGTGGTGTTCAGTAACGCTGCTCGATTTAAAAGTGTATTGGGCTTTTTTGCATAATGTAAGTGTAAGGAATTGGTTAATATCGTACCGTAAAGGGGGTCAGCACACTAGTAGTTCATATTCTTTCTACCATCAACCTAAAACATGTACACAAGCTAATCATCCAGCAAGGTCCTACAATAACCTCCAATGATAAGGTAAATATCTATCTTGAAGGGACAAAAATGGCATGTTGCTTTAAAGTGGTTACTCACCATTTGAAAGGTCACTGGTTACAACTTGCAAAATTTTAAAACAATAATTTTTCTTATTATTATATTTTTTTTTTTGGACAAATGCTGAATTATGAATATAGTTTTCTACCCAATAAACATATAAAGACATGGAGAGGAGCAGAGTAGTTCAACAACCCATAAATACATAAATAACGGAGAATCTGAGCATGGCGCAGATGGTAAAGCGGGTCGTCTCATGATCAGATTCAGTCCTTAGTCAAGACACTTGACCCTCCTTGCCTCCAGTCATTGCGTACATTGGTGTATGAATGGGTGAGTGGATCCTTGCTGTAAAACGCTTTGAGTGCCTATATGTAGCGCTATGTAAGTTGAGACCATTTACCATGCTTCATGTTAGCTACATGATAATGTTAGCTATGACTGCCATTTTTTTCGCTTCTACGGAACAATCTGCTGTGAAAAAACATCCACCCGATTTAGACTTGACTTTATTTGTGTGTGATAAATAAGTTTATATTCTGCCAGAAAACAGCTAAAAAGAGTGAAAATTGTGTTTCCAAAACATTCTTTCTTCCGCCTCGGTGAGGCCACGCCTCCTTGTATGACGCGGTGCTGACTGTATCTATGTCTGCGATGTCAATCTTTTGTTATTCTTATGAATTGTTCGTCATACCATTTCCATCTATATTTAAATGGGATCTGCATAACCTCGATTGCAAACAGAGTTTTCGCAGACGACGGAAGTTGACCATAAATGGGTTTGTTCTCTGTCAAACAGCCTTGGATACTGTTGGGCCCCCTAGTGGAATTTTGCTCAAGGCCCCAGAAAGGCTAGCACCTGCTCTGATTGTGAAAATGAAATTGTGTCAATACATTATGTAGCTCTAGTGCTCAAACTGTCCCACGACAAAACACGTAGACTAGTCTCGGTTTTATTGGTTTTATTTATATATACAGAACATGCCAAAAGTCTGGAAACACTTTTTTTTATGTATTGGTTATTCTTCTATTTTAAGACTATTTACTTTGTAGATTCTCACTGAAGGCATTCAACTATGATGAACATATATGGAATTATGTTTTAAAAAGAACAAAGGTGAAGTAGATTCTTTTTAAAGCCGCCTTTTGCTTTGATTACTGCTTCATGCACTTTGAGATTCTCTCATTTGCTTCACAATGCCGCTGGAAATGCCAAGAATAAAAGTTAAAAGCAATTTTGAAGAATTTAGAATATAAAACATATGTTGAGTTATTTCACCCGTTTTTATTTCCTATATAATCCCTTGTGTCCGTTCATAGTTTAATGGCTTCAATGAGAATCGCACAATGTAAATAATGTTGAAAATAAAGAAAAGCCAAAACATGAAAAGTGTTTCCAAACTTTTGACCTGTACTTTACCTATTGGTTCCCCTTGCCTTTGTTTAAGTTTACCCTCTGATGATTGTTCATTCCATCAACCCCCCTCCCCAATGGCAGTACCTCAAAAAAGGCAGTGCGCGAAGAGGCCCCTTTCAAATCCACGCTATCGGCCGGGTGGCTCACATTGCCCTCAAACGTCAGGGCTGTGATTGAAATCCCTCCGTCCGGGAATGGCTTCTGCTGCTGCCTCTCCAGGATTCATGACAGCGGATGAAGGACAGTGGGAGTGGGGAAACGCTATTGTGTGTCAGCTTGTCCCGGCAGAACGGAGGCGCTCAGCCTGCACTTGTGGTCGGCGCACCGAGTGAGAATGAGGGAATATCAACTGACAGACGGGGACCATAACCGTACATCCTTGCGACTTGAAGGGCTAGCGTTTCAGGAGGACAGCTTCGAGCGGCGTGCAATTGATATAATGCGAGGTCTCGGATGCCACTCGTACACGGTAATACCACGGCGCGTGTATCAATACTCGGGCCGTGTCAGAAACCGCTCCCTCGTCTCTCCCCGGACACTCAATCACTAGATAGCGCTGAACATTATATTCAACTTGTAGTGAACAAATAGGAAAGCAAGTCTGGCTGGGTCTTTGTGTCGTTCCTCGCAGGAGATCAAGATGGCGCCCATGAGTTACTTGCTTCTTTCCTTCGGATGCCTTCCAGTCTTCTTCTCTGTAAAGGTTTATTTATCGAGATTCAAGCACTCGGTTGTTTCGCTTCTATAGTATCTTCAGCAGCTTCTTCTTGCTCTTGTAGTTAAATGTCTCTGTATAGATTTGAATCATGTCTAGAAAACAAACACTTGGATTGTGTTTCTTGCTGCAAACAGTGCAACGTGAAACCATTCCAAATGTTGAATATTTCTCTATATGTTTTTGTCATAATAGGCTTTAATTTGAATTTATTTGAATTTATTAATGGAAAACCCCTTGAGATGCAGCATCTCGTTTTCAAGGGGGACCAAAACATTTAAACATTGAACACAATACAGGACAACACAGGACAAGTTACATACCAAACAGTTACAGACAAACATTAAAGACAATTTTGCTCAGATCCCACTCCAGATCACACAACCATCTCAGAAATTACAATATTTTACAATAGAAAAACAAATAAAGCTAAAAAATAAAAAATAAAGATGAAAATGTTATTAATGTTATTCCAACCAAGAGTACACTACAAACAGTGGCATTCAGTTTTTAAATAAACAAAAAGAGACATTTTGAAGGGACCAAAGGTTGATAAAGACCTCAGTGATACAGGCAGATGATTCCAATCAAAGGGAGCCCTAAAGGAGAAGGACCTCCTGGCCAACTCTTTATGCACACTAGGAACAGTAAATGTAGGATATTGAGAGTATCTAAGAGGGTAGACTGAAGTATAAGGGACAAGAAAACATTTCAAGTATGGTGGTAAATTAAAATAAATACACTTGAAAATGAATAGAAACCAGTGGTACTGCCGTCGTTTCTCAGGTTGTAGCCAGTTAAGCTGAATGTATAAATTACAGTGATGAGTTCTATATGGGCAACTTAAAATGAATCTACAAAGAGTGTTGAACAAAACATTAAGAGGTTTAAGATGTATATCATAAGTATTAAAATAAACAATGTCCGCATAGTCAATAATTGGTCAAATAAGGTAATGATTATATGAAACTGTATTGATTGTAATTTGTGCTTTGAGGTTGATTTGAATTGGGCGGACATTTCACTGCGTCATTGTCCTTACTCGTGGAGTCCACTGGGGGCAGTGTGTTAGGAGTCAGATGGCGCAGACGCAGAAGAAGTGTCAACAAGGAGACGCCTACTTCCTATGTTTATAAAAGGCCAACCCACGGGCCTTCTTTCTCTTCTCTCTCGTCCCCTCCTGGCTGGTCAACATGGGTCCCTGGGGACAGCTGCATAACTTTTGTTTAGTCTGTAAATTCAGGGAATAAATAATGATTTTGATTTTAATAGAACGAGTCTCCATCTTCTCTCCATTTTAAAGAACACATTAAACTAAAATCCTGGGAAGTTGCTCATGATTTGGTATAGGCAATGATCAGACCAAGACAAAGTGTCCAGGCTTCATAGAACAAAACCTTCCGAAGCTCCTCTGTCTGTAAAGACCGTAGAAGGCACACATTATACTAAATATGCCTTTCACTAGCTCCAACAATAAGTTCTTTAATTAGCTCTTTAAGGTCATGATTGTGGAGTCATTACATCTCCATAGTCGAGATGTAAAGCCCGCGACCATCTGCTTTCTCCAGTCCAAAACAGAATCCATACTGGGGAAAACAAATAAAAAGGGATTTTCGCACATTATACTGGAGTTCTCATAAAAGGAGTTTGCGAAATCTTTCAATTATTACGAAGCATTCACAACAGCTGTAGAGGTTTATTTGTGCAGCTTTTATGTAATGGCTCTCCCAGACTTTCCCCTTACCATTTTAAAGCCACACTAACAGCATTTCACCAGTACAAAAAGAAGAAATACAAGCATGTAGAAGAACTAAGTAACTTGTTTACCTTAATAAATCCTTTCCGTAGTCCCTCTGGGGTTAATGGGATGATTGGGGGGTCTTTCATCTCCCCTGGTGTCTCTGACCAGAAATCGCAATTGCAACATTACCTGCACCGGGTCGGAGGCCCCAATACACACTAATGGAATCACGAAGAAGAAGCTAACAGGCTAACTTTCAAAGCTAACTGCGGGCTAGCATCACATTAGCAGTGTTTACAGCCAAGTTTGAGTGAAAAAAAAAAATCTCCTTTTTGTAATTGGATGTACAATATCCCTCCCTTCCTTTGTCTTTTCTGTCAGCGTAGTATTTACTCTCACGGACAATTAATGAGTAAAAAAACGCCACATGCTACGACACCTGCAGTGGCGCTTATGGCCTCTAGGGGCATGAGTTACTTCGTTCTGCTTTAATGTCTTGTGTTTCTATTGGGAAGACATTCACAAACTTGACTCGTGACTTTATATCGTTGAGGTGTTTGTTGAGCTTTGTTTCTCTTTCCAAATGCACATCATCATCATCCATTTGGAACAATAACGTTTTATTTACACCATCAACTTACGCATCTTAAAATATACTTGTTTGACAATCAACACTTGAGGTGAAGCGTTCACTGTTAAGGGTGTAATCCCTTGTGTTTTTGAGGTAACTTTGATGGAAAAAATAGCATTTTCCTAAATTAGACCAAACATGTTTATTCAAGTGGAGCTAAGAATGCACAGCAAAGTAAAGTAGTATTCTGAAGGGAAGTAACAACTTCCGGAAAGTTGAAATAAGAAGCGATATTTTTGGCAAATTCCACATGGTACTTGCAATAAAATGCCACTCTGTCTTTGCGTTGAAGTACAAGTGAGTTCAATGATCCGATTCCTTTTAAAGACACTCTCAAGTCAAGGTGCTGATAATTGCTGTGGAAGTTTGTGTGCAAACAATGAAAGACAACTCATAGGAGAGGAAATAGGGATTGAAGGAAACGCTCAAAGGAGCAGGTGACACTTCACAGACTCCTAGACTCCTTCACTTCCCCTCACGAATGAGATTAGTTTTTGTCGACCATCTCCTTTGGCGATCAATCCCAGCCCGGGCCACATCCACACATGAGGCTGCTCCATTATGAGTGCAGTGTGTCCAGTAAAAGTTGTGTAATGGCAGAGTATGAAAGAAAAAGGGCTCTGGGCGGTCAATATACAGTAGATGGCCTAACAGTAAAGCCATAACAGAAGTTTAATACTGCACATTTTTCATGTTTGAAAATCTGAAAAAAGGGATGGCATATGTTGTGTTTTTTTCCCCATAACTAAATTGAGGCTGTAGTGTCTCAGCGCCCACTAAATACATTCTTGTCATGTCTAGAATCATAATTGTGGATCAAATTTAAACTTCACAAGCTCCTGGCCAGTCTTACTTTTGAAGCATCCAGTGTGCAACCTTCTTTGTCTTGAGCACCGTTTGGACATTTGATGTTTACTCCAACTATCTCAGCCTCCAACGTGCTGCTGAAAAACTTGTTCAGAATTAAACTTAAAATACTTTGAATTCATACACACTGGCTGACCCAAAACGAATTGGCCTAATATTTGGTTGGACCTTTACCTTTGATTACAGCCCACATGGAATTTGTTGAAATCTCAGGAAAGGCCATACCGTCTCACCAGCACTGTCTCAGGTCCTGACCGTGCCACGTCCAGACACACTGAGGGCCTGGGACGCTTTGGCCAATATGCCACACTGAGAGCCACACCAACTCCAGCCTGAAGAATCGAACTCACAAGACCTGACCATGCGGGTCAAGGCTTATCGGGGGAAGCTGAGTTTTGAACCAAAACGAGGAGCTGCTAATGGAAATGTGAAAGTGCCCGTTAGAAAAAAAGACCTTTGGACAGTCGGCCTTTACTGTCCAGGGTGTTAAACTCTGGAACTCCTTGTCTCCTGAGCTGAAACAGGACTTAGATCTGGGGGCTTTTAAAAATGAACTAAAGCGTATTTTAAAAAGAGATCAAGTGTGCAGTCATTTTTAGTTTGCGCTCAAATGCACATCCTTTGTGTAATGTCAGAATTAAGTAATGTTACTATAAATGTAATGTAATGTATTTTCTGTACTTTCTGTGTGCATTTGAAAAGCCCTTCTAGGGACGGACATTGCAAATTAGCCTTGGCTATAAATGTTGTAGTGTGGTACATGTTTATTGTTCACACACGTCCCTATCACATAAATGAATAAATAAGTAAAGAAAACTTGAACAGCCTAACATTTTAATGATGTTACCATCAATAAAATGTTTGCTTGCAATGCAATGTCAACATGTTGCCCTGTACTCTCCGTCTCCCGGAGAGTACAGAGAAAGGTTTATAATAAACATCAGCAATTAGTATGGCAGAAACACCCACCGAATGTAGAAAACATTTAGGGAAGCAGCAAAAGGTTGTCTTTATTAAAAAGCTAAAAAAAAATCCTTACATGAAAAGCGCTTTAGAACTAAATCCAGCAAAGAAAAAAAAAGAAAAATAGACACTCTTTGAGTCTACATCCTGAACAAGCTTCAGCAATGTCAAAAGATTAAGTGTTGCCTTCACTTTTCACCAATATTTTGTATCGATGATGGGAGAGTGTGACCACTGTGCAAAGCCTTCTCTAGCACATCCCAAAGATTCCCAATGGGGTTGACATCTGGACTCTGTGGCGGCCAATCTATGTGTGGAAATGTTGTCTGTTCAACTCTTTCACAATGTGAGACCGATAAATCCTGGCATTGTCATCTTGGAATACGCCCGTACCATCAGGGAAGAAGAAATCCATTGATGGAATGACCTGGTCATTCGGGAGGTTCAGCTGATCTCGTTCTTTGGCCACATGGTGTTGCTGAACCTAGACCAGACCAACAGCAGCAACACCCAGACCAGCACAGTTGGTTACAGGTCACTTAATTGTTTTGGTCGCAGTGTAAATTGATTAGTATCCTTTGAAACCTATTCAGTAATTGTATTTTCTTTGACATAACTCCAAGTCACCTACACAAACAAACAGGAATAGACAGAAATCCAGCTGCTTGAGCATCTTGCAGCTCCACACGTTGCCTTACCTTTTTTTTTGTCTACTCTATACAGTTTGTACATTACCAATTTAGAAAGTTTGGCAGTGTGAAAAAATAATGAAATGGGGGATTTGGAGAATTCTCTATCTTGAGTCTCCCCGCTCTCAATAAGCGGCGTAAACCTCCTGCCTTACCGTAATAAAAGCCAGTCTGATGGGGGCTCCGCGCAAAAAGTCCACAAAACAGCATGAGGCTCAACTCAAAGATCTCTCCGGCTTTCCAAATCGCGAGCGCACAAGTGGGCCTTTTCATCCACAAGTTAGGAAATCAAATATATTTTTGATTGCTGCAATTTCCCTTTCCCCTCCATCGCACAAAAAGAAAAGAAAAAACACTCTTCAAGCGTGTTCGGCGCCTTAGGCTGTGCTCATCAGGCTTTTGTTCGCAACGGAAAGAGATCAGTCCAGGTATCAAAGATTTATTATTTTAAGATCCTTTTTTTGTTGTTCCTCCGCTCATGTGGGAAGCGCGGGAATTTATTTTTCCAATAGCAGAGAGCTCCCAAGAGCGCAAAGCAAGGACAGTTTTCCAAATTGTATCTGTCGTATTCCCCCGTATCCCAGATCTACTGTTTTCTATCACCGCTCGTACTGGAGCAAACTATTTCATTTCTCACACAGAGCCCCAGTGGGTTGAGACTATTGTATTCTATAAAGTAATATGACTATTTTTTATATATAATTGCTTTGAGATCATTGTGAGTAATAGTGGTAGAAGTAGCAGCTCTACAATTGCAATATGAACGCATTTCATGTTGATCCAGGCCAATTAATGAGTTGTTATAAATAATCATAATTATGACTTACACTTGTACTGCACTTTACAAACCTGTGTTGACAAGTTTCTTAGAACTGACGGTGTTTGGCCACTAACACAAGAGGCTTTGTCAGCAACTAACACACTCTACAGGCCACCTTGTACCTTGTCCTTGGCTCTTCCATATTTTTTCTAAAAGCTCAACATGTTCGGTGGCCTGTGTTTGTGGGTCAAATCTTAAAGGGGAGGTATTATGTAAAATCGACTTTTCTTTTCCAAGCTTTATATCATGTTATTATGTCATTCCCTCATTAAACACATGCCTGGAGCGTTGCCTTGGCTCATTCACATATTTTTGAGTAATCAGTAAAAACTTAGACGGCAGCCATTTTAGGTGTAGCTATGCCTCAGTCCTCCTAGGAACGCCCCCACCTCCTGGAGACGCCTCTGGACCTTTCGTCACCAGCCAAGCCACAACCACTGCTCCTCAGCTCAGCAGAGCCCCCTCCCCGCACAGTAGTGTTGTTTAGATGCCACAGCAGTGTGCTGAAGGGGGCGTGTCGGAAAGCTTCTTAAAGAGACAGAGGCCTATTTCAAGACGTTCAGTACAGCCATTTTGAGAGAGCAATTTTATTCAAGGCAGTTTTAATTTACTGCATATACAGACCAACAGAAGGTTACGTCATCATTGTAGTATGCTATAGACTGGTGCTATGTGATTGAAAAAAGCATAATACCCCCTCTTTAAGTAATTTTGACTTGCCAAGTAGAGAAATCTGCCAATGGAATGAGAAAGAAAGAAAGATAGAAAGAAATAAACATATATTTCAAGCAAAATAAGTTTTTTCTTTTCTTCTTTATGTGCAAAAATACTTGGCAGATCATTTTACTTACCTACTAAAATGAAGGAAACTACTTATTTCAAGCAAAAATGACACATTTTTATATTAGATTTTGTAGTGTGACTAAATAAAACAATGCCTGATCCGTAACTGCACCGGACAATAATGTATTAAAAGTATGCCTCTTGGCTAATACCAAAGAAACTTGACCTTTTTGAAATGTGTCCTTTTTTTATTATCTGCTATTGTCTGCACTGTTGGAAGTGACACACAGTGAATGTTGTGATGTGTTTGTTTGTGCAATATCTGTTGGAGGTTGCAGTAATGAATTGCCCTTGAGGGATCAATAAAGTTTTCTGAATCTGAATCTGTGTAATTTAGGAGTGTATGCATGTATTGAGTAATTCTACACTTTTCTATAAAGTCAACTTCTGAACTAAGGTTTTGCACAATATTATGCCAATTTATTTTAAGCCACAAAAGCTTTTAGCAGCACCACTCGCACGCTCCCCTCAGAGATTTAGATTTCCAACTCCCGAGACCTCAAAGCAAGAACAATTTTCCACAGTGTGTCTTTTTCCCCCCTGTTATCTATCACCGCTCGTAGAGTAGCAAACAATTTCATTTTTCACTGGGACCCTGGGGAGTTAAGTCCACAGCATTTCCTGTTTATAACCTACTACTGCTTTTTTTTTTTTTTTGAAAGAAATCATTTTTATTAGAGATTAGGGCCAACCTGGCTGTTCGCCGTCTCCTCTCCGTCTAAGCTAGGTCAAAATCCATGCGAGCGGTACTTCACAGCTCACAGCATATGCATACCAATAGCATCCACTCTTCTAATCCCCTTTGGTACGGTAGATTATTCCCCCAAAAAAAACAGTTTGTTTTCATACTCGGATGTTGACTTTCCGGTAGCTTTTGTCATTGCAGATTTTCCAAGTTAGCGAGTGGCAAACGAGGCTGGCGAGCGGCGGATTTATGACGGGTAATGCACTTTATGAATGCTTATGAAAACGGCTTTTTATTGGCATCGCTTTCAAAGTGGCTTTTTTTTTTTTTTTCACGTCACAGTGTTCCTTAACAAGCGAAATAAAAGTCATAGCAGTCGGCGCATGAATAAACCATGCGAGCAAACACATCGGTTATGATTATGATTCATTCCGCGCGCTGTTTTATTGAATGGCCCCGATTTAGTTAATGATAGTAACAGCTGTATAATGTCCTGGATATGGTCCATTCATTTGACTTGTTTACTAGTCTAAGACACTGCCTTAAACAACAACACCAAACAATCCCTTAAACATTTAGAGAGGGGTATTATACTTTTTTCAATCACATAGCACCAGTCTATAGCATACTACAATGATGACGTAACCTTCTGTTGGTCTGTATATGCAGTAAATTAAAGGGCGACAGTGGCGCAGATGGTAGAGCGGGTCGTCTCATGATCGGAAGGTCGTGGGTTCGAATCCGCCTCCTGACCGTGCACATTGTCGTTGTGTCCTTGGCAAGGCACTTCACCCACATTGCCTCCAGTGTCTGCCAACACTGGTAGCCCCTAGGAGAGACCAACAGGCCCGGTTTGAACCGTGAGGCCGTCCTTCCGTGGACCCACCACCTACAGAAGGAGCCATGGGGGGCTGGTGCTATGTGATTGGGCAGCTCCGGCGGCTGCCCCCACGACCGGCAACGGATAAGTGGAAGAAAATGGATGGATGGAAAATGGCTGTACTGAACGTCTTGAAATAGGCCTCTGTCTCTTTAAGAAGCTTTCCGACACGCCCCCTTCAGCACACTGCTGTGGCATCTAAACAACACTACTGTGCGGGGAGGGGGCTCTGCTGAGCTGAGGAGCAGTGGTTGGTGGCTTGGCTGGTGACGAAAGGTCCAGAGGCGTCTCCAGGAGGTGGGGGCGTTCCTAGGAGGACTGAGGCATAGCTACACCTAAAATGGCTGCCGTCTAAGTTTTTACTGATTACTCAAAAATATGTGAATGAGCCAAGGCAACACTCCAGGCATGTGTTTAATGAGGGAATGACATAATAACATGATATAAAGCTTGAAAAGTCGATTTTACATAATACCCCCCTTTAAACATCGGGTCCTAAATGTATATAATAATTGGTTAGCTATGTGTGGAAGGCTTGCACTGGAGAAAATGCCATCTTCTCTTAGATAAAATGCTGAAAATGTGCTTTTGAGTAGGCTCGGACTGTCTGGAAATAAGATTGCCAATAGAACAAGCATTATTCCGCTTACAATTTGAGAAATGAACTGGTACACTTAAAAATAAGACACTAAACTCTTGAAATAAGACCAATAAAGGCAAAGGTAAGTAGGGCTGAAACAACTAATCGATTTAATCATTATAGTAATCGTTCCCTAGTAAACACAGACTCAAATAGAGCAAAAATGACATGACAATTATGTATTTTTGATGAAAAACCAATGGTTTTGTTTTTAAAGTTATAGGGTCTGTAGTGTTTTGTATATTGAAAATGTTCTGTCTTTGTCTCATCCAATCAGAAAGCAGAATTAGTCTCCAACAAACGTTCACTTTAAAGCCACACTGCTTAAAGAGGGGTATTATGTAAAATCGACTTTTTCAAGCTTTATATCATGTTATTATGTCATTCCCTCATTAAACACATGCCTGGAGTGTTGCCTGGCTCATTCACATATTTTGAGTAATCAGTAAAAACTTAAGACGGCAGCCATTTTAGGTGTAGCTATGCCTCAGTCCTCCTAGGAACGCCCCACCTCCTGGAGACGCCTCTGGACCTCTTGTCACCAGCCAAGCCACCAACCACTGCTCCTCAGCTCAGCAGAGCCCCTCCCCGCACAGTAGTGTTGTTTAGATGCCACAGCAGTGTGCTGAAGGGGCGTGTCGGAAAGCTTCTTAAAGAGACAGAGGCCTATTTCAAGACGTTCAGTACAGCCATTTTGAGAGAGCAATTTTATTCAAGGCAGTTATTTTAATTTACTGCATATACAGACCAACAGAAGGTTACGTCATCATTGTAGTATGCTATAGACTGGTGCTATGTGATTGAAAAAAGCATAATACCCCCTCTTTAACATTTTACCGAATAAATAATATTGAAATACGACAGATATTTTCATCGTTAAGAAAAACCTCATAAATACACAAACAAACATGTGCTTTTGCTGTGAGCGGCTCAGATCTCCTAAGGCATGACTCTAACTTTACGGGAGTGGGTACGACTCCAGCTCGTTTCCATGGAGATGTAACTGAAGTTAGCAGAGTTTGAGATTTAAACAGGTTATGTTCTCATCCAAATCCATGCTTTGATTACCCACTGCAAGAATAAATTTTCTGTATCGAGCTGGTCGTTAAGAGCATGTTTTGTGTTGATGGCAACAGTATAGTCCAAAATGTTACGCAGTGTGCCTTTAAGTTTACTGCATCAACATGACCTCAGGTGGTGCCACAAAATACCATTTCCATGCAGCTTTCACAGTGCATGGAAATAGTATTGGTAGATTAATCGAATACCACAATAATCGTTAGTTGCAGCCCTAAAGGTAAGAGAAAACCTGCTTGTTCCTTTGGCCATAAGATAATCTAAATCTACTCAAAAATATAGCACAAATCCAAACATTTCAAGCACTTTTACGTTATCTTTACCTAAGGCAAGATTGCCCAGCTTCACCATACTCTTACTCTGTGTAATATTGTCCGGGATGTCGTCGTGATGGGTGTGATTGACAGGCCGGTGAGCTGATGAAATCAAGGCCCATTGGTGTCGGACATAGAGGATGTGGGGAAAGAGCACGGACGTTTACCACCTGTGACTGCCCGATCTCATCAAGTCTCCTGGTTAGTACCTGGATGGGGAAACAAAGAGGGAATACCACGTAGTCTTTGTGAGTGTTTTGTTAATGGCTAGAGGGTTCATTGGCGCACCTTCTGACCACTAATAGCGTTGCAT
Organism: Neogobius melanostomus; assembly: GCA_007210695.1. Lineage (NCBI taxonomy): Eukaryota > Metazoa > Chordata > Actinopteri > Gobiiformes > Gobiidae > Neogobius > Neogobius melanostomus. The sequence continues at coordinate 2,755,042 of VHKM01000010.1, read as the reverse complement.
TTGCCGAAGCCTCTAACGCGCATTGCTTTGTATTGATCCACTCTTGATTAGATCTGTCTATTCTTATCTTCCACCTGTTCATCCAAGCCAATAGGGAGCCAATAGGGAGTACTATATTCCTTCCCCCCCCCCCCACTCAGGGATCTCTTATGGCTTGATAAACAAATGCATTTAATTTAAACCGTCCAGCGCAGCATTGGGATTCCAGGCAGTCTACTTAAGCCGTCTAATTGTTCCTCTCCATAGTCTTCCAAGCGTCTAAATATTCTCTCCGGTGCGGTACTGCGCCGTAACTTATGGCTCGGCTCGTTCTCCATAGGGGCCCTGTGGGAGGATGAAGAGGATTGAATAGCCTTCGTATGGCGTCGCTAAATAGATGATTAAGAGGATGCATCCTTGCAAATGCGAGAAATTGCTGGTGGTTTTTTTTTCAAGAGATTTGTCCTCTTCATATTTCTACAGGCCCTTAACATAAGTCGCACAGTTCGGAACATTTTTAAAGAATCTACTCAAATAAAGTAAAGGACAGGGACACAATTCAAGTCATTTTCTTTAATTCTGTTGAAATATCTTGGCTACAAACTCTCCAGGGTGAACTTCAAGCGTCTTCGGAGCATGAGTACCTCTCTGATTGTCTTGGTAAATGAATTAGCTCACCGTGTAAGAAAGGTTGGAGACCCCTGTGCTATATTGCTAATAAGAGTCTTTTCAAACTTCCTGTGACTCAAAAATTATGTGAATGGCTTCAAACTTCAAGAACGCTTTTGTTGAAGGAACAACATTATCGTGTGGTTGAAAGCTATAAAAGGTCAATGTTATGTCCTACTCTCAGCTTAAAACAGACAGATGAGTGAGGTGTGATGAATAGTTACTTGAATTGATGGACTTTGGTGCTTTTAGACTTTGGAAAGCAGAGATAATGCAATTGAGTGAGAGAATCATGGATATGTCAGGGAAAATATCTTCACCACTGATCAGACTCGGGGCGTGACTTTCAAGTTCGAGAGTCTACCTTAATGGTCCTACATCATGCTCGGTTTTGGCTTCAGACCTGCAGTACTTTAGACACATTTGCCTTAGTAGACGAGGAGCAGGGTGTACTAAATGTGCAATTAAATAGAAATACTTCTCCAGGTACTTTTAAAGGGGGGTATTATGCTTTTTTCAATCACATAGCACCAGTCTATAGCATACTACAATGATGACGTAACCTTCTGTTGGTCTGTATATGCAGTACATTAAAATAACTGCCTTGAATAAAATTGCTCTCTCAAAATGGCCTTGACTGAACGTCTTGAAATAGGCCTCTGTCTCTTTAAGAAGCTTTCCGACACGCCCCTTCAGCACACTGCTGTGGCATCTAAACAACACTACTGTGCGGGGAGGGGGCTCTGCTGAGCTGAGGAGCAGTGGTTGGTGGCTTGGCTGGTGACGAAAGGTCCAGAGGCGTCTCCAGGAGGTGGGGGCGTTCCTAGGAGGACTGAGGCATAGCTACACCTAAAATGGCTGCCGTCTAAGTTTTTACTGATTACTCAAAAATATGTGAATGAGCCAAGGCAACACTCCAGGCATGTGTTTAATGAGGAATGACATAATAACATGATATAAAGCTTGAAAAAGTCGATTTTACATAATACCCCCTTTTAAAGAGCATTTAACATTTCAACACTGTCAACACCCCAAAAAAGGTGCACGACGTAGACCCTTTAAGCTCAACTGTACCTCTTCTTTACCAATTACAATGATGAATAAAAATGAAGACAAGCTTGGTTTCCGTCTTCCTGGCAGGTGAGGGAATTCAAGGCCAGCTCATAAGCTTAATGGTGTTTGAGTAAATCCACAAGCCGATGGAAGGATCGATAGTTGCATCAATAACTGGCAATTTGAAGGGAGCGTCTCGAGGAGTGAGATGTATACAAAGTGAATTAGGATTTGCCCATAGGAGACTTGTTTCTGTGCATATCCCGAAAAAGCCTCACTCAGGCTCCCGTTGCAAGCGGCGTCCCTGCAAGAAAGAAGAAAGGTTACGCTTATTTTGAGAGCAGATTAACACCGAGGTGTGTGTGAAAATGGCGCGTCAAGGGGTGAATTTGCGAACGCTTTTTCCCGCTAATTGTCCTGGTGGCATTGTGAGAAAACACCAATTGCAAACGAAAGTGGATAACAATGAAGAGGTCATGTCTGGCAGGTTAGCGCTATTAAACTCCAGTTAAAAGCGTCACATTGGCCACTTAACAGGTCTCTATACAATTTAAAAACTCACTGCCAAGTCCTAATCAGTGTGCTATAGTGCAATTACACCTCAATTAGTTAGAGATGAAAACAATGCAAACGGCACTGCTGGCACCAGCCACACTGGAGATAATGCCATTATATTAGATACATTGCTTCAATTAAGACACTTTATGCTGATTTGAGAAGGTTTGGACTGGTGAGAAGGTTTGGGGTGGTGAGAAGGTTTGGACTGGTGAGAAGGTTTGGGGTGGTGAGAAGGTTTGGACTGGTGAGAAGGTTTGGGGTGGTGGTAGGTTATTAAAGCTCAATCAAAGAGAGGCTTTCTGGATTCATTAATTGAAAGCATTTAAACATCTGGGTCTGAATGAGGACTTTGATTTATCTTGTTTTTTGTAATAAGTTTTACATTTGTATTTCTTTCTTTTTATGGTGGTTGTGGATTTGTAGTTCTTGAGTATTTTGTAGTTTTTTGTTCCCTGCTGTGTTGCTCTTCACACACCTGTATTGTGTGGCACATGGATTTGGGGCGTGGTTGTGTTAACATTAATGTACCACACCCACACCTGTTCATTTTATATTTAGCCCTGATGAAGACCTGGTGGTCGAAACATGTTGGCTTGGCCATCTGAATAATGAAAGGCCTTTTAAGTACTTCCTCGTGCTGTGCATATTGAGTGCCCGGGTCCCAATACATTGGGACACCGAGAGCAATCAGTCATAATTGTTGTTTTTACAGGTTTGGACTGTCTTGAAAAATAATTGCCAATGAGACAAAAAACAACAACAAAACAAAGTCATAGATAGATAGATAGACACCCACCGGGTTTGATTCCCACCTGGACGGGGCCTTTCTGTGTGGCATCTCCCCCAGTGTCTGCGTAGGTTTCCCCTACCACTAATAACATGTACAATAGGTTTCCCTCTGGGCCAGGACTCCCCGGAGAAAGTGATTCTTAATCTCAGTGTGACTACCCTGGTTAAATAAAGGTAAATAAATAATATACATAGATAGTAATGGCAATGGACTCTACTTACATAGCACTTTTCTACCAAAGCACTTTGGTACACACTGGAGACACTGGAGGCAAGTAGGGAGAAGTGTCTTGACCAAAGACACAACAACAGTGTGCATTTGCAGGAGCTGAGATTCGACCTTCCAATCACAAGACAACCCAGTCTACCATCTGCGCCACCATCGCCCCATAGATAGATAGATAGATGCATGCATGCTCCGGTTTCCCCTAACACTAAAAATAATGTATGCTGTAATAGTGCGCCCTTTAGGGTAAGGGGGGACTTTCCAGGTTAAATAAAGGTAAAAAGAAGGAAAATCAACCTCTGCCATTCATTTGCAACCCTCTCAAGTCTCTCTCAACCTACTCCACCTCTCTCAGCCTCCATGAGTGACTCTCTCCTTTGTCCATAACCCACTCTTAGCATCCTTTGCACATATTTATGCCCCTTCCATACTCACTTCTACAACCTCCTCCTTTAATCTCGAAACCTTCCGGCAAATAACGACGAGCGTATGGCAAAGTTCGAAACACACACCAAAAAAAAAGCGATGTTTATTTTGATTTTCATCTCAGACTTGTCACCTCCCCGCCGCGATGCTGCGAAGACGTAATGGTGGCATTCAGTAGTTCTATTCATCCGCCCATTAGTGGCCGCCCCGCTGAGTCGGCGCACTACGGGGACGCGAGGCGAGGTTAGATTGTCACATTACACCGCTCCCCATAGCGCGCCGCAAACAAAGTCATGTACGTACATATAGGCAGCCCCCCCCCCCACCCCTCGGTCGGTTCCCCGTCGGCTATGTTTGCCTCTCATCAGCTAGGATTTCTGTTAGCAAGTATCTCAGAGCCCGTGATTGTGTTTGTAAGCTTGATTGGCGCTAACGATGGGTATTGTTGTGTTTACCCTTTGAGACGGGAGTGTAGTAGGGCAGACTTTTTAATCACGATAATGGATTTGAGTGTTTGGCAATGACCAAAATTCCTCAAAGAACTGTTGGATCAAGTGTACCAAGACTCAAACATGGAACAAGAAAGAACTAGTATGGCCTTTAAAGAGGGGGTATTATGTAAAATCGACTTTTTCAAGCTTTATATCATGTTATTATGTCATTCCCTCATTAAACACATGCCTGGAGTGTTGCCTTGGCTCATTCACATATTTTTGAGTGATCAGTAAAAACTTAGACGGCAGCCATTTTAGGTGTAGCTATGCCTCAGTCCTCCTAGGAACGCCCCCACCTCCTGGAGACGCCTCTGGACCTTTCGTCACCAGCCGAGCCACCAACCACTGCTCCTCAGCTCAGCAGAGCCCCCTCCCCGCACAGTAGTGTTGTTTAGATGCCACAGCAGTGTGCTGAAGGGGGCGTGTCGGAAAGCTTCTTAAAGAGACAGAGGCCTATTTCAAGACGTTCAGTACAGCCATTTTGAGAGAGCAATTTTATTCAAGGCAGTTATTTTAATTTACTGCATATACAGACCAACAGAAGGTTACGTCATCATTGTAGTATGCTATAGACTGGTGCTATGTGATTGAAAAAAGCATAATACCCCCTCTTTAAATATACGGAGAAGCTTACCTCATGTTGATAAGTTGCCATAAATTCTTGGTGTCGTCAGAGAATGTAATCGACTTTAGCTTTTTTGGTGAACTTGTTCACTGAAATATGCCTTAAGGCCAGACACAGTAGGTGAAAGTATTGATTTTTCCCACAGTGGTCGAAGTGGAGATTTTTTTATCTAGCTTCCTCCCTTTACATCTTAGTTTTCATGTCAGAGTATAAAAATGACAAAACTTACCAAATATGGTGTTTTTCCTCCTACGAGACGCCTGGTGCAGAAGAGCCAAAGAAGGGGCACTCGGTATATGACTCCAGGGCTTGTTTTCTCTGAATGAGGATAAGGACCCACTCGGGCAGCGGGTGAGTCCTTATAGTAGCTCCCACAGACTCCAAACGTTCCAGTGTTGGACTTAACGAGATTTTTAAGAGTTTTTCAGAGGGATTTTTTTAATATCTAATTCCCAGCCTGATTTATTCAGCTTTGAACCCCAAAAAACAAGGCAGAATTGAGTTTGAGTTTTTATTGATTTTTTCATTAACAACAAGATATCCAAAATCCCCTCTGAAAAAATCGTTGTTAATATTATGTCAATAAAATAAAACATGCATTTTAATCTGGGCCTTTTCCATTATTTCGATTTTGTCGCCGAAAATATAGGCAATTTTGGCCAATTTCATGCACAAAATGCCTTATTTTTGTATGAAAACATAACATTTCCTCATATTTATATCAGTAATGTTCAGCAAAGTTTCAAATTCATATCTCTACATTTATTCATTTTTTGCCTATTCACCTGCTGTGTCTCGCCTTAATAAAATAAAGCACACTTCCAAGTATATTTGTGATGAGGGAACAATATTATGACATAGTTAAAAACTCAAAACAGTCGCTGTAGGATAGCTTGTTATTTGTCGTCTATGCTCAACACTAACTTTTCGAACCATGACCTAACATCCCCATTCTTTGTGAGGAAATGTTTATAGGAATGTTCCTAATGTGTATTGCTACTTCTAACTACTAGCTAACATCACTTACAATTCATGCAACTTTTTTGCTCATCATACGCTGTAGATGCCACTTTTCTGCAAATACTGTCAAAATGGATTCACTCTCACTCACAATTAAAGGCCCTATACCTTTTATAAACAATAACAGAGGAAACCACTACATTTAAATGTTAGCCATGCCCAAACTCATTCTTACTTTCCAAACATAGAGTCCAAAATTCTTCACAAGGACGAGTTTACAGGCACTTGCAGGGTCACTTTTATAATTAGATGCACAGTGTTTTTCCCACAACAAAGTGTGCAAAATACACTAAAGGAGGACACAACAAATGTTGTTCCATTACTAAAAAAATAAATAAATCAAGTATAGTGCCTTTTAAATAAATGTTCCTTTCTGTAGCACTGTTTTTCTCACTAAACACCAAACAGCACCATCACAGGACAAATATTTAACAAAACATCCTGAGTACTAGAATAAAAGTGGTTACTGCCCCTTTAAAAAAAATAAAAAATAAAAAAATATAATAATGTCTCTCTAGTTAGAGTACACTAATGTTTGTTTTAAAAAGTTGGGATATTCCAGTTTGAACGACTTATCTATTTTTGCCTGTGATATTTAAAATTGTTGCTCCTAGTTTTTATTAATTTTTTTCTATATCAACAATATATAATCACATTTCCCTAATGGTTCGACATTTTTAAGTACTTCAACCTTCCTCATTCAGTCCTCCTGCATATTGTAAGTTTTTATTCATTTATCGCTGGGGTTGTGAGCTTGATTGAATCTAATAGTGCTTATTGTTGCATTCCCCCTCTTGAATTCAAATGGGAGACGGAAAAGTGTTTTTGCATGTAGGACAGAGCCGGCTGTATTAATCAACTCTGCTCGACACTGCGGTAAACAAACGGGAAAGTGGTTCATACATCAGCAGATTGCTGTTTAGCGTGACATTAATTTCTCCTGAGAATAAAAGGAAAAAAGGAATGAAGTCCCAAGGATCTACTTCAGCGGCGTTGAGAATGCTGTGCCAAAACAAAACTCTTGAATGTTCCATAGTTCTGCCATTGAAGGCCGAATGCATTTGACATAGGCATAGACATTTGACGTTGCAGCGCCATTGTGTCAAATAGTGATTCCGTTCTATTAATCTGAAGTGCGACCTTACTTTATACATGCAAAAGTTGTTGAAAGTAAACTAACCCATTTACAACAGCAAGTTAGAAGTCATCAGTGAAGTAGCAACAACCGGATATGTATTTGTATAATGCAGTTCTTTGAGACTTGAAACGAAAAGGTAATGTCAATTTGCTACATCAAAATGATAAAATAAATGTTGTTTAGCATGTTATAATCGCTTGTCAAAAACCTGTGGTAGCTATTTTGAGCAATTCTGTACACATTTGTTTCTTCTTCTGCGTAAGCGCTCTGATCTGGGTTTTCTTGGATTCATTTTTGGTCATAGATGGAATACGAAACGGTCCTCCGCATTTTCAAAGAACATAATCCATCACGGGACCCGTTCTGAGCAGTTCTACACATTGTTAGCTGGAAGTGAAGGCTTGCGTCATTCTCACTGCCGGCTTCAGAGGTCACTCTAGGGCCATCTGAAACCTTGACCAGCTCAGTCTCTCACTCCTTATGATAGACATTATTTCAAATTTGAAAACGACATATGACAACATCAAATAATGTTTTAAGCCTCAACTACACATCAGTGTTGTTTTCGTCAACGAAGACGATAGCGATTTCATCTCGCCCTTTTTTTAATGCCGATAACGTAACGATGATGAGCTAAAAATAGCTCTTTGGGGACTAAAACCTGAGGAGACGTCTATGAGTTTACGAGGAGAGCGGGCGCTTTTGGGAAAAGTCCTGTTCACAATGACACTTCTACTAGTGCTATTGTGGTGTAATGTGTTTGTCAAAAGCTATAAAGCCAATATATAACTATTATTTATCCCAATGTCCAATGCTTATCGAAATTAATTATAACTTTTTATAATGAAACTGACGAAAACTTGACTAAAACCTTTTACATTTTCGTATGACTAAACCTGACTAAAACTAAAACTAAAAGGGCTGCCAAAAACAACACTGCTACACATTATGTCCACTCTAAAATAGTGCCTCAATCTAACCTAATTTGCACATTTTGTGTTAGTAAAGTCTCTTCTGGTGAAGCGTTTACATCCTGTGTAGAGTTTTAAACACAATGGGCCCTTTTTTGTGTTTCTAAAGGCAAACTGTAGACTACACTTTGCCACTGACGGGGGTTCGCTCTATGAAATCTTGCCATCAGTAAAATAAAGTTTGCAGTGCGTCCTGTGTCCTGTGGGAGCTTAAACAGGATGTAGCCTATATGCTGAAAGAAGCACATGAGGCGCGACGTAAAGGAAGAGATGAGAAGACGCCGCAAATGTGAAGCGCTCATGCAGCACACCACGCATCTGTGTCATCACTGTACGCCGGCTCGCTTCTCCTCAGACCTGCCTTGTAACTTGGCTGAGGGCGGGACATCATCAGACACACATGTAGGCATAGACAGACTTGCACTGTCAATAAGATTCTGCTTGCTTTGGCAATTGGTTAAACGTAAGGTTTTAAAGAGGGGGTATTATGCTTTTTTCAATCACATAGCACCAGTCTATAGCATACTACAATGATGACGTAACCTTCTGTTGGTCTGTATATGCAGTAAATTAAAATAACTGCCTTGAATAAAATTGCTCTCTCAAAATGGCTGTACTGAACGTCTTGAAAAAGGCCTCTGTCTCTTTAAGAAGCTTTCCGACACGCCCCCTTCAGCACACTGCTGTGGCATCTAAACAACAACACTGTGCGGGGAGGGGGCTCTGCTGAGCTGAGGAGCAGTGGTTGGTGGCTTGGCTGGTGACAAAAGGTCCAGAGGCGTCTCCAGGAGGTGGGGGCGTTCCTAGGAGGACTGAGGCATAGCTACACCTAAAATGGCTGCCGTCTAAGTTTTTACTGATTACTCAAAATATGTGAATGAGCCAAGGCAACACTCCAGGCATGTGTTTAATGAGGGAATGACATAATAACATGATATAAAGCTTGAAAAAGTCGATTTTACATAATACCCCCCTTTAACAGCATAGGCCCTTTTCCAAATGCTTTATTTTGACTTCCTAAAAGTCCTTGTCGGTGTCTAGCTCAGCATCAGAGGCATGTTTTAGTATTGCTGGCATGAACGTTTATATGTTCCAGTGAGGCTTTGAGCTCTTTTTAACATCCGTGCACAGCCGCCACAGAACTTGTCAAAAGCAAAATCCACATAAAAGACACACACACACACACAAAAAAAACATTCAGCGAGAATCATTTACTCGACTGAATGTGAAGTTTTGAAAATGAAACTGCATTGTGGCCAAAAGTTCACAGGGAGAACGCTGCTTGGCGCCGCAGCGCTCTGTTCTCCCTCATGGACGCGGTGTTCTGGAGATGGTAATATCCTCCACTAAAGTGATGGCAGTAAATACGAGCACTCTCCGGATCTTGCTCCTCCTGCACCTCTGCCTTTTGTGCCTATTGTCTGTGTTCCCAGCCTCCGACGCGCCTTCGGAGACGCGTTTGGGCACACGCCGGGTGCACGGTGAACTACCGGAACTTGATGTTCACTCAGAAGTGTTTATCTTTTTTTGGTCCCCTTGAATGGCAGAAAAAAAGACAATGGGGAAAGACAGGAGGGACGATTTGCTTAGCCATGATGGGCAGCCATTCTGTTACCTTGGCCTTTTGTAGATTTTCTTTTATTGTTGTACCATTACTATAACCATCAGTCGGCTCTCGTTATAATAAGAAAAAACGACATAATCAAATTGTGGCAGGTAAACTTTGCCCACACGACCTGGTCCTTCAGACACTCACATACTCACATGCCTCAGCCCCATTTTTGATGGAAGTTAAAGCTAGAAAATCCAAATTCACAATTTGATCAAGGTAATGAAGGAACAACATCTTTATCATTATGGTATTAAAGAGGGGTATTATGCTTTTTTCAATCACATAGCACCAGTCTATAGCATACTACACTACATGATACTACACGCCACATTCAGCACACTGCTGTGGCATCTAAACAACACTACTGTGCGGGGAGGGGGCTCTGCTGAGCTGAGGAGCAGTGGTTGGTGGCTTGGCTGGTGACAAAAGGTCCAGAGGCGTCTCCAGGAGGTGGGGGCGTTCCTAGGAGGACTGAGGCATAGCTACACCTAAAATGGCTGCCGTCTAAGTTTTACTGATTACTCAAAAGTATGTGAATGAGCCAAGGCAACACTCCAGGCATGTGTTTAATGAGGGAATGACATAATAACATGTAAAATCGACTTTTTCAAGCTTTATATCATAATACCCCCTCTTTAAGCACAACCTACTGTAACATGTGTCCAATCAACCCGGTCTCACAGAAACATGACCATTTATCTAAATAGGCATAATGGAGCCTTTATCACACTAGGCATATCATCATTTGCAGTTTCATTTGACAGGAATATATCACAACACAAAACCATGATAAAGTGACTCATAACTGTGGAGTGTCCTTTTACTGGGAAAATTGAGAATGCAATTCAACTGCGAGCTGACTCTTCACTGCCCACCAGTGAAGAGTCAGCTGAAATGTATGAGAAAAAGAAGTATCAAAATGTGACCGGGAAAGGTCTTGGTTACACCCACAAATGAAAGCTGCTGGTGTTTTCAACAGTGTGGTGGCATGAAACAGAGGCCAATATTTCTCACTAGAAATGTTTAAAAAAAAAGTGGTTTAAAGTCACAAATTACTTGATTATTAAGGTCAGCCATTTTGATTTTTGATGCCACAGGAAGTTCTTAAAGTGCATTTGACAGGTTTTAATGCTTTTGAAAATATGACGTATTTAGATGGATAACATCTGTTGTAAGTTCCTTTCACTGAAGCAGCAAATTAATGAAAACATTTTGGGAATAAATGTTATTTTTATTTGCGCTTCTAACTGGAAGTGACATAGATAGAGGTAAAGTTCCTTAGCAGTTTGACTCACTCATTTCCCATTGACATAACACGGTTGGCACATCAACTGTTTAAAATTGTTTGCCTCTATCTATGTCACTTCCTGTCAGAATCCAGTAAGGAAGTGAAACTATAAACATCACAAAAATGGTCACACTAAAGAAAACTGGGTAATAATTTAGTAAAATCTTAAATATAACATTGTGTTCACTATGTTTTAGCAAGAAATGTGTCTAATGTGTCATTTAAGTCATGAGACTCCAACAGAAATGAAATAATGCATTATTGTGACACTGATACAGTTTCAGAGGTTAAAATGTGAAATGGATACATTTTCATGAGTGCCATATTGTTGTCATGTCACGTGACACTGGTTTGATCCAATAGTTTCCAGAAAGAGCATTTGAAGCTTTCGGTACGACTTTTGAAGACTTGCCAGACATCGTATCATCTTAAACCTTATTATTAAAACCTCTTCCTCTCAAGGTGGAACAGCACGTGTCCCAGAATGCCCCTGTCTCCCCCTTAGGGCCGCTGCACCTGTCACGGCACCACACAGGCAGCCCTAAATACACTATTTGTTCCCCTCAGAAGCGGTGAACAGATCTATTATTGGTGCAGGCTGCAACTCAAAATGTCCGCCACCGAGACCAGCCCGCTTCTCTCAGCGGACTCCGAAACGCAAAGAAACAGAAAGTTGATCTACTTTCACGGACGCCTTCCCTTTCCCTGCTCTGTAGATAACTCGGCGCTCGGATTTGTAAAATGCTGTGGGTGAAAGTTGTGGGATTGATCGGAAATGAAATCGCTTTTCGCTATTTGTTGGACTCTGCATAACATTGCTTTTGGAATAGTTTGTGTCACAGCAGTTCTTTTTGACTGAAGGCAGTTTCATATCCAGTCGCTGACAGGTCTGATTTAGAGGCTAATGTTTTATGTCCCATTGAGCCTAATCATTTAATAATCCGCTTCAATAACTCAACTAAAGTGGCTGAGTATTTCGCAAGGAACTGGCTCAATCTCAACTGGAATAGCTCTTGGTAGGTTGTAACATTTTACACACATTTCTTTCTTTCTTTTTTTAAACCAATTTAGCAGATTAATTTCACACATTTTCTCTCTCTCAACCCGTCAGTGACAGGAGAAGCACTATCTTCTTCCATTTTTCTGCGGTGAATCTCTCCAAAATTTCGATAAAAATTGTTTTTCTGCTCCAAACGTTCATTTTGGCCTATATTATTCACCTGGAATGGGTCCAATGCTGGAAAATGTCTGGGTTGTCACGGGGTTGACGCCGTAAAATGGCAGTTAATACGCCTCAAGCTGTCAATGCGCAAAGCCATAACAGAAACTTTTGATCGGTCTGTAGCTTCGTGAAACCTCTCGGGACGCATTACACCTTATGGCGCCATTGTTCAGCGCGGGTGATGTTTGACAAGTTCCTCAAGCTCCAACATTACACCACTAATACTACTTGATCCTTGATATGTCTCATACGATAATCCAAGAGAGTGGTTCCTGTTCCAATCATCTCTGCATATTCTTTTGGACTGTTTTGCAAGAAAGGAGACACATTTAAAGGCCCTACATTCTGCAAAATCAGCTGTTTTGGGCTTTTAGCAAACACACCATAGTGTTTTGTTTTTTGCTTTGTTTCTGTAATTCTCCCTCTTCCACACTCAAAACTATCCAGCCCAAACTCCCATATAGGCAAGGTGAGAGTTTTAAAGTCTAGACACCTTCACCAAACCTGTTCTGATCTTGTTTGTGGTCAAACTCTCTCCCCTGTGTCGAGTAGTGTCTATTACCGGTTTCTAATGCTGTTATTAGATCAATTTTAAAGGCTTCCATTTTCGCTTTTGCCGCAGGGGCGGGTTTAGCATCCTCTGCTGTCATTAAGTGTTATATGATATCGGAAGTAATGTGTTATGTTACAAAAGTAAGTAAGGTAAGGTTAAGTATGGCGTCCCAAAGTAGTGGTAGTAGTAGTAATTAAGTATGAGTCGCACTTTATTAATAAATATATTTTCATAGTTCAGGGCCGTTCAGACTGCAACTCAGGTGCGAGTTAGGTCGTTAGGACTTACAACTAAAAAGACTTAGAACTACAAAGATATTTACCCACAGGTGAGAGTAGCCATTAATAGAGGGGAGGGACTTGGCCAAACTAAACTCCTCCCAGTGGTCTATATCTAGTCTGCGGGCTGAGCTGAAACTTTAGTGTCGCTAACAAAGCCTTTTGGATGAGAGGCGAAATGTTCAACTTTAAACTTAAAGCAGTACTAAGTAACTCTTGCCCCTAGAGGCCATAAGCGCAACTGCAGGTGTCATAGCAAGTTACGATTTTTAACTTATTAAATGTCTTGGAGAGTAAATACTACGCTGACAGAAAAGGCGAAGGGAGAGAGAGGTGTTGTACATCCAGTTATACAATGGAAATATTTTTTTTCATTCAAACTTGGCTGTAAATACTGTTGCCTGTTAGCCTGTTAGCTTCTTCTTTGTGATTCTATTAGTGTGTATTGGTTGCTCCGCCCCGGTGGCAGTCAAGTTTCAAACATGGTTTTCTAGCCAGAGACACCAGGGGGAGATGAAAGACCCCCAATCATCCCATTAACACTTGTATTACCCCCAGAGGGACTACGGAAAGGATTTATTAAGGTAAACAAGTTACTTAGTACTGCTTTAAAATTGAATATCTTTATTCAAGTAGCTTTATGTCATTTCTTCCTTAAAATGATTATTCAGTTTCCAGTGTAAATTGAGCTTTAAAGGGAGACAGACCGAACGCAAAGCATGGGTGAAACAAAACACCACTAAACAAAGTTGATTTCGCATGAGACCCTTCAAAAAGATTGAACATTTTCCTCCTTTGGCACCAAAACGACTCCATTCCCCCACTTGATTTCCTCACATTTCCTTGACCACATTGCAAATAAAGCAGGTTGGATCTTCTGGGATGCAATTAGACAGCTGCGGTATGGCTTAAATGGAAGCATGTTGCGTCAGACGGACTTGACTTGTGAGTTGCGCGGCGTTTAGTGACGGTCGGATTAGAAGAAAATGATGCGCGGATAAACACATTTGGAGCCTGATGGAGCTCCCCGGCTGTAATACTGACCTCTCAGAGTGCAACGCAGATGTTATATTGCCGGCATAATCATTAAAGGGTAAAGAGTCAGCGGACAGCAGCTTTTAGATGAGACATTGCATAAATTTGAAGTTGATGGAGTAAACAACCAGGGGGGAAACTGTTAGAAAAAATAAAAATGCTGTGTATACATGTTCCTTTTTACTTCAAACTATTCAAATCAATGAATCAAAGGATACAATATGGAATTGATGTGATGCAATTTAAAAGATATTTCACTTCATCTGTGCAGTTTAAAGTATAATACAGTTTACTCTGGTCATTTCTTCTTCTACTACAGAGGTTGTCTCATAGACTGAACAAAGTTTCCACCATGTTTTCAAATCCCATCCGTTCTGCGCTCTAACTGCGTCCATCACGGCACCATTGATTTGTCAGCATGTCGTTGGCTGAAAACGGTGGCTTCTCCCTTGTTTCTGTCAATTCCCCCTGCTGCCAGTGAATAGCGCTCCAAGCAACACACGGTATGCTGAAAGCGCATATGGCAGGTTTTAGGAGGGGCGGAGGAGGGTCGCAGCACGCTGGGAAAAAGGGCGAGGCAGTGGACGAGGGGCCTGCGAGGGAAATCCTGGGCGATGATTGGTTGAAGTTATTTTATTTGAATTTTATACGCTGCTGACAGGAAGTGACACAGCAGTTTGACTCACTCGTTTTCCCATTGACATAACGTGGCTGGCGCGGCAACAGTTTAAAAATGATTTGCCTCTATCTATGTCACTTCCTGTCAGTGTCCAATAAGGAAGTGAAACTATAAACATCACAAAAATGGGCAAATTACACAAAGTTGGGTACGATTTTTAGCAAAATTTTAAAGGGGGGTATTATGTAAAATCGACTTTTTCAAGCTTTATATCATGTTATTATGTCATTCCCTCATTAAACACATGCCTGGAGTGTCGCCTTGGCTCATTCACATATTTTTGAGTAATCAGTAAAAACTTAGACGGCAGCCATTTTAGGTGTAGCTATGGCTCAGTCCTCCTAGGAACGCCCCACCTCCTGGAGACGCCTCTGGACCTTTCGTTACCAGCCAAGCCACCAACCACTGCTCCTCAGCTCAGCAGAGCCCCCTCCCCGCACAGTAGTGTTGTTTAGATGCCACAGCAGTGTGCTGAAGGGGGCGTGTCGGAAAGCTTCTTAAAGAGACAGAGGCCTATTTCAAGACGTTCAGTACAGCCATTTTGAGAGAGCAATTTTATTCAAGGCAGTTATTTTAATTTACTGCATATACAGACCAACAGAAGGTTACGTCATCATTGTAGTATGCTATAGACTGGTGCTATGTGATTGAAAAAAGCATAATACCCCCTCTGTAAATAATGTGAACGGCGTTTTGGCAAAAATGGTGTCTAATGTATCATAGTCATAATGCACTTTAAAGACCAGTACAGTCTAATTAAGTGTCTTTTGTGAATTTGAATGCTGAAATGCCCAAAACAGATTTATATATTTAATGTCTTCCTGTACTCTGCATTTAAGTGAATGAAAATGGTCAGTTTTAAGTGTGTATATGATCTTTATTTCTTTGCCCCGCACAAAGAAAGGACTTCTTTCCCGTGTTCAAGTGTTCAAACCCAAATGCGGTCACAGTATTTTTTTTGTCAGAGATGCTTGGTTAAGGTGTGAGAATACTGGGATGCAGAAAGAAAGAAAGAAAGAAAGAAAGAAAGAAAGAAAGATTGCTTTATTTGTTACTTATTGTCACGTAATGTTGTCTGTACTATTACCCTCGCCGCTGTGTCTTTGCAGACCTCTGTCGAATAAAATGCTTGTCGAATGCGGTGACGCAAGGCTGACAGAAAGCCATAGTAGACAGCTCATGTGCACATAACTGTACGCTCAGACAGTTTCCATGCTACGCTCTGCCCGGAGGGATTCTCTGCTGGGCCATATGGACAGTCAAATGGCTCTCTACATGTTGCACAAATGGGGTTACACGTTGTCAATATCACTCCAGCGCACCGCAACATGTTCCACCTCATCTGTCCGCAAAGCCCGGCATTCTCCTCCAGGGAATCTCATCACTCAAAGTCATGTTGCAAAAGGCGAGGAGGTGCAGATTCCCACTCAAAATGAAGCTGCAGATGAGTTGGAGTATTAATAGGGCCGCGCAGTATTATCGCCTAATCCTTGTTCGCACGTCTCTATTTGTTTCATTTCCTGATGTGTTTTTTTTTTTTTTTTGGGCCGTGTGTTGCAGGCAGAGCAGCGGTGTTCACCCAGCAGCCCACAGACCTGGTGGTGGTAGCGGGACAGCCGGTCACCCTCCCCTGCTCCATACCGGGGTACCACGGCATGGTGCTCTGGCTCCGAGACGGGATGGCCCTGGGAGTCAACCGGGACCTCTCAGGTAGGGCGACTGATCTAGAGTCTTTTCCAGGGATACCATAATTTAAGATTTAATTGTACATTTCTAAAGTTGGTATGTATACTGATGCATTCTGTGTTTGAACCATAGGCCTACAAAAAGGAAAAACAAACAAAAAAAGTTCAAGACAAGCTATTCACGTGTGGTTATATACAATTTGGACTATACAATGATACACTAATATTAAAGGACTATATTAAAGGACTTGTGTTTCAGAAAAGCCCATGAGCCGTCCTAAAGTCTTGTAAGAAGGTTACCACAATAGATATTTATTTATTTGGTTTATTTGCTAGGGAGGGACAGATACAAAAGCAAAGACAACAGACTGTAACATAAGTCTGATGTATGCATCACAGTGCTTACAGTAGAAGAAGAAGATCTTTATTTATATAGCGCCTTTTACAGACATGGTCACAAAGCGCTTTACATGAGAGCATTTTACATTCACTCCATGCTTGGTGGTGGTAAACTACCTTAGTAGCTTCAGTTTCCCCTGGGGGAGACTGACAGAAGCGCTGTTGCGACTGCACACATCTGCGCCAACGGTCCTCTGACCACCACCATGCATTCACACACACATCATTCATCCTGGCCTATTGTACATGTTTTTAGTGATAGGGGAAACCGGAGTACCCGGAGGAAACACGGGGAGAACATGCAAACTCCACACAGTAGAGAGTTTTATAAATACTTATTAAACATCTACCTATACAACCCCTGACTCACGTTAAGTAGGTAAGGCGAAATTAAAAGTATAGACCAGTTGCTAGGTTCAGCAGGATTACAATAGGAACTAAGGTGAGTGCGTAATGAAATGGCTGGAGGCAAAGAGTAAGTAAGAAAAGTATTATTTAGTAAACCAAATTTTAAAAAACAGTTCAAGATAAACGATATTTAACAATAAGCATAGCTGGCATATGCAACAAAAAAATATATCCCCAGTCCCATTGAGCTCTCTTTTTTTAGTCGTGTGTCAAGTCAATCGTCTTCATTGTTCAGTTCTTTTTCCTTTAAGTGGTGTTTCAAGGCGTTACCACTCAGCACTGTAGGACACATCTGCGCCAACGGTCCCTCTGACCACCACCATGCATTCACACACACATCATTCATCCAGTAGAACAGTAGAAGCTAATTTGCAGCACTTGTCCCTAGATGGGCTTTTCCAAAAACAATTAAAAGTGCCCTACATGTTTAAATGGGATGAGAGGACAATGACCTTCACAGACACTGAACAGTGCAAAAGAAGACATGGACCGGACACTAAACATGAGTACAATGCTGCTTCTGGCACATCCATGATATCTGATACTGTATATACTTTAAAGGAACAGGCTACCGTTTTTCCATACTGAGATATGTTCTTACCTTAGCTTAGACGAGTTGATGCATACCTGTCTGGTCTCTTCTTTGACGATATTACTGCACAAACGTCAAAGTACTCCCGCTGTTATTACGCCTCATAATATAGTTCCCCTTTTATCCGCTTAGAAAATCGACATGTTTTAGTTTTGTGTAACTAGACTTTGATCGTGTAACTTTCATGTAACTGTATAGGGAAAACGTAGAACAGCTTGGTAGCTTCTAACTTCACCCCAGTTTGGAGCTATACCTTTGCTGGGAGAGGCTAAACGCTAACAAAGACCAGACAGTTACACATCAACTCGTCTAAGCTAAGGTAAGAACATATCTCAGTATGGAAAAACGCTGGCCTATTCCTTTAAACAGGCATTATGACTTGGCTACAACAGCATTCGGCCACTAACGTGTTCATGCGAAAACCATTGCAAGACAAGAATAATGTTACGTTCTGTCTGTGTGATTAGATTTCCTCTTTATTGTTGATGTGTAAATTTAAACCAGCCCTTCACAATTTTCAGGGGCCATTTATAGTCAAAGATACAGCCTGATTCAACAGTGCAGCCCTTTGTTTAAGAGTTCATTTGCAGCCTGAAGCCAGAAATAGCCCAGTCGTATATTAGTTGGAGCAATTTGCATGTGGTGGTTCCCTCCCACGGAGCACACTTTACAAACAGCTTAATGACTCCGCTAATTGACTCCACTTATTACCCAGGCTGGACATGACGCGGCCGGCTTTGTGTCAGTGGACTTTATAAGGTCAAGTTCTCTCTCGTTCCCTCTCTCTCTCCCTCACCTCCGTCACGCTCTTTCTGACCACTAGAGAGAGGGAATTCAGTCAGTGCTGCTTTGTGCCGGTCCTGTCTCGGAAAGGACGTCCCGATTTTAACCTCTGGACCCCCACCTGAACCGAGCACATTTTCGCCAACAAAAAAAGTGACAAAACATAATGAAAACACAACGACAAAAGCAATGAAAGAGCAACAAAACATGGGGGGAAAAAGAGACAACGTGCTCTCCAGTTGAGAAGCTTTTAGATTTGGGTAAAGCCGAACTGGAGAAAATGCACTCGGTTCAGGCGGGGGGTAAGAGGTTACACTGCGGTACACTGCAAAAAATGTCATCTTATCTTAGAACAATGGCTTGAAATGTGCTTGAAATAAGACATTTAATGCTGATTCTGAGTAGGTTTGGACTTGTCTTGAAATATGATTGCCAATGGAACAAGCATTCATTTGCTTAAAATAAGAGAAATTAACTTGAACGCTGAAAATAAAACTTTAAATGAGACAAAAAGTCAAAGACAAGAAAAATCTGTGTAGTTCCATTGGCAATACAATAGTGCAAACCTACTCAAAATCAGAACAAATTCCGATATTTCAAGCACTTTTAAGTCATTTATGTCTAAGATGAGATTTCATTTTTTCCAGTGTACCTTCCAGCTTATGTGGCTTTCTCACGAAAGCAACTAAACTATTAAAGATAAATAAACATCATCAAACTCAAATCATGAAGAATCGGGCTGGGTATCGAACGACACGTTTAGGTACTACTAGGGCTGGGTACCTAAATCCTAAAACGGCACAACAGAAAGAACACAGCATCACATGTAACTTCATTTTTCAAGCATAATTCCCACTTCAGCAGTGATAAAAGAGAGAAAGGACATTATTACCTCCTGAGCTGCAGAGACAAACCAGATCCACATCAGGACACTGTTTTCTCTCAGCTAAACTGTTTTAAACACACTGTGTTGTTCCACAAAGTGAAAGCGCTCCACTCCTTCAAAGATCTGTTACACAGTGAGAGTGCTCACTCTGTCACTAATCATTTACCAAAACTGTTCCAAAAATGGCTAATGCAGAGTGAGCGCTCACTTTCCCACAAACAATCTTTGATCTTCTCCTGATGCAGCCATTAGGTGCAGCATGGAGTTTAGTAAAGGTAAATAACCGATGTGTTTCTTGTTGTCACTGCTGCTTTTCTCTTTGTCTAAGAACTCTAGTTTCTTATTCAGTCCTGGTTTAGTCCTGGCTCAGTCCGCGGCTCTGCCATAATGACTAAGGAAGTGTTAGTAAGTTATAGCTTTGCTTTGCTTTAAGAAAACATCTGCATTTGCACTGATGTGATTGTTTAACGGTACCCAGCCCTAAGTACTACTGGTATCGGAAAATAAAAGTATTGAAAGCAGGTACAAAAAAAACCCAAATCTTTAAAGACCAAGCTTTGTTGCCTTTTTGGTTACGGACAGAATCAAATAAGTGACTTGGTTGATTCAGTTCGAATAAATGCTACAGATTTGAAAGAAATAGTCTTTTATGGAATGAATTAACATTATTGTTATGTTTTCTGGTTCTAGATGGCACATATTTTAGTGTAGGTATCGGAAAAAGTATCGTTCAGGTATCGGTATCGCAAACCAAGTATTGCTTAAGTACCGTTATCGAGAGAAAAACAAATGGAACGGTGCTCAGCCTTCATTAAGAAGCAAGTTAACTGGAAAATTTCCGAAAAATCCCCTGTAATGAAGTAAATGTTTTAACTTATTCTATATACCTTGGGTGAAATATTACTCTTTATAGCCTAGTCATCATTTTCACAGTTGATCTAAAGTTTAGTTTAGTTGAAAATGGCCTGACATTTCCTCCAATATTGCTTTTTTCCAACTCATAAACTCAATACCAGAAATTCCCCTTAGCTCTAACTGCTTTACCATGTTTGACCCGGCAGCGGTGGTATACCCGGTTGACCGCACCGCTGACATCCCCCTTCTAATCCCTTAAAGTGGACCATAAACCAGCTATGCCCCCGGTAGAACTGTCCCGGGACCTTGCAGCCCTCTTCTCCCCTCCCGTAATGCAATCCAGAGTTATTGCCTTGGCCCTTGCGTCGATGAAATAAGACTTATCCACACACGCATGCACACACACACACACACACACACACGCACACACACACACACACACACACACACACACACACACACACACACACACCCCTCGGAGTTGCTGTTTTGTTTCATCGCGCATACGACAGCGACACACGCGAATTGGAGTCAGTGTAATCAAACAGGGGAGGGACGAGAGCTCGTAATTCTAAAGTGGGACATGTGTAAGCACATCCAGGCACTTCGGGGAGCCATCTCGGATTATGTTGGCACACGGAAGGAATCCCAGCGCAAACGGCAGCGCACATGACAGGGGAGATGGATGGATGGATGGATGGAGGGCGGCAGAGGATGGGATTGTATGGAGTGAGTGTATTAGCGCGAAAGAGAAAAAAACAAGGGGATTGGCTGGAAGGCTGAACACGACTGGAGCTTAAGCATGTGCTGTATCAAAGTCGAAAATATGACTGCAATATGTCAAACGTTAAGACATTTGATGACAGTGTTTTCGCTGTGTTTACCCAGAGTGTGTGGGAGTCAGAGCAGTGCCTGAGCGATCTGCTGGGGACACTATACTGCACACAATTCAGTCGCACAACAAGCAACTAAACTTCTACAAAGTGATTGGAACATTTTGCAAACAAAGCATCACTGCGATGCCTCGTTTTCTGGGCTATTGTTTTTTTCGTAATTGTGGTGTGAAAGAAACATCATGCTGGTAACATTTGGTAACACAGGCTGGATATTAGAAATGCGTGGTTGCATAAATGTAGTGGCAGTAACTATGCTTGGAAATGTCTGTTAACGCACAATGTGGGAGCATAAATGAGCCTTTAAAGCCTCTGCAGAACATAATATGTTGCCATGTCAGACTAAACATGGACATACGGCTCAACTAGACGCCAACAATGTTACGGGTTATTAAAATAAACTATTTTGGAACGGGACTTCCTGGTCCTGTGGAACTGGGGAAAACATTTTCCCCATGTTGGAAAAGAACTATTGCTCAACTGGAGAAAACAACCGGGGAACTCGGGTCAAGACGAACTTCCCGACTTACGCACCTGACTGTGGAAGTCAGCTGATTTGTTCTTCTGTTTTTAGTTAAATTCTACTTTCTTAAGTTTAGTGTGAACTGTCGTCCTTCAGAGTAACATATTTGCAAGAGGAATACCCGACATTAATGCTAGAAAACAAACCAAAGTTTAGCTTTTGAGATGTTGAATAAAAATATCAAATGGTTAGCTCAGCTAAGCGCTAATTAGTAATCAAATACAGTTTTTACTGGATGACATAAAATCCCCTCTCTCCGACATGAACACAAACCAACTGTGGACAAAGACGTTACATCTCAGGAAAACGAGCTCCACAGTCCAAATGAACGCAGCAATAGTGTATTTTAGCCTCATGTTCGACAAAGCATCTCTATGGAGACAAGCTTCAGATTACACCTCATAAACCAAAGTTACAAGTCAGGTCAGAGGAGAGGCTTCGGTTTTAGTTTAGTTTATTTGTGTCAGTCTCAACAAATAAAAATGTTCATAAAAAATAAACAAAACAGTTCATGTGAGACCAAAACCAGCAGAAGCAGAACACTTGTTTGCCTACGTATAAGTTACCTTACATTGTAAAATGTAAAACCAATGGACATTTATGCAACACACAACCTTCATAACACATAACACACTCATTCAGTTATATACAGTACCTTTCTGAAACAGACTGGGTGATTATCTTTTAAAATATGAATAAAAGATAAAACAGTTTCCATCTTCTCATCTTTGTTAAACCTCTTTTCTGACTTGTGGCACAATAAAACGTACAAATCATCTCTTAAATTAGAAAGCCAACTCTGCTCTCAGCAAAAATAAATATTTTACGCATCAAAAAGATGTGTAATTAAATAATGGTTTAGTCCATTTCTTGGGTGAAATCTTATGGCAGCAATGTAAGGTTGTAGCGTTTCAACGCAACTGCACACGTTTATAAATCACTGAATGCTACTTTATTAAATGTGTTTTTTTAATGTGGAAATATCTGTCATTGCCCTGGTGTCTTCCCTTATTCATTTATTTACTGACTTTTTTCCCCAAATGGTTTAAAAAAAACATCTCCGAGACATAATCATGACCATTTTGAGTCCTTTTCATTAGCGCCGTGCTCTAAAGTAGTTCTTAATACCCCTGCTGTTTAATAGGGCTGCGCTAAAAGCAGTGTACACAGCGCTAAGGGCAGATCATACTTAACCCGGCTGGAGAGCGCTGGACCCGCTGCATTCTCAGTCACTCAGGAGGAGGCCGGACCGACGCGTACAGCCACTCAGCGCCAGGCAAACGTTTAACACGAGGGGGCTCTGAACGGGGCCAAAGCAGCGGGAGATCCCAGTCCACTCGGCTGATGTTAAAGCGGTCAGGCTGCGGTCAGTGTGGGAGCGATCGAACTCACGGGAGGGAGGGAGGGTCAAGTGAATGTTCATGTTTCCAGTAAAGGTCGGGGGCTGTACATAAGCAGCTTGTCCTGAATGGACCCACACTTGAAAGCGGGCATAATTGTGGGGTTTGGTTTTTTGGAACATTCCACATTTCCACATAACTTAACACTGCAGGCAAAGCTCTTCAAGTTTGCAGTTCAAAATTCAAATGTTTCTGTATTAATCTATTTGAAAATGAGCAATTATCTCAGTATGTGTTTTTTTCCTCACATCTGCACTTAAAGCCACACCGCGTAGAAATACATGCATTTATTTTATGACAGATATGTTCGTCATTGAAAAAATATCTCATAACTGTACAAACAAACATGAGCCTTTGGTGTGAGCGGCTCAGCTCTCCTAACACTGTGACTGTAACTTTACAGGGAGTGGGTACGTCTCCAGCTCGTCTCCATGGAGATGTGACTAAAGGCAGCAGAAATTGAGATTTAACCACGTAACTGCCACCTTAGGGTTAGGATTAGGGTTAACAATTATTTACATCCAAATCTCAAAGCCTATTGACGGGAGAGCTTACAGCCTATATGCCAGTGTTATACGTAATCTGAAAGCCAAGACCTTCTAGTTTCTAAAATATGTGTGAGATCTTTGTGAGTGAAACATAACTTACGTTACATTTGCCGTTCTTAACCCTAATTATATCCTGATTAACTAACCCTAACCAGTGTTAATTTCGTCGACTAAAATATTTAGTCTTAATTTTAGTTAAAGTGATATTTATGGCGACTAAAATTAGACTAAAACTAAATTAAAGGTTTTTCATGAGAATAAAACTATGACTAAAATGTCCAGATATTTTAGTCGACTAAAATAAGACTAAATAAAAATGAAATCATCCAAACTTCTATTGACAGTCTTAAAGAGCACTGCCAAAGGAACAACTGAACTTTGTTCATGTGGGAGCAGCTCCATGAAGCAGAGGACCTTGATTAAATATGATTATAATGAATATTATAAATGCAAAGTCAACTAAATTTAGTCGACTAAATTTACTTTGTCGACTAAAACTAAACTAAAATTAAAGATATTTTTTTGACTAAATCTCGACTAAAATTGAATTACATTTTCGTCAAAAGACTAAGACTAAAACTAAATTAAAATATGTTGTCAAAATTAACCCTAACCCTAGCCCCCTGATCAGGGGAGACGGCAGGTTAAATACGTTTGGTCCTCATCTAAATCCATTCTTTGATTACCCACTGCAAAAATAGCATTTTCTGTGTTGAGCGGGTCATTAGGAGCATGTTTCGTACTGATGGCAACAGTATAGTCCAAAATGTTACGCAGTGTGCCTTTAAGTAGCCCTTACAGACACATTTCCCAGCCTTGTGCATCACATTTTTTAAACTTCTCTTTAGACCAGGGGTGTCCAAACCTTTTCCATTTAGGGCCGCATACTGACGCGTAAACATCATGAAGGGCCACGAATCAGCGGTCAATGCAGTCAAACATTTAAGAGAGGTTTAAACCGCTCCCCACAACTTTGTTTCAGCTTGGAACCTTAAAGCCGACTCTGTCTCCCAGTGCAATTGTGTGAAACTGTTAAAATTGCAGCAAAAAGTACCATCTCTGGTGACGTGGGACAATTAAAAAGGAAGCTGTGGGCCTCCAAACGTTGTTCTGAGGGCCACATTTGGCCGCCGGGCCGCACTTTGGGCAAGTAAGCTTTAGACCAGGGGTGTCCAAAGTGCGGCCCTCAGACCAATTTTTGGTGGCCCTCTGCCTTCTTGCTGAATCGGTACACCTTATTAGAGATGGTCCTTTTTATTTGAAATTTAATAATTCTACACAATTCTAACCTAACAACAAACATTTTATTGTGAGACACAGCTGGCATGAAGGTTTGAAGCATAAATAAAGGTATGGGGCACAATTTAAACCTCTGCTAGTCGAAGGTTTCGCGGCACTAACCGCCGATTTATGGCCTTCACCCCGTGTGCGCTTCAATACGAAAAAAAGTTTGGACACCCCTGCTTTAGACGGTCTTTCAGTATCTAGCCTCATTTAT
Source organism: Neogobius melanostomus (assembly GCA_007210695.1). Classification (NCBI taxonomy): domain Eukaryota; kingdom Metazoa; phylum Chordata; class Actinopteri; order Gobiiformes; family Gobiidae; genus Neogobius; species Neogobius melanostomus. The sequence continues at coordinate 2,729,957 of VHKM01000010.1, read as the reverse complement.
TCAGCTTTGAACCCCTAAAGACAAGGAAAACACTTTTTTTTACACATTTTTTTTTACCCTCTAGTAAAAGGCACTATTCATAGCTTTTAACCCTTTAGTCAAAATTTGATGAAAAAGGAAGACCCTTTTTATCACATATTGACTATTTTCAACAAATCATAATATAACACAAACTTCACGCATCAGGCCTATTTTATACACACATGACTACTTTTACAACATACTTTTTATGGGGCAAAAAAAAAAAGTTTCCCTACACTATGAAAAGAATGTCAGGGTCCTTCTAACCTGGTAGTTATTCAAAGACTAAACAAGATATTCCAGATCTCCTCTAACAATTTAATATTTTGCTTGATCCGTGACAGCACTAAGTTCAGCTCCTGTCTGTCACATCTGGGCAGGTGCAAGTGTCCATCTCACTTATCCCGTCCAAGGCCCATGGGCTTCTTTTCCCCGTTTGCTTGACGGGTCTGACTGGCACCTTGTCAATTCTTTTTTCTTTCCCCTGCGCCGACTGTTGAGCACATAGTAAGACACAGTTGTGGTCAAACACAGTTGCTCTGTATCCCGAACTAACTCACCTTGGCACAATGTCCACGGGTTACGCAAAAGTCAACATGGAAGAAGTTGTGATTCGGCACCACATCTGCTTCCCTGTCCAGATGGGTTCGAACGTTTTTGCCCATTCGAGGCGCATATGTGATCCGCTCAAACCCCTGTGGCTGTTTTTTTTCTCAGACGGTGCACCCCCAAGGAAACGTCTGTCATGTTTCCCAGTCAGATAGTAACCCACATTTCTTCATTAAACAGTGTGAAGTTAAGACCTTTTCATAGAATATCACACATTTGTGCCAGAATTATAAAGAGATGTATTACACTGTGTATTGTTAGAGTCCTAGCGCATCTTCCTGACTCATATAAGGTTTAAAAAAAAAATCCATACTCTCATAAAGACGACTTAGGCGGGAGGTGTTGCGTTGATTACATGTGTAAATTATTTTACCTGCAAGGGAACACACATCCATGACAACTATACAAGTTAGGGCTGGGCGATAAATCGAATTCATTCAATTAATTCATGCTTTTAAAAACAGACAATTTTGAAATGGCTAAATCGTAAAATCGTGTCCGCCGCTGCATGTCCGCCTGACGAGCGCCGTGCTGCCATTTAGCGGCGTTTCAGACGCTCCGTAGCGACTCTTTTCGAACATGACACCAGCAGAACCAGCCAGCGACTTTCTGACGATCTCTGCTGCTGCTGTGTTTTCGTTGTGCGCGATGGAGTTTTCTTCACTAAAACAAAGTTTCCCCAGGTCTATTTATTTATTTATTGGTTTATTTATTGGTTTATTTGGTCGGGACAGTGCATGTTAATGAACATACATGGGTCTCATGCATGTAAACAAGCCACACCGGATTGTAGCCTTGGGCTAATTTGCATCCGTCGTCCCCCATGCACACTCTCAAACACACTCATTCATCCTGGCCTATTGTACATGTTTTTGGTGGTAGGGGAAACCGGAGTACCCGGAGGAAACCTACGCAGACACGGGGAGAACATGCAAACTCCACACAGAAAGGCCCCGTCCAGGTGGGGATCGAATCCGGGACCTTCTAGCTGTGAAGCACGAGCTCTAACCGCTGCACTACCGTGCCGACCATGCTTCTGAGCAGCTGAGGATGAGGATGATAAAACTAAAGGCTTATTAAGAAGTTTTACTTTTGAGAGCAGACAAATAATATTTAAAACAGAAATAACCATTATGAATGGGCCTAATTGTAGGCTATATTATGAATCTAAATATTAATGAGCAGGACTCTGTGCAGTGTTCTACATATGAAAGATCAGGACACCTTTTTAATTTTATTTCCAATAAAATCGATTAAAATCGTAAACGTCCAACCTGAGTAGAGAAATCGAGATTTTATTTGTGGCCATATCGCCCAGCCCTAATACAAGTTAATAAACAAATGAATACAAATGTAAAATATTACATTGGTTAGGCAAGTTAAAAGTGCTGTTGTCTAATGTCGATATAAGAGTCTCGTAGATGCGGGCACAAAAGAGGACATGGCCCATTTGGTTTTCAGAAGTGAACCTCCTGGCAAACAAAAGCAGCTGATACTGGTCATGGAGGTTATGAGTGTTTGAACCGTATCTCAATTGTGAAAAGAGACAGATCTTTTTTTAGTCAGTTTTACCCAGAACTCCCCTAAACGAACACAAGAGTCAGCTCAACACTGGAGCAGGCGACACAAGTGAAAGCGTTCTGCACTATAGTCAAAGCTAAATGCACTTGTCAGACAGTTGCAGCCTCTTTTTATTAGTGGTGGCATAAAACATCAGTATCAGTCCCATTGTGATTTTAGATTTTAGATTTAAATCAAGAACGTGTGCCTTTTATCGATCGCGTCTCTTGAGCCCGTGCTCCTCTGGCCGCACTCTTCGGTCCTCTGGCCAGGACCTGCTTGTTGCCCTCTAGACTCATTATAAGACCCGAGGGGACCTGTCTTTTCAGTCCGTTGCCCCCAGACTGTGGGACGCCCTGCCCTGTCTCTGCATGTGGCCGACTCTGTGGACTCTTTTAAAAAGGATCTGAAGACGTGTTTATTTAAGAAAGCTTTTGGTTGTCACTTTAATTTTACATCATGTATATAGGGCCATACCGCCTTTGCTATGCCCAATCCCGTCAGATCTTGGAAGCTAAGCAGGGAAGGGCCTGGTTAGTACTTGGATGGGAGACCGTTTGGTAACACCAGGAAGCCTAGCGAATGTAGTGAGTGAGTGAGTGGTTGGTGGTGGTCGGAGGGGCCGATGGCGCAAACTGGTAGCCTCGCTTCTGTCAGTCTACCCCAGGGCAGCTGTGGCTACAATAGTAGCTTACCACCATCAAGTATGGAGTGAATGAATAGTGCAATGTAAAGCGTCTTTGAGTGTCCAGAAAAGCGCTATATAAAACCGATGCATTATTTATTATTATTATATACATTTTATATTGTTTGTTTTTACCTATTCTCTTGTACAGCACTTTGTGATTTTATCTGTAAAAACTTACTACTTACTTATAGGGGCCGACTGACAAGGAATTTTGGGGTTCCATACCGATATGAAGGGGTTTGCAGTATAGGGCGATATTTAAAGTAATTTAATTTGATGTTTGTTTGTTTTGTTTTTTTATCTTTCAAATAGTCAATAGTTAAACATTTATTATTATAGTAAAGGTTTAAATCATCAAATATATCCAATAGACGTTGACCGGGTTTTTATGAGGCCGATGACGATTTTTTGTGGGGATTTTGATTGGCCGATGCCGGTATGCACCAGTGATATTTTTGGCTACATTTTTACAAATGTCTGGTCTACAATCCTGTGCTTGAAGCCTCTAAACGTGTCAGTGTTGAACTGTAACATTAGGGGCGCTGCATATTCATGTTTAGTAGGTACTTCAGAGGGAAAGACAAAAATCAGTAGATTCCAAAACAAAAAACGGTAAGTCTCTATTTCTCATGGTTCCGAAATTATACACGAAGGTCTATAACATACGCAAGAGAAGTAAAATAGGTTAAAAAAAATAGTGACACATTTTCACAGTGAAATCGCTCCCCTGAGGCCTACAGGAAGTTATAGGAGGGCTCATTTTAAAGCCCAGACTGAGCGCTTTCCAAAACGGGAAGTCTCTATCACTTTAGGTTCTGGAGATATTGGCTGATAAAAGGAAATATCGGCTATTGGCTGATATCGAAAATACCCAAATATCGACCCGATATATCGGCCGGCCGATAATGACGGTCCCTACTTACTTACTATATTGTGAGTTCTCTGGCTGGCGTTAAAGAGGGGTATTATGCTTTTTCAATCACATAGCACCAGTCTATAGCATACTACAATGATGACGTAACCTTCTGTTGGTCTGTATATGCAGTCAATTAAAATAACTGCCTTGAATAAAATTGCTCTCTCAAAATGGCTGTACTGAACGTCTTGAAATAGGCCTCTGTCTCTTTAAGAAGCTTTCCGACACGCCCCCTTCAGCACACTGCTGTGGCATCTAAACAACACTACTGTGCGGGGAGGGGGCTCTGCTGAGCTGAGGAGCAGTGGTTGGTGGCTTGGCTGGTGACGAAAGGTCCAGAGGCGTCTCCAGGAGGTGGGGGCGTTCCTAGGAGGACTGAGGCATAGCTACACCTAAAATGGCTGCCGTCTAAGTTTTTACTGATTACTCAAAAATATGTGAATGAGCCAAGGCAACACTCCAGGCATGTGTTTAATGAGGGAATGACATAATAACATGATATAAAGCTTGAAAAAGTCGATTTTACATAATACCCCCCCTTTAATAAAAATGTTATATTAAAAAAAGAGCCAGTCTTTTTAGCGGCTTTTTACAATGAACTGATCCCAAAGACTCGGCTCCCAGTAAAGAGCTGTAATTCCCATCGCTAGTGTCTGTGATGACAATACGGCAACAGACCTGGTGCCAGTCATAGTCAGACCGTATTTCCTTCAACACCACGTTTCAAGTGGCTTCTCACCACGTAGCGTCGCGACGGCCTCGCTTCCAGAGACCTTCATTTGACCCGGGCGCACATCAGACCATGCAGACGCTCCAGCGACAGCCGTGAAGTCCCGTCGGTCGGTGTGAGCGCTGTCACACCGACATAATTTAGCATGTTAACATGATGCATTCCCCCAAAGACCGCGCGTCTACGTTGGCCTCCTTTTCCGCGCTCCCATTTTGTCATCTCCACTGCTTCTCTAATTGGGCCTCGGAGGACAATTCGCCGCCATTACATCTTTTCTATTTCACCAGGGGCCTTTCCACCAGTGTCACTGAGAAACCATAATGACCGGGCTCTCCAGAGGATCCCGTGGAGCCTTAAAAAAAAAAAAGAACACCCACGGGAGACTTGCTGGGACGTGTGGTCCCTCTATAGACGTGTGTTGCGCACCTGTCAAGGCGTAAACAGCTCTTCATTTGTTATTTGCACATCAATGGGATAAGACTAGTGGTAGAAAGCCCACATCACGTTTTTTTTCTTTTTTCTTTCTTTATCTCGGCACATTCGATTGTGAGTGTTTATTTGTGAGGTGACAAGGTAATTGGCCCTTTTCAGGCGCACAAAGGAGGAGAGCCCTTAGATCTGACACGGCCCTGATGTCTAAACAGGTTGTTACGGCTAATGAAGAAGGAGCGAGAATACGGGAGGCAGGTGCGTTTGAAAGGGATCGGGCTCAAAGAGAGGACAGAGGCAATTAAAAGAAATCCAAAATGTTGGATAGAGTCGATTTGAGTATTATTTGGATAGCAAAGGCACTGTATTCTCCTAAAACTGACCTGTTTTAAGCTTTTAACCATGGAATAATCTCGTGAACCCCTCCTGGAACCGCCACTTTAACGTGGTGGAGGGGGTTGAGCGTCCGAATGATCCTGGGAGCTCTGTTGTCGGGGGCTTCGTACCCCTGGTAGGGTCTCCCATGGCAAACAGAGTGACGGGTCAGACAAAGAGCGGTTCAGAAGCCCCTTATGAGAGACCAACAGGCCCGGTTAGAACCATGAGGCCGTCCTTCTGTGGACCCACCACCTGCAGGAGGAGCCATAGGGGCTGGTGCAATGTGATTTGGGCAGCTCCAACATCTGCCCCCACGACCCGGCAACGGACAAGTGGAAGAAGATGGATGGATGGATGGATAATCTCGTGAAATGACAAGCCAAACATACCTTTTGGGTTTGGTTTCATTCATGTATGTTCGAGTAATCCTGCATATATTGTCATGATTCTGCTTAGTTTGTTATTGTTTACGTCCTGGTTCACTCCCTGCTCCTTGATTTGGCCCGTTCCGGTTCATGTTTTCCTGCTTGCCCAGTTTTCCTGCTCTGCACAGCTGCACCTCATTCACTCGTCAAGTCGGGGAGGGTATATATACACTCCCTCAGTTCAGTCAGTCTCTCGCTAGATTGTCAACCTGCGAAGAGAGACTTTCAAGCCCTGTGATATTTCTGAGAGCTTCTGATTCTGGTTGTCCAGAGATCTGTCTTCTGTTCCTGTCTGAATAAATAACATGTATCCCTGTCTGAATTATAACAAGTCCTATTGGGGATATAGGACTTATTTGTTTTGTTTGGTGCCTGCTTATCCTGGCCTATTCAGATATTTCAGTTCCCGTCTACTCCTCCCTGCGTTGCATTTGAGTTCTAACATACGGGTGATATATATTCAGTCTGTTTCTTTCCATAGCTCAAAACTCTTTCTCTCCATCAGCTGAGTGTTCCTTTGTTCTTCATAAAACTAGGCTTTTAATGGAGTAATGAACACTTAGATTCAAAAATTAGATTAAAAATTCTGATAAGCTTCCACAGGTCTGTGATTATTTATAATTTTCCCGATATTTGTTATAATTCTGTGATATACTTAAATAAAATATAATTAAGGCGAGACACGGGATGGAAATATTTAGTTTAGCTAGTTTTCTCCCTTAACCTCTTAGTTTTCATGTCGGAGTAAAGAAAAAAAAAGACTAAACTTACCATGTGCCATGCTTATTATATGACGTTTTGTCACTCACGAGGCGGAGATATCCAGGAAGTAGCAACAACATCGCTTCGCTAAGCTGGTTTTCCCTCGCGTATTCATTCACAAATAATGACATAGTTTATATGCGAAGGGTGCCCGAGATGGCGCTATAATCCAAATATGGTCATTTCCTTTCTGGAAGAACCTCGCGGGCAAAATACAGCTGAAATGTACTCGTGAATGCACACACAAGTTACAAGACTGTCAGGCCGGATTTTGCAAAATGAGGTTTTTGCTCCACTCATGCAACGCCTTCACCATTCTGTAGCTCCTACAGGCTCCAAACTTTCCAGTCTTGGGCTTAACAATATTTTAAAGTTATTTTTCAGAGGGATTTTTCAATATCAAATTCCTAGCCTGATTTATTGAGCTTTAAACACACACAAAATATATACAGTATGTATTGTTTTTTACACATATTTTCACGTATGAATAGCCTATTAAAGCACACCGCGTAGAATTTTACCCAGTAAATAAAATTGAAATACAAACATTTATTTTATGACATATATTTTCATCCTCATAAATGTACAAAAAAACATGTGCTTTTGTTCTGAGCGGCTAAGACGTGACTGTAACTTTACCGGGAGTGGGTACGTCTCTAGCTCGTCTCCATGGTGATGTCGACTAAAGTCAGCAGAATTTGAGATTTAAATAGTTTCGGTTCCCATCCAAATCCATTCTTTGATTACCCACTGCTAAAATAGCATGTTCTGTGTTTAGGTCATGTTTTGTACCGATGGCAACAGTATAGTCCAAAATGTTACGCAGTGTGCCTTTAAAAAAAGATATCCAAAATGAATGAAAACATACAATTACAGGAAACTGTACATTACTGACTTTTTTCCCCTTTTCACCTGCTTAAACATGTAATTGTAACTGAATGGTCCGGCCCACATTAAATTACGGGGTGGTTTCCCGCGTTGATCGCTCCCTGAATGCACCCAAAAAGGCGAAATTGCACTTAATGAAACCTTCAACTTTCCAGTCACCAGGCAAACTAATCCATCCTGCTTTTACCCTTGTCAAAGTATACTTATTATGTTAAAGGGATATTTCAGGTTTTTACATTAGGCCTCATTTCCTAATTATCCAGAGTGTTGTTCATGCAGTTCTTATATTTTAAAGAGCTTAGTTGCGCTAGGCTAGTGCTAGGCTAACACATTTCTACGGTATCAGCAACCCTGCATTAAAAACAGTCTGACCCACTCCACAGTGCACCTGAGGTAAATCACTTATAACACCAGACTAACCATATAAATGTCTGCGTCGATAGAATAATTTTTGAAATATAACTGACCTTGTATCACATGAATTGCCGCATTTTGAGGGACTATTTTCTCGCAGATCACTCCGCCGCTGCGTTAGCTTACAGCCACGAAGCTGATTCTGCTCAAATATACGTTATTTTAAATGCAAAATGCTTATAATTCTATCGACAGACATTTATATGGGTTATACGTGATTTGCCTCAGGTGCACTGTGGAGTGCGCCAGACTGTTTTTAATGCAGGGTTGCTGATACCATAGAAATGCGCTAGCCTAGCATTAGCCTAGCGCCACTAAGCTCTTCAAATATAAGAACTACATGAATTTAAGAATGTTTTAAATAATAAATGCATCATGTTGTAATTAAACGGTCAGTTTACAAGCTGCCGGAAGTCAAAACATTAAAAAGAATTTATCTGAACTGCTTCGACTTTTCACCTCTCAGCAAAGAGACTTGTCAGATCCAATTGTTTGCGACAGCCTTCACTGAGCTGCAGCCAATAACTTCCACTGACCTAGACTTTATTCCTACGGAAGAGTGGGTATTCACTCTTTTCTCTTATTCAAGGAGAGCAACGCCAAATCCAAGTTTCAAGCAGTTTCTTGGGGAGAGCGAGAGCGAGAGAGGGGGGAAACACATAAACCTTGTAACACACCGAAAGAAGACATTTAACGTTTCGATAGATAAATTAGACCATGTGTCACCATTATTGTTAAGTTCATGCCAAAAAAATCTGAATTTGTGAGAGCTACAGTCAAGTTGTGGCTAGCAACGCGGGTATTTTTGCTTTTAACCGAACAATGGTGGAAGATTGGACTTTACCCATTAGGCCTATATCTTTTACCCATGGGCCACAGCCTTCTTTAGATTGGACTAACCAATCTATCCATCTTCAAATAGGGGAAATCCCAAAGCCACTTCCTGCAATATTATTCCAGCCGTACACAAATGTGAAATAGTGACTGATAGTATAAGAATTTAAAGAAACCTAGCGATTTAATTCCGCCGCCTCTCAGAGCTAGTTCTATCTGGGGCTGTTCCCTGTTGACCGGTCCCTCCCAGGTGCCACATTCATGAGCCTTTTCTGGGTCAGAGCTGACCGCAGGTATGAGGATACGACGGAGGGACTTCATTTCTGCTTCTCTATCACGGAAATTACACAGATGGATCTCTGGAGAGTTTGTTACCGGATTGCATTTGTTTTTTATAGCTGTTGTCGAGACCTGCTGACCGGGGCGCGTGTGTGTTTGTTTTGTGATATTGGCAGGTAAAGTGACCAGTCAGTAAACAAATATGGCAGCTCACAAGTACAAAGGAAGGTTTTGAAACTGAGAAACAACTCAAGACTGTTGTTTCTCAACAGTCTTGACGCAGTTAAGGCGGGGGTTAACTGCGTGCGGGGTTAACATGCACGCAGTTAACCCCCGCCTTAACTGCGTGCATGTTAGCCAGTTGTACTTTAACCAAATCTAAACGCTTCTTGAAAAAAGTGACTCAAACGTGACAAAATAGCACCACAAATATGATAACGTGGTGACAACCAAGGAAAATCTTCGATCAGTTTTGTAGGCCTTAACTTTCAATTGACGTGTTACTCTGGCCTGCAGGTTGTAACCTTTTAGATTTGGGTAAAGCTAAACTGGAGAAAATGCACTTGGCGGGGGTTAAGAGGTTAAAAATCAAACCTCTGAGTTACTATATAGATATTTGAAAGAATATATCTTATAGAACTGATGGATGCGCTTTGAAATAATCAACTTGGAATATTATATTTAGTTTAGTTTATTTGAGCAGTATACATTCTTACCGGGATTGCATTTGATTTGTATAGCTGTTAAGACCTGCTGACCGGGGCTCGTGTGTGTGTGTGTGTGTATTGGTTTAACTGTGTTTTAATAAGTACTACCCCAAACCACAGTACAATAATATAAATAGGGCAAAATCAGAGAACAGTATAAGATATGTAGAGCTTTGTTTAAAATGTGCTTTGCTTTTGATATTACTGAAATGCTTGAGATTTTCGTAGATATTTAATGAGATTTCCAAGTAATTCTGTCATCTATAATAACTCCAAGGAATTTGATTTCATGCACTCGCTCTATAACAACACCCTCTATCTGAGTGCTTCCTGAGCATTGGAATTGCAGTTGCCGAATAATCATCAGTTTGCTTTTACTCAGATTTAGAGATAATTTATTTAGTTTGAAAACGTATTGACACTTTTGAGTTCCAAGTTAACAATCCGACACAGTTGTTGTAAATCTGATGAATCTAAGAATATTGATCTAGTAGGTCTGTAGGTCCTCCAGTAGATTTTACTTCAGCACTTCTCACATCTCCATTTTGTATACTTGTACTTCTCAAATTATCTCGGGTGGCCAGAAGGTATTAGCTGAAGGGCCTGATGTTTCCTACCGCAGCCAAAGGACAAACAGAAACAGGGCCTAGGTTCTCAGGAGAATCGCTTAAAACCAGCTTTATTTGAACAGAAGAGCGTGAGAAAGGTTCTTAATGAGAGGCGAAACAACCCAGTCCAGTTGATGACAGAGTTTCTAAGTCTTTTCTCGGCAACTGAGAACTTAAACCAATGTATTACAGTAGGCGAGTTTGAAACTCTTTTTGTTTTATTTTTAAAACCACTGCTTGTATTTCTGTTTCTGGCATTCAGTGCCAAGAGTAATCCAGACATGATGTAAAACGTTCTCGAATTAAGCATTTTCGCCTTTGAGGGTAAGTAAAAATAATCAGAGGAAGTCTTTTTGCACTTTGAAGGCCTTACACCTCATTTTCTTGTTTGTAAAACTTCAAATGTTAGACATGTTAGGAGAGTTAGAAATGAGTTTGGACACAACTAACGGCACAATTCTTCGTAGAGATGAGTTTATGAGCAAGTTTCACAACTTCAGGTCACTTTTCAAGGTCATTGTCACAGTAAAGATAAAAACACATTGCCTACTAGTTTTTTAGGGGAATAAATCTCTATAATTATGAAGTGTCTTCTCATAAATGTGTACTTTTACAATTTACTGAAGGAGGACAAAACCAAATTCACTCCACTACCAAAAAGAAAGAAATGAGTGCACACGTTTTTATTCTACTGGCTGATATTATTTTCCTGGAAGTTGAAATCACTAATATTCGATTCCAATCATCTTTGAGTAATAATGACTTATCAAGATATAACTTCTTTCGCAGTTTTCTTGATTTAAAGATCTAGTTTTGACCCAATTTGGATACAATGCAGGTGGCTCCTCTTTAGTTACCTCTATATCCATCACTAGGACACTGTGGACAAACAAAAACAAGCCGTTGTAGAGGACGCGGTGGCCCAGTGACCAAAAAGACCCTCATTTATTAATCCTTTTCTCGCGCGGCTTCGCTGTAATCCATACTAATAGCCTCCGCCGCTATATCCGATGCTAGCGCTAACTCATTCACATTCATTCAAGTTCCTCTCCAATAATTATCATGCAATGGGCACCTGGATTAATACGAAGCGGGGCCTTATCAGCAAACCTGCCGTGCGCGCTTAAAATGTCTGAATAACAAATCAATGCAAAACATTCAATTAACAGGCTGGCTAATTCCCGGCAGCCTACGCACGGGCATGTTTTATAGCTCGCAGCATCAAGTGACACTTTAATGTCTAATAATTAATAAAAATCACCTTTGCTTATGCTTGTAATTAATGTGCGGTGGTAGAGTCTCCGCTGCTGCGTGCTCTGAAGGCATACTGCGTTCATCATAGACGAAGACGCGCGGAACAATTTTTCTTGGTTAAATTGTATCCGGGCATAATGTAAATGGAAGTTATTTCGGTCTGCTTTATTGATGTGTGTTTCCGGAGAAGAGTTAAATATGAATGTGCTCTGTATTGGAAATATTGCATGGCGTGTGTTAGCTGTTGATGAAGGGCTAAAAACTCTGAGTGTCTTTGTACAATAATACAGTATGTACTAGGGTTGTGCTCAATATGTTGTAACGGAAATATATCTTTACGGAGTACGTGACAATACGCGTATCGTATCCAGGCACCTGTATCATGATACGCAAATATATGTGTCTAATTACTGTATAGTCTTTATTCAGAACAAATCACAACATGCACTCGGACAACTCCAATAAAGGCTTAAAAGGGGGTATTATGTAAAATCGACTTTTTCAAGCTTATATCATGTTATGTCATTCCCTCATTAACACATGCCTGGAGTGTTGCCTTGGCTCATTCACATATTTTTGAGTAATCAGTAAAAACTTAGACGGCAGCCATTTAGGTGTAGCTATGCTCAGGCCTCCTAGGAACGCCCCCACCTCCTGGAGACTCCTCTGGACCTTTCGTCACCAGCCAAGCCACCAACCACTGCTCCTCAGCTCAGCAGAGCCCCCTCCCGCACAGTAGTGTTGTTTAGATGCCACAGCAGTGTGCTGAAGGGGCGTGTCGGAAAGCTTCTTAAAGCTTAAACTAAAACATGTACAATAGGCCAGGATGAATGAGCGTGTGTTAGAGTGCGCATGGGGACGACGGATGGAAATTAGCCCAAGGCTACAATCCGGTGTGGCTTTTACATGCATGAGACCCATGTATGTTCATTAACATGCACTGTCCCGACCAAATAAACCAATAAATAAATAAAATAAAATAAATAAAGAGACAGAGCCTATTTCAAGACGTTCAGTACAGCCATTTTGAGAGAGCAATTTTATTCAAGGCAGTTATTTTAATTTACTGCATATACAGAGCAACAGAAGGTTAGGTCATCATTGTAGTATGCTATAGACTGGTGCTATGTGATTGAAAAAGCATAATACCCCTCTTTAAATTGCACTCTGAGCGTATTCGGTATAATAAAACCTTGATTTTGTTTGCATTTACGACACAAATTGTATCAGGTACGTATATATTATCGTGAAGTTGTAGGCAATACTCGTCCTAGTATACTTATTGTGATCAGGCTTTCCTCTCCTCAGACCTGACTCGGGCCATTATACTGTACATATACCTAAAGGCCCTATACCTGATTATTACAAACAATGAAAGAGGAAGCCAGTAAATTTGAATGTTTGTTGTGGTCCAAACTCACACCTATCTTACTTGTCGCATCCTTCTTCTTCACAGAGCTGTCTTTATATTTCACAAATTCTATTACTGTGCTGACAGGGTCACATTCACAGAAATGCAAGAAAACTAGCTAGCAAGTTTATGAAATTGTAGGCTTTATAATTAGATGCACAGTGTTCTACCCACAAATGTCTGAGTTTACAATATAATAAAGGAGGAAAAACACATTTTGTATCATTACTAGACAATTTATTTTTAATATATAAAAATCAGGTATAGTGCCTTTAAGGTCCTCTTCCAAATGCTTTAAACAGGTTTTACAGTTGTGTTGCTCTTGTGACGTAGTAACATATAACCGGAAATGTTCCACAGAGTGACATTTCTTTCGACTTAAATGGACTATACGGAGTTTAAAAATGTTAAAACTATAAGTATTTTCCTCCCCTACATGTTCCAGCCATGTCCTAATGTGTAGAATGAGCCCAGACCTGTTCACCACAACTGCCCTAAGAGCTTAATATAGAGACTGCAGTTACGTCTAAGACCTGAGGTGGCAGTAGTGAGCATAAATATGACTAACTTGCATCTAGTCTCTTTAAAATAAAGTATGTGTGTGGAAAACAGGCAAATGGGATCCAGACCTAATCTACAAACAAATCACCTGGCACTTTTATGGCACATTCGCTTGGCCATCATTTATGCTTCATTATGATTTCTTTCATCTTTGTCTTTGTTTATGGTGCTTTGCCTTTTATTATGCCGAGTTTGGCTGCAAAACCAATTTCCCCTCGTCTGGTGGGACAATGAAGGTCAGGGTTTATACAGGCAGAAGCAAGTACAATCAAATGCTTTTTATTGAATGCTTTGAATGCCCATATACTCTATTGTCAACTACGAACAAAAACTGTTCAGCTGTTCAACTGTGCAGATGGTAGTGTTTTTCATATAAAAAATATATTTATAACAGTTTATCAAATTAAACGTAATGTGAAATGAAATAAAAATTGTATTGGTCCTTATTTCTGAGGGAGGTGGAACGTCACCTTTTAGTTACCACCGAGAAAGTCCCACTGAGATTTGCAGACTCTTCCAAAGGGGAGTCCTGGGCCCAGAGGGGGACGTGCAACAGAGTCCCACGACACACGGAGAACACGCGAATCCCACACATTCAGGCCCCGTGATGAAAGGCCCATTAGGAGAGGTGGGTGACCGACCGCAGTGCAGCGCCATGGGACACATGCAGGGTTTTGAGTTTGGTTGATGGAGTGGATTCCCAAACAGGAGCATTGGGCTGCTATATGTTGCATGGTTTAGGTTGATGATGGCTCTTTCCGTTTATTTCAAAGAGCCGTTCAAAAGACTAGCCCTTTTTAATTTTTTAATAACACCAGCCAGATAGTCTTGCAATGCTAAAACATGTATAACTCCGCAGTCAACAGTGAAGTCAAAAGAGTCTCACTCCAAAAACAAAGTCACCACATGGTCCAGGAAACAATTTCAACACCTATTTGGACAACACAGTGTTAGAAATGTAAACGCGGCTCATATGACAACCTTAAATCCCAAGGAAAAGTACACGTTGTGAGCAAAACTACTAAACGGTCACAGAATGGAGCATTCCATTCCATTACAGAGACATATGTTGTTTTGCGTCAGCTCAAAGCCAGAAAAAACATGACTTATTCGTCCCAAGAGAGGATTACTTACTATAGGGTGTCATCAAGCAGCCCTTATGTCCTATGCCAACTTTCTCATATGCCAAAAAAGTTGGTAAACACATTCATAATATGGAATAGCTACCAACGGAAGCGATGTTATTTAACAGATGTCTGCAATTGCCGTATGCAAATCACACAATGATGTTGAAAAATGGCATCACCGGCTCTATAAACCATTAAGACTTTCTCACATTTCAAAACACTACATTTAGCGCCAGCGCGATAAATATCAATTCTTTGACAATTACGTTTTTTAGTGAGGAGTTTGCATATTCTGCTAGTGCCTGCGTATCGATTTCCCCTACGACATAAAAAAACATTACCAGTAGGTTCCAGTACTGTGCTGAAAGAGATTCTGAAATCCCAGTAATCAAGTACTTTCCCATTGAATAACAACAAAGCGGGGACTTTAATTCCCTGACTTCGCTGAACTATTGGGGTTGCACGGTTTTGGGGACAAGTATTGCAAACCTCAGACCTTCTCATCAGAATCAGTATTCTGCCTTTACTAGTGTATAGAAACCAGCTTTGCAGATAGCTAACAGTCTCCAATAAAGGACCAGGAAGCGTCTTGCTGTTTTGGTGTATTTTACTGAAGTACTGTAAAACTGTAACACAAAGAATGCATATTACAATCTTATTAGAGTAAACAAACAATGTGAATATAAAATAAGTAGCTTAGAGTAACTAAACCTCAACAGAAAACGATTGCATTAGCGAGCGATTAGCACGATGCTAATTTACATGGGAAAAGCCATAGGGATGCTAACGGTATTAGCACCTAATATATTCTTACAAATTACGAATTGGAAACATACTAAAATGACTAAATTTGGTATCTAAGGGAAGCTAAGATTACTATAATTCGGATACTTACAGACAGATATTTTTGTAGGGCCAAAATAAAATGTACAGGCTGAAACACTGCAGAGTTTGACTTGTTTTATGACTGCTAGGAGCATAACTGAACTACGGAAGCACCAAGTGGACAAAACACACGAAACTCAAAATGCAAATAACTCTTCCCACAAGGGGGCAGTACAATCAGAATAGGTTGTTTGAGAACAGGTTCACAACTAGGAAGTTTTCTTGATGCGGACGTGCAACATAAAACATATAACACAGAATTTAGATAAAAATAAGCTATAAAACTTTAAACTATAAGGCTTTAGGGGGCATGCGTAAAGAACATGAAATAAATAAGATACAAAATAAACAGTAAAATATGGTAAGACGACAACAATGACTTAGAACAACAGTGGGATTATATTTACAGATGTATATGTGCTCTCGCTTCACAGCTAGAAGGTCCGGGTTCAATTCCCACGTGGACGGACCTTTCTGTGTGAGTTTCATGTTCTCCGTGTCTGCGTAGGTTTCTCGGTACTCGGTTTACACAAAAATGTACAATAGCCAGATGAATGATGTGTGTGTGAATGCATGGAGGTGGTCAGAGGGACCGTTGGCGCTGATGTGTGTAGCGACAGCGCTTCTGTCAGTCTCCCAGGGTACTGAAGCTACTAAGGTAGTTACCACCACCAAGTATGGAGTGAATGTAAAATGCTCTCATGTAAAGCGCTTGTGACCATGTCTGTGAAAGGCGCTATATAAAGATCTTCTTCTTCTAAAGTGATCACAGTCAAAATGCAATTGGTTTTGACTAATTAATGCCTGTAATAGTTCTATGTTGGGAGACCAGGGCTGGTTGTCACACTTTTTTTTGTAGAGTCCACTGCTCATCAACACAACATCCCACAACAGCCACACTTGATTGAAGCAGGTCTTGCTTCCTTTGTTATATCTTAGTGCATTAAATAGATATTACGGTAACTGACAACTGACACATACTAGTGTGGTTGGCTGTCCCTACTGTTACGAATGGTGGTTTGGGCGTTAAAATTAATATGGAAAAACGTTTTTGTTTCTTGAGATAAAAAGACAATGTACTTTTTTTAAATACTCACCAATACATGCCTGATGTGTCTCTCCCATCTATTACTGTATGTGCTCAACAAACGCTAGTGATTAGATTAATCATAAAAACAAGAGACACAAAATCAAACGTTCTCCACCATTTAGACTCTGTGTGACAACCGACCCCAACTGACCATCTGACAAAAGGTTTGACCTATAGCGCTCACAAGGCTTAAGCGTGAAAGCTCAATTATAGTTGAAGTCAGAGTTATGATCAATTTTGAGTGAGCCAGGAGACTCAGGTATAAAAAGCACGGTGACAACCAACCCCTATTTGTCAACAACAATGTATTTTATTTAATTTATTTCACCATAGTATCAAAAAGTCGCTCAGGTGTGATTGTTGTCATGTTATTATTGCAAATGTGTGGGCCTAATCCCTAACACATGATGACGAGGTTCAGCGTTCGGAGAATACTTTGAAAAGCGGTAATTCACCCGTAATGTTTTACAGCTTCGTCGGATTCCAGAGAGTCGTTTGCACAACCTCTACTCCGAGGCTTGCGAGGCTGTGTACCTAATTAATCACAGCGAAATGCAATATTAATATTCCTTTGGTACACGGCTTGTGTATTGTGATGACTTAGCAGCGTGTTCATGTTCCCCGCGAAGAGATTGCCCCTCCTCAGCACCAGCGCCTGTGTAGGGTTTCTCACTCCTGTCTTTTTTTTTTTTTCTGCTTGGCTCAGGCCCCCCCCACTCCGAGCCATTACCCCCTGTGTGCCTCACATGCAGACATATTGGATTTCAGACCCCCCACTATCGCCCCCCCCCCCCCCCTTGCCCCATATACATGTAGTCAGCACTGTCTGTATCCACCTCTGTGCAAGATCACAGATGCACATGCAATGGGCCGTCCAAAGGGAATGTCGCCTCACGTTTGTCGCCGTCTTCTCTTGGCAAGTCGTAATATCGTTTTAGGGCGTGAGTTTTGTACTCTTTGAATTGTTTTAGCTTCAGTACATAGATAGCCATGCCTGTGAGAAGGTGTCGGGTTCCCATAGACTTTACATGTTCTACTCTTGGGCAGGGTTTCCTCGCAGTGCTCCAGTTTGTGTGCCAACCGAAGCATACTCAATTTCAATTTTCTCGCAATTCTTCAGCGAGGTACTCTTGTAAATGAACTGCAGCATGTTCAAATGCAGAGGGCCGTAAAGCATCTCATGATCCACAATGACATATGCCAAATACTACAGTGGCACTACAACTAGCAAAACGAATCTACTACTACCAATACGAAAACGTCTTTTGTTGCAGCCGATATACAGTATCAACGAAAGATCCAGTGCAGTTTCTAGTTTAATTTTGACATAATTGAGAACAGAGGAGCAGCCCTCAGTCTATTCAGCTGCTCTGTGCCTTGCTAATTTGCACGCCTTTCCTGTCGCCACCGCTGTGACGGAGTGGGCAATGTGGGTTTAGTATCTCACCCAGTTAGACAACAACAGCATGCGCTCAGGCTGGATTCAAAACTTGCTACGCCCTCTGAATCCCAGGCATGCAAATGTTTCAAACGAGACATGTCAAGCTAAATCAACGTGTTGGAGCGCTTAAAGAGGGGTATTATGCTTTTTCAAACACATAGCACCAGTCTATAGCATACTACAATGATGACGTAACCTTCTGTTGGTCTGTATATGCAGTAAATTAAAATAACTGCCTTGAATAAAATTGCTCTCTCAAAATGGCTGTACTGAACGTCTTGAAATAGGCCTCTGTCTCTTTAAGAAGCTTTCCGACACGCCCCCTTCAGCACACTGCTGTGGCATCTAAACAACACTACTGTGCGGGGAGGGGGCTCTGCTGAGCTGAGGAGCAGTGGTTGGTGGCTTGGCTGGTGACGAAAGGTCCAGAGGCGTCTCCAGGAGGTGGGGGCGTTCCTAGGAGGACTGAGGCATAGCTACACCTAAAATGGCTGCCGTCTAAGTTTTTACTGATTACTCAAAAATATGTGAATGAGCCAAGGCAACACTCCAGGCATGTGTTTCATGAGGGAATGACATAACATGATGTAAAGCTTGAAAAAGTCGATTTTACATAATACCCCCCTTTAACCATGTTAACGTTGTTGTTGTTCCCTCATCAAAAAACAAGTGGTAGTTTGCTTTGTTCATGCAATGTTTTTTTGCAGGAACGCTCCGACTTTGCTGCATGATAGGTAGAATCCCATTAGAGTCCTCCACATTTTTACAGCATCTCTGGACCGTTCTGAGCAGTCCTGCACTCAAACTACATTCATCACGGTGCCACTGATTTGTTAGAATGATGTTGGCTAAAAACAGTGGCTTGTGTTTTGTTTGAACCATGGTAAATCCTCCGTGCTGTAAGCTGAGGACACCCCCCCCAACCGAGAAAGAAAGAAAGCAGTCCTTATCTACTGTCTTTATCCTGAGATGCCCCAAAGCACGATTAAAATGCACAATTCTGCACAATAACTCAACTTAAAACACCGCACCTCTGCCTCTCCTTTCCTTTGTCCGTCCAACAACACCTGCGTTTTTATCAGGACAGCCATATGTGATTCTATTTCGAGACGCCACGCACATTTTTGTCAATTCTATAATGTGCCAAGAGCAGAGCGGTATGTACTGTAAGCGCCGCACACAAAGATAAAGCGTCTGGAATCCTCTGCCTTTTCCCCCCAACACACACATCCAGGTGGGCTGTTGTGTCCTATAAAGATCCCGCCACTCCAGGACAAAAGCGCCTTTGAAAAGTGGATTATCTCTTATCCTTTTCCCGCTCAAGTCTGGTCAAAGGAAGCTGTAAAGGAGGGCTGGTGCGGAATGAAATGCAGAGATAGATTTTGTTTTCTTTCTTTCTTTCTTTCTTTCTGGGGAGAGTGGGTGCTCATCTTGTTTTAAATTGACTTTTGAGCATCTAACTATGTTATAATGACGTTCCCCAAGAAAATAAAGACACGCCTTGAGTTACGTTAGGGGTAATATATGAGAAATCTGTCTCTTTTATGAAACATTATACGGGATCTTTGGGATTGGCTTTGTTTGCAATGCAGGTCAGCGTTGTTGGCAGCGAGAAAGAAAGAAGGATAGCGCGGGTCGTCCGGAGACGGGAGGGGAGGAGAGATGGCGGTCCATTAAAGCCAAATGGGAAAAGTAAATAACATTAATGTCTATTGATTGCATCTAAATACAGCTATTTATTCTACTGACCCACAATCAATGGGCCGGGCCACTTTGGGAAGTCCCCGGCTAACATTGCTATGCTGCAACAACGCTTATGAAAATGCCCTCTTGTTACACCCCAATGCGTCGCTGTGGCCCCATTTCTAAATAACAATTCATCACCGCTAGCATCACGGCTAATTTGCAACATTATTAGCTTTAAGGTGGAGCATTAGCGGCTACAAAATCCTGCTGAGGAGAGTAAAAAAAATGAGTAATTGCAAGACGTTGGGCGCAAACGAGGGAGGAGAAGTTAAAAGGCCCCAAGAACTAAAGTTTGTTTGGTAAATAGTCGGGTTCTGGATCGGTGTGGGTCATTAGCCCGGAGACGAGAGAGCCATTTGTGCAAGGGCAGGAGCACCTCCCGCTGCGGCTGCTGATTACATGTCCCGCCGAACAATGGAAAACAAGAAGAATTAGAAGGGAAACTGTTTGCTTTTGTTGTAAACAGATGCTAAGGTCGGACACTTTATCATCGTCGCAAGAGAAGACAATCCGTGAAATAGCTACTACACACGGATGACTTGTTCCTGTGATGTCGAACCAGTAACTCGGAACCTGCTGAAAACGCACCAGTCCTTTCAAAGAAGCTCCCCAAAGGCTTTCTGCATTTCTAAGCTTGATGAGTCATAATCTGAAAAAACAAGTGTATTTAGTCACATTTATAGGTGCGTTTTCTCTTCGTGCATTCAATGAAGAGTTAAAAAACTTGCTTAAAGGGGGGTATTATGTAAAATCGACTTTTTCAAGCTTTATATCATGTTATTATGTCATTCCCTCATTAAACACATGCCTGGAGTGTTGCCTTGGCTCATTCACATATTTTTGAGTAATCAGTAAAAACTTAGACGGCAGCCATTTTAGGTGTAGCTATGCCTCAGTCCTCCTAGGAACGCCCCCACCTCCTGGAGACGCCTCTGGACCTTTCGTCACCAGCCAAGCCACCAACCACTGCTCCTCAGCTCAGCAGAGCCCCCTCCCCGCACAGTAGTGTTGTTTAGATGCCACAGCAGTGTGCTGAAGGGGGCGTGTCGGAAAGCTTCTTAAAGAGACAGAGGCCTATTTCAAGACGTTCAGTACAGCCATTTTGAGAGAGCAATTTTATTCAAGGCAGTTATTTTAATTTACTGCATATACAGACCAACAGAAGGTTACGTCATCATTGTAGTATGCTTTTTTCAATCACATAGCACCAGTCTATAGCATAATACCACCTCTTTAAAATGTTAAAATGTAGGTAGATGTCTTTGTGTTGATGTTGCTGTTAACGCGCACTAGTTCTTTGGACAATGATTGAACCATTTGGCGCAGGATGTGGTTACGGATAGATCATTTCATGCATAATCATATCATAGTTAGCATTTTGGGCTTATGCTACATTTCCTTCTAAATCTTTTGAAAGAACTGCTGCCCAAGACAAGAGACGAGAAACTGTCATGACATAACTTTCTCAGACAAATGATATACATCTCCAAACTTTGTCATTATTCCAAGGAAGTAACACACATTTTGGTAAAGCGGCCAGGTCATCCAACAGATGAACAAACTATTTACACTCGATTGTCTTTCATCTTAAAATGAATGGATCATTCAAATGGGTTTGGCCTTTGCCTTTTTACAATTTTTTGAGTAATTTTTTCTTGCTGTTTTGCAATCAAATGTGCCCTTGTATTAATTGTGTTTAATTTAAAAATGCAATTATTTGCCAAGCCACTGGATGAACACGGATGATCCTATTCGCCCCGAAGGCTTTAAACCCTATGCTACATTACATGCCTCTAATGGGCTCCAATATCATGCAACAAAACACCAAAAGTGGGTCATTTATGTGCACAACACTATGACATCCATCTGGAAATAATCCAATCATTTTGTTGCTGGAATTCATTTGGTGATTTATTTTTCACTTACTGTGCGCACAGTTCTATTCATCAAATGTCGCTTTGCCAGTAAGTCTTCTGGGTGGTATTATGTGGTGCCAATTACACAGTGAAGAGAAATAATCATAAAATAATCCCCAAAAAACTGCCTGGAGGGTTGGTGTATAGCTTTTATTTTCTAGATTCCAACACATTTGCCACAGAGATCTCCGCAGTACAGAGAATGAGTAGGTGAAAAACAGGCCCTCTGGTAAGGCAACAATTCTTGCCAGGAGACTTCTCATGGTTGTCAGTGCGTTATGGGATTTGAGGTCACGCTATGGACACGTCTGACCAACTCTCATGCAAATGTTTGCCTCTGAAGTCTTCCCGTAAAATCTTATTGTGGACTTGTGTTGCTTTGTCAGAAGAGATTGTCGCAGTGTTGGTGTGATTTTGTCTTGTAGCACGTTTAGTATAACCACATTGTTCACTTGTATTGTTATATAAACGTAATAAGACCGGACCAAAAAGAGATCCTTGTGGTACACCTAGGTCATGAAGCGCCTGCATCAAATCTGTTGCATCTCCCCTTGTAATCTCAGAGTGAAAACCAAACTTGATTAGTTACAGTCATAGCAAGACAGAGTGGAGATATGGTTAGCCAGGTTTTAGTGCAGATTTATTGTGTGGTTTCCTTGGTTGGCTTGTCTTAATCCTTCTGTTTTGAAATGGTGTAGAAAAAGATAATTTTGGTATTACAGCTTCACTGGAAAAAATACCTTCTTAAATGAAATAAATAACTTATAATTACTTGAATTAAGGCACTTTATGTTGAATTTTAGCCGGTTTGGACTGATCTAAAACAAGATAAACCTGCTAATGCCACTGAAACAAGCATCAATCCCACTGGAAATCAGACAAATTCACTTTTACATTTAAAAATGTGTATTTTTCACATGAAATTATACAGAATGATCTGAATTAAGCAAAAATGTGCTTGTTCTATTGCCAAAAAGATGTTTTATCTCTTTTAGACTAGGTTAAACGTACTAACAAGTAAATATAATATGTAATTTCTTCCATAAGATAATGAATCTTTTTCCAGTGTTTTTACTCTTCAGTGAAAAAAAATAATTATTAGAAAAAACACAAATGACCCCCAGATCAAGGTTTGTGCAATATCTTCATAAAACTAAATCAGAAAATAGGAAGTGAACAATATTCCATTATGCTTAGTATTAATTAGAAGAAGAAAAAAACATGGATACCTGTCATATTCACTCTTCTGTGCGTTGCAGGCTACCCCAGATATGACATCGTTGGAGACCACAGTAAAGGCGAGTACCACCTGCTGATCCAGAGGACAGACATTCAAGACGACGCCTTCTTCGAGTGCCAGGCCATACAGGCCGCCATCAGGTCCCGACCGGCCCGACTCACTGTACTCGGTAAGGACTACTTTTGTATTACTCACACTAGCAGAGCAGATGTTGGCAATGGCATAGTAGATTATACCATTGTCTAATTCTCACCCTAAAATACTGACTGGTTCTTCTGATGGTCGTCTGGAGACTTCTGCATTTTCCTGATTAAATTCTGCCCATTTTATTTCTGTTTTAGATTTGGATTAGTGCAGGTCTAGCCCTGATTTAGGTGTGGTTTTGTTGTAGCGGATTAAGTCTTGATTTGAACTCAGTTAAAACTTGGTTATTGCTTCAAATTTCCCTACGGGGCCAATAAAGTATACAAACAAACAAACAAACAAAGAAACTCAGATGTGTGTGATGAAAAAAAAGAGTGATAGAGAAGTGGCTCCCTAAAGCTAACAGTCTTTTAATTGCTATTGTCTCCTGTTTCATTCCGAGGTGCAACACTTCCATCACAAGTCGGATATAGAGAGCCTCAGGAAACTAGAATGACAGCCAAAATTTTCCCCCAACTTTTTCAATTGTGCTTTCCGGTTCACAAATGAGCGCTCTTATAATTAAAAATACTTTCCCATGTCAGGGAGCCCTCACATGTGCGAATAGTGAAAGAAGGTCCGCGATGTCATGTTGTTCCGTCCACAAATTAGCGCAGACAGCAGAGGCTGCCATTGGGGCTGTTTGTGCTGCAGCTTGTGTTCCTTTCTTTTCCCATTGCACCGCGATCGGCCCGTCAGTGTCATTGTATGAATGAAAGATGAGGATGATGAATCAACAACAATCCCTTATTTTATCTTCATGGATAATGTGCCGGTAGTATTGGCACAACATACAACTTAATTATCTCGAATAAGGCAAATGATGAGGGCTATTTTACAAATATTTTTCAATCATTTTAATCAATTTGTATATAAATATTTTCAGTGAATCATATTACTGTTATAAACATTTGAGCAGTATTCTGCAAATAAGTTTGACTTGCTCATTTGAATAAGGTAATATTCTTGATCTCATTTGGCTGTGAGGACTTGGTTATATGTGGTGAACTCTTTTGCATCATAGCAAGAAGGTCCCGGGTTCATATATTGGCCATTTCTGTGTGAATATTGAATCTCTGGTGGAGAGAAATAGAATAAAAAGAGAGAGAAAAAAGATTGAAAAATAGATCCTGCAGAGTTAGTTGTTCCATTTACATCGCAAAATTTACACTTTAGGGGACACCAGTGTTAATTTCGTCGACTAAAATATTTAGTCTTAATTTTAGTCAAAGTGATATTTTTGACGACTAAAATTGGACTAAAACTAAATTAAAAGTTTTTCATGAGACTGAAACTATGACTAAAATGTCCAGATATTTTAGTCGACTAAAATAAGACTAAATAAAAATGAAAAGGAGAGACTAAAATCATCCAAACTTCTATTGACCGTCTGAAAGAGCCTCAGATCATGTAAATTCTCTGCCAAAGGAAGAACAGCTCTGAGCTTTGTTCATGTGGGAGCAGCTCCATGAAGCAGAAGACCTGATTAAATATGATTATAATGAATATTATAAATGCAAAGTCGACTCAATTTGTCTTAAATTTAGTCGGCTAACTTTACTGGCAATTTTAGTCGACTAAAACTAGACTAAAATGTAACACATTTTTTTGACTAAATCTCGACTAAAATTGAATTAGTCTTTTGACGAAAATGTAAGACTAAAACTAAATTAAAATATGTTGTCAAAATTAACACTGGGGGACACTGCGTAACATTTTGGATTATACGGTTTCCAACAAGATAAGACTAATGACACAGACAAGGCTGTTTTTGTAATGCAGCTAATAAAAGAATGGGTTTGGATTAAGATCTCACCTGTTTTAATCTCATATTTGGCTGCTTTTAGTCAACATCTCCATGGCGACGAGCTGGAGACGTCCCGCTCCCAGTAAAGTTACATTCAAGTCTTAGGAGAGTTGAGCCACTCACAGATAAAGAATATATCTCTCATAAAATAAATGCGTGTTGCATTGAGTTGCCTTGTGTATGAAATGGGCGGTATAAATAAAATTGCCTTGCCTTGCCTTGCCTTACTTGATTCTATTTATTGGGTGAAATATTACAAAGTGTGGCTTTAACAAAGAAGCTTTGCATAGCAGCTTCAGGTTTAGGTTATATGTCCAGCGCAAAAACAACATGCCTTGGGTCAAATTCAATGGCCGCTGGCTGCTCTGCTTTGCGACGGCGACACTGGAGGCCGCCATTGCTGTAGTACTGCCATATAGCCGCTAATCCCCCATTGGAATGCATTACACTTTAGACACGTTAAAAACAACTTTAATGCCCGATGCCTAATTGTTTGGAACTGTCTAGAGCTAGATATTCCTCCTGTGATTACGCTGGGTTAGACACAATCAGAGGTTGGTTATCGTAGGATAAATTTTAGAAATCTCATACTTAATGAGGGTCAGACTGTTAGCATTGGAGCTGCGCGAGCTACACGTCACGCAAGGGCCGAGTCTACAGTGAAGATCCCGCCCATATGCCCTTATTAGGAACATGCTTCGTCAGAGCTGGGGAGGAGGAGTCTGTAAATCCACCATGATTTCCCCCTCGAACGTGGTCATTGTGGTAAACGGGGAGGAGTGAGGAAGACTTGTCTATTATTTGTACAGTCTATGATCAAATGTCCTTCTCTCTGCTTTACCCAATTTTACGCTAAGCTCTCCTGGTTAAAAAAATAAAACGCAATCAAGGACAAATTAGAGCTAATCCAGAAAAAAATAACTAAAAGCTAACTAATATCTCAACTCATTTTCATTTTAGGCTTGCCAAACAAAGAAAAATCTGATGTAAGACTAGTATTGTTGCTACATACCTGTATACAATGATGACGTATCAATGGCTATAATTCAGCAATTCTGGAAACCTAATTATGCGCACACTCCACCGCTTTCATTGTACACTTTGATCATGTAAACCTTGGCATTTCCCCCACCACAGCGCCAACACTCTGAGCCGATAGGGCTCTCCAATCAAAAGGTAATCTTATAATGTCCCAATCCCTATGGATCTGTTTTCCATCAGCCTGCCATTTGCCTCCAATCAATCCACAATTCGCAAAAACCCACCTCCCTCTCTATATCTGCAGGCTGTGCACAAGCAAATTAGCATTATCGATTCACGGCCGCCTTATTTAAAGCATGATATATTCCAGGGCTATCAGTTTATTAGCCAAGCAAGTGACTTCAAGCTTCTTCTTTCCTTTTTTTTTCAACGCAGTGGCTAATCTCAGGCTGGTTTGTTAATGGGAAGAAAAGGGGGGACGGGGGAGTCAAACCTCTGCCAATTGGCTCCTATTAAACTGATTAATTATAGATAAGATTCACTACAATTGATTGACTTTTTTTCTTTCTTTTACCCCGCCCGACCCGCATGTGACAAATCAAGGCAACATTATCTTGACATTTATTCCCAGTTGTATAAACGTCCTTTAGTGGTGAATAAAAAAACAAATTTAACAAAAGGTGCTCTTGGAACTGCTGGCATTTCTCCGACGGTGAACTTAATAAATTAAGCTAAATGTGTCTCTTTTAACGGATGGGAAAGTGAAGGAATCGATAGGAGCAGTCCAGAATGGGTAATGGGAAAAATGCTGTGCAATTTGATGCTATCAGAAGAAGGCAGTCATTATATTAGCGGGGAAACCGTGATAAAGAGGTCGATAGTCGCTGCGTGGCATGCTAATTACTGATTCACTTTTTCAGCTGTTGGATAGTGAAGTGACAAAAGAAAAAAATCATCAAGCTGGAGTGTCGGAAAAGCATATTAGAGGAGGAAAAGTATCAAAAAAGAGCACTATTAGGCAATACTAAATTTAGTTTAATTTAGAAAGGGAGTGGCGAATTGCTGTGAAGGAAGATTACACAACATTTGAAGTTATAAATCAAATCCCAGAGCTGAGATGCCGAAAAACAAATTAATAGTATGTCGACTTTAACGTGACTTCTGATTTACCAGGTTTTAAAAGGTCCTATCAGCATGTGCATGGATTTACTTAAATGCACTCTTATTGTGGATGGGCTTTAGATTCACACATTTGGAATGGACTAGGATTCAAATGGCAACGTTGTAAATGTGTTGATTTCTGCAATCTAATCTAATCTAACCATTTCTACTCTATTAGTGCAATGATATATATTTAAAAAACTACATGCAGGGTTCTGACTGTGATTGAACTAGTGAACTTTCACAATGAGATCCTTGGCCTAAAATGTAATATTTCGTCTTACCTTTTCATCAGGACGACATTCTCTTGATCGCTCCCAGTTGTTTACTCCAAAGTTAAGGGTTGAAAAATAATTGGCTAATTAGCTTTTTTAAAAAGAGCCACATTTCAGTGCGGCATTGCAATGATATGGTTAAGTATAGAGAAAACTACCAAGACTACAATCCTTCACATATGAAGAAAGTACTAGAGTATGCAGTATGGGGCCATATTGGGTTTTTGAACTTTCCACGAGGGCCAGACCAGTTGTGAATTTGGTTGTTTAGGCAATTACAGTCAATTTGAAAATTGTAATTGTTTAAAACACATTAAAAGAGCAACAAAATAGCAGCAGTTATGCATTATATTTCTTTATGTCAATTAAAAGATTGGTGTTTTCCCCCTTATTAGACAATGCATATCGGGCTTGGTCATGTTTTGAGGGCTGTATTGAAGGGCTAGGCGGGCCGCATCTAGCTCCTGGGCCTTAGTTTGCCCATGCTTGCCTTAGAACAATCACAAGCGTCGGGTGACAACAGCAAGATTTGGACTTCTAGGAAGGAAGGACTTTATATAGTGCCTCTCACAGAGCACTATATCAATCAATCAATCAATTTATCAAACTTTATAAATAAAGCGCTTTTCATACAAAGTGCTTTACAGATTATAATACATCTACATCTACACATCTCTATCACTAACAAAGTGAATAGCAGAATCTTTGTCATATTTGCGAATAGAACTCGCCTAAACCAAACTTCTCTCCTGGCTGCCCTTTGTCAAAACAGTTCAATATTCATAGGCTGGAGTCCCCCCGTGTCACCGAGTCGTATAGCCACAGCATTAGCATGTAGCCTCGCCGCTGGGATGAGAATGACCCGCCACCTTTGACCCCTGTCGTACTGTGGCAGGCTAATCTACGGTGGCCTGCGGAGACCACGGGAGCTGCTGCTGAATAAGACATGAGCTAGCCGCAGCAGGTATGGGCAAC
The DNA here is from genome assembly GCA_007210695.1 of Neogobius melanostomus. Classification (NCBI taxonomy): domain Eukaryota; kingdom Metazoa; phylum Chordata; class Actinopteri; order Gobiiformes; family Gobiidae; genus Neogobius; species Neogobius melanostomus. The sequence continues at coordinate 2,701,656 of VHKM01000010.1, read as the reverse complement.
CGACAGGGGAGAAGGCTAAAGCTAATTACACCCTCCGAAAGCCTCCCCCTCGTCTCATACATATATACAACTGTTGAGTGTATGAATGCCATGACCTGTATGTTTGGCTATAGGGCCAATTGTCTTAAGAGCTGCAGCTTACTGGAGCCATGGTGGTTTTCTAATGGGCTTTCAGTGTATGAGCATAGAACTGTAATGCAGTTGGGGATATATGGACAATATATCAACAACAATATAGGGTTGATTGTTTTGAGATTAAATGGATTTCTGTAAAGCTACTGCACATGAGGGAATTGGCTGATATATATTTTTTTGTATGTTGCTAAAAAGTGTGTAAGGGCTTTACGGCAGTTTGAAAACAAAGCAAATAAAAGCTTGTCCTGAATGATTCAGAAAATGAAAATCCTTCATACACTATGCACATGATTGGGTAATCCTCCTCTATACTGCTGAACAATTATTGGCTTTAGATCTGGAAAAAAGAGTCCTCACTGTACTGTGACTGGTTAGTCCAGAGCCACTGTGGGCCGACCTGACCAGCATGTTTCTGGAGGTCGGGGAAACCTTAGCACCCGGGAGAAACATGGCTGGCTGCCTTCAGAGCGTGGTGTCCTGCACTGGTCAGCGCCTCCACCTCCTCCTTCCTCTTCCTCCTGTGCAGCTCCCTCCACTCCACAACAGTATTTCACCATCTTCTGGGAAGAGCGTAGCAGTCCATCTGTTTTATTCTCAGTGAACGTCCATCAGCCAGATGTGTGGCTAAAGAAGAACAAAGGAGGATGGATCTGTGCGTAAATAAGTAAAAATGGAACTTGATCGGAAGGTACAGTAGGGTTGTTTCTTGAAACAGCAAAAAATAGAAAATCCAAGGCACACTGTTGTAATGGAAAGAATTAAAAGGCCTTTAATACATCATGGCTCCCAAAAATAAAATTCACCAACGCGTTTCGGCCTGTGTGGCTTAGCTGTGAGTCTTGCCCGGATACTTCGTTGCAACAAGGACATTTAAACTTTGCATAACCTTGACCTATGTATTAACCAGTGATGGTCAAGTACTAGATCCAATGTAAACTCAAATTATCACATTAGTTCAAAAGGCTTTTCAAAGTAGAAATCAGTTTTAATTCATGCAAGTGTAAATAACTTTCCAGCCTCACAAGTGCCTGGTTCACCACCTGTACGACAAAGGGAACAAACTAGAGCACTTGTCAATAGTGGCTACTTTGATAAAATACAAGCAACCTTAAAGTTGACCTATGCAACATTTATAGAGGTTTTTAGCCATGTTATATTGTTATTTTGTCAAAAAACATCCCTGAAGAAGTATCTTGCCTCAGTTGCTCCATTGTTTATCTTCTACTGCTAAAACATTCCAATCTCCCTGGATTGTGTCTTGCATACCCGTTCTGAGCAGTTTTGCGCTCAAAGGGTATTAATCATGGTGCCATCAATTTGCTGGCATGCCATTAGCTTAAAATGAAAGTGTGTTTTCTCAATTTTATAATGTTTATAATTGCTCCAGGGCAATTTGACCTCCTGACCAGTCCAGTGTCTCACTCCTTATTGTCTATTATTCTCATAGACATTACTTCAAAGTTTAAATATCAGTGCTGAGGTACATAAAGATGTGTTGTTAGCCGCAAGTTATAAAAGTCACAGCCCTAATAAAATTGTTGCAACACTTCATTATGTTATGTGAAATGAATAAAGGCTTTTTACCACAAAAGGATGACATCTTTATGGAAGGCCTTGGGAGCTTCATTGCTCTCTTACAGATCCTTTGCACTATTCTTATTCCATTTCTTGCTATTCAATTCCGTCTATACAGTCCCCCATTCAAATTCACAAAAGTTTCGGGCGCAAACTTAACTTTCGGAACTCCGGAGTAGACTCGTCTTTAGAAACAGTCGCAAATGGAAGCCAATGTGCATAATATAGTGTGAAGTCAGACAGGATCCCCTTTAAAAGCATCGGCGGGAGAGCGTTGACTATCAGCTTTTTTCACTCACCCGGCAGCTGCACCAAGGCTAGCGCACAAGCACATTTAGAGCTATTTATACTCCATTTGGGCCCTTTTAAAAAACGTGGAAGGCCGTAGCCGCCTCGCTGTGGCAATACGCGTGGCGACATTGCCAAACATTATTCGGCGCTAATGTGCGGTGAATTGAAGCGGAAATGTAGGCTAAAGTGGTCTGTGGCAGGACAATTTCTGACGGACATTTCATGAATTGAATGCTGTTATTTTACCTGGAACAATATGGCTTCACTGAGGAGGATATTAATAATTGACTGAAGACTTAAACAGATGCAAATAAACAATTGACGTGCAGTGAGTTTGGATGGAATGGGTGACCTTTGATAGAGACGCCGGGAAACATCAGCGTGTAGCCCCTAATGAGGAGAACATAGAGAGGCTGAGGAGGCTGATTAATACAATAGTGAAGAGTAACTGGATTGTAGACCTGTCATATATACACTGCCTGACAAAAAAAAAAGTTGCCACCTGGATGCTGCAGTTGGTCAGGTCTAGGTGCAGCAACATGTGCCCAAAGAATGAGATCAGCTGACGACCTGAACATTCTTAATGGTTAATAATTTCTTCTTCCCTGATGACACGGCCATATTCCAAGATGACAATGCAAGGGTTCATCGAGCTCTCACGTGAAAGAGTGGGTTCAGGGAGCACCAGAGTCACAGAGTCCAGATCTTAACCCCATTGAGAATCTTTGGGATGTGCTGGAGAAGGCTTTGCGCAGTGGTCACGCGTTCCCATCAGGGGTCGGCCCGTCATTCCGACGTCCCTCCATTGCGACATCCCGTCAATCCGACACTTTTTGACACCACTATTCCGACAATAGGTCCTTAAGGTTAGGGCTAAGGTAAGGTTAGGTCTAGTTTGTAAACTCCACTATCCTTAAAGTTAGGGCTAAGGTAAGGTTAGGGTTCGTAAACTAACGAACTAACGTGTGTCGGAATGGTGGGACGTTGCACAAAAGATAAAAGTGTCACCACTCCGACAAAGGGGGAAAAAATGTCGGAGTACCGAGACGTTTGATGAAAAATGGAAACACCCTCAGTCCGACAATTAGACTTCAATGTCGGAGTGGAGGGGTGTCGGAATGGCGGGGTGTAACCCTCCCATCATCAATACAACCATTCTGGTGAAATAAATAATGCAACACTAGTTAGAAAAACACATTTTTTGACTGTTGTGGAATTTCAGATTAATTTTAGCCTAAATATCGTAATGTAAAATAGAGAGAATTCTGAATCAAGAGCGGTAGTTTATTTTACATGTGCACCTGGAGAACACAGAGCATAGCAAGTCTACAAGGTTTGAGTAGTTATACCTAAACACACAAAGAAGGAGGAGAATTGCATGGTCACATGAAGAGATCTCCAGGTCAGACTAAGCGTCATGTAAGGCCTATAACTCAAAGTACAGCGACAAAGAGGAACACGCTTTAGATGAGCACTGTCACTGAGTAGAATCTGGCAGGCACAAAAACGCGTACATGGGCAAAACCTACAGACTGGCTGCCTGCCGTTATATGTGCCAGAAGTTCAACATTAGCCCCACATAGTAACTCAAAGATTGACATTACATGACGTTACAGAAGCTTATTGAAACAATGGGAACACAACTGGGTGTTCCCGCTCTATGTTCCCCGGTACCTATGTTCCCCACTTCTATTGACTAAGATTAGGCACCAGGCCACTATCCTTAAGGTCAGTGGCTAGGGCAGGGTTAGGCTTAAGCTGATTGTATGACGTTTCACTCTCATGACTTGTGATTGGCTGAAGTACTAACTCACATACGGAAAAAAAAAAAAAAATCGCACCCGGGAACAGAGGACCCGCGGAACATAGGTATGCACCCATGTTAAAGATATAATTACGAAAAAAAACAACGTATACTCTAACTTTAAATATGTATCAGTTTTATGTACATCCCGCCACAAAAGTTTGACACAATGCATGTTTTTTACTTCCCATTCACATTAAAGTCCGCTATGCAAAATGTTGGTGCATTTTGCTCCGTCTCTCTTTATGAGCAGACGCCATTAGTGCAGTGCGTTAGTCCAAAAGCCTTACATAATTTTAAATGGACTTTGCATTAGAGCATGTTGAATAAACAAATCAATATAATGCTTTGGGACTGCTAAAGGTCTATCAACCTACATGCTTACACTGAAAAAGGTCATAGTAATTATAAATCATTATCGACATAGTGCTGGTTTTGGAATGGGAGCCTAAAACATCCCCTGAATTTTGTTGAAGATCGTGTCCATAAAGTTCAGTGTAAAACTCTTTAAAATAGCAGAAACTAGCTGTTCATCCATATGTTTGACAGTATTAAACAAAATATGAGTGACATTATAATTCATTGTGATTTACCTTGACATTTCAGATAAAACATGGAACAGGAATAAAAGAAGAAAACGCCACTCATTTAATAAACAGTGATAATGAGGCAGCCTCATGAAAGCATATGCTGAGGCTGAGACAACTCTTAAAAACAAGCTAATTAGCTCGTGGCGCCAATTTGGTGAGCTACTGTGCGTGGCCAAGAGAATCATTTAAATGGCCTTTTGTTATTAGGAGTCCAAGGTCAGTAAATGTCAGTGTATGAGGGCTGCACAATAACAGGACGGACACGGAAAGAAAATGATACAACTAAGATCTTCCAGCTGACCAGCTTTGTTCCTGCATCGCCAACACTGCGCCGCAAATCTGGATATTGTAAATAGTCTTTCTTTTTCTACTTGATGCGATCTAAGCTGTGGAAGTTTGTCGGTTCAGACTCTGCTGAAGAAGAAAATATTTTTTTTTATCGGAGAGTGGTCACGGACCGCTCGTGCATTCCTGCAGAGCAAATTTGCGGAATGAGGTGTCTGGGGAGTTGTTTTGCTATAGCCTCTGGAATAAATGAGTTAGTACTATTTGCCACACAGATTAGTCCAATAACTGTAATTTGTAAGAAAAGAAAGATTTTTTTTTACATCTTTTTAAGTATAATCACACGGGCATTTTAAAATTACTCTTTAAAATTAAAGTCTATTGTACATGTTTTTAGGGGTAGAGAAACACATGCAGACAAATGCACACATGCACACAGGAGGAACAGCATCTAGTGCAAGAAATGAACTTAAAGGGGGGGTATTATGTATTATGTTTTTCAAGCTTTATATCATGTTATTATGTCATTCCCTCATTAAACACATGCCTGGAGTGTTGCCTTGGCTCATTCACATATTTTTGAGTAATCAGTAAAAACTTAGACGGCAGCCATTTTAGGTGTAGCTATGCCTCAGTCCTCCTAGGAACGCCCCCACCTCCTGGAGACGCCTCTGGACCTTTCGTCACCAGCCAAGCCACCAACCACTGCTCCTCAGCTCAGCAGAGCCCCCTCCCCGCACAGTAGTGTTGTTTAGATGCCACAGCAGTGTGCTGAAGGGGGCGTGTCGGAAAACTTCTTAAAGAGACAGAGGCCTATTTCAAGACGTTCAGTACAGCCATTTTGAGAGAGCAATTTGATTCAAGGCAGTTATTTTAATTTACTGCATATACAGACCAACAGAAGGTTACGTCATCATTGTAGTATGCTATAGACTGGTGCTATGTGATTGAAAAAAGCATAATACCCCCTCTTTAATGTTGGACCCACTTAGCATTGTTCAACATTATTTCTATTTGAACTTTACAGCAGTCTCAACAATCAGCTACTGCATTGAAGACTAGAACTATAGCATTTACTTTTGACAAGTTTTTCTTACTTTTTTAACACAAGAACAGATGTCAGATCTTTCCCTTGCACTTTCACGTCTGTCAGCTCTCACATTCACCTCGCTTTCACCGCTTTCATCTCTTCTTAATGTGATATCTGTTTTGAATGGAATAAGATACTTTGGGTGAGAATTTCTACCTCACTTGAATGGCACTTAAATGAATGGAGCGCAGACTTTTTTTCCGAGGTCAGAAATGCTTGCTTGATGTTCTTCGCAGTTGCTCTACAAGTCATATCGTCGCATCTTTTCAGAAATATTCTCGTTCTTATGCTCGCGTTTTGTTAGGACTTTTTTTTCCTTCTGTTTTTCGCTTTTTACATCGCGCACAAAAGATACGGCGAGCCCTTCGATGCTTTTTGATTCCTCCTTGGTCTTTTAAAAGTATAGCTGGAGCTTGACATTGGAGACATGTTGAAGAAAGGAGCGTGCTTTGCAGAGAAGTGAGTCGAGTGCAACAAAAAAAGAGATAAAGTTTTCAAGGGAAAGAGTCATCGAGTTTATGAATGGACTGACAATAAGCGAATCCAACCATCTGGCTGTCACTGGCACAAAGATGAACTTCTCATAGGCGGTTATTTAACCCTAAGCTTTTCCAAGCCACGGGTTCTTTGGCTAAAGGCAATTTAGAGTTAGTGTTAGACTAAGGTTCAATCAAAAGGGACATACTGTAGAACATGAGACAAAAACAACATTTGACTGGTGACTTCATAAGAACTGTTTTGTTCAAATTGTGGTCCAAATTCAGATTTCATTTGTGCAACTAAATATCATTACTTTGTTGAACCAGAATGACCAGTTGAGGTTGGCACTGACATCCACTCCTGCTTTTTGTATCTGTTCAAAAGCAGGACCGTCTGGAACTTTGCTAACAGCCAATCAAATCTCTTTGATTGAAGCACCAGTCCCACATTCGTGTTGAATTCTTCAACATTTAAAATTGGAAATGAGTTGCTAATGACTCCATGTATCCTTATGAAAAACGACACTGATCGTTCACATTGTCTCCGCTCTTCTGGTGCGATGCCACTTACTTCCTTTTGTATTAAATCGCAGCATACTATTTGCATCATGTCCGGCTTTTCTCTGATTGGTTAACCTGCTTGGAAATAGAAGAAATCACCCCTGATTCCAGACTACATGGCTTGGTATAGAATTGGTAAAGTGTGTATTTTGGCTGGACAAGCTATGGTTGAGGTAGTGTTTATGCAGGATTACTTACACTGTTATAAATGAAACACAACATGTCACTGCGAATGTTTTTCATTAGAATATTACATTATAACATAGCGGTGCAAACATAGCGGTGCAAAAATCGGACGATATGCACCTTACTACAGCGACGGTGCAAGTTTAGTCTATATTTCTTAGTATTTAAGCTCCGTGGCGCGTGTCAGACATGTGTGTGGGTGTGTGCTCCCAAGCTTGTCCGTCATCATCACTTACCGCTAAACTGCAGGCTGTAGAGTAGACACTCCAGGCCTCTAGAGTTACATCCTCCACAAACACATGAAATCTCCGTGGCTTTGTAAAGTTTTCTCCGAGTCCAGCTGATGACCAGGCTGAGTGATGGATCCAGTGCACCAAACAAATGCGTAAGATCATAATCCGCTTCAAAAGCTTTGTATCCAAAAAGGTCCAAGCAGGTTTCAAAGCATTTTTTCTGTTTTTTTTAACCCCTATTATAACATGATTAAAGGACAAAGAAAAGACAAAGGATGGGTCAAATGCAAAGGACACATTTGTGGGACATGACGTCCAACCTTAAATTCCTCAGTCATATATATATATTTTTTCTTCTGATGAACAGAAACAACACACTGTGTCCCAGGACAAGGCGGCCATTAAAAGCTGCAATAAAGCAGTGATACTTAAAGAGCCACAGGCGAAGCGGCACATGGTCTAATCCATATCGGTGACAGGGGAAGTCGCGGAGGTGCTCTCCCCACTGCGCTGTGAGCTAAATCTGGGCGCGAGTCTCCAGAGCACCTCTCCCCTGCTCCACCACCACTGCGGCGCCTTAATTAAGCTCACTGGTATCTCACTAATGTGTGTCAGCAGAGAAATGTACTCCTCATCAGGGCACTACAGAGAAAGCCTGGATTATTACAGCCGTGCCACATCGAAAGTACAGCCGATCTTGATTGTGGAGACTAAGCACGGTCTGGCCTGGGAGTATAAGCTTTGGGGCAACAGTTGATCAGTTGTTAAAGTCCTTGTACACTGATCCACAGGGGGGGAGGTTACATTTCAGCTCTGGCCAATGCATACTGGTGTTATAAACTGCGCAGATCAGTGAACGTAGGTGGACGGAGGGACTCACTTTGAGATTGGCAGACAGCTCGGTGCAGTTATGCCGACTTTGTGTTGGATTGTTGCGGGGAAGAAGGAGTCATAAGACGAGCTCTCAGTCAATACTTTCCGACTCTCATCTATGAGATTTGGGTCAAGTGGGTACAAGTGGTCAAAACTTCCTCCGCAAAGTGGCCCAGACATACCCTTAGAGCAGGAGTGTCACAGAGCAAAAACGGCACAGAGCTACTTGTACTTCGATGGCGCGTGCAAATATGCAACTTACAGTGAAGCTCAGGGGATAGTTCAACATCATTAAAGTAAATAACTTGAGATATGTTTGCAATCTGATGCCCCTCCTGGAACCGCCACCTTAACGTGGTGGAGGGGTTTGAGCACCCGAATGATTCTGAAGCTTTGTTGTCGGGGGCTTCGTGCCCTTGGTAGGGTCTCCCATGGCAAACAGGTCCTAGTTGACGGGTCAGACAAAGAGCGGTTCAGAAGAGACCAACAGGCCCGGTTAGAACCATGAGGCCGTCCTTCCGTGGACCCATCACCTGCAGGAGGAGTCATAGGGGCTGGTGCAATGTGATTTGGGCAGCTCCAACAGCTGCCCCCACGACCCGGCAACGGACAAGTGGAAGAAGATGGATGGATGGATGGATGGATGGATGATTGCAGTCTGTGATCAGTGTGTTCAGAAAAAAATAGAAGCTTGTTGGAGATCCCAGCCTTACAGGGATAGCGTGAGGAGCTCATCCAGGAGAGCACGGAATAGAGTCATTGCTCGTTGGCTCAGGTATCCATTTTCTCTGATGGAAGGTCCCTGAAAGGATGTCCTAGGACACACTAGAGGGGTCCTGTCTCCCGGTTAGCCTATGGGAACACTTTGGGATCCCCGGAACAGCTGGATGAAGTGGAGTTTGGACATCTCTGCTCAGACTGATGCCTCTGCAGTCCATCCCCGGATAAGCGGTTGAAAAAGGGATAGACGGATGGCAGGCATAATGTGTTCGATGAATTAATACACCCAATACTGCTGATCATGGAAACCTAGCTTTACCTTAGTTTATTTCACCTGACATTTGGTTTCATGTGGGTAGATCCGTTAATAGTCAAATTTTAACATAGAATTCTTAATTGTCTCCATCTCAATATTAAACAATAGAGAATGTTAATATGATGTGAGTTTCCACTTGACTTTTCAGTCTTATATATATATAGTTTTTTTTTCATCGTTGTGAAACCCATCTATCATTTTAAGAACCCACAGCCTTACATAACAGATTTAGACACTTCCAAACAATGCTAATGCACTTGGCGCTTGTGCCAATTATTGTTTTTGCCAGCAGACAGAGAGCGAAGAGGAGGAATTGCTGAATCTGCTGAAGCTAAAGTCGCAGCAGTGTCACCCTCCCTCCCTCCCACCCTCCCTCTGCCGCGGGCGCCTTAGGGTGCTTATTTGCTCTCTCTCTGTCACACAGGTTAAATACAAGGGCTGGCTTCAGTGAGCAGAGAGCTGTGGAAGAGGTGACTTTTACTCTGCCTGAACAACTTTATTTAAAGAACAAGTCTCGCTAGAAGGTCAGGGTTCTGGTTGGGAGATACAAAGGCTTAGTGAAGAAGCGGCACAGACGGATGAGTGCAATCAAAAAACTTACTGTATGAAGCACATGCTGTATTAGGATATAGGTTTGCACACGGGGGGAATTGTGATGTTTTTGAGTTTTGCTATTTAAGAAAAATGAAGTTTATATTGCACATTATAAGCACGTTCAGGAGTATTAAGGCGAAAATATGAACTGCTAAACCAATGTGTAAGAATTACAGGTATATGCGTTTCAAAACAGTTTTCCTTACTTTACTTCTGTACTGCATGTAGGAGGCAAAGAGCCAAATGCCTCCCCAACTACTTCGACTTTTTAATCTATATAATCCTCCATGCCCGTACTGGTACACGTGAAAATGGATTTTGGCCAGAGTATACACTTTGCAACTGTCCAAGTCAATGAACTGAAAATGCTGGCGTGAGGGCATAAAACGAGCTATAGATGATCATCAAAAATAAAAAAGCCAGATTTGGTTGGTCAAAACACCCCTTCCCAAACATGTTCAGAGTCTGGCAAGTGCACATTCTGAGTGGTCTTCACCCCTCCACTCCCAAAACCCGCTTTACTCATTCATCATGTGTGACCGCGCTCGCCCTCACTGGAGAGAATATGCCTGCGTGCCTAGACTCCCCCCCCCCCCACTCCGGGTCAATACATGCGGATTTGTAGTAGACGCACATGCCGGGCTCTTCCTTTCCAGGGAGATCCACTACTCTTAACAAGACCTCTCCATCACGAGTGACAAAAGTATTCAGCGGAGAGACCACTCGCGCCGAGGGCCACGCGGTTGTAATTTAATCAAGCTGTATTCATGTAACGTCGGACAAAGTGTACTATGTTCTTCTTTTTTTCTTCATGGCCAGTAGCCTACAGTACGCTGTGCCAAAAGTGCTGCAAATGATTTCAGTATCCTTGTAGCTTCGAATAAAAATATGTCATATGTCATGTAATGCAGCACTTGAGTGTTTGAATATGTGGATGTAGTTTTAGTTTCTAAAATTAATAAAGGACTTTTTTTTTTTTTTTTTTACTACAAACGTGTTAGTTGTACCGGAAATGAGTTTATTTGTATTGTGCTTTTGTGCACAAAAGGTTTACACTAAAGAGATCCTTGTGCAGTATGTATGTACACTGCCGTTCCAAAGTTTGGGTCACCCAGGCCAGTTCTGTAGTTTCTCTAATCAGCACAGCAGTTTTCAGCAGTGCTAGCACAATTGCACAAGGGTTTTCTAATCATCAATTAACACAAGACAATGTACCATTAGAACACAGGAGTGATAGTTGCGAGAAATGTGCCTCTGCACACCTATGTAGGTGTTCCATTAAAAATCACCCGTTTCCAGCTACAATAGCATTCACAACATTAAGAATGTCTAGCAGAGCTTTTCTTTCAAAAATAAGGACATTTTAAGTGACCCCAAACGTTTGAATGGTAGTGTATATATGAACAGTTTTCATCTAAGAGTACCCACTATGCCCTTGTTTTTAACTGTTGTTCTTATTGTTTTAATTGAATGAACTGTGTTATTGTTGTCTATACTGCATGTGTTTTTTTTCTCTCTTGCAAATGAGACATGGGAGAAACTGCCTGTATAAATGATAATAATGATAATGTAGCCACAGCTGCCCTGGGGCAGACTAACTAATGCGCAGCAGCCAATCTGTGCCATCAGCCCCTCCAACCACTGCCAGCAAACCCAAGCTTACAGCGGTTTCTATTAAAAGTAATAATAAGAGTAAAAAAAACTGTGACTAAATCTAAAAGACTAAATAAAAATGGAGAGACGGAACAAATCAAAGTTCCTGATGCAACAATTACAATGTCCCCCGGTCAAAACAAGAGTCCTAAACCAGAATTTCATCATTCATTTCTAAAATGTCCGTGCAATACAGTATGAATAATACCATTTGTAACACTTAGGGGACGACTAAATGTGTTAGAAAATAAGTCCCCTAAATACTTTTTTTTGACAAAAGTGTTTAATTTCCTAATTCAAATAAATACAATATACAGTATGTCCATCCAAGATTAAGACTAAACTAAAATATTTTTGAACACTGACTATCATCTCACCAGCAGCAATCCTCTAATGTTGCTCCTGACTGGTTCTCTCTTGCTTGCACTTTGGCCAAAAAAATAAATAAAAATAAAGAAAGAATAACAAAGAAAATAGATCCCCACAGGTCACAAATACAGCCCGCGATCTCTCCCACCTCCCATGCTTGCATCAGCTCCCATGTACAGCACCCTCCGTGGAGCTGAAGATTTTCTAATACCCCATGACCCCGACTTGGTCCAATTGCAACCTCCTCAACCCTCTCCCACTACAAATAATATCTACAAAACTAATGAGAATTGTAGGAAAGCAATAATGTCGGAGTGGCAAGACATATTTGCTCCCCTCTCCCCTCGCTCCCCGTGTGCGTTGAATAAATCATGAAGCTTTCCAGGCGCCGGCTAGAGTGACAATTTTTAATATTGCTTGCTCTTTGATGCCGGATCAATGCGGGGAACGGCGGGCCGGTAAAACATGTGCACACAGATAAGCTACAGCATTATTTAAACAGTTAAGATGCCTGTATATGACATCTGGACCATATGCCGAGTTCCCCTGTGAGTTAAGACGTGATTCTAAACCGATGTAGTGTCGTACAAAAAGGAGGAGAGTGGCTTATAATAACTGCGAGGCCTTTATCAAAATAAATAGGTGGATCGGGACGCAAAAGTGAGTTGCAGAACCATTGTCACTTGGCCATTATGGTCAATACTTGCAGGGGTTCCTAACCATTCCCTAATCCCCTTGGACATTTCTATTGTACAGTGGTCCCTCGCTATAACGCAGTTCACTTTTCGCGGCCTCGCTCTTTCGCGGATTTATTTTTAGCACAATTTTGCATGCTTTTTTACAGTGTATGAACGCCATACGCGCATTGTATTCTGCGTCCTGGTTGGCTAGTCGCAGAGTGAGCCTCTCTCGTTGTCCCGTTAACACATCAGCACACACACTACACGCCGCAGAGTCACAGCAGCACAGGGCGGGCATGAGCCACTCCGCATTCACTTTCTCTGAACTTTTCCTCGAAAATAAACACAGCTAGCAAGTGGCGCTCGCCTCAGCTAAACACTCGCCTTCTGAAGCCTGAAACTGTGACGATAAAACTTTGGTCGTAGCTACAATTGTCTCTTAGTTTGAACAAGCGCACAGCGGGGACGAGAGCAGCTCACAATGTTACCATCCCCACATCTGTAATGTGACATCTAAAAATCATATATGACGACAACAAAAAATCACACAGTGATTTTTTGTTGAACTAGTGACAATTAGTGTCTAAAGTGTATGGTGAGGGGTTTTACAGCCTTAAAACATATATAATATTTGTAAAAAATAAAGCTGTCTCCTAGTTCAATATATTGAGACAGGAATATACTGTATTGTGATACACAATATTATTGAAGATCTTTTAATGCCATAGAAACTCTAAAGCTTAAAAGGGACTGTAAAGCTTTGTTTGAAAAGTACTTAAAGGGGAGGTATTATGTAAAATCGACTTTTTCAAGCTTTATATCATGTTATTATGTCATTCCCTCATTAAACACATGCCTGGAGTGTTGCCTTGGCTCATTCACATATTTTTGAGTAATCAGTAAAAACTTAGACGGCAGCCATTTTAGGTGTAGCTATGCCTCAGTCCTCCTAGGAACGCCCCCACCTCCTGGAGACGCCTCTGGACCTTTCGTCACCAGCCAAGCCACCAACCACTGCTCCTCAGCTCAGCAGAGCCCCCTCCCCGCACAGTAGTGTTGTTTAAATGCCACAGCAGTGTGCTGAAGGGGGCGTGTCGGAAAGCTTCTTAAAGAGACAGAGGCCTATTTCAAGACGTTCAGTACAGCCATTTTGAGAGAGCAATTTTATTCAAGGCAGTTATTTTAATTTACTGCATATACAGACCAACAGAAGGTTACGTCATCATTGTAGTATGCTATATAACTGGTGCTATGTGATTGAAAAAAGCATAATAACCCTCTTTAAAGTAGACATATCATGCAAAATCGACTTTCTTGGGGTTTGTTTTAATGTTGTTCCCTCGTCAAAGACAGACCTGGAGTATTATCTCACAACATTCACGCAGTTTTGAGTTAATCCTCGGACAAAGCTGTCAAATGTTGCTGTTTCTTCTTCTACCGTGTCGGCGCCTCGTTCTGTACTTCCTGATTACAACTGTTGTCATGGTTCAAACCCCAAAACTGTCCTCCACATTTTTAAAGCCCCTAATCCAACATTATCGACTAACTGTGTTTATCACGCACTGGAGGAGCTGCTCACACGCCGTACGTCCAACCTTAAAGTGATATTTTTTAGAAAATGAGTCCTATAGCTGCCAGCAGGAGGAGCCCCAGTCAAGATTTTCACCAGCTCTTTCACCTGCATTTCATTGTTACTATTTCATTCTTACAGACATATTTTCGAATTATAAAACGTAAAATATCAAAGCTGAGGCACGCAAAATAAGCATGGCATGTCCACTTTAATCTTAAAATATCCCACTATAAACATAAACTACAATGAAATACAACCTACTTTGAGTAAAAAAAAGCTTTACATCAGAAGAAATGTGACAAAAATGCAAACAAGTGCACAGACGATAAATGTTGAGCCCAAAAGTGTGTGGTTTATCTGTCATTTATTGAACGATAAGTCGATAATCGTGACAGCCCTAGTCGAGATCGTTGCCAATTGTGTGTCCTGAAAAAATCAAAAATCTGGTGTCCCATTTACAGTGTTCAAATATAATGAGTTTTGAAGATTTCTGAATCAATGCAAACAGCTAAAACACATCTAAAATGCAACAGAAGGCTGGAAGTGGCATGTGATATGTTTAAATTCCGCTCTTCCTTTTAAAAGCTTCCCTGTTTTTTGTGTGTTTTTTTTTTGGTTGTGCTCCTACATTTTAACTGTGCTCCTAAATTTTAGAATTATAGGAGCACAAGTGCTACCAAGAAAAAAGTTAACATTTTGTTGAATTTACTAACTTTAATACAATAGAGGTGAAGTTATATATTTGACCTCTACTGAGTGCAACCCAGTTGTTTGTATATTTTTCTGTATGAGGCCCTCGGTGAAACAAGTTTGCACAGCCCTGGGCTAAAGCAACCAGAGCAGAAAACTTTGCTTCTTGCATTTTCAAACGCTGACCGTGTTACATTCAGTGTCTTCGCCTGTAGGACATGCTTGGCCTTGGCTTGGTCTAGGCTCAGTCAAAGAGTCTACCAAGTGTAGAATGAACCCCGGGCCAGAGACTTTAAAGATACATAAATGTGTTGTAAATAATGATATAGCTGCATCCGCATAGCCTATAGGATAAGATGGTGAATAAATGCAACTTTATAAACTTCACAACCACATCTCTAAGTATGCATGAGATATCGCTGTGAAAAGAGAGTAGAATTGGAGATCATTTCAATGTTTATACTAGCCTGAGATAGGTCTTTTTGATAACTGCGCATTGGTAGTCGAGGAACGACTTGAGCTGCGTTTTATTTATTTATTTTTTCAGGAGGGAGCACCCATTACGACACGCGTTGAAAGTCAGTTAAGTATAATATGAAACCTTTAAAGTGCTTAACTTACATTTATTGAAGTAAATTACCAATGCAGTTTAATATAAATATAGCTAAACTCTGATCAAGAATATAAGAAAAAAGACTGTCAAATACCTACAAAAAAGAGCGCCATGTCCCTACTAAGGAGTTGCTAAGGACATTTTCCTGTTATATTAACCCCAGTTCTGACTTATTAATCATACTTTCTCCACAAGCTGATATTTTATGGGTGTAAAACAGCGATATTTTCCTTAACACAGGTATTATCCCCCAAATCAAGAAGAATTATAAAAACTTGATAACCTGTCATATGCACTTTAAGCATGGCTCAGACGCCCAGTGTGCCATTGAATGCTATAGCGACAGATTGGCAGCTGAATGGAGCATATGTGGAGAACGGAGCAGATGGCCGTCTACAACGTCCCCGGGCTATAACGGGGGCTAAAGCAGAGAGATATGAGGTTTGAACCAAGGGCCCAGTCCCAATATGGCAAAACGGTAAATAAGAACTCCTATTCAAACATTTGAGGAGCGATTGAACCATATTTTGGAATGAAAATAATGTATTGAGCATTGTTATGTTTTAATCTTGTATTTGAAGTTGCAGTGACCAAGCTATTTTTTGTTGTTGGATGTATTTCCCCCCCAATATAAAGACCAATGCCATTGCCCCATCTTCTTCTCTATAAAGCGCTATATTATTTATTGTGCTTAATCTAAAATCCATAACATTTTTATCAATGGCTGTCCGCCGTGCTTTTCTCCACCCTCTGACAAAGCTCTACACACATACAAAGGTATTGTAAGAGCTAGAAACAAGTTAGGGCAGCGTTTAAAAGTTGATACCCTTCTCCTTTCATGGTTTGTAGACATGGCAGGATTAAGTATCGCAGGTTTATTGTATTATGATAGTGGGCACTAAGGACAAAATGATGAGGTGTTTGTTGACTGCAAAAATCAAGGATGAATTTACTTAATTCAAGAAAATGTCACTAGTTTCACATTTTGCAGTGAGTGTTCCTTTGGTTATGAAATTAAATTACCAGTTTTTGTTTTGCTTATTTAGTCTATATTATTATACGGCCCATCACAATGCAAGTAGAACGCTCCATTGACTTGAATGTTATTTTCCAACGTTCTACCGGTCATTATTTTCTGATAGAGGACCTCTGAAAAAAATAATGATTGCTGCCAATGGCAACGGAGTTCGTGCTTGTCAGGTCTTTCATATCACTCCGCATGTAGTAGTAGCGGACACTATCTCTCTCCCCGTCCCTGCGAGAGAAGTTGGGGGAATCGCTCATGAAGTTAACGGGCGTCTGACTTTCAACTTACCCAGAGATTCACCACCATTCCTCCTCTCGAACTGCACCTTAAACTAAGTAGCTAGGCTAGCAATAAGTAGCTAACCGTGCTGCTACTAGCCTAGCCACACTGCCTGGAATCAACAAACCGCAAACTTTTGGGAACTATTTGCCGTGGAAATCATTAAAAAACCTTTCTGCCTTCATAAAAGTGTATGAAGTTTATTTGTGTGTGTACAGTTGGGAAATAGACATATAATAAGCGGGATAATGTATAGAACGCCGGTCATTATCGGGAAAATAAGTACCTTCAGGGCGAAACAAGAGGGTCCAGTTCGCCCTGTCGGTACATATTTTCCCGATAATGACCAGTGTTCTATACATTATCCCTTACATAGAAAGCTGGAGCCGAGGCAGATCCACGACGTTGAGGTGGATTCGCCGTGATAGTGCGCCCTCTGCTGGTATAAGCGGATCCACAACAGTATTATTTGTTAACATTTTATGTTTTACAATTATATTGTTAGGATTAGGTTAGGGTCTTTTAGGAACAAAAATAACTATCAATGTGTATGCTGTTCGAAGTTATATTATCTTTTTCAATCAACAGACGCATCTAGTTGCACTTTCCAAATTTGTTCATAAGAATTTCTTTTTTTTTTTTTATGAAAGAATTGAAATAACTCACTAAGTTACTGACTCCTTACGTGCGTTAAGTAGATCAACATCAACCTTCCTAAAAGCTGATTGGTCTAGATCTGCTTTATCCAGCAGGATATCACGGTGGTTTCGCTCCACGGTGGATCTGCCTCAGGTCTGTGTCTGCAGCTTTCCCCTCCTCTATTTAGTAGCACTTCTAGACACATCTACACCACTGTAGTCCCTTTTGTTGGTTAGAAAATGCTATATACAGTACACCTAAAACAACTCATAGTTTTTCATGGCTTCATTGTTTTAAATTTTGAGATTTTTTGATAAAACATAAAATGGAGGAGACTACACCAAACAACGGACCATGCACCAAAGCTGGGAAATGTTTTTATTTTGATGGGTGGAAATCTACATCCCGTTTTAGATCACACCGCCACTTTCTGCTTATTACATTGGGCCGAGAGCAGTGGCTTATAACAATGCCAGGTATGGTTAGAAGGAATTAAAAAAAAGTGTTGATCTTGTCTTGGAATGCCCATTTCACGTCTTAACAGCTGCCCCCAGATGTCAATACAGTAGTGACTGAAGTGACTAAACATTTGAATTCCTTTGATGTTTTTTTCTAAAATCTTTGTGTGTTTTCACTCTATTCAAGTTTGGCTCGTCTCGCGTTGACACCCCGTTCCATCCTTGAACCGTTGGCAGTGAGGCTCATTTGATTGAGCGCATTTCCCAGAAACTAATGTATCCCTCAAAGCAAAAGATAATAATTGAAACGTGACCTCACTGATCCTTGCCGAACAACAAAACAAGCTTACTTTCCTTGCCTTCAAAGCCGCGGTGCTGCGATACGAAAATGTAAAAGACGTCACTGTCTTACAAGAAGAAAAAAAATAAATCAATAAAGACATAACAAGATTCCCAAAGCTGCATGTTTCTCCTCATATAAGCAGATGTTGTTTTCCATCTTGTCTTGTCTTGTGTGTGCACTCAATCGTCCAGGCGTGTTTCGTAAGGTTTGCCAAAAGTTGCCATCTGTACTAACAATTTGATTAGATTGATTTGATCTCCTGGTATATTGATAAAGCTAGTTTCTGATAGCGAGACAAATATACAACAAGTCAAAGAGAATAAGACATCTGCAAATTGGACTTTT
This sequence comes from Neogobius melanostomus, assembly GCA_007210695.1. Classification (NCBI taxonomy): domain Eukaryota; kingdom Metazoa; phylum Chordata; class Actinopteri; order Gobiiformes; family Gobiidae; genus Neogobius; species Neogobius melanostomus. Next base: position 2,683,255 of record VHKM01000010.1, on the reverse strand, counting down.
TGAGCTTTTAACCAATAGCGTTGCCATGGCAAAACCATTCCTGTAGTGTTTTGCGTCATTCACACAGGTTTGAGTGCCGTATTTTCCGGACTATAAGTCGCTTCGGAGTATAAGGCGCACCAGCCAGAAATTGCCTAATGAAAAAAACAATAACAAGCTGAATAGGCGTACGGTATGCTAATGTAAGACATCAATGGTTAGCTACATGAAGCATAAACAGCTAACTAAATAGGTGTCTGGTATGTTAACCATACACATAAACAGTTAAAGATGAGGTATTATGCTTTTTTCAATCACATAGCACCAGTCTATAGCATACTACAATGATGACGTAACCTTCTGTTGGTCTGTATATGCAGTAAATTAAAATAACTGCCTTGAATAAAATTGCTCTCTCAAAATGGCTGTACTGAACGTCTTGAAATAGGCCTCTGTCTCTTTAAGAAGCTTTCCAACACGCCCCCTTCAGCACACTGCTGTGGCATCTAAACAACACTACTGTGCGGGGAGGGGGCTCTGCTGAGCTGAGGAGCAGTGGTTGGTGGCTTGGCTGGTGATGAAAGGTCCAGAGGCGTCTCCAGGAGGTGGGGGCGTTCCTAGGAGGACTGAGGCATAGCTACACCTAAAATGGCTGCCGTCTAAGTTTTTACTGATAACTCAAAAATATGTGAATGAGCCAAGGCAACACTCCAGGTATGTGTTTAATGAGGGAATGACATAATAACATGATATAAAGCTTGAAAAGTCGATTTTACATAATACCCCCCTTTAACTACAGTATAAAGAACATACCAAACTCTCGATCTCACTCCAAATCACTAAATCCATTGAAATCTTCATCCTCGGTGTTACTTCTGAACAATCGCCTGGGCAACGACCTGGGCACGGAGGCGTAACCGCACCGTTGACAAGCCTCTCCCGGCAGCACGTTTTTCCAAGCTCTCATTTCCGAACTCGTTCCTCTAGCTGTGGCCATTGCGTTAAGAGTAACCTCCGCTTTCCGCCTGTCCCTCACAAGTTTCTCGCTCACTCGGCATGTGAAATCATATATTATATACATACATAAAAAAGAAAAAGAAAATCACATATTAGTTGCTCTGGAGTATAAGACGCACACCCAACCAAACTATGAAAAAAGTGCGACTTATAGTCCGGAAACTACGGTAATCCTGTTTTCTTTGGTGGTTACTTTTTCTTCTGCTGAAGCAGTTTGACTTATATTTATTAGATGTTGTTTGCGCTCTAGATAGAATACGGAACTATTCTACTCTCGTCAAAGTCCATAAACCATCACTGGACCAATGATCAGTTCTTTAAACAGCATTAATCGCCGCAAATCAATTTCTTAGCATGTTGTTGGCTAGAAAATGGGGACTTGTATAATGCTACTAGTATGTTTCGCCAACTTTCACTTCTCAATGCCCTTTAAAAAGTAAAATATCAATGCTGTGGTACCCAATATGATGTTTTTTAAGCGTCAATTATGCATGACATGTCCACTTTTCACTCAAAATAAATGTGTGTATGAGTTTTATCAAAGAACTCTGCATTTGTAGTTTGCAAATAGATCTCTAAATAAAGTATTTTGCTCTAATGATCTAGATTACAAACAGCTCTGGCATATACCTGCACGCTTCTAATGCATCATCAACACGCCGCGTGGCCCAAATTAGCATTTTCATTAGCTTAATTTAGATTAGACGCAATCTTCTAAACCATCCCCGGGAGGAAAAGTGGGTCACAAAAGCGCAGCACAATAGATATGTACGCGAAGACAATTAAACACATTTTAAGCTTCAGTAACAACACGAGTTAAAAATAGGCAGTGCTATGCGATAAGTCATACCTTTGTCCTTGTTTTGTGTTGTCTAGTTTTCACATCTCGTTTTGTTCTCCCCCAGGGTGTTTTAGATGCTCTTTTTGCACGGTATGAAAGTAGAATGCAGTATTTTTGTAACATGCAAGCAGCGTTTTTTTATATGTATTTTTGTCATGCTCAAAGTCATGGATGTGCTGAGCGCTGTGTAAACGATTCTAGCTCCAAGTTGTAGGAGAGTGTAGCAGCATGTTGTTCACGGAATGTGTGGGCAGGACAAACTTTACAGTCCTACATTAAGATTTATTTAGGTTTTCTACCTACTCTAAACAGCATGGTTCTTTTTGTAGTTTAACTTGCACTTGGGGCCTGATTTACTAAGCTTTTCCACTTGCAAAAAGCAGCTGCAGTTGAGATTTTTGTCTCTTGTAAATGATAAAAGGCCACATGGAAAATGTATGGATATTTGGATATAGCAACATGCTATAAAATTGCAAGTTCCATGGCTTAGTAAATCAGGCCATTGGTGTTAAATGCGTGATTGGGGCTTTTGTGTTTTGCCAGTGATGCAATACATCAGATGCAAAATTAACTGGATTATATAAAACTGTGTGAATGAAGTGAAATACTGCCCCAGATTGTTTTGTTGACAAGGGAACAATGCCATAACATGGTGTAAAGCTCAAACAGTTAATTACAGTTGACTTTCCAAAAGGCCTTTATTCAAAAGAGAATCGCCTATCACCTGGCTGGAGGATTAATCTGTTGTGCATGTTTTTAGTGGTAGTCCCCTGAGGAAACCTACTCATTCACGAGGAGAATTATGCAAACACAAACAGGCTCTGCCCGTCCTGGCGATTGAACCTTTTGCTGTGAAACACAAGCGCTAAACGCTGTGTCACTGTGATGCCCAAGTGTCTGCAATGCCAGTGTTGTGTTAATTTTTTCATCATGATCTTGTATTGAAGACAGGAGAGTTGACGATGGTTCCCCACTCTCCTTTTAGCTTCTAATCATGTGTTGGACAGTTCTCAGTCTCAGTCTGATTTGACTATTCTAAATGTGTCATTCCACATGTTTGTTTAAGAAATGAGAAGCTACTCATAGCATCTGTTTGGATTAAATGAATCTTGTAACCATGTAGTAAGTATCTAAACCTAATCTAGTTTACCTTTTGCTTAGTTAAATCCAGGTGGTGACTTTTTTTGTTTTGTAAAGTGGCATATATTGCTCCTGCTTTGGGTAAAAAGGAGTACCTGGAAGAAAACCCACCCAGACGTGTGGATAATGATCAAACTCCCATTATGGTCCGGGAATCAAAACCAGGGCCTCCAGTGTCTCCAGTACATTGATGTATGAATGAGAGTGTGAATGGGTGACTGGTTCCTTACTGTAAAGCGCTTTGGGCCTGATAAAGGTAGAAAAGCGCTATATAAGTTGAGTCCATTTACCATTTACCATTCTACTCATCCATTGGAATTGATAGCGAGCCGGGAATTAAATCTCGCGCCGCCTCGTTTAAACAACAACAACAAAAGAAAAATCCAATTTATTCTTGACTCCAGTTAACAATATATCAAAGGAACATTACTTTACTGTCAGAATATGTTTGATACAAAAAGAAAAAATGTCAAATGATTGTGACAGACGACAAAAGTCCATAAAATATCACTGATTTTGTGGCGCTATTGATTGTCATTTTAACAAGGGAAGTTAGCCGCGGTTGTCTATAGTCTTTTGATGCTAACTCTCCATCACAGGGCTTTGAGCGGCAGATCCGACAAGGCGCCAGCTCCGCCCCCCCACTGTTCAGATCGCTTCGGCGACAGTTGTAAATGACTTTTATGGAGCAGATGGAGCGTAATATGAAATATCCACAGGCATTAAAGCGTCGTCTGTAACTGTACTAAAGCAAAGCTCGCCAATCAAACATGTCAGCGCTTGTTTCTTTGTGGTACACTCATTTGGAAAAGCAGATTCTGACTTTCGGATGTTTGCAAGTCGTGCTCATTAATCACATTGGATTTTTTTTCTTTTTACAGGATGATTCGAGGCAAAGGCAATCTTCCAAATCAATTCCATCTTGTTGGAACTTGTGCGTTCATATAAAATCAACGTTCAAGCTGTGCACATATTTAATGTTTTGTTTTAGGACTCGGAAGATATTCATTATCTCCCACACAGACGTTATCTCAAAATAGCTGCTGTTCTTTCATTCTGTCTTTCTAATCAGACACACTGTGGTGCCAGGAATCAAACTTCATCTGCTTGAGTTTTCCTGCTACATTAAAGGACCTACGTGACGGTTTTGCCGTTATATTTCACGCAATTAATGAACACAAATATTTTTTTAAAATGTTGGATTTATCATAAGTTAGCTCATTGGCCATAAGTTCCTCTGACCAATCCTGTCCCCCTAAGCTATATTCCATCGAGAAAGTTAGCTCTTCGAATTTGCTCTTAGGGATTAAGAAAGTAATGGAACTGAAATTGCATTGAGATATCCAAAAGTTATCAAAAGTTTTACTAATAGTCTCGCAGGTTCTTGTCACTCCGAATATTAGGTTTACTTTCAGAGCTTGGAGTTAAAACCGCGACTTTCTCTCGCAGCTGATAGTCTGGTGGTTCAGGCCGCTGCACTTTCCTCAGATTTATGGGTTCAAGTCCAGGCTTCGACAATTTACTACAAGAATCTCCCCGTGCTTCTTGTCCTGTCTACGAGCCAAAACAATCTTTATAAAGAGACTTTGCTCCATATTTTTTATATCATAAAATGAATGTGCAGTGGAATGAGAATCCAAGTTTAAAAAAATGTAATAAGCAACACCAGAGGATACATCTTATTAGAGCAATATGATACATTTCAGGCTCTGAGAACAAGAGGGAGCGGTCTCATGGAGGTCGGCCCATTAGTCCGATGCCCCATTGAGTAGAGGTTGAAAAATAAAATGATGTTTAGGCAAGAGTCCACTGACCTTAAGGTTAGGGCCAGTGGTTGTATATGGCTCTCTAATCCCCAATACAACTGGGTTAGAGAGATTTCGGACTAATGGCACCTCTGCTCAATGGGACATTTTTGTGCTAATGAGACGTCGGACTACTGGGGCGTCGGACTAATGGCATGGCACCGTCTCATGTTGGTCCCAGAGTCAGGGCTAAACATAGTGAAGCTGCAATTCAGCTTCATGCTGTTAAAATCTGGAACCATCTTCCTGAAGATAGGCCTGTACCTTTACAATGTTAAAATCCAGGCTGTAATGATCTCACGTTGCTGTGTACAGTATATGACATAAGTGAATGTATTTACCTGCACTCTTCACTTGATTGAGTTTACAGCTTTTATTTGCCTTTTAATGTACTTAAACACATCACTCTGATTCTGTACGGCACTGATCTATTTTGCATACATATTGTGCTCTACAACTGAACTACTCTGTATAATTTAGGATCTTTAAATAAAAGTAAAACAATAGTGGTGGAAATGGATTGGATGGGTATCTGGGCTAAAGATGCTTAAAAATCTATTTTCCAATCACCGCATGCGGAGAGGCAATGATATCCCGTAACGACGAAAGGGAAAAAGCAAAAATTCAAAAGTGCTGCATTGTTCCAAATCTCCCGTTATTGACTGTACACAATATGGCGCACTGACCTGGGTTTTCCTCTGCTCACTTTGGGAATCCATCTCCCATCGGTAAAACATGTCAGCTCTGTGCTTTTGGGCATCGCATCGACACGCCGGTCTTCCGCTCCTCGCTGCTCGGGAAGCGCCATCTGCATGTCGCCTTTGATTCCGCCGTGCCCCAGATCTGCCGTCTAATGAGCTGAGCGCTCAATCAATAATTCACCAGAGTTTGATTCAAATCCAGCCCCATCGGATCCACTTTCATAATCAGAACCTCAGAGTTGTCCAGACACTGTTTCCATAGATTTCCCTGCTTCTTTAGAGTGATTTCCTCAATGCTTCACATTATTGTAATTCCTATTACTTGTAGGACTGGGTCGTGCAGTTCATGATACCTTAGATTTGAGGCAATATTAATTTTTAATACTGTGAGATCATTTGCATGTGCATGACCAGAGGAGGAAGTAGCCATTGGGACTTTTATGAGACTTCTTATAAGGCGATACCTAATTTGACTGCAGATTAAATCAACTTCTGCCAGTAAAAGTGCAATAGCCAACTGTACAGTTAACGTCACAAACCTACAGATAAACGAACCGCATGTGCGTGTCTGTGTGCTGACTTACATTCAGGTGGCGTGCTACGATTTCATTGTCTCTTAGCGGAGCTGCAGGATCTTGTAATGATGAGCCTTCTCCGTGGCATAGATGTGTTAAAAGTCGTTTTCGCCCATGGCATGCTGTTTGGTCAAGGCACTCGGCTGGGGCCTTTCGTTTACATCGTTGTTGCTTCCTAGATAACACCATATCTAAGAGCGTTGCTAGTATCGGCTTGTCATTCTCGGACGTACAAGTAGGACTTTTCCAAATGATAAACTGCAGAGAACAAATGTACCTGCTACCCATTATCTTCTCCACACGTTGAAAGTCTGCTCGTCCACAGAAATATTGCCACCGCTTTGCCTTTTGTTTGGTCCATTCTCCTCCCACTTGTGTCATGTTGCAGATCTTAGTGGGCTTTGGAAATGGGATAAAGATGTTCCTTCTGGCAATCGTATATCTACTACTAGATTCCTACTTGCACAGGCCCCAACAGCAGTGCTTAGTTTATTCTTCTTCTTCTTCTTCTTCTCCTTCTTGTTCTTTCAACTTAATGGCAGACATCTACTGTATCAGGCTTAGTTCCTTGGCCTTTGAACATATTTTGAAGCAGAACACTTTTGAAGACTATTGAAGCGACTCTGGCCATATGAGCAAAATGAGCGCTTATTTGACTTGCTTTACACCCCATGATGCTTTGCGGCGATCTATTTTTAGCTACTGTGAAAGACGCTATTGAATTGTGAAAAATATTATTATTTTCGAAGGTACATTTGTCCATTGATTGAGCCCTGAAACATCTGTCAGTCACGTTTTTCTTTTGTATTGATTTAAAGCAGTGCTAAGTAACTTGTTTACCTTAATAAATCCTTTCCGTAGTAATACAAGTGTTGGGATGGGATGGGATGATTGGGGGGTCTTTCATCTCCCCCTGGTGTCTCTGGCCAGAAAACCACAATTGCAACTTTCCCTGCACCGGGTCGGAGCCACCAATACACACTATTGCACATGTGTAAAAGACAAGGCCCACGGGCCACATGCGGCCCGCGAGATGATTTAATGTGGCCCTTTATAGAGCATGAATTTCTGAGTATGTAAAAAAAAAAGTATGTCTCTAGCCCATTCTTGTGCGTACTGTAGTTATGGATTTTTAAAGAAATAGCCAGAATGCTGACTCCAGCCACTAGGGGACAGTGGCTGGAGTCATGTGGCCATGTGGTAAATGGTCAGTCGACCCCAGGGCGGCTGTGGCTACAGTAGCAGCTTACCACCACAGAGTGTGGAGTGAATGAATAATGACTTTGTGTAGCACTTTGAGAAACATGTGACACAGGCTTGTAAAGCACAATAAGTGTAAGCCATTGTTATTTATTAGGCCACAGTCCTTTACAATATATGCGGCCCGCGACCCACCGTGGGGGCTGAATTTCAGCCCACGAGTTTAACACTAATGGAATCAGCAGGCTAACGGGCAAAGCTAACTGCAGGCTAGCGCCACTTAAACAGTATTTACAGCCAACTTTGAGTGAAAAAAGTATCTCCATTGTGTAATTGCTTGTACAATATCCATCTCTCCCTTTGTCTTTTCTGTCAGCGTAGTATTTACTCTCACGGACAATTAATGAGTAAAAAAAACGCAACATGCTACGACACCTGCAGTGGCGCTTATGGCCTCTAGGGGCATGAGTTACTTAGTTCTGCTTTAACAGCCATAATTTACTTTTCTTTTTTGCATTTTTTTGTAAAACCGCAGTTGGATTGTGTATGTGTAAGGTATTCATAAGGCCTTTGCCTATTTTCTCTGGTGTCAAATATAGCGCCAAATTACATAGTTTGCTCTTTTTCATCTCCATCCCGTGGTATGAATACTACGCGTTTTTGCCTTGCGCTAATTCGTTTCATCCATTAAGGCAGCACTTGCAGATAGAGCAATGTCAAAAAGGTGGTATTTTTATAATAAAGTTAAGAAAATTGTAGCCTTTGATGAAGATTCTTGTAATGCATAACACATGTGATTTCTTTTCACTCCGGTTATTGTGTCTCTTTCAAGGCAGATTCTATCCCCGCCTTTGGTTAACTTCACTTTTTTTCATACATTTGGCGAGATCTCACAGACATGTTTTGAGACGGAGCGGAATTTAAATCCTTTTCAAGTGGCAGGAAGGTCGTTTTGAGGTCTTGATAAGCTAGCGATGGATTCAGGAGACTTAAGTGCACAGCTCGTATCTCTAAAGCGAGGATGTGGCCTTTTTACTTTTGATAATACGAATAAATCGGCTTTGGTTATGATTCAGAGGAACTACATTATGCCTTTCGTTTATCGTTCATATCAAATTCTAACCTTGGTCACCCCCAGAAGACCACTGCATGTTTGCCAGCCTTGAAACAGCCCATATTGTTTCAGTCGTGTTTCTGTGTCTTCAAGGCCCTTGTATTTGATTTGGTTTCCAGTAGTATGATGGTTTCGAAATACAAGACGGGTGTAAGCGCAGTTGTAAAATGTTAAAAAGCCACCGTAAAACCGAACCTTTAAATTCTGTCGAACCTTTTATCCGAGCCACGCTGGTTATTTGCAGAAATAAAGAGCTACTTAATACTGACTCTGTTTCTGTAGCTTACTGTTAGCTCAAGAACTAATGAGATTACCCAAAGAAAACGGCGCTCCAGGCTCCGTAGATGCGGCGCATTAGGAGCTTATTACAGAAAAACCCTCAAACCATCCCAAGTGTGGCTTCCGGGAGTGTGAACCGGCGATGAGGAACGAGCAGGAAAGATTTCAAAATGCTCCTCCAGATAAAGGGGAATTTACCGGTCGACCAAGGCAAGATTTGCATTGTGGTTTCCTGTATAATGTACCTAGGGATGACACAACGGAAATGATACGTTTATAGCAAGAATGGAGAATGGGATTGAGTCGTAAAAAGCACTAAGATTTCTACTACTACTGAAGATTTAGAAATGTAAAATGCTAGAGCTATTTCTTCCCAAAATGATAAACTCAGGCATACAATGAAAATAACCTGTAGCCCAGTGCTTAATTTGTAAATGAGTAGTTTCAGGAACACTTTTGCTCTGATGTGATGGATTCGGGGAACACTCTCATTAAACACCATTATATCAGATCAAATCTTTGCCGGATCCTCCTAAATATTTCCCTGATCCTTTACCCTGAAAAACTGAAAATTGGGGGAATGCGTTCCCCAAAACGGGGGATCAAATTAAGCACTGCTGTAGCCAATAAGTCTCCTTTCAGGAATAGTATAATTTGTTCCCCTTCGAATTGAAATAAGCCTTTATCATCGTAAGATTTGCCCAAAATTAAAATCAATTTCTTCTTGTTTTCCTGTGCCTGTACGCTTGGAGTCCTATAATTATCCTAATTGGATACATGCCAGATTGAAGCCTCCATTCTCTTGCTAGAATCATTTTGCACAATTATTTTTGTGTTGTTTTCCAAGTTCAAGTGTCCTAAAGACTTCCTTTCAGCTTTGTTTTGATTGATTGTTAGTATCTTTTAGGTATCCTCGCATTTCTTTTCATTGTCTGTCACTGCTTGAGCCACAATAGAATTAGAAATTTCGTATTAACTTTTCCATTTGTTTTGGTTCTTGTTTTGGTACGATAATAAAACTTTCTCCTTCCCGTGTGTGAAGCGCTCTGAGTGACTCAAGTTTATTTATATTCTAAACTGTTGCCAGTCCAGTACTATATTTTCTTATTTCAATAATGCTTGATGTCCAGAATAGCCTGGCGCTCATCATATGAAAGTAACCTGTAGAGTTTTAGTATTGCATACTAATTGCTTGTTATTTTTTGACAGTGCCTCCTGACGATCCACTGATTGTGGGAGCTCCGGTGGTGAGCCTCCGAGCCGGCGATCACCTGAACCTCACCTGCCACGCCGACAACGCCAAACCTGCTGCCTCCATCATCTGGATCAGAAACGGACTGGTGCTGAGCGGCGCTATGTACTCCAAGGTAAAGTGATTTCCTGTGATTCTACCCCTAGTGTTCTAAATGTATTCCAGAGATTACAAATGTTTCATGTGGGCTCCATCTGAGTCTGTCTGTTATTCAAACAATGATGAGTTGAAAATGTATTTATATCCCCTCTATTTATTCTCTGCAACTATTTTGAAATCTGATACTAAAAATATCCACTTAAAAAACGGCTTTTGGCAATAAATTGAATTTACCAAAGAACTGAACTTAAGAGTGCACAAAAACAGCACAGTTAGCTTTTGTAGGGTCTAAATACCTTTCACTATGACTTTTTGTTCATGTGTTTTCATATTTTTTTATGTATTCTTACAGAGTTATCAGTGTACAAGTTATTATTTCAGTACAGACGAGGCTTGTTGAGGTCACCAGTACTGTGTGTGGTTTATATAAGAACTAAGTAAGTTGTTTATCTTAATAAATCCTTTTCGTAGTCCCTCTGGGGGTAATACAAGTGTTAATGGGATGATTGGGGGGGTCTTTCATCTCCCCCTGGTGCCTCTGGCCAGAAAACCACAATTGCAACTTGACTGCCACCGGACCGGCGCACCAATACACACTAATGGAATCACGGAGAAGAAGCTAACAGGCTAACTGCGGGCTAGCGCCACTTAAACAGTATTTACAGCCAAATTTAAGTGAAAAAAATTATTTCCATTGTGTAATTGGATGTACAATATCCCTCTCTCCCTTTGTCTTTTCTGTCTGCGTAGTATTTACTCTCACGGACAGTAAAAAAACGCGACATCCTATGACACCTGCAGTGGCGCTTTTGGCCTCTAGGGGCATGAGTTACTTAGCTTTACTGTCAGCGCCGACTGCCGCTCCAAGGACAGCTGCCTCTGTGGCCCTGCTCTGTAAACTAGATGTCTGGCCAGTCTTAGAGATAGTCTTGTAAACAGATAAAAGACTGTCTGGCCTTCTAAAGTCTGCTGACCCTGGTCATGAGGTCATACAAAGGGCAGGAGAAGAAAATAGAAGTGGGTAAAGTGGACATACCTGTCGCCACAGTTCAATCTGACAAATCCAGTGCTTTTGTGGGGAAGGGATCTCACGGAAAATCTATGCACGATCAAAACAAAGAATTACTGCACACCAGGAAACAAATGATTATTTCTGGCAACTCGGCATATTGGAGAAAGCTTTGACAAAATATGGTCTCTCTTATTACAAATTTCAGGCTTTGATGAGGGGTGATAAATAGTTTAATGATCTTGTGTGAAAGCTTTGGTTATTGATGATTATCCACAAGGATAATGGTAGATTGAGAGACTGAGGTGGCTGATGCTGCTGCTAATGATGTTGTTAGTGTAGACTATATTTTTTGCCATCATTGAAGACATATAGAAATATCCTATACATATTGTGATTTTAGTAGGACATACTGTTTAGGTGTCCCTTACTATTGACAGTCTATAAAGAGTACAAACTGATCATAATGAATAATCTAAACTCCATCCCGTGGGCTGAATCGAATCCCATGGAGAGCACCACTTCAGAGAACCCGCTTAAGACGAATGAATTGGGTCTGAAAGTTTATTAGACCAAGAGATGACAGCCGGCAGAAACGATTGGACTCCTTTTTTCTTTCTCTGTCACCTCTCACACAATCATGAAATAATCCAAAAAACAGAACAGTTGCTCCATATTGACGAACAGAATCACTGGTCGTGCATGCACCACCTGAGCAGTGTCTAACTGTCCCTGAAAAATGTCTCGAGGAGCACGTGTTGACAGGGTGGTAGATTTAGCTGTGAAGAGTGATCCTGTGCTGGTGCTGACAAGCAGTCATGCAGAGAAATTACCCGTCTCTCCAGTGGGGGGGCTATCGACTCCTGTGAGGTAGCATTTATCTGTGTTTACCTCCGAAAAGGTCTCGTCAAGACATCGGATCGATACGGCGTTGTTAACAAGCAGTCCGCACAGTCTGCCCATATGTTCTTACGCGACTACAAGGTACATCAGAAAGTATGAGTGGTTTCCTTGCAAAAAAAACATATACAGACTCAATACGCACTCATTATGGTGAAAAAAGTATCATTTTCTGATCAAACAATGTACAGGGTAGTTGTATTTGCTAAGCTACAGATACTACTACTCAATATTGGGTGAAATAAGACAAACAAACACACTACTTATACCTACAAAACAGAGAGTTGAGAGGCTGTGACTGGCTGGCAGCAACAAAATGGTAACGGAATAATAAGCAAATAACCATAAACTTATTCAACCAACCCTGATTTGTAACTAATTAGTTTCTTTCAGCCAGAGGACCAGACTTTTAATGGGCTGTTTACATGATTCAAAGTCCAGCTCATGCAGGCCCTATTCCACCGACGTGATTTGCAGTAATTAGGCCACTAGTTAATTTACGGGCGCGTTGTTAAGACCAAGTACTTTTGACGCTTCATTTAGAGTTCTCGCACGAAGAGGGTAAGAAAACGTGGCAAACTAATGTCGACTTACACTGCAGAGAACACGGTGAGGTTGATTCCGAAGTTCTGTTTTCAAAGTCTTGCAATGTGTAGTTGCAGAAATTACTAATAACGGAAATCAAGCAGTTGTCTTTTGGTGATTTATTATAAGCAGTAGAAAATGATAATTTGTGAATAGCAAATGAATAAAATAATACAAATAAGTGAGACTGACAAGACAATAATGTGATCACATCAAATCCTAGAGTCAAGTCTGAAGTTTCTAACCCCTTCACTCCCAGTTATACTTCCTCCGTTGACCCTCCTCCCAGAACAGCAAGCTGGGAGAGAAGACACTGATCAAGCCTGATAAGAAACCCATAAACAATGTAAGGCAGTTTTCTGGTTGCTTCTCGTCCTGTTTAGACCAGAACTGAGATCACCAGATCAGACAGGTCAACAGGTCATCTTTGTATACATTTTCCCATGGGGACACCTGAGTCTGGTACAAAGGTTCACATACCAAGATTATTACAACAACACTTCAGTGCACAATGATAGTTTTCATAGAAATTATACAATTAAAATCAATTTCCCAACTACAAATGTTAACAATTGCGTTGATTGTTTTTCCCGAAACACATTAAATTTGATTTGCTAATGCTACAAGTGGAAAGAAAAAGTGTTAAGATGGAGCTCGAGATACTGACTCAAGCTTTATATCAATCAACAGTAAAGTACATGCTCATACTTACACAGTATTTATTTTGAAATGAACAGCCCGGCCCCTTGTGTTTGTATCTTTGTGGAAGCCATATAAAAAGACAAAGCGTTACTTGGTAAGAAACAGTAGAAATGATAGAAATACCAGAGCAGTTGTATTTATTTTCACATCCAGATTCAAGTCGAGATGGGACGTCGCTCAGATCAAGCCTTCGGTTTGTTGATCGCCAATGTTAAGAGTAAATTCAATCTTTTCGCAGATCATTCTAGGGTTCAATGAGTGCAATCATGACTTGTGTTGACTATAATCAGAATAGGTTTTATTGCCATTGTTTGAGAACTGCTGCGTAGGAAGAACATCCTCTGCTGGGCCTTCTTGATGAGGGAGCAGATGGTCGGCTCCCATTTGAGGTCCTGGGTGATGGTGGTGCCCAGGAAACGGAAGGAGTCCACGATGGAAATGGGGGTGGGAGAGCCATGTTACAATCCTGTTTAGTTTCACCGCATGTTGCCCCTCAACTGCTGATGTCATGAGGTGGTGCTACTATGTGTCCAAACAGCTTCAATTCCATTACATTATTCTCAAATCATACTCAAAATGTCTTCTTGACAAACAGGGACAATCGTGCATGGCCTCTACTGTACCACTGGAGACACATTCTTTCATGGCCAGTGTGGTTTTATTAGCTACATGCAGGTGGATCTGAGACAAACAATGAGCTATGTTTAGCGCCGCAGCTGTGATGGAACTTGCTGTAGTATGAATGATGTGACCTCGCGAGCCCCACGCATGTGCACGGTATAATGAAGCTGCAGTAAACAGGTGCTGCGCATAGGCAACCAGTGCCCAGGACTCAACAAAACATGGAGGACATCCCTAAAATGAGAGCAAATATAACTTAATTTAAACTCTCAATTACAAGATTTTAGAAGCAGATGTGTCCGCTTTAGTCGGTCGCTTATCGTCAAGACCCTATGTAATGTTTTTTTTTGTTTGAACCAGATCTCAGTTGTGAAAGGAGACAGATCTCTTTTCTTCTTTTTTTCCCGTGAATTTTACCCAGAACTCCCCCAGACGAACACAACACTCAGCCAATCCACAGTGGAGCAGGCAACACAAGTGAAAGCTTTTTGCACTAAAGTGAAAGTTAAATGCACTAAAAATGATCTGTCAGACAGTTGCGGCCTCTTTTTTATTAGTTGTGGCGCACGATTTTATTCAACGCGTTTTTCAAAGATTAAGAATCAGTCCCGCTGTAATTTTAGATGATTTACTGTAAATACAAAAATAAAACAGTGTGCCTTTTATCGATCATATCTTAGATTTTGTGAGTCATCTGGCTGGCGTTATCAAAACTTTATAATACAAAGAGTCACATAAAACTATACACTGGCATTGACAAAGATTTCGGTGGCACTTCTCGACTTCCTCAAAGGCACTCAAAGTAGGCCACCTGTAACCTGGCAACAAATCCAAGGATTACTATTGCGTCAATCAATGCATGTTAGACACAGCAGCTCTGATTAGACACTCATTTGTTGCATTTACACAACCATCTATGGGGAAAAGTTTTGCCAATAATGGTTCAGAAAAGCACAACTTTTAAGCTTTTGGTTTTGTGTGTGTCCAGCATAGACTAAATTAACTTTCTGTCTAAAAGGAAAATTTCGGTTGGGCCACAATAATTCTGGATGTGCATTTAGCGTAAAGCATTTTTCATCCGGCTGTGTGTGCCTAATGGGCCACAAGGTCTCTCGGCTTTTGTCTGCCTCCATTAGCGCGGCGGCAAAGGGAGAGCTCTGATCATGTGAGTTCTTTTACTAGTGTTTTGTTATCACAGAACTAGTCCCGTTATTTTTCACGAGTAATTATGAGGGATCCTTACAAAACCGTACTTGAGATGCTTCCATTTGCTCATTAAAAAAAGCAGTTATGGCAGTCTTAACTGTAGTATGAGCAACATAAAAATAAAAAATAAAAAATTGTCTACTACACCTTGGGCTGATGTAACTGGAATCAGATGTTTTTCTTTGATTGCTGTCTTCAGCAGAGAGACCCTCTTTGACGTGGAATGTCTCCAAAACTATAGTTCAAGCTGGTTGAGTCCAGGCCGTTCTCCACACAATGGAAAGGTGTGTATAGTGAACAAAAAATATAGAAAAAGGCAATTGTGGCAAGAAAAGACAGTTTGAGAAATGTTTTTATCAGTGACCCAATGTACGTACGCTAAATGGGAAATCAGGATCTTTTAAATTTAGATAACAAAGACAGCTGACAGCACTGGATAAGTCAGCCTCTGATTATGCTTATGGAGCATAGTGGTGGTGGAACAGTGAACACTGATAGCCCGATCTTCCGCCTGGCGCAACAACAGCATTGCTAAAGATGATGCTGGTATCTTGCGTACACGTAACGGTGCGCCAGTGCTTTCACAGGTAGCTTGAGGATGTTTGAAAAAAAAGGGGTGAGCTGAGGCCTGGTGTGCTACAGACAGCACTGACATTTACATTAACATTGCGTGCAGCCTCGAGCATCTTTTTAAAGGAACAGGCCACTGTTTTTCCATACTGACATATGTTCTTACCTGAGCTTAGACGAGTTGATGCGTACCTGTCTGGTCTTTGTGCGTGTGCTCAGTCACGATAAAAGACCAAAGATGTTATTAGCATTTGGCCTCTCCCAGTATATTCCTATAGCTCCAAACGTGGTGAAGTTAGAAGCGACCCTGAGAGTTTTTGTCCTGGTTTTTCGTCCGGTTTATTCAGATGGGATAAACCGGACGAATGGGTGGGATGGTCCTATATCTATACTGGGCAGAAATGAGGTCCTAGCATGGCCCTGAGGTATTAAGCAGATGACCTTGAAGAGCGAAGAGCTCGAAACTGACTTCTTTGAGCTTCGACCATGTTACATTGACGTTACTAACCTTGGCGACTGTTTGCATGAGTAATTCTTCAAATTGACTTTTATTTGGCTTTATTTCATCGGCTTCACTCTATTCTGTGCACCATCCTCTGGCAACAGTGATTTTTTTATTAGCACTGAACATTAAAAAACAAAAAATACCAAGGCTACGCTAAATAATACATCATACCTAAAGTGCGAACTCTCACTGACTTGACAGTAGAGGATGCTAATTCACAGACACTTGATTGACACAACCAAGTGCATCCTATCCTTTAATCAAGATTTAATGAAGTGAATGCTAATTACAACATGAATCCATTTCAAAAACTCGCCTCTTCCATCTCCTCTGCGCCGCTCCTGTTTAGCCTGCCTTTCAAACACATGCCTGATCGCTCAACTCCCTTTTAACGCGAGCTGAGATTTCTAATGACAACATGGTACCCTGCTCTCATGCCTTATACATGACACAAAAAACGAATCTGAAATTGATGAATGATTTATGTCTTCTTTGGCAGTTTGTTCACTTTGTTCCACAACTTGCAAGGTCCATCTAAAAAAAAAGAAGGGAAAATAAGAGGCTATACTCCCGACATTACTAGGATGTTGGAATTACGGCAAGCCAAATCGCCCTTGATTCATTAAGGACGCTCATAAATTAGACAGGGGGAGCAGTCTCTTAAGTATGTTTATTAAAGACTGACATGGCTCTTGGTGTAAATATTGCATGTACGTGCCATATTATGTCCCTTCAACATGCCATTAAGGATGTGCACTCGGAGGAAGAGGCTTGGTAGTAAGTCCTGGGTCCCTCTGAGATTTAAATGTCGCATAATGCACCTGTGTGTGTGTGTGTGCTCGGTCTATCTAAAGCTCGCGTGAATTACTTTGACAGCAGATGAATAATTGAAGAGGTGACAGTGTAAAAATGGCTGCTAGCGTAACCGTTTCTCATTCATCATTGTGGTTTTACGCTTAAGAAGATACATGGTCGGTAGAGTGACAGTCGGAGAGGTCTTTAGTGTCCGTGTTGACGTATGGCGTTTGTGAAAGGAGTGTTAACCTGCTTGGGTTAAGTGGGCTGCGGGAAAGGAACATTGAGGGGAACTACGGGGGAAAAACATGTTACCTAGCAGACACTAAAGTTTAAAGAGTATAAAGCATACCTGTAGTTTTATTTACTTTGTATTGGAGCTTGCAACTTTGCTGCAGTAGACCTCCCTATTTCCATATGTACTGTAGGTCCTCATCTTGGAGTAGTTTACTTCTAACAGGTACAATGTGCACAAAACATTCATAAAAGATGCATATATGGCACAGCTGTAATTATCAATGTAGTTTTTAGCATATATTTTCATCCACAGAAACGTTCAAAAAGTTGTCCACTTTTGCAGGAAATCATGAAGATTTGGCAAACCTGAAATTATGTACAGTATTATTATTATTTTTACTTTATTTCATAAGGCAAAACATTAAGAACAAATTCTTATTGACAAAGTATTTTGCTCTGGCAGTATTTAAAGTCCAACTCCCGCCGGCAGCAGGGCCTGCAGCTATACCAACTATCTCACCTTTCATGACTTGTTCTGCAGATGGGCGATCAGTGCTCTTTGACCAAGCACTGAATTATTAATCACATTGATCTGCCCGGGCAGAGAAAGATAATGTTGACTGATTGGACTTCAAACAGCCATATCATTTTAACTTCAGGTCAGGAGAAAGGCACATGCAATATGAGAGAGATATTTATTTGATTTAGATCTCAAGTACAGTCAGGGTATGGGGTGACCACATATTTCCCAAGATAGTCCCAGTTTTGAGCAATCTGTCCCATGTCCTAGTGAGTTTATCCAAAACCAGTGATTTGTCCCAGTTTTACACAATTATTTATTTATTTGTTTATTTGATTGGGACAGAACAAGAAGCTTTGTTACAAATAGCCAATGCCATGTCCATAGGTCATATAGCTAACAGCTAATTCTCTGTCCCAGGTGTCCCAATTTTTCATCATAGCCATACCAAAGAAGCGTTTTGACAAGAAACTTAATGACTTTTAGCCAGGTGTAGAAAGGCTGGCTGGTAACAGGAGTAAATTCCGAGGAACTCCTTTTTCAGGTGTGGACAGTTCTACAAAATGCCAATGCGTTTCAACACTAGTGTGTCTTCATCAGGGTAATTTTGTGAATGAGCACCCCACAGGTGTGTTAAATACCAAAGGGATCATGTGGGAGACATCAGGTGTCCCTGAAAAAAATACATATCTATACAGGTACCGAAGTGATCAAGCTACATATAACATGTCATATTACTTCCATCGGTACATAGATCCCCCAAAATTCCCATTTTTGTGCCAGTTTTTAATGTGGAAAATCTGGTCACCCACAGTCATGGTCTCACGTATTGGCTGTGAGACACACATTTGATCATTTCACACACATCTATTCACACCTATATTGCACACTAAACTAAATAACAACAAAAACTAAACTTTTGCACATTTTGTCATGTTTATTTGACAAAAAATAGAAAAGTGAAAAGTGGGGCATTATGCTTAGGTATTTATACAGCATTTCCGGAGTGCATTAAATTGCCTTTATAACATTCCTAATGACTGCAGAATGTTCACACCTTGCCCTAACCACATAGGCCACCTATGCGTCATCTACTCTCAGTATAATTCCAGCTGTTCTGTGAGGGCCTCAGAGCTATGGTCAGAGTGTATTGGTCACTAAACAACATCATGAAGGCCAAGGAGCACACCAGGGTCAGGGCCAGGTCAGGGATAAAGTTGTGGAGAAGTGCGTTAAGTTATACAAAGATTTCCCAAGATTTGAACATCTCACGGAGCACTGTTCAATCCATCATTAGGAAATGGAAAGAGTATAGCACCACTGCGAACTTACCAAGACACGGACGTCCACCTAAACTAACAGACCGAACAAGGAGAGCACTGGTCAGAAATGTAACCAAGTGCCCCAAGATAACTCTGGAGGAGCTGCGACGTACTGCCGCTGAGCTGGGGGAATCTGTACATGGGACAACTATAAGTCGTACTCTACACAAATCTGGCCGTCATGGACGAGTGGCAAGAAGAAAGCCATTATTGAAAGGAGGCCATAAGAAATCCCGTTTGAAGTTTTCTAGAAGTCATGTGGAGGACACAGCTACCATGTGGAAGAAGCTGCTTTGGTCAGATGAGACAAACATTGAACTTTTTGGCCCAAATGCAAAACGTTATATATGACACAAACCTAACACTGCTCATCGTCCTGAGTGCACCATCCCCAGTGTCAAATATGGTGGGGGGAGCATCATGCTGGGCTGCTTTTCCTCAGCGGGGACTGGGAAGATTGTAAGAATAGTTGGGAAGATGGATAGAGCCAAATACAGAGACATTTTGGAAGGAAACCTGCTGGAGTCAGCAAGAGAATTGAGGCTGGGGCAGAGATTCACCTTGCAGCAGGACAAACATATTAATGTGTTAGAATGGCCCAGTCAAAGTCCTGACCTAAATCCTATTGAAAATCCGTGGAAAGACCTGAAAACTGCTGTTCACAAACGCTCTCCTTCTAATTTGACAGAGCTTGAGTTGTTTTGTAAAGAGGAATGGGCTAAAATGTCAGTCTCTAGATGTGCAAATCTTGTAGAGTCATACCCCAAAAGACTTGCTGCTGTTATTGCAGCAAAAGGGGGTTCCACAAAGTATTAAGTCATGCTGTATAAATACTTATGCACGCCCCACTTTTCACTTTTCTGTTCTTTTTTTAAAATAACAGAATCATGTATCATATTGCTTTCACTTCACAGTTGTCTGCACAAAATGTGCAAAAGTTAAAGGTGTATTAGTACTTTCGCAAGGCACTGTATGAGAAATTATAAGGTTATTCTGTCAAGTGGGAATATTAAACAAAGATGGAGCAAATAACTAATACAAGAACCAATAGTAAGAAGGCTATGGAGAGAATGATGACCCTTTTGTAAAACCAGTTCTTTAAGGGTTCCAGTTTCCACCAATGCCTCTTAGCTTGAGCCTTGAGCCAGGGTAAAGGCGACCTCCAGCTGAATGGGGGAAGTGGTGGGTAGTAAGCTAGTGAGGATGGTAAGGGTCGTGAGGATCGTGAGTTTGGTGGAGGTGGTGGGGCCGGAGGAAAGGAACTTGAATCATTGTCTGAATATAACTCCTCAGTCCGGGCAAAGGAAGGACAGCCTTTGCGATAGGATTCATCTGATTCCTGGGAGTCAGCAGATGCAGGTGGCTGCTCAGACGGGTTCGTGGGGCGCTTTTCTGCTCCGTTGGTCATTGTGTGTCCAGTTGGATTCTGGGCAGCAGATGACGATGAAGTTTTACTTTTGGATTTCTTCCCAAAGGCTTTAAAGAAACTCCATCCAGAACTTTGTCCACTGCCCGAGTCTCCATTGTTCTTGGACTTCTGAGGTGGAGAGGCTCTCATCTCCGTTCTGTTGTGTGGAGTCTCCTGACTCTGTTTGGGGCAGGTCACATACTCGGTGATGGGATGGACTTTACGTTTATGCCTGTTTGACTTTGGAAGAGACGCAAATCTGTTTTTATCCTGGAGAATAGACTTGGCTTTTCTTTGGCCATTTGGCAGGAAGCAGTCTTCTTGTCAACAAACATCTCGCTGTTTCTTGGCTCATCCAGAGGCTTGTGTGAAGCTTCTTTCTCATCAGTCCCGAGGTCTGTCCTGCAGTCTTTTGGTCCACTCCAGTCCAGTGGACTGACCCGGGTCTTGGCAGAGAGATCGGACACTGGATTTACTAATATTATGGTCTCACATTCAGAGCCACACTCTTCAAGCATATTTGGGGGGGTTGTGGCAGACTGGGCTGCTTGATAAGGCTTGACCCTGATGAGAGAAGGATTTTTCCGTTGTCTCATAGTCAGATTCTGGGGAGAATCCTGAGTTTCTGCGGGCTGAGCAGTAGCCAGTGTTTTTAAGGCACTACTAATCGGTTCATATAAGTCATCAGTGTCTGAGACACTGACGCCTGTGTCTGAGACACAGTTTTTGAGCAAATTTGCCTTTTTCCTCTCAGCTGTGACCGGAGTGGGACTATCCCCTCTTTCGTTGTAATCGCTGAACGCTCTCTGAGTAGAAGTTTCTTTGAGGATGTTGGGGTAAGTCCTGGTCTTTCCAAATTGATCCTCTGAATTCACCAACAGACCACTTCTGCCAGTCTCAGGGACTGTCTTTGGTCTTGGTCTTGGCGTTTGTCCGCTGGTCTTAGCTGGCCGGGCAGACGTTGCTCTCTGAAGGCTAATCAGACCATCTCCATTGTCAGACACGTTTCTGCCAGGCTGAATTACAGTCTCTGGTCTGAAAGTCTCTTTTATAGAAGTGTTTTGAGGCTTTGTGTGTGGACCTTTGGAAAGATCCATGCAAAGTCCTCTGCTAACATTAAAATGCGGTGAATTGCTATCCGAAACAGACGCCATGGTTTAACACACTCTACGCGGACACAGCGAATGTATTTGACAAGAAGAATTTTCTCTGTGACGCGATGCGTATCTCTCTCTGGGACTGAAATAGGATAATGACTGTTAATAGGATATGACTTACATTCTGAAACTCTGGCATGATGTCATCAAACCACTGAACCCTGATCTGAAGATCTGAAGTTGCTATGGTGTCACTGTGTGTGTGCATTTTTGGAATTGCCCATATATGGTCATGTTTGATGCAGACTGAAGAAAAAAAAAAACTTTCACCTATTTCTTCACCACTACATTAACTAATGCTGAATTATGAATAGATGTTTCTACTAAATAAAGATACAGAGACATGGAGAGGAGCAAAGTGGGTCAGCAGTTCATAAAAAAAACAAAAAAAAAACAGACAATGCTAACCAGGAAGCTCGTGAAGCTCCTGCTAGCTTCATGCTACGTTAGCGACTAGCGCCGTTTTTTTACTTCTACTGAGCAGTCGGCTGTGAAAAATCATCCACATGGACCCAATTTTTGCTTGACTTTATTTGTTTGTGGCAAAAAGAAAATAATAGAAAATGGCTAAAAAGAGTGATAAATTGTTAGTCTCGTGAGATGTTTTCTTCCCCCCTCAGCTAGACCACGCTCCCCTTGTATGACTCTTGCCGTGTGTATCTACAGGCAAGGGAAATTCCAGAATTTGCTGCCACCTGTTGGCTACTGTTCTTCAAACTGTCCATTTGAAGAACTGCAGTCTTCAAATGGAAATAATTCCTGTAACTAAATCTGATGTAATGCATGTGTTCTTAAATTGAGTTTGTTTGCTTGTGGCCCTAATCAAACAAACTAACATACAAAACATCACAATTCACTAGAGGGCAGATTCACATTTTGAAATCAGCACACAAATGGTTTCCCTGATCATTGTGCATTTGTTACTCGCTCCATTAAATCCCTGTATTAATTTTGTAGCTTATTGCTCTGTGCTCCTGCAGTTTTACCCATGGAGGACAGACTGAATACATTTAGTCAAATGTCATAATTATTCAATATCATTTTGGCTAACTGTGTAACTCCGCCTAAGTCCCATGGTTACTCTCGTGGTCTGTCCCTCATGCCGAGGGGAATTGTTTTGATGCGGAAATCCCATTATCACCAAAGAGACGTTGGTAGAATAGCAATACAAAACATTTATAAGTCTAATTATGTGTCGCAATCCGGGATAATACAATTTAAATCTCCATCTCGGCCTTTCTGACAATTGCGTGCCGGATTTATCTGCACGCAGACTTAACAGACAAAACAACAACATTATTCACGCCATTGTTTCGCATGCGTCGTGCATTTCAGTGCGTCGACTTTGCAAGGTGAAAGCTCTAAGCAATGGCTTCTCAGAGAGGGGTTTACAGATCACTTGTTTATCCCTCCTTTTCATTTATATTCATTTATTTTCTGTTGCTGTTTTTGTTCGAAACTGGCTAATTTTGTAAGGTTTGTTTTCTGGCAAGATCACACTGCAAGTGAGTTCCAAATATTCTGGAGGCTAATACAGTGAGTGGTAGCCTGTAACCACAAACCTATAGGCTTCTGTGTGAACTTTGCTCTATCAAAGCTATTTTGATGGGACCAGAGCAAATTAGCTGCTGTGTATTGAATGCTTAAGTCCTTTTACTTTGCAGCGCTACTATGCGGTCACCACCTCATATTTCCAAATGATGCCACTAAACCCGGAGCACTTCATGAAAAGATGCACTCTAAATGCATTATCGCGGAGTAAAGGGGCTCTTAGCCACGGAAGACGCCATCAAAGATAATAGACACTGGATGCGGAATATGTTGGCTATTCATTCATGAAGTTGTCTATGCATGGTGATATATGAATACCGGCTACGCAGTATAGTGCCAGGCTAAAAGCATTGTGCGGCGGTGTTAGGTAAATGAAGAGCGGCCTCTGAAGCACAGTAACACATGGAGAGTGGACAGATCAATGTCACGGGAGACTTTTCTTACAGTTTAAAAGCTTTGATCCCAAACTCTATTCATAATGATTATAAGAGTGTTTTTTGACTTTGGGTGTCATAATATTTGATGAAAAGTTCACCTAGTTATTTAATTCATTCAAGTCATAATACCCCAAGTGTCAGCGTTCCCTTTCAAAAGCAGGAATACAAAAAAGATGCCAGTTTTTTTTTTTTTTAATTCAAGGTTATTTCAGAGATAGAAATTAAAGTAAAAGCAGAGGGATTCTTACTATACTGTACAGGCCAAAGGTTTGGACATACTTTTTATGTAGCATTTTTAACACACTATGATTCTCATTGAAGGCGTTAAACTATGAAACAAACATGAAGGAAACAAAAACAGGTGAAATAACTCCAAATATGTTTTATATTCTAAATTCTTCCAAATTGCCGCCCTTTATTCTTGGCCTTTTCTCCATGAGCTTCATAAGGTCGTCTTTTGAAATAAGTTTTCAACATGTTTGAGAAGTCAAAACCATTTCTGGGATGACATCGTGAAGCTCACTGAGAAAATGTCAAAAGTGTAAAGCAGTAATCAAAGCGAGAGGCGGCCATTTGGAAGAATTTATAATAATAATAATAATAATAATAATAATACATTTGTCTTATATAGCGCTTTTCAAAGAACTCAAAGACGCTTTACAAATGAGACAAACAAACAAAGATGAGAGTGCTATTGTAGGTTGTAGGCGAGCTGAAACCAGTGGGTTTTGAGCAGTTTTTGTAGGTGGTCAGCGAAGGCTCGGTCCCCCAAGGTTCAGTGCATTGATATGGTGATGGGTTTGAGAAGATTTAAGTCGGCAGAGCGGAGGCGACGGGAGGGCGGTGGCGTTGTAGGAGGTCTGTGAGGTATGAAGGGGCCAGGTTGTTGAGGGCTTTGTAGGTGATGAGCAGAACTTTGTAATGGATGCGCTGTTGTACGGGGAGCCCGTGAAGCTGTTGGAGGACGGGGGTGATGTGGTCTCTGGAGCAGGTGTGGGCGAGGAGGCGGGCGGGCGGCAGAGTTTTGAACATATTGCAGCTTTTGTAAATCAAAGGTAGGGAGACCATACAGGAGGCTATTGCGGTAGTCCAGTCTTGATGTAATAAATGCATGGATGAGAGTTTCGGCAGCAGATGTGGAGAGGGTGGGGCGGAGGCGAGCGATGTTACGGAGGTGGAAAAAGGCAGTTTTAGTGATTTGACGGATGTGGGGTTTAAATGTGAGTGCGGGGTCGAAAATGAAACCAAGATTTCGGATCTGGGGAGAGGTGGTGACTGTATGACCAATAACTATAATTTCAGATTTATTGCAGTTGAGTTTAAGGAAGTAGTTCATCCAGGATTATATTGCAGAGAGGCAGTTTGTGATAGTGGATACTGTGGCAGGAAGAGTTGAGGTAGAGTTGTGTGTCGTCTGCGTAACTTTGGAATTGTAGTCCGTGGTTGTGAATGATTAGTCCAAGGGGAAGCATGTACAGGATAAACAGAAGGGGACCAAGCACCGAGCCTTGAGGGACTCCGTGGTTGACAGGTATGGTGTGAGACGTGCAGTTGTTGATGGATATGAATTGAGATCTACTGGTGAAGGGGGTGAACCAGGAAAGAGCTGAGCCAGAAATGCCAAGATGTTGTAGGCATTGGAGAAGGATGGAGTGGTCAATGGTGTCAAAGGCGGCAGAGAGGTCAAGTAGGAGGAGAATGGAGAGGGAACCAGAGTCGGAGGCCAGCAAGAAGGTCGTTTGTTACTTTGAGTAGTGCGGTTTCAGTAGAGTGATGAGTGAGTTATGTCAGCATTATTTTTTTAAACACAATTCTGTATGTGTTCACTCATAAATGAATGACTTCGGTGAGAATCTACCATGGAAACAGTTTTGAAATGAAAGGAAAAAAACATTAAAAAAGTGTGTTGGCCTGTACTGTTTGTCTGTTATGAATGCAGCCTCGTGGCAAACTGGTCTTTGCAAGGGCACAGGAAATTAATATCTTCTTATTTTTTTAGTTATTTGTTAGGTAGTTAGTTTTTTCTTCACAAATCTATGATTCAAGCAGCACTTAATGTGTGTTTTAAGTCTCGAAAATCATGGAGTCCTGTTACCTATGTTTTCAATTCATAGAAAAATCACATTCAGATTAAATAGAAATTCCCTATTTGGCCACCTGGCTCTTTCAGCAGAGAAATGTAAAAACCTCTACAGAACAATGCTCCAACCTTTTTTGTTGGAAAAAAAGTTCTTAAACCATCATCTGTACTGGGCTGCCTTATACGTGCAGGAGTTTCAGCTTTCACCCCAGAAAGCTTTGTCAGTGACACATGGTTGTTGTTAAGTCCCGGGGCACCTTTTTTACACCATTTTCAAGGTCCTTCTTTTTTTGTTAGTGGTTTTTGATTGGCTGCCTGGAGCCTGTAAATAGGGCGCCTTCTGAGGTCCCTCTGCTCTGTTTGGCTCCGCCCAGCCCACCCTGCACACCTGGGCTCTGCAGCATGGTGCAGGCCACACCATGGCTACTCAGTTTATGTTCAGTTCAGTTTTTTTGTTCCTGTTTTGACCTGGTGGGACCGGCTGTCCTGTTTTCGTGTTTCTTTGACCAAGGTATAGTTTGGGGATTTTTGCCTTTAGTTTGGATGTGTGCGCCAGCTGCTGCGGCCCTGTATAGGGTTGGCCCAGTGCCACATCTTTTTGTTCTGTTTGGCCGGCTCACCATGTCCACCTTTCTGTTTGTACTTTGAGTTTTTTGGGGAAAATATGAAAGCCTTTGTCTCCTGTATCTTATAGATATGTTTGTCCTCCGGGGCATATTTTATAGGTTTGGAATAATTTAAAAATTATATAAAATTAAATAGAATTTATAGGCTCCAGGCAGCCAACTACGCACTTAACAGTTGTGTAGCTCAACTGTTCCCAAAATCACGAGGCCCCCTTCTGTAAAATCTAATTGGCGTTTCTAATAATTTAAGGTGCAAAACATTTAAAATCTGGTTTGATTATGTTAGTTTGTACAGTGTGTTTTGATATTTGGCTTAATTTCACTAAAATATGCTGTTTTCAATCAAAAATACATCCAATTCAATGTCAGAAATGTAAAAAAATATTGCCTCAAAATCATCTTGTGACCCCCACTTCACTGTCCCACAAACTCACACAGTGTCCCGACCCCCACTAGTGTAGCTGCAGGCAGAATACACCCACTTATTTTAACGTGTTGTTGGTATCATCCATGTATTCCTTTTGATAAATTCTGAAGCACTTGCTGTGATTTGAAATAAAAATGTTTTACTTAGGTGTGGGGAAAACAAATGAGGACAGGTCAATGAATCTGTTTATTTAGCACAATGATGCTCGAAAGACGGTCCAGCCTCAGCATCCTTTCTCACTGGCATCATGTTCTTTCTTACTCCTACAAAGCCCACCGCGCTTCGAGTTACGCGCCCTTAGATATTTAAACCACTGTATGCATAAAAATACATCTTATTATCCGCGCAAACCCACTCCTTGACGGAATATTCCAAATCCGCTCATCCTACACGCCCGAGCTTTGCTGCCTTCGCCGTGTTCATACACTCCTACACTTGAGGGAATCCAGAATTGCATTATAGCACCGCGCTCAATGTGGGAATTAACTTAGCAGAAAGAAGGCCGCTCACCCTTTGCGCTTTTCGTCCCTGGTGGCTTCGCCGTAGCGCCACACGCGAGCCGAGCTATCGTCGGAGGCCCCCTCTCGTAGTGATGGAATACCACAAGTGAACGGGGCGGTCCCGGGAGGCGATGTCCCGGTAGATCTGAGATGGAGGGGGGTAAAAAGGCTGCACAAATGCTCACGATCAAACAAAACCGTGATGGGGTGCACCGGAGGGAGTGGGCGCCCCGGTCTGTCCGTGTCTGGAGGCATTTAAAGGGTGTGATGGGGGAGGAGAGGGGGTCCCACGGGAGGGTCCTCGCCATGATCACACATAACATCCCAGTGGCACTGCCAGTCAGGCTGCGCTACGTAATGGTTCGAAGGCGGACGGCCTTTGTTTGATGGTGGCGAATGTCCTAAAGTAGGAGATTGAAAAGTTTGCTGTATCACGAGCTGATTTGCTTTCTAATCTCAAAATGGGGGGCTGTGCTTCCCCATATCGATCCCAGGCATGGTTTAGAACGAAGGGTAGTGCTGGTTGACATACTGTACCCGTCGAAAGTTTGGAAACACTTTTCCTGTATCTGCTTTTCTTGATTTTTAACACTATTTATGTACATTGAGTGATTCTCATTAAAGACACGTGGAATTATGTATGTTTTATATTTTCAATTCTCAATTCTTTGCATTTTCTCAATTAGCTTTATAAGGTCGTCCACTGTCGGTGGAGTGAAAACCATTTCTGGTCACTGAGAAAATGCCAAAAGTGTGCCAAGCAGTAACCAAAACAAAAGCAAACCTACAGTACCTACCTAACAAACCAATTATGAAGAAATTATCAGAATAGTATTTATTGCCATTGTTTGGAACAGGTTCACAAACTAGGAATTATTCTCGGTACAATGTAACATAAAACATATAACTCATAAAGACATTAGATAAAAATAAGCTATACAATCTTTAAAACTATAAGGCTATAAGGGCATACTGTGCATCAAGAAGATTAAAAGAAATACATTAAAATAAAATAAAAGTAACATGATAAAGACGACAACAATTTGACATGACCAACAGCACTACCACATAGTGCAATAGAGCAATAGAGCAATAGAGCAGTGCAAATGCTGGAACAAATGATTCCATTCATGAGTCTAATATAGAGTTATTGAATCTTCTGGAACATAATTCCATAAGTGTTCTTTCAATAGTCTTTAAGTAAAAGAAAAACCTATACATAAAGTGTTTCCAAACTTTTGACTGGTACTATTTACTAAACAAAGGGATCTACGAGTCCTCCCAACAGGAACATTTTATAAGAATTGATTTACACTGAGGAAGAAGAAAAAGAAGACGTTACTGGCTGAAGTTGACCTAGTTGTGATCTGGGGGACAGTAACACTATGTGCCCAAAGAATGAGATCAGCTGACTACCGGGACATCCTGAATGACAAGGTTATTCCATCAATGGATTCCTTCTTCTCTGATGGCACGGGCGTATTCCAAGATGACAATGTCAGGATTCTTCGGGCTCACATGCTGAAAGAGTGGTTCAGGGAGCAGGCGACGGATCGGACCCCACAAAGTCCTGATCTTGACCCCATCGAGAATCGTTGGGATGTGCTGGAGAAGGTGGTCACACTTTCTAATCATCAATGCAAGATCTTGGTGAAAAACGAATGCAACACTGGATCTTTTGACATCGCAGAAGCTTATTGGAACAATTCTTTGGAGGAAGTGTATTTTCTTTATATTTTTTGTGTCATATTTATTAGAACCATCTGAGGAGCCAGAGGACACATGCTGGAGGGCCAGATTCATAGACTGGATAGTGAAATGTTTACTGTTGTTTTTAAAGGGACAGTGCCTGGTTGTTGTTGTTGTAGAGGTGAATAGTTGTAGTTGTTGGATGATAAGAACTTTCTTTGTTTTGTTGCAAGCTTGCGTTGATTTATTTTTCATTGCGCGCTCCTCTCAAAAGCTACTCCCAGCTGCATTACCAGCCTGATAAGATAATTTAGGCTAACAGACAAAGACAAAGCTGTTTTCGATGATGGATCACTTATCTAAACACTTTTCTGCTCGTCCTTGCCAAAAAAAGAGAAAAAAACAATAAATCAAGGCTTGGACAAACAACTTTTGCTTAAATGTTTTGAGACTTTTTATTGAAGAACTTTTCTCGTGGTGAGTTGAACGTGAGTGCTTGTCAAGTCCACGCAGGTACAGGAAAGATCTATAGGTTTTTGGCATCGACTTTAAAATGTTCATTCAACTTTTGAGTGAAGTTGGGCTGCTAATACTTTTGGTTATTAGAGGACATGTTTGTGTTCTCTTAATTGATAGTAACTACAATACAGGTCAAGGTAAATAATAATAACAATGTATTACTAATTGGATTTCTGCGTGAGTCTATTGTTTAAAAAACAAGTGCTCTTCAGATTAGGGGTCAATAAATTACTTTGGAACAATAACTTTCGCAATGATTATTTTGTAATTGTGTAGCTGTTATACCTCCGTCTCGTAAACAAGATTTTCCCAAACAGGGGTGTGGGGACCCCTGGGGGTACTTGAGCACTGAGCAAGGGGTATTTGGAATAATTTCGGATTTACAAAAAATGTGAAATTTAATAGTATCTTTTGTGTGTGCTTGATGCATGATGCTTCTCAGTAAAATGTAAGAATTTGACACTATTTATTAATTTTGTTAACACATCACTCTAATAATAATGGCGTACACTTGTATTTTGCTTTACAAGCCTGTATTACCAATTTTCTCAAAGCGCCACACTGTAGTCATTATTCATTCACTCCATACTCAGAGATGTTAAGCTACTACTACTAAGCCACAGCTGCCCTGGGGTAGACTGAGACAAGCGAGGCAAGCAGTCTGTGCCATTGGCCCCTTCGACCAACACCAATCACTCACTCACACACTATATTCGCCCAGGCTTCCTGGTGTTCCCCTGTAATCATTACAGGGATTCCGCGGGGTATTAAATACCATTGGATTGAATTCAAACTGGCATTAAATCTAAGTTTCTTGTAATACTATGACATAGTTCAAAAGTTTTTACGGTACAAGATCTTTGAAAATTCCAACATTATGGTCTAAAACATATTCCGTTGCAATGTTGACTGCATTTTTCTATATAGTTGTCTGTTTTGTCCAATTCTCCTTCCTCTGTTTGATGAAAGTTTGCAACTCTTACAAAAAAAAAATTGCACAGATTTTTTTCTGCGTTTGTGGCATTAAAATATAGTATTTGCACATTAAAAATGGCATTGAATAGTATTCATTTGGACTTGGTTCTGCCTGTATAAACCCTGCCTTAATAAATCAATAAGAGTTATATAGATCACTTTGTAAACATTTTGGCAAGTATAGATTATAGTAAGTAGTATAAATTATAGTATAATAGTATCGTATAAATTACTGACTCTAAGGGTATGCGAGACAAAAAAAGGTTGGGGACCGCTGTTGTAAACCATTAATGATAAAAGTGCTTGTTGTTGTAGGTAAATGGTCAAACCCAGTAAGAAAGAGAAGCAACACACTCCAAAAGGTATATCAGAGGTGCAGATGTTGAAGAAAATCTTGGCCCCCTAATGCTGCAGACACAACCAAATCAAAGGAGATGTATTTTTATGACTTTGTGAACTTGCAAATCTCGCAACAATCCAGTTTGCAGTGTCAGATCATGAGGGCTGTACTGCCTAAACTCGTGGATCTGCGACATTTTGTGCCAATTCTTCTCAAAAAAACGGAACTCGTGTGCAAACAGCCACCCACAGTAAATGTTAAGTATGTTTTTAAGGAGAGTGTGGTTGCTTGTGGTTCTAAAACCTTACAGTTGGTTGCAGATGCCCGACAAAGCTAAACTCAATCTCATTTTTAGAACTTTTCTTAATCTCATCTTGCTTATTGCCAAAGTCTAAAGAGATCAGACTGAAAGGTTGTGAAGTCCACGGAAAGAGCAGAAATGTCAGAAGGTTTTACGCCTCCAAAAATTGCACCATCTGGATCTTTTTTCTCCCCTCCTAACTTCAGCCCGATTCTCAGATAAGGTCAACAGGACGCCCGAGTTCACAGAGTGTGCTGGAAATGTCAGTCGAATTCCGCTTGTTTCTGCCAATGGGCTGAAAATGAACGGCCGGTTGATGAAAAGGTAGAGCAGAAATAAATGAGGGAATCGTTATCAAAATAGGAAACGAAATGTGTCAGTATTCTTGATTTTGTCAGGAAATGTGCCCGTTCGTCCTCATCGTCGACACCGGTCACAGTGATGTTTCTGATTGTGACAGGACGGGCATGAAGCAAGATATGGCGTGACACCATAACCAAGCCTCACTGCGTAACATTTCACCTGGAAAACTGATTGAAACATGCACATTAATTAATTAATTTTTTTTATTCGTAAAAAAAAAAAAACATAACTTTGCTATAGGAGCGGGTAATCACCTGTTCCAGCTTGTCTCCATGGACAAGTTGTTGCTTTGCTACATCGGGGCGTAGCCTAGCCGAGGGGGAAGAAACCTCTCACAGGAATCAACATTTTTCACTCTTTTTAGACGTTTCGTGGCGGACTTTAAACATATTTATCACACACCAATAAAGTCAAGCCAAAATCGTGTTCATTTGGATGTTTCTTTATGGCAAAATGTTCAGTAGAAGCGAAAAACGGCACTCGTCGCTAACGTTGGCATATGTAGCATGAAGCTTCGTTAGCTTCCCGGTTAGCATTGTCCGTTTTTTAAAGTATTTATGGGCTGTTGAACCCCTTTGCTACTCTCCATTTATCTGTATCTTTATTTAGTAGAAAAATATATGTATAATTAGTGAAGTAGGCTTATGTCACTAAAAACATGTACAATAGGCCAGGATGAATGAGAGTGTGTTTGAGAGTGAGCATGGGGACGATGTGTGGAAATTAGCACAAGGCTACAGTCCGGTGTGGCTTGTTCATTAACATGCATTGTCCCTACCAAATAAACCAATAAACCAAAAAATAATAAACTGAAATGGTGAAAAAATGGGAGAAAGTTCATTTTGAGTATGGATTTATTTGCTAAAGAAAATGTGTTAAAAGTAGAAAGTACAGTATAAATACGTTTTTATAGCCGAAGTGGTTTAAAAAGAACAACAATATTGCAGCGTCAAAATACACAATAAGCCCCCCAAATCCATTACCAGTGTTGTACTTTTAAAAGTTACTTGTTACGTTAGCTCGTTTCTCCAATGGAAAAGTAGCTCATTATGTTACTGCGCTATGTTATTATGAAGGCGAGAGTACTCATCCGTTACTGTCTTCATTTGTAGATCTTTTTTTTTCAATGAGGAATGCTCCATTTCACAAACGGCGTCGCCAAAAAAAGCTAGCTCACGCAAACAACCCGATACCGGTAAATGTATTCAGTAATAGCACAATAATTTAGCTTCTGAGCTTTATTTTGTATGTGGACATATTAAAGCTAAGGGCAACAATAATGAGCATGAACTGGGCCTATAGTCGACCGTCTGTGCAAAGTGCATTGAATTGGTAATAATAAACATACGACATACTCAACTTGATTTAGATGAATTGTACAGCTTTCCTCAACCACATATCCAGCTACAAGTTTGTTGATTACATTGGGGACCGATCCTGCCAAAAGCTACACGTTGTAGTTTGGGAGGAGAGGGCTAGCTTCATCGTGGTTTTCCTCTTTAGCTTCGCCACCAGCGCTGTATTGTCCTTTTCGCCAGTAAATTAAAAATGATGTAAGTACTTCCACGATGTGAACGCACTCTCTGTGAACACGCTGCCATGTTGCTAACTTCCTGTGAAGTGGAAGAAATGAGCCGAGGGAGAGATCAGGACCAATAAGTAGCATGTACCCCCAACACTATCCATTACACCAAGACAATGGGGACTATTATTCAGAAAAGTAGCGGAAAGTATTATATATTTCTCTTCCATATGTAGTGGAGTAAAACACTACACAAGTAAAGTAAAAACCCTCAAAAACTCTCCTTACTGACCACCTCTGATTTCAAGCATGTTTAGCGTCACTGTACTTTTCTATTTTTGACTTTAACAAGATGCTGTTGTAATCAACATAATTTAGACCCCTGGATGTTCCTGGCTTTAACAAAACAAAAACCCTGTTTAAAGATTGACTAAGCAGGACGGCTTTTGAGCTTTCACGCCTCTGACAATAGCAAGCCCTTTTCCGCTAATACAACCTAATAAAAATCTTAACACATTGATCGCGTTTGTCAATACGCTATTATCAAGGGGGCACTCAGAACAGTCTTTTTGTTGTGCTTGCTGAACACGTTTCCATGTCTTTAGGCTTTTAGTTTTGCAGTATTGATATTAGATAATAAAGAGAAAGGCAAGAACTGTATCCGAAATTTCAACAACAAAAAATGTAATAAAAAGCCGAGCCTCAAGCAAAGCTGCACTAAATACATTGGAAATTGGATTCAAGCTGTGTTCAGCGCTGGAACGCAGGGGAAGTTGTAAGGAATGGACAGTATTATTATTTTATGAAGATTTAGATTTTGTATAGCGGTGATTCTCCAACTCTTCCGCCGTTTCGTTTACTTAAAGGGGGGTATTATGTAAAATCTACTTTTTCAAGCTTTATATCATGTTATTATGTCATTCCCTCATTAAACACATGCCTGGAGTGTTGCCTTGGCTCATTCACATATTTTTGAGTAATCAGTAAAAACTTAGACGGCAGCCATTTTAGGTGTAGCTATGCCTCAGTCCTCCTAGGAACGCCCCCACCTCCTGGAGACGCCTCTGGATCTTTTGTCACCAGCCAAGCCACCAACCACTGCTCCTCAGCTCAGCAGAGCCCCCTCCCCGCACAGTAGTGTTGTTTAGATGCCACAGCGGTGTGCTGAAGGGGGCGTGTCGGAAAGCTTCTTAAAGAGACAGAGGCCTATTTCAAGAGAGAGAGCAATTTTATTCAAGGCAGTTATTTTAATTTACTGCATATACAGACCAACAGAAGGTTACATCATCATTGTAGTATGCTATCGACTGGTGCTATGTGATTGAAAAAAGAATAATACCCCCTCTTTAAAGAACCAGAATGAGGTGGATGGGACTTTTCTGCTCCATTGTTAACACGTTCCTTGTATGCTCAAATAGTTTGTGAGTCCTGGGGAAGTTTTTCTAGCTTACAGTGTCTTATTAATCTTGGTTATTATGAAATTTCAATCTTTGAGAGGATCAGTCAGCTGTATATCTCCATCTTAAAACTGCACCTCTGCTGATTGTGGGGTTCGACTTTTATCTTTCACTGAACGGTCATGGGGGGCTTAGCTTCAAGTTTTTTCCAGAAGCTTTCTCTTCTTGTGACCACATGCAGTAGACAATTCAATTCTTGAATAACAAGAACAAGTACAGCAATCCAATCAAAGTCTTTCCAGTTTGAATCTGTTAAAATATTGTATTTTCCTGCATTATTTACTGGTGAAACATAAACGTATGAAGCTATAATCATGATTTAAAATAACTCAGTACTTGTCATTTTTAATAGACTCCCTGGGAAAGGCTCAGTTAAGGAGCAGATGCCAAGTCAGTGTAAACAGAATTGTTGATGCTGATTCTCACCAGAACATAAAGGCTTGTAAAGAGTTGAAAGCAGCTATTTGGAATTAAAATGAGCGGCGCCAATAACAACTCCCTCTCGACTAGATTGGTATATTGTCAGCCTGCTGTCAGAAGAGTATTAATGCTGATGAAGCCTCAACACTGAAACAATCCAGTACAAAATTATCTTATTCATATCATTGCCGAATGCACTGCAGCACTTGAATTGCATTGTCTTATTCCTAGTGTCCTCCAGCTGCTGTCAAGATTAAATATGACCTCTCTCTAAATCCCGACCCTCTTTTTCTACCAAAAGGACAGCTTCTCCTGCTCTGCCCTCAAGAGCCGCTCATCCCTCACCTTTTGGTATTTCTGTTTGCATTTTTAAATTCGTCCCTCAGAAATCCTTTTCGTTATAACCTTCGCCTCGCCATTAACTTTTATGTCTCAATAGAAGCATGCATTAGCGGCCAACATTAACTTTTATACCATAATCCTGCATTAAGGAATATCACCGAAGGGACATATAAATGAAGAAGCGTGTTCAAAATATTAACTCTGTTCATTGCGAAAACGAAGGATTAATTAATTAATAATAAAGGGGGAATCAACTGTTTATTTGGTTAAACTGACCTGATATAGTATATGTTACCCTATAAAAATAAAACATATTTGGTTGGTCTTTTGTTTACTTTACTTATTCAGTGTTGAATAGTGTGTTGTGTTCAAAATGAAGCTGAAATACTCTCAAAATCAAACCTTTTACTGAAAAACACTAAAGCCACTAAATTAAAATGTTAGTTGTGTCCAAACTCATTCTAGCCTGCAAGATACAAATACTTTATGAATACATGCAGCGTGTTTGCAATATACTGGAGCAGTAGTGCGACTACTTTGAAGCAGACTTTTTTCCATGGATAATACATGGTATGTTGCCTCCACAGACCCTGCTGCGAGACGGGAAGAGGGAGAGCACCGTCAGCACGCTGTACCTGTCCCCACCAACATCGAGACGGGTCAGCACATCACCTGCAGGGCCTCCAACAAGGCGGCGCCCAACGGCAAGGACGCTACAGTCACCATAGACATCCAACGTAAGTCTGGCTAAAACTAGTTTACATGTGATGGGTTCATTACTTTAGATAACGTTCGGTCGGAGCGCCTCCTTTTTCAGTGGATTTATTTTAAACACAAGCCCGTGTGGATCACCATGATGTTTGATCTGTTGCAAAACATGTGTCTTACTCAGCTTATACGGACACATTTTAGACTTTGTTTTCCTCATCAATCCATGAAAACATAATCCTGCATTGCAAATACCCTTCTGAAGTTAAAGGGGGGTATTATGCTTTTTTCAATCACATAGCACCAGTCTATAGCATACTACAATGATGACGTAACCTTCTGTTGGTCTGTATATGCAGTAAATTAAAATAACTGCCTTGATTAAAATTGCTCTCTCAAAATGGCTGTACTGAACGTCTTGAAATAGGCCTCTGTCTCTTTAAGAAGCTTTCCGACACGCCCCCTTCAGCACACTGCTGTGGCATCTAAACAACAACACTGTGCGGGGAGGGGGCTCTGCTGAGCTGAGGAGCAGTGGTTGGTGGCTTGGCTGGTGACGAAAGGTCCAGAGGCGTCTCCAGGAGGTGGGGGCGTTCCTAGGAGGACTGAGGCATAGCTACACCTAAAATGGCTGCCGTCTAAGTTTTTACTGATTACTCAAAATATGTGAATGAGCCAAGGCAACACTCCAGGCATGTGTTTAATGAGGGAATGACATAATAACATGATATAAAGCTTGAAAAAGTCGATTTTACATAATACCCCCTCTTTAAATTTGATAACAGTATACCTTAATTGTAGACGGTAAGAAAAGGTATCTGCCAATGTAATTATGTTTGTATGTATAATGAAAATCAGAAAACTTCTCATTGCACCTACAGAAAAAAAATATTACATTTTGCATTGCTCTTACAAATTAGAAGATAATAAGGAAAATAACTCTTAGTTCAGTGGCATCATTTGACAAGTCCGAATTACTCAAATTAAGGTCAGATTTTCTTCATTCCAGTGATTTAACTCATCAAAATACAGTTTAATCTAACCGAACACATTTTCTCCAGTTCGGTATGACCCAAATCTGAAAAGTTTCTTGACCTAAGAGCTCACAGTGTTATGTCTCATTTGAAAGCTAAGACCCACAGTACTCATCTAAGCTTCTTCCTTGTTGTTGCGGTCAAGTTTAGGTCGTTTTTGTCGTGTTTTTGCCACATTTTGTCACATTCTCACTGCTTTTTTTTTGTAGCATTTTGGCTGCATTTAGTTCTTTGGTGTACTGTACCTGTAAGTGTGGCAAACGCGTGATAAAAACAAGACGAAAACGCAAGAAAAGCGTGACAATAATGTGACGAAAACGCAACAAAAATGTGACAACAAAAATGAGGAAATAGCTTAGGCGTTAACTGCCTCTGTGCATAACTTCAAATCATAACAACGCCGCCCAAAAAGTGACTTCCTGTTTCGATCCGGCGCGCCAAAATAAAAGCACACAGCTTGTCTCATTGATTAGTTCAGCAGGTACTCGCAACATTACAAGAATATAATTAAATACACACATTTTAAGTGTTTTGTCTGTGAATAGTTAGGCAGAAAGAAAGTTGAACTAATGAACTGCTGAACTAACGAATAAGATGGTGCTTTTATTTTGGTGCGCTGGATCGAAACAGGAATTTATGGCTGTAAACTCTCCAAGAAGCTTTTACATTTGAGTCATGCCAAACTGGAGAATATGCACTCCGTTAAAGGGGGGTATATCAAGCTTTATATCATGTTATTATGTCATTCCCTCATTAAACACATGCCTGGAGTGTTGCCTTGGCTCATTCACATATTTTTGAGTAATCAGTAAAAACTTAGACGGCAGCCATTTTAGGTGTAGCTATGCCTCAGTCCTCCTGGGAACGCCCCCACCTCCTGGAGACGCCTCTGGACCTTTCGTCACCAGCCAAGCCACCAACCACTGCTCCTCAGCTCAGCAGAGCCCCCTCCCCGCACAGTAGTGTTGTTTAGATGCCACAGCAGTGTGCTGAAGGGGGCGTGTCGGAAAGCTTCTTAAAGAGACAGAGGCCTATTTCAAGACGTTCAGTACAGCCATTTTGAGAGAGCAATTTTATTCAAGGCAGCTATTTTAATTTACTGCATATACAGACCAACAGAAGGTTACGTCATCATTGTAGTATGCTATAGACTGGTGCTATGTGATTGAAAAAAGCATAATACCCCCTCTTTAAGGGTTTTAAGAGGTTAAAAGGTAATCAGATTTGTAAAATAAGTTAAAATTGTTATTAGACTGGAAATTCAGTGCTTTGGCTGATACAACACCTATCTGTATTTGTGGCATATTTGAGCTTTGTTCTGGGCTTGTTTCTCTTTCTTGTATCAAATGCTGATTCCAACAACCGGCACCCACAACTCCCAGTCCGACCCTCTGCTTTTCCCAGCATGCCTTGAGCTTGCTGCTGTTGTGTTGCGCGCCTCCGCCAGCTGCCTGCCATCAATATTAAGAGGCCGTGCTTAACGCGCCCAGCCCCACCGGCGGGGCGCTGTGGCTGGGTCGGGGTGCACCTACGGGAGACGTGCACTGGCTTCACCTTGACAGCACCATCATCACTTATTCATCCAACACCTGTCAACCCCTCCTCCCCCACTGCACCCCCAGCCCCCTCAACTACAACCACTGAGCTCCCCCCCCCTCTGCCAAGAGCGCAGCCTCATGAGCTCATCGCTGCTTACCCCAAAAGTGCTGAGTCGCCGCCTCTGTGTCAGTGCGAAAATCTCAGGCCTCATAACTCTGGTAGATAGAGCTGCGGTTTGTTGTTTTTGACACTGCAATAGTGAGGGGTGTATGTGTGTGTGTGTGTGTGTGTGGGGTGGGGGGTGAGATGGTAATTGTGGGTGGGATCATGGTTAGGATGGAAAAGACAATAAACAGAGGTGGGTAGTACTTACTATGACCTTAACTAACTTTTTGAACTAACTATTTTATTTTTGCAATAAGTAATATGACACGGTACTTATTACTTCTACTTGAGTAAATTATAATGAAATGTCTGTACTCTTACTTGAGTAAAAAAATAGTAACTTGTGACACTGTGAGTAAATCTTTATGTGAAAAAATCTTAATTTTTACGCATAATATGTTTTTAGTGTTTCATTCTTCATAATGATGTATTTTTATGCAGGTGCTCGTCATATTATTAGAATATGATGAAAAAGTTCATTTATTTCTGTAATTCAAATTAAAATGTGAAACTAATAAATGATATAGACTCATTACATTCATTCATTCATGATTTATGTCACTGCTGAAACATGAATCAAACTTTTACGCTCAAACAGTTAGTTCTCACAGTACTCAGGTAACATTTTCTCCAAGTACTTTTTTTACTTAAATATCTGGGCCACTACTTTTTACTTTACGTAAAAACGGTTCACACCACCGTGTCATCCATTTATTTCTGATAATTGACACCTCATTGGGCATTATCCCTTACATAATTAGGCCTACCTAAAATCTATAACAAATGCTGAATTGTGAATATGGTTTTCTACGCAATAAAGATACAAAGACATGGAGAGGAGCAAAAGAGTTCAACACCCCATAAGTACATAAATAACGGAGAATGCTAACATGATGCTTGATGTTAGCATCATGCTTCATGCTAACGCTAGCTATGGCTGACGTTTTCGCTTCTATTGAACAATCTGCTGTGAAAAAAACATCTATATGGACCCAATGTTGACTTGATTTTATTTGTATGTGATAAATACGTTTATATTTCCGCCAGAAAACGGCTAAAAAGTGTTTCCCAAAACTTATGGTGCGTTCCAGGCAACCGGTAACTGGTAAATTTCTCACCTCCCACTTGGAAAAATGCCTTGGAACGCCACTCGAACTGGTAATTACAACTTGTAAACTCTGAGACCTCAAGACTACTACGAGTTCGTAAATAGATGAAGACAGTAATGGCGGCCCCCAGTGGAGGCTCGCAGCTAATGTTAAAACTGTAACAAAACCACTGCATGAGTGACGTGAACGTTACTTTTGGTCACAGCTTTCAACATAGCGTCATGTTTTTATTTAAATCTGGTTTGGCGAAACGTTCATATAACATTAGCATTGTATGAGCTAACTGTTGTAGCATTAGTCGTTTTGTTTACATACGACTTTATTCACCTGGAACGCTCTGAGGTTGTAAGTCGCAATTTTCAAGTAGGAAATATACCAGTTGGTAGTCACGGCAACAATTTAAAAACATCTAAAGAAAGCTGAGTACAACTTTTAGCAAAATCTTATAATTGTGTTAAATTGTGTCTAATGCACTTTACTTTCAAATGTTCAAAAGTTCGGTTTCAGTCACAGTTTTCCTAATTAGATCAATTATAGTCTTGTTTTGGACCTGATTTCGGAATAGTGTTTTTGTAAGTCAATTTCACGAGGGAAAAAATAAATAAAACTGTAAAGTGTCAAATTTTCTCCTCATATGTTGCAGCCCCAGCCAACACCAAATTGCCTTTAGATCCTGTTAAAGCACTGGCTCGTGTTAATGATGCAGGCTGTGAATGCAATTACAGGCCTGCCATTATGAAACTTTGTCAACACTAAAGTAAAAATGAAGGAGGCATGGCGCTCCTCATGCATATTCACACCTGATGTCTGTACTATTAAGATGAAAAATGAAACGCTTCCAAATTAATCCCAACCTGTTTGGCGAACCAGGTCCCGTAATTAAAGAAGTTTGTTATTTAGCTTAGGTGTTCTCCTGGAGCCTCCGTCCCTGGGTAGCAGTACAGCAAAGGAGATAGAAAGTAATTGCACAAAAAAAGCCAGAGTGTGGTCTAAATAATGCATTTTTCCCCCATCATAATTAATAGCCAAATGCAGATGCAGTGAGTCCGTAAAGGTCCCTGCGGGCGCCAAGTGAGAAAATGCTAATGCAGGTAGCCTCTCTACAGCAGAGAGTTCCCAGGGGCCGGTGACACAGACCTATTTTTCCACTTCGTTCTTTGTTGTGTGGCTCGAGATGAGACGAGTTAATTGCATACGGTGCTGGGAGAAGGATCCCCCAAAACTCCACGTTAATAACTCGGCTTATTTAAACACATTTACAAAAGCCTTTGCTCATGTGCACAATGAGTAGCATGTGCAGAAGAACCATTACTGCTTACTGCGACCCAGAGTCAGGACTAAATATGGTGGGGCTGTGTTGTGAGACAGCCCCCTTTAGCTGGGCATATGAAACTGAAAGCATTTTATCCCCACTCTTTGCCTTTAACCTCTTAACCCCCGCCTTAACTACGTGCATTTTCTTCAGTTGGGCTTTAACCAAATCTAAAAAGCTCCTCGACTGGAGCTCACAGACTATAGTGTAACGCCTCATTTGAAAGCTAAGACCTGCAAAGCTCATCTAAGCACATTTGTGTGGCTCTATCGCAGTTACATTACACACACACAAAAAAAAAAAAAAATTCGGCCAAAACGCAACAAAAAAGCAGTGAAAACGTCAGAAAAAACGCAACAAAAACGACTGAAACGTAATAACAAAAACAAGGATCAAGGTTAGATGAGTTTTGCAGGTCTTTCAAATGGGGCGTTACACTGGCCTAAAGGCTGTAAACTCTCCAGTTAAGAAGCTTTTAGATTTTCTATAGACCCCTTAACTGCTTATAAAAATGCAACTTGCTGTCTCTGTTACGCTCTTACTTTGAAATAGCATTCAATAGCAACACATTGAAACATAAAATACATTCTCACGATATTGCTAATAAAAATTTAGGACTGGCCGGGGCTCGAACCCCGGTCGTCCAAACGAAAGTCTTGGACAATTGTGATACGCCACACAGACGCTGGAGAAAGCAGCGTATAGACCCAAAGCCACGAAAGCAGAGATCACCCGCGTCTCATGGAAAATTAAATCAATTGGTCAGCACATGCACGGACCTTGAACACACAGCCAATTTTACAACATGACATTTCCTTTTGACAAGGAAAGAAGATAACAAGCTGATAACGTTACGTAATTGGACACAAGCAACCAAAATGTGTGCAAAATTGCCTCAGACAAGAATCGAACCCGGATCCCCCGGGTCATAACCTGCAACGCTAACCATTCGGCCAGCACAATCTCACTAGGCAGAGAAAGTTTGCACGCAGTGTTATACCTAAGCGTTTAATTCGCCGGTAGAGCTACAGTGGACTTAACCTGCCACCTTGTGGCGATAAGATGTAATATGTTTCACGCAGCTGCGTGATTCATGAAAAGCGCGAATGAGGACGACAAAACGAGATGACGCCCACTGTATCAGTGACATCAGCTGGAGGCAGGAAGTGATCAAGAGAAATAAGATTAAACTAAAACTAGCGATTTTAAGTGTAAAACTACAACAACAAAAATGTGGTCCTGTTGTGGCTTAAGGTGCAAGAACAAGAGGAATGACATTTGAGACGATATAATAAGATTTATCTGATATTTCCAAAAACAGTTAGACATTTGTTTATCGTTACTATGACAACAGCTACATTGGAAATATGTTTGTTAAGTGACTTCCGCTTCCGGGTCCTAGCAGACGGGCAAAATATGCGAGAAAAAAACATAAAAATCTCATAAAAACAACCATCAATATTTCTGAAACTCAACGGGGAGTTACTGAACATACTTATTTCTCAGACTCATTAGACAAAAATTTCGCACCTACTGCTAAAAAAGTAATATTTACTAAAGTCGGTAATTCCGGGGTTAGCGTAGCGTTAGCTAACCCGGAAGTACCGATTACTTTTATAGCAGTAGGTACAGCATTTTTGGCTAATGAGTCTGAGAAATAAGTATGTTCAGT
Source organism: Neogobius melanostomus (assembly GCA_007210695.1). Taxonomy (NCBI): domain Eukaryota; kingdom Metazoa; phylum Chordata; class Actinopteri; order Gobiiformes; family Gobiidae; genus Neogobius; species Neogobius melanostomus. Next base: position 2,640,628 of record VHKM01000010.1, on the reverse strand, counting down.
AACTCTCTGTTGAATTTCAGAAATATTGATTGTGATAAAGAGTTTTTTGTAGTTTCTCACACATCTACCGGACCCGGAAGTAGAGCTGTGACGTCACCACTTAACAAACGTATAGATAGGAATCTAACTTCCTGCCTCCAGCTAAGCTCGGAATGTTTACAAACAATTAAAGGGTCTATTGAGGCGGGGGTTAAGGGGTTAATGATTACTTTGAACAAATTGTGCTCTACAAAAGAATTTGCCTGACTTTATGACGTGGAAAAAGTATAAGGTCTTTTAAGCACAAAACAGACCACACGTACTGTTAGTACTATTTAAATACAGTGTGTAATATATATTTTCCACCTTAAATACATACATTATTTGGTAGAGTCAGATAGATTTGAGCAGAACAACTGATGTTCATATTGGAATCTCATAAGCCTGCATCGCATATAAGGTAGAACCAAAATATAGTCATTTACAGGTATTTAGCTCAAGTTTTCCAGGGTCAGGCCCCAGACCCCTTATGCAATTGCTGAGTGATATAATAATGTTTTACTCAAATACATAATAATAATAACCTTTAAATTAGTAAATCTGTTGTTGTGTCAAGTGGTTGCAAAGGACCGAAACATGCATATAATTAATCTAATATGATATGCTGGAGGTATAATGAGATCTAGAAACGAATAGGGGCAGAAGCTGATGATTAATGCTCAGCTTCCTCCAACTTTCACAGCTTGAAAACGGTAGAAAATGGGTGGTGAGGCGTACCAAATTAGGAATACTTCTGAACACATTGTGTGCAAAAAACAGAAGACAGGGGCTGAACATAATGCAGACTTTTCTTGGACTCCATGTCTAATAATATCCAGCACATTCAGCACTTTAACTTTTGCATTTGATGTCTGCAGTGAGTCCGGACGGGGCTGCGTTCTGATAAATGAGGCATGAAAACATCTCTCACATCATCTGCACCCCGCCCCTCCCAGTTTAGTTAAGTTTTATTATAACTTTGTTGTCGTGCTTCAGAATAGGAAGCTTGCACATTCACAAACCAACAAGTCACAATGAGACCAACTTCAATCCCCATGCTGACCCATTTAAACTCTTCTTAATCTCTTGCGCTACCTTCAGTGTGGTTTAAAGTGGCGCCATTTCATTTCTAGCTCTTCCACACTTCCCGATTGTTCACGTTTCCAGTGAGAGTACATCAAGTACAAGTATGGTGTGAATGAATAATGCACAAAAATCGTGAGCATATAATGTCTAATGCGTACAATCTAAGTGTGCAAAGGGCAGACTTTGAGAGTTTACAGGAAAACAAGAAATGTGCGATGATTGTGAGTTTTTTCTTAAATAGATACAGTATAGAAAAGATAACAAATTCCAAATGCAGTGATTCACTTGTACTTGCACTTGTATCTTGCTACGTAACCACTTCTCCAAAGAGTTCCTGGTCTGGTTGGAAAATACTACCTACAGGGTAGGAGCTGAAAAAGATCCTCCAAAAACAGCCTAGTCCCAGGTCAGGAAAAAGCACCAAGAACTACAAAAGGTGTATGCGGAGGGATAAAACGCCTATGACTTCTGGGTCAATTAATGAAAAATGCTTTAATTAGATGAAGAGTCTCAGTTACATTCATTCAAATACATGTAAATATTATAATTAAAACGGTGGTTCTCCATAAAGCAACCTGTATTAGCCCAGTATTTCCTCTGAGTGTTTGCTGATTAATGCTGACCACTAAAAACTAATTAACTGCACAATTTATCATTATAAGCTAAATATCCTTCTTTATGCTTGTTCTTAAACCAATCCAAACAAAAACACACTGTTGCACATTAGTCTTTTAATGATCTGACAGATCAGCAAACAAGTCAATAAACAACAGCTTAATGAAGTTCGATCATTTGTAGAAAACAACTTTTAACTCTGCCCTAGAAACTTTTTTCCGAGCTCTCGGAGAAGTGTCCCATTCACTTACTCATACTCGGTTATAGCAGGCCCCGGCAGCTATGGGCAAATTAAGTTTCAGAATCAGTCGAGCCTGAATTCTAAAGTTATTCCAAAGTTGCCTTAATTGTTAATCTATGACTCCACACAGCCATTGGAAATGCAATAGAGCTGAAGTTATGGGTTTAGTCACGCCATTTCTCCAAGTCATTACGTATTGACCATCCAGCAACCTCCATTAATTCAGCAGCAGAGGTGCAACATGGGAAATTTAAATGCTGAACTGAAGCTGAGTAAAAGGTGTCTGCTTAAACTAATGCCACCCAAACAATAACACATTGTCATATTTGTATTGGCCATAACATGTAAACATGTCTCTGTCGAGTGCGGACGTGTTTTCTCACTTCTCCTGGCTTTCGTGCTTTTTTCCTGCCTCTGCGAGTGTCTTGTCTGAATTTTATTTTTCCTCTTGGACCACCTGCTCGCTGTCCTTCCGAACCGCTAAACTATGGAATTGATTAACTGGAATCTCAGCGCAATTGATGAGTTTTTTTTCACAAAGTGAGGCCACGGAGGAGGTCGTCTTCCCTGACCGGATTTTCACAGCTCGGTTTGCGATGGATGTCGTTTGCCTAGCGGTCCTGTCGGTCGGAGACATCAAAGATATTTACTTATTTGGACTCTTGATAACAGGGTACCTGCTTATTAGATGGACTGCCCTGGATTATCGGAAATTTGGAATGACAGCAGTTTGCAATCGGACCACTCTGCTGTCCATTGAAATTAACAAGCACTTTGGAGCAGGGAGTGACCGAGTGATGGAATTACACCGGAAAGTAACGCACAGCGATAAACTGTTATGTACGACCTGGCAGCTCGCTGTGGAGACGGACAATAGTTGGACTATATTTTGGGAGGAAAAGGGTTGAACTGTGAAGGGAACAACCTGCTCTGGAGAACTGAACTAATGCTGAGACAAGTAAAAGCTAATTCATTATAAATTTATGAACTATTCTGGAATAATTCTCTTCCTCCTGAGAGAGGAAGTTTGAAGCAGCTGGACCTCTTATCTCTGCTACGCCGTCAACACTTCCCTTCAAGGCCAAACCACGGAGCTAAACCTGATGGACTGAGCTCTCTGTGTCATATTTTGCAAAACACTGCCTTTCAGACTGTAAATAACCGCACACACATACCCCCTCCCTAACCACGCCCCCGTCGTTCTGCGTCGGCCTCAACACGTTTCCTCTGCCCCTCCCCCGGTCAATGGCCGGTCGTCCTTCCCCTCCCCAAGAAAAAATTCCGCACGTGACCTCGTGTGCTGTGTATTTCCCATGTCTTGATGTTTCTATATATGTGCTTTGCCTTAACTTAACCTGATTGTAATTTCGCATATCTTCTTTTGTAAGGCGCATTGAGTTGCCTTGTGTATGAAATGCGCGGTATAAATAAAGTTGCCTTGCCTTGCCTAAACATTCACAGGACTTGGAGAAAAAAGTAAGTGAATCCTTGGATTTACTGTACTTGCCTTCTACACTTGCCTTCACGGAGTCTTCTTGGATGCATTCTTAAAGAGGGGGTATTATGCTTTTTTCAATCACATAGCACCAGTCTATAGCATACTACAATGATGACGTAACCTTCTGTTGCTCTGTATATGCAGTAAATTAAAATAACTGCCTTGAATAAAATTGCTCTCTCAAAATGGCTGTACTGAACGTCTTGAAATACGCCTCTGTCTCTTTAAGAAGCTTTCCGACACGCCCCTTCAGCACACTGCTGTGGCATCTAAACAACACTACTGTGCGGGGAGGGGGCTCTGCTGAGCTGAGGAGCAGTGGTTGGTGGCTTGGCTGGTGACAAAAGGTCCAGAGGCGTCTCCAGGAGGTGGGGCGTTCCTAGGAGGACTGAGGCATAGCTACACCTAAAATGGCTGCCGTCTAAGTTTTTACTGATTACTCAAAAATATGTGAATGTGCCAAGGCAACACTCCAGGCATGTGTTTAATGAGGGAATGACATAATAACATGATATAAAGCTTGAAAAAGTCGATTTTACATAATACCCCCCCTTTAATGTACTTACGGAGCTAAGTTTGTCTAAGTCAAATGCAGATTCCACCTAGCGCAACCAGTGCTGGCCAAGAATTGTAAACCAACAGCCTATTCACCGGTGAGCCCATTAGAAACATCGCACGCAGCTCATCTCTGGGTGCTGTAGATGCTTTCCCCCTGCTCTGTTCAGTATAGACATGTTGATTAAGTCTGGGGCACTAGTATCTTGCAAATGAACACACGAGGAGCGCATCCGTAAGTGAGAAGAGCGGGGGATTTATTAGCATGTGGCAGACAACATAGAAAGGAGTAGAGTCCACCTTGCTTTTGTTTACCCCAACTCAATTTCCACTTATTAACCTCACCACTAACCTGAGCTGGGGTGGGTCCAGGGCTTTCTGAGTGAGTCTGAGCCAAAACCAGCAGAACAGATGAGCGTGAAGAAGGCTTTGAGTGGGAGCCAAAACGTGCGAAAACCCAGGCAATCTGACTTTGAAAACGAAGACAGGGAAATAGTGCACGTCTGAGCCGCTATACAACAACATAAACTACACAAGCGTACAATATTTTATGCAAATCCAACGTTCCTCTATCGTAAATCTAGCTCAGCTCATCATTTATTTAACATAACGTCAAGTCTTTCATTCCTCCCTGTTGCTACCTGTGCCCACATAGCCGTAACCCTGGGACGCACCGGGCTGTTTAATGAATTCTCCACCACACAGTAAATCTTTTGGGCCCGGAGCAGCTGCGAGGCCCTCCGCTCACCCCACACCTTTTAGGCCTTTAGCAGCAGTATACGACATGCATTTCAATGTAGTGCTGCACGAGGCTAATCGCGCGCCAGCTGTACGCGCACCTGTGATACTGAATCCACTCCCGTTCCAGCATACGGCTAATATTTCTCTGCGCAGAAAAGTTGAGGTGATGATTATTTGCCAGAAGTTGGAGAAGGGTTGTACATGTGGCTGATTTTTTTTTTTTTTCTAAGGATTTTTGGCCCAGTAGTAGTGGCACAGTGGCTCCCCAATTAATCCAAAACATGCGCCAAATACTAAACCCTCCAGCTCGGCAGAGATCATGGCTCAAGGCAGTGTTTCCTACCCGGGGGTATGGGGGTACTTGGAATTATTACAGGTAAGATAAAACTGAGTATAGTATTTCTATTATTTTCATTTCAATGATGTTTCTCAGTATACTGTAAAATGTAAAATTTGTTTCAACTCAAAAAACTAATTCCAAGGGCTGCCAAGAAATTTTATGTGTAACCAATAACCATTTTACAATCTAGTCGATTTGAAATTTGAGATTCACCTGTTTCGTTCAATTGTATTCTTAGGTTGACATAACTGTTTCCAGTTGTCTGAAGTGAAAAACGTCAGTTACAAATTAAATCAGTTGTGTCAACCTAAGTTTTTCACTTCAGACAAATGGAAACAGTTATGTCAACCTAAGAATACAATTGAACGAAAGAGCTGAATCTCAAATTTCAAATCGACTAGATTGTAAAATGGTTATTGGTTACACATAAAATTTATTGGCAGCCCTTGGAATTAGTTTTTTGAGTTGAAACAAATTTTACATTTTACAGTGTACAAGATCTGAATTTGAGCTTCATGAACTTGAACATTTGAACACAACACTATATTATATACTGGGAAAAATGAGTTTAGGTGACCACTTTGTAAAGAAATATTGGCAGGATCCTCGAGGTGGGAACTACTCAGACTTTAAACGAACCGTTAAAGGGTACGTGAGATATAAAAGGTTGGGAAACACTGGCTCAAGGTATGGAGATGGATCCCCAGGCACTATGCTGGCATTTCAGGCTGCGTAACGTTATTCTGAGACGTTATTAAGCGAATTTTACAGGCCTCACTGTTGACTTTACTCACATATTTGGTACAGGACTAGTGCTCGGTATCAGGAGCTATACCCTGAGTCTGCAGGAATTGGTAGAAGAACAAACCTAAGAAGAACGTCAGGTGGCTATAGGCTAAGTGACCAGTTCTTCCAATCTGCAATCTCACTTTTAGACTTGTTTGTGAAGGCTCTCATTCATCTAGGGAGTATCCATCAGAGAAAAGGTTAAATCATCGACTGGACTGGGCTTCAAGAAGCTTTTTCTTAGCTCTTCAGGTCATGAAAGCCACTAACCACACTTTTGAAGACAAAAAGGTTACAATATTAGCTAGGGAAAAGAGACGAAAGGGGAGTAAAGGAACCTATCCTTGTAAAACAACATAAACCCAACCTCAATAGAAGGGGTGGACTGAGGCATGCCCTGTCCCCGCTCTATAACGGCCTATTGAGATCAAGTGAACGACCCTCTTTTGTTAAGGCTAATGGGTCGTCTACGCCCGTTGACTCAGCAGCAGAGGAGAACAAAGACTTGCTAGCTGAGTGACACTGTAAACAACTTGAGTAGGAATTTTTGGCAGTCTGGTTCCCTCCTCCTGGGAGGAGCCTGGGTCTTTTTAGTCCGCTCCAGTTTGGATAATAGTGTCTTTTATGACCCGAAGAGCTAAGAAGCAGCTTCTGCGACTAGGAGCGAAACGTCCTCAACTCTACCAAAACCCAGTCCAGTTCATGATTTAACCTTTTCTACGACTCACTTTTAGATTCAATAACCTGCTGGGTAATATAGTGGTTAGGCTGCAGAACATTCATTCATTTTACTTTCATTTTCACTCATTTCTGGCAATGGCATTTTACAGTGGATAACAAATATGACAAAGTAATTACAAGTACTTCTAAGATACAAGGATGAAAAAAATAAAGGGCCATCCATCCATTTTCTTCCACTTTATCCAGACCGCGTCACGGAGGCAGCAGTCTTCCCCAAGGCTTCCTGCCGATGGCATTTCTCTTCATTATTTAACACAATGAGCTTTACTGTTATATCCTCCAAAATTCAGAGAGAATTATATGCTTATTACAAATATTTAATCAATAAATAGCTGAATAACCAACGGGTTATGTCACTCAAGGCGCTGCAATAACCCATTTCACATTCATTGTTTCACTGTCTTTTTATGTTAAATTAAACATTCATGGGCCATTCATTTCAGGCATAAGTAAGGAGTAGCAATAGCAGTTTGCTCATTATGTTGGGAAATGCAACTTGAATAATCTTGAATATTTGAGGCCAGTCACACCACGAACGAGAAGTCCATTAATGATTATTTGAGGGCATGTCTACAGTCTGACAGGTCTGACAGCCCTGTGCTTTAAGCCTGGCTTTTGTGCTCACTGCTGTCTGTCTCTGGGCTGAATCTTTCTCCGCATTATGATTGATAGGCACTAAAGTTTGGGCAAAGTTTGGCCACGGGGCAACACCGGCTACATTCACCTCAGACTGCAGAGAGAGAGAGACCTTCAGTGATGTGCAAAGGCTGCTTTTCCTCTTTTGATTGGATCTGTATTGAGCCCAAGGCCAGTGTTGACGCCATCGCAACCATTGTTTTTCCTTCTCTGTGTCGACTCATTTTTTGTAAACTACGTATAATTGCTTTGAGGGAGCAGAACAAAGAGTTGCATTAGAGCCAATTAATCTAGATCTTTACCATTTAAGAAAGAAATAGTGATGGTTTTGGGGATTGAGCCATTTTGGGGATTGAGTCGTTGGCTAACAAATGATACGCATTTGTAGGAACAAGTTCAGACAGCTAAAGACATTTCTATGATTCATTTGCTGGAGACTATTTACTCTATTTCAAGATTGACACCAAAATGAAAGAATCAATAGTAGCTAAAGCCAGGCCTAACACTCAAGTACAATTTTTGTGGCTTCTTTATCATTTACATGTTATAAGATGATGTTTAGTGGCCATCGGATGTGTGTCCGAACCCACAAAAATATGATTTAGCATTCAGCTCAGAGGACATTTTTATACGGCAATTTGTATTGAAAGTAAAATCTCAAAATGTCTGTATATTCATTAATGATTTCTAACTATAGCCTTTGACGTCACCTTAATGTGTTTGATGGGTTGACAACAGCTGAAAACAACTGGATCGTTCATGTCACGTTAGATCCTAGCGTATGCGGACAGTTAGCAAGTAGGCTAGTCCAGGAGACTTTTCAGAGTATGTTAGCTCAATGTAGCCGTTGGCATTAGCCATCAAACAGCGCAAGTTATGAGCGATCCAGATGTTGTTTTCAGCTGTTGTCAACCCATCGACCACATTTAGGTGAGGTCAGAGCCTAGTAAGAAATTATGTACCATGTATCATGAATGAGAGTTTACTTTAGATACAAAATAGCGTATAAAAGTGTCCTGAGCTAAATGCTAACTCAAATTCAGTTAAGCTTCAGCTTTTTGTGGGGTTGGATACACATCCAGTGGTCACTAAACTTCATGTTATATGTTAATGATAAAGACACCACAGACATTTCGTAAATGCCATGAAAAGGACAAAACAAAGATTCAAAGATGTCCCTGGAGGCATTACCTTGAAGAGACTGTGTGATGGGTGCGTAGGGTCCCTGGTGATTCTGACAGCTTCGCGGGTGAGACGGGTGGAGTACATGTCCTTAATGGTGGGGAGAGGGGCTCCGCAGATCCTCTCCGCTGCTCTCACGATGCGCTGGAGGCTCCTTCGGCAGGAGGCAGTGCTAGCGCCGTGCCACACAGTGATGGAGCTGGTCAGGATCTATAGTCCCTCTATAGTCCCTCTGTAGAATCAGAATCAGAATAGTTTTTATTGCCATTTGTTTGAGAACATGTTCACAAACTAGGAATTTTTCTCGGTGCAGATGTGCAACATAAAACATATAACACAGAATTTAGATTAAAATAAGCTATACAACTTTGAACTATAAGGCTTCAGGGGCAAGCATAAAGAATATTAAAATAAATAAGATAAAAATAAAAAGTAAAATATGGTACATAACAACAGCCATACCTCCACATACATTAATATTGCACCTGTTTTCCCTGTTCACTTGTATGGGGATAAAACACTCAATTTATATTGGGTCCGGGATTCGACGGCTAACCAAATGTGGGCATTTGTAGGAAATGGCTTAGGTTGCTTAAGGCATTTCTGTGATTTCTATGGTTATATGTTTCATGGCTAACAAATGACTGTGAGTGTTTAAAAACACTCTGAAGATACTTTACATTACTTTAAGAGGGAACCAGTGGCTCCATAAGTTCGTGTCCCTGACTCAATTTGAGTCATTACCCTATTTACAACGAAACTCAATTCGCACTTGCGCAGCGGCACAGTGTTACCATGACAACATTTACAGGAGCAAACTCCATCTAAAGTGCTGTCAATCGGTATTTAACACTTCTAAATGTTTTTGAACCGCTAATGAACCCGGCCTTGCAGAGCAGAGAAAACAAGACGAGTAAGTGTTTCCACACTAATTTATTTTCTGACACGTTTCGCTCCGAAAATAAACTTTGTGTTTCTTGCTTTAGCAACTTAACTAATTAAACAGAGAGAGAATGAAGACAATAGAGATAAAGTGTAAATATGATAAAACTTTGCCCGACCTTTTCTCCAAGGTAAAATGAGAAACAATATAGTCGACTTAATGGATGAGCATGAATGGCTCAAATTGCACGTTGGCTGACGTTAAGATTAACTTTATTGTTACAGCAAAACCTCCTCCTTCTTGCTGCTAACAATGATGTTTGAGCTTATATCAACATATTCTCCAACTTGATTTCCGACCACTTTAAACCCGCCCCCTCTTTGCCATGTCCCCTAAATAGACCTTTTTTTTTTAAACTAACGAGGCCAAGCCGCAGTAACAAATTGTCACTTCGCCCCGAGTGGTTCTCAAAAAAGCATATCATTGAGGAAGTTAGCGGGCCTCCCGATTTAACATAATGGAGTCAAGTGCGGTCTCCAGGGGGTAGTGGCTGAGATTGGCCTCTTTCTTCCGCTGAAATGTACCGTGGCCTGAAGTGGCTGCGCAGTATCTACACCGTACCTCAAAAGCCCTTGTGCGCTTTTGGAGGGTGTGAAAATGCAGAGCTACACCGGTCAGTCTGGTTATGGACTCTGCCAGCAGTGATGTGTTGACAATATGTGCGCGCACACCCTGGGCCTTAGATCAACGGTCTATTCCCTATTATGAGGTAGCAAAATTAAGTAATGTTGGTGTTTGTAGACCATGGAAATGAATGGTTACTGATTACAAATGTATCATCCATAATTGAGATTGTCCCCTTATCGGAATTGAGTTATTTGCATGCTTTGTGTTCCTGAGCCCATTCCTTACACTATATCAAAGTTTTGTAGATTTTGGTGCATGTTTTAGGTTTTTATGAGCAAAACTTTAAAACTACGTATCTCTGACCTTCTCACAATACAGATAGAACGTTATAATTCTAAGGGGATTTAGTTAAAGTCTTAGCCCCCGCCTGAACCGAGCACATTTTCTCCAGTTTGGCATCACCCAAGCGCCAAAAGAGCAACAAAAACGTGACGAAGATGCACCAAAAAAAAAAAAGTGATAAAACAGCAATGAAAAAGTACAACAAAAGAGCGACAAAAGTGATGAAAAAGTGGCACCAAAAAAAAGCACTGAAAAATAAAACGTCAAAAAAATGACGACAACACAGCAAGAAAAAGATCAGTTTGTATCAGTTTTGTAGGTCTTAGCTTTCAAATCGGGCGTTACACTCAAGTTTCTAGATTTGGGTAAAGCCGAACTGGAGATAATGTGCTCAGTTAATGCGGGGGTTAAGAGGTTAAAAAACATTACTTTGGGTACCTCAGTATCATTGTATTATATTCTATATTAGTGATTACAGCTCTAAAAATGTAATATGTTTGTATTACATATTACTGTTTCAAAAATGTAGCCGAGTTACACTACTTTGAGTTACTTTTGAGTTACTTTTGGCAAAATATAAACTGAATATAGTAATAATGCCATGGAGAAAAAGTGCAGCTTTTCCTTTACCCATTCTTTTGGTGCTGCATTTTATTTGGGGGGAGTTTGGCATTTTTTCGTTCATATATTTAAATGCTCTTGTAACTCGAGTTACTTGAATTGTAATGACTAATATATTCACGTATTGTGTGTAAGTACTATGGTATATATTTGTGTAACTCGTTACTTTTGTAATACATTACCCCCAACACTGCTCAGTAATGATTTTTTTTTTTTTTAATTTTTACATTTTGAAACAATGCCTATCAAAAGAAATCCCATTAAGGAGCGAGAGACTGGGCTGGTCAGGGTTTTAAATTGGTCTGGAGTGCCCTCTGCAGGCGGTGGTCTGAATGACATGTTTTAAAACACTAAAAACATGCTTTCACTTTCAGCACCCTTCGACAACAGAACGGCCCAGAGGAAGTTCAGTGATAGATTATCTTTAAAAACGTGGAGGTCAGTTTCATGTTCATCTATGACACAACGAAATCAAGGAATTACAGATTAGAGCAGCAGTACAAGTGATTATGATTTCTCAAAATTGTATAAATGAAGCAAAATGTTACTCAAGATATCTTCACGAAGAGGGAACCATGTTATAACGAGGTTAAAAGAACAGAAAATACACCTCAAACCTTAACTGCTAGCCGTCAGCTTAAGTCTGATGAAATTCAAGGCGGCCTTGAACGGAACAAAAGCGGAGCACTAATTGATACTAGAGCTGTTGGCACTTAGAAGGCAGAATTAACATCTCAAAGGTGTGCATTATTTAAAAAAAAGCAAAAAGACGAAAGTAACAAGTACAAAGGAGGCTAAACAGCAGTGTCCTTGGATAGTCTCTGTGTTGTGAATGGGCACCACTGTTTCCAAGAAGCAAAGATGTGAGGAGTGAAAAGAAGATGGCCTAAGAGTTGACCCAGCTTAAAAAAACCGTATATTAAACCTATCATTTTTTATAAGATGGGGTAAATACAAAGGATAAAACTCCCTGCTGATACTCGTGAGGCAACGTAAGGTGGCTATCATTTTCTTCGGTTTCTTCGTCAGCTTAAAGAGCAGAGTCTGTTGAAAATCCAAGACAAAAATGCTCTATAACTTAAAACCTAATTACTCTTTTGCTCAGGACTACAGCCGTAAAAATGCGGAGAAGAGAAGAGACTTTTTTTCCGTTGTTAGAAGGCAATTATTAAGAGTAAGGTCGTACAAAGAAGCTTTTGAAATGCCTTCTCTTATACAACTAAAATGCCAGACACATTTAGTCATGGCAAACTTTAAAACAATATTCTCAGACTTTTAGCATTTTAGACATGACAGTATAGTACGAAAGGGCAAAATAACTATATTTAATTGCCATGTTTTTCCACTCTACTGTACAGCAAGCCGCCACCAAACTCCAGTATTTTCCGTTACTGTCTTCGCATTAAGTTTCACTGGATGTGTGTCAATCTTCGGTGTTAGCGCTTCCACACATCCCACGTAGCAACATCCGTTTTCTCCTGGGTTCATCTTGAGCTGTGGACCTGCTCCAGACGTAGCTAAAACACTCCTCAACTGGTCGTTATGGCAACGTGGAAACTTTTAGCATTAGCTCTAATCATTTCTGAGTTGTTTCCTTTTGGTTGCTCCTACGACGAAATGTTCTAGTACATGTTTGTCGGAAAATACAAAGATCGCTTCATAGTGGCACAGCTGTTGTTTTCTCTAGGGGTCTGGTGTCAAAGGCCGGTGGCTCGAACAAACAGCATCTGGTTGTTGGGACATTACCTGAACGTCACCTCGCTGGCAGGCTTTTCAGTCAGGTTCACCTCTACGAACAGCTTGGACTCTAGATCCCAATTCCTTGAGAGCTGTGGGACCCTCCATTATTCTGGCGTTGCTCACAGGAAGAGGCAATGAGCTGGTTTGGGCGCTAGAGAAAGGATCACATCCCGCTGCCTTTGCTTTGGGGACAGGTCTGTCATTTTTGTCTTGGCCTACAGGCAGAATAGAGTACCTGGCCTTCTGGGAAACTCTGGGAGGTTGTCCCGTTGGCTTCATCCAAGCAGGTACCTCCGTGTCTGAGGCTATTGCTCGCAACCAGATAAAGGTGAATTGCCCCTCAAGTATCTGTGGACAATCGTTCACAATTCACTAGCAAGGAAGTCGCCACAAAAGCAGATTATTAAAGAGTTTATTAACAGTGAGTAGTTGACGAGCGCTGTGTGGGTGGGGCTCCGTCTCGGCGTGCACCCAGCTCTTCAGGACCAGCCCTCGGAGAAGAAGAATCAGCGCTGAAGTTAAGACATGAAGAGAGGGAAGGTGGGGTCGAGAGTTCAGACAAACAGTGTTGAATGAGCTTGGCTGGGGCATCCGTTTCATTAGAGGCGTGGTTTGTTGAAGATATGGTAAGAAAAGGTTGGTTGAGGCGTGGTCCTGCTTCTGAACCTATTCCATAATATATTGAGTGGTAAAGGATCGGAGCAGCATCTGCAGTTATGTGGATGTTGTGGACTGTTGCCAACCCAAAAGTCGAATTGTTTGGGATACTCCCAGAAAACTGGAGGAAGTGGACACAATACTGGCCATCACCACTGTAACATTTGTGAGAACGTTAAAAAAATTATGAGATACAAATGTTTTGATATAACCTATCACTTGCGTAATATTCATGATTCATGATTCATTCCCAGTGTGCAGCCTTTTTTCCAATGTGTTTTATACCAATATTGTTCTGATTTTGGACTTTTCTGCCTCTGTCTCTTCCCAGACTTGCCCATTGTGAACCTGACAGTGGAGCCGCAGCCAGTTCTAGAGGGAAATCTGGTCCGCTTCCACTGTGGAGCGAAGGCCAACCCCCCGGTCATCTACTACAGGTACGTTTCCCGTGGGATCCATAAAAGCTAGAATGCCCGCTGTACTTCTTGAGAGGAAGAAGCTTTTTCATGGTTGTTTTAAGAGCCTGGATTCAGCTAAAAAGCCTATTATGTTTTTTTCCTCATCAAAAAACAACCCTGAAGTTGTATTTTGTTCCCTTTTTTGCATGAATGAGTAATCATTCTTATTTAGACTCCCTCTTCTGCTCTGAAAGCCCTCACAAGCTCCTCCGTACTTTTACAGTATGATTCATCAAACCTTTTCTGATCATTACAGCCTTCAAACCTGCTCTGAAACAACTTAGCAGAGCCTTTGTCTTAACTTTGTCCCGAGTGGATTCTGTTTCATTCAAGTCCTCCTCTGCTGAGATATTTCTAGAGACATACATTATGTCACAAAATCACTTCGTTCTAATAAGTCTGGTGAAGCTGTATGCTTTAAGAAAATGGAGGAACTTGAAAGATAGCAAACCAAGATGGGGCCATGTGTTTCAATAGTTGCAGAGGGAGACAGACTGAAAGGGCAAGATCACTCAAACAAGCACAAATTGAAACTACATGTCTGTTTTTAATGATGGAAAACCTCGGTATGAAAAGATGTCTGTTTAGCTTTCAGTTCGTCCCCTCCGCTGCTTTCACACGCTTTGAAAAGAACTGTAACCTCGGGCGTTAACGAAGCTCCGCAGCTGGCACCTGGGTCTCACCAAACGGACACCTGCCCCACCTTTTTATACACTCTCTCGCTCACCGCTGTCCCACCAGCTGTCTGCGTGCGGGGCGGTCGATGTCTAAAGGCGGGCTGGGCAGGGCGAGTACAGCGCCCTGTCACTGCGCTTCACAACTCATCAGCGCAGAGCGAGAACAAGATGAGAGGAGCTGACGGAATTTCAGTTTCACAGGAACAATGACTTGAACAATCGTTGTCTATTCTGGCCAAGTGTTGATAGCTCACTCAACTTTACACGGCACTTTTCATGCTCAAGTGCAACTCCAAGGGCTTCAGAGTCACAATGAAAAAAGATTGCCATGTTTCATGTAACAAAACGTCCTTTGATTTGGACTTAAAAGTACCAACTGAGGCCTTAAGGGGGAGATTTTTTTGTAGTAGGTGACTGTAATTGGGAAGCATATAAATAACCGAGGTGTATTTAGACCATATTTAGTCCGCACTCTGGGACTACCAGCAGACCAGAGCCATCAGATCTCAGGGACTTAAGGTGCGTTCAGACTAAACGTGCGTCCACGCTCCGTCAGCCTCTAGTTGGACGCCAAACATTGCCGCTTCACACTCGCGAGAAACGCCCGTTTGCTGGCGCGTGAAGTTTTGCAAGCGTCATAATTAGGAGGCGTGTCATACAACTCAGGCCGAGCGCAAACCGCGATGATCAACTTCTCCTGCATGCTGCAGGTCAGGGGCGCAACTACTGCAACTATCCCCCCTCCCACACACAAACACACACAAACACACACATGGCTCTTTGATGGTTGTTTCTTTCTTTTTTTTTTAAAGAAAATAAATACCCTCTGAATTGACTTTATTTTAACGAAAATGTCACTATTTCACACAATATAACATCGATATTTCCCTCTATGGAGTTTGTTATCACAAAAAAACAATCACACGGCCCGATTAAAAGCTTCTGTTGCTTCATTCACGTAACTTTTCCTCCTCTCCCTCTCTCTCCC
Source organism: Neogobius melanostomus (assembly GCA_007210695.1). NCBI lineage: Eukaryota > Metazoa > Chordata > Actinopteri > Gobiiformes > Gobiidae > Neogobius > Neogobius melanostomus. The sequence goes on along the minus strand of VHKM01000010.1, from coordinate 2,625,196 downwards.
TCGCGCAAGAGGGGAGAAAACAACGCAAGCTTCAACGCGATCTCCTCTGTAACCGCGTTTATTATTTCATTAGGACTTTTATTTCTCAAACTTGTTGCCTTATGCTCACTTTGAGCTCCTCGTGGGGCTGCAGCAGTAGCGGTGGAGATGACAGTCCCTCTGCACTCCTCTCTGCCCCACTCCAGCAGTGACTTTTGTTTCGCAAAATAAGCACAACTAAAGTGACGCCCCTCCCCCGAAGAGGAATAAAAAAAAAAACACTTCACCACCGCGAACCTGTTCATATCGTTCACTGTAAAGACTCGTTCAAAAGAGCCGGATCGTTCACGACCGACACACATAGACTGTTAAAAAGAACACATCACTAGCGCCCCTATGAAAGGCATATATTGCGTATGCCCTTTTTGCCCCACTGCTGCAGGTAACAGGTGACGCTTGTGCTCACTATTTGAGCCCAGTCCCTGATTGTTTTTCTTCAAAGAAGGTACTTGAGTCATCTTCTGTACTCGGTAGTGGACTCGGCAGTCCTGTACGACTGAGAACTTACACAGTCCCTGATTGGTTAACAAGGCGTAAATGAACGCACGTGTAGATTGTGATTACTTGAGTGCATGAAGCAGTGGGCGGGGCATCGCTGCTCTGTACCGCGCTGTTCTCACTGGTTTTGACGCGCGTTAATCCTCATCTGCTCGCATTTGCAACGTTTCATACGCGCGGACATCTTTGCTTACATTTCGACGCGCGTCGAAGCACGTCTACATAGGGTTAACATGGAAGTTGGTGGCGTGTCAGCGTTTGGTCTGTACGCACCATTACAGGGCTCATACTTAGGAAGTCACACAGATACCTGGAATTTCGACTACTTTTTCCTTGCGGCAACGGAAGCCAGTGCAACCATCTGGACAAAGGTGTGATGTTGTGGCTGCAGATTTTGTTTTAAATTGTAGTTGACTGACGTCTAGTAGTATGTTGATTTGCAGTCATTTTACCTTGCATTTTTCATCTGGTTGTGATGAGATTGTGATCTGGGACAAACTGGATATGGTTGGTATTCAGCCTCTCAGCCTTTAGTTAATACAATGCATTATAGAGGCCCTTTACCCAATTTTTAAAGCGACTCAAGGGATGCTAGTTAAGTTTAAACTGCTAGCTGTGGTCCAAACCTAGTCTTAAAGGTGCACTATTTCACTTTTTATGTAAAAAAAAAAAAAAAGACCCAGCGGCTGTACAAGTGGTTAGCCTTTACTTTCCATCCCGGTGGCCTCATGATCAGGGTCAATTTTATTTCAGGTTTTTAGGGTTTCTGGTGGGTTTTCTGAGTGGAATGTTTACGTAACCATGGATATGGTTCAGTCTGCAGTGAAACCCTATACCAGAAACTCTAAAAACAATTGATCATGGAGCGTCTTAGGGGCCACTGGGATGGTAAGTAAAGGTACTATAAGAACCACTCATACAGCCACTGGGTCACTGGAAGGGCAAATACGCACGAATATTAACTTTTGTATTCATGTAAAAAGTTGCACAGTGCACCTTTAACTTTCTTAACACATTTTTAATCTTTGGATGAGTTCATAAACTCATTTCACAGCCGTTAGAGAGCGAAGCAGAGCTACCGCCATGTAATACTAACAATTAGCCTGCTCACAAAGTGCTAACAACCTACAAATAGTTAATTAAACAAAGCTTACAGAGGTGTCTTTGTTTCCACAAATGTCTGCAAATACAATATGAAAACTAAAACTATAAAACAAAGCCTGAACAAAAGTCGAGTTCCATCGAAATAGCATAACATATTTTGACATGACTTGGTGTCATTTTTTGTCATTTAGTCGGCGCTGAAGTTTGTTGATTGTGACTGCGCTGTTGCGGCGCTGCTGTACGTAATTACACACCTCCGGTCTAAACACTGTTTACTGATGTCGGCGTATGTATTTAAATCAAGACAGAATTTGTTTGGAAAATGTTATAATGGAGCGTTTCTAATCAGCAGACTTTGTATTTGACAAGTCGGCGAGGAAGTGAAAATTACTACCGAGGCAAAACCGTCTTTTGTTTATTGTTCCCAAAGAAAAAAGGTCGCAATGTAAACACAACTTTGCATAGAAATTGCCACAAGTGAGGAGTCATTTCTGTGCAGCGTGCAAACAAACAATAAAAGAATGTATAAGTGATTACGGAAAAGTTATTGTATAAGTAGATTGACTGATGCTTAGATTATGCATTATTCAAGAATTGTAATGCATAAATGTAAGTGCATTAATGTTAATACAATGGGAAATGTGTACAGTATATATACAATATGAAAATAACTTACAAATGACAGTTATAACAACTCCTTTGGAAACTAATTAATGTAAATAGTAGGCCTATTATAGTGTTTTTCTAAAGCGTGAGCGTCTGGACCTCTTCTCAGTCTTTTTTTAAAGAGATTTTGACTGTCTAATCACAGCCTTATATGTAAAGCAAGTCTCTACAATGAAGACATTTCCCTGATAACTCAGTCAATACAATTGTTTTTTTTGTCACACAGACTTATTTGCAAGCGCCATATGTTATAGATCTATTGTAGACTTATTTTACAGCTTTGTTTTGCCCACACCGTAAAACTACAGATGTCCAAAATTAAATATTAAAACTAAGGAACGTATCCCACATGTGCTGTACCATCTGCCCACCTGACCTGCGCACTCCCCACATATTACACTCACAGCTTGTACTAATAGTTGTGCAGAAAACTTGTATTATTTAATAAAATTATTATCTCCACTCGGTTTGCGGACCGATTTCAGTCAGGCTGTCTCTTATGTTTTATTCACCAGCAGCACGTCAAACTGGAGGCTGTGTCCTTGGTGAAATATTCAAACAAAGTTAAAACCACAAGTGTAAACTGAAAAAGTAGTAGCCTGTAACTTACAGAATGTATTAAGCTATGGTCGCAGAGGTTCTTTGACATGTCAAACAAACTCTACGGGCGCGTACGTTTTTTTCAGGTTGCAAGAACGCCGTACATCTGCGTGAGTCGTCTGTACGGCCAGCGTTTGTCTTTCGTACGTTTTGTATGAAACTTTTTTCGTCATTGCGGACTTTGTATCTGTGTCGTGTGCCACACGTGCACCATTAGTGCGGCCAACGCACGCTCAGATATCTCGTGCGTCCTCTGTACATTTTGCATGAGTCGTTTGTGAATTGCCTGTTTGGCGAGAGTGCATCTACCACACGAAAACTCCGATGTATAAAGCTTGAACCCACGGTCAGTACGTTTATTGCAGGTTGGTCGTGCGTTTGCTGCACAAATGAAGTGAAAGCTGCACGTCCGAGCAGCCTGCGTGTGACGCACGTTGGGTGCGCGGTGATCTGAACACCACAACTACGTCGTACGGCCGGTTGTGACCGAGGCTTTAGAGGAGACCGGGGTTGGTTGTCACGTTTAGTATATAAATGCCTAAACTTTACTTTGTAATGGCTAAAATAGCATGATACAGCTCCCTTTAATGTAAGTGTAATGTGAGTAGTGTATTCACTGGATAAGAAAACCCACATGGTCCAAAATACAAAAGGCATACTATTTAATTAATCATGCTTTATTCACACATTTTTAGCTTTTTATCAGGAGGAGCACTCTGGTCTTTTTGTTTATGGTGCAACGTAAATAAAACAGGATTGACGGAAGTTTTAAGGCGCATAAGGAAAAACTGAATTGCAAATGAGACAGAAGACCGGGAAAGCGCGGCATCATTAGTGGTTTGAAAACGCATACATCGAGGCAAATTTGAATTAGTGGTGTTACAAACAAGGCTTTGATCTCAGATATGATAATGCGACCAAAAGTGGGAAAAAACACACACAGTCGCTTTGGGAGACGGGAATAGCGCTTCTGCAACCGGGTTTAAGACTAAATTCAACAATAGTTTTTAGTGTTGCTCCAAGATCTATAACTTGACCTCAGGGGAGTTGCAGATACAGAGTTCCAAACAATAGTGAAGTTGGTCAAACAAAACAAAAAATCTCCATTTAACCTGATGTGAGAGTTAGCAATGTCAGGTATACTGTACAGCTGCAACTTGCATTTGTACTGGGTTTACTTTTACAGAAACACAGTATGATATCGGACATAAGTTCAGGTCCTCGGTGATATGGATAGATGCCTAAAAAGTCTGTGGTATCGGCATTTCAACCTGGATAGACCCAAACAGACAAAAGCAGCGATTAGAAAGATTAATTGACATGTATATTTTTGGCGATCAGACCGGAGTAGATATTGATATATGGGTTAAAGTTAGTATGGATGGGTAGGGTAGCATTAGGGATGTCTTTCCCCGGAGCCTGGACACTGGCGGTGGTGAGGGAGACCGGTGAAAGATGCAGCAGTGTGAAGCCATGGATGGAAGAGGCGGTGATGGGGCGGAAGTGGGTTGCAGCACAGCAGGGAAGCGGACGAGTCATGAACGCTGGAGGCTTAAACGCGGGACCGAGGGCAGACATTGGCTGCAAAGTAGGTGTGGCTCTGCACTGATGGGCTGAGGTGGAGGTGTGACCATCGCAGAAGCAATCTTTGACTGGAAGTAGGTGACGCTGAAATTAGTCTTCCAGGTTGAATTTACACAAAGGCTTCATGAAATCAGTAATCAATTAATCAGTATTGGCGTCGGCACAACCCTATTATTTATCAGCAAGCATCTTAATTTAAGTTATCCATGTAGCTTTATCAAAATGGCAAATCAGAGAATACCAGTGGCGTGCTGGGACCTCATTTCGGCCCGGGAATTTAGAGAAGACCTGCCCATTTTTCTGTGGGTTTATAGCTCAGTGATAGTGCGCTAGTCTCTGGTGCAGGAGGTCCCCGGTTCAAGTATGGCTTTGATACTTTTCTAACTTTTTCTCTTTTTACATGGGCCGCTGCACACACAGTCTGAGCCTGATACAACTCCACAATCAGCACCAAGTTATAAGATAAACCTTTCACTGGCTTTTTCTCTCTTTATTCGCGCGGCCACTTCAACTATTCAACTAAAGGGAGGGGTGTTCCACTTAAACACTCTTACACACCCCTCTGAGTTAGTACAACATCAAATGGTATCTCCCCACCACAAGGATGAAAAGTTAGATGCAACATTTTTTCTGATTTCACATTTCACCCTCGTGGGGGCGGCCCGGCCCAGGCCTAAACAGTGCCACGGCCCACCGGGAAACCTCCCGACTCTCCCTATGGCCAGCACGCCTCTGGAGAATACCACTACTTCTAACGTTCATTCAGCATTTTATCTATTGTGACTTATAATGTGCAAGACATGCAAAACATGTAGTTTAGACAGACAAACATCTTGTGTTGGTGTAGCAGCGGTTAATATTTCAGTCCTCTTTTAACTTTATTAATGTGTGCTGTCACTTGGATCTTCACTTGAAAACACAAATCGCACCCCATTGGATTGTGCATAGAGACGCTGGAACACTTTGAATAAGCTTTTTCTTCTTGGCTTAAATTTATGTACAATAACTTTCTTTCCTATTTCTGAAACGTCTCCAAACTATATCCACGACCGGTTGATGAACCCTCAAAGCCCTCGACCCAGGCGTCTGATCACACGGCTTCTCTACGTGCTGAATGAGTGCAGGCGAACTGTTAGCTGTAGCGATGGTGGTGGAAGTTACCTCTGAAGTCAGCCCCTCCTTATCGCTTAAGCTCCAGATGTTGCCTCTATCTCCCCCCCACACGCAGGCAATCGGGGAGGAGGAGGGGCAAGCGTGTCTCGGGAGAGCGACTTCAGTGTGATTGTGTGAGCGAGTAACGTCTGGTTATCGTAGTTAATTAGTGCATTGTCGTAGATTTTTATGGGGATCTGTTCTATAATTTTTCATAATTTCTACGACCAGACGCTACTTATTAACATAAAATAGGTGTAATTACTGATGCATGTTGTGAAATTTCAAGGTTAAACGTTACGGTGTGTGTTTTTCATATGAATCTAAGTATCATTTCTAGAATATGAAAGAATATTTCCTTTAAGTGATTTATCTTCTGTAAACAGTTTCTTAGGTAAATAACTGTTGTTTTGCTTGAATAGTACCGGTAAGTTTTATCTGACACTAAATGACAAGAGGTTGTGTAATTACCACTGTACCATCTAGTACAACAGGTTTTCATTGCAATACGGGATCGGTAACTTGATCTGTAACTCCAGTTCTCCGAGGGCGAGTTCCCAGAGGCTACGCCATCCACAGTTTCTACTTTACAATTCAATCCGTCTGCGTGCCGTCCCGTTTGCACCATTCTTCGCATTCATTCTCTCTTCTCCTTCATTCATCACCCGCCTCTGCTTTCTCCACCGAAGCAACAGAGCAATAACACCTCGCGCATTGAGGCCCACCGTATGGCCATGGGTGCAGACTTCTGTGTGTCGTTGCTTAGATAAATCGTCACTCCATATCCCCCCTGCTGCATAAATCTGCCAGTGCGATGCCTTCATGCCAAACTTCATTGGGGAAAGCGAGGTAAACAAGTAGAGTGAAAGGAGATGTGACGGTACGGTATGTGAACAAAGGGAATGAACAATCCCGACAACGTGGTAACTTGGAAATTGAGCTTTACACCCCATTTTATACCACTATGATGATATTGAATTTTGAATATTGAATGGTGACTGACTAACTTGGATCTAGAGCAGAAACCTAGAGAGGAATCATGGGCCGCAAGCAAGTGCACATTTACAGTAAAAAAGTACAATATCTGGCAATGTGTGCCAACTCAGCAAGAAGCCAGAGGGCCACAACCTTGGACACCTATAATGTAGAGTCTAGCAGCAGGGTTTCCCCAGGGCATTAAGTCATTCAATGAATTATGCCCAAATTAAGGCCTTAAAAGTCATTAAATTGGATTAAAACGGGAATTAAATCGGAATATCTTAGAAATTATTATTTTTCCTTAGAGACAGAACCCACTCTATGACAAGAAACCATGGTCTAAAACTTATTCAGCTACAGTTTTGACTGAAATTGTACCCAATCTTTTGCTCAAAGGTTGCCCGTGGTGTCCAGATTGGTTTTAGATATCAAAATTCCCCCTTATTCCTTTGTTTGATTGAATGTGAATAAATTAGGGCTGGGCGATATATCGATATTTAAGATATATCGATATATTTTTAAAAGAGATATGGAATTAGACCATATCACATATATCGATATAGTCCAAATTTGCGCTGTAATACTTGCTTCAGGCAAGCCGCTGAGCGGAGCTCTCTGCACTGCTCGCAGCGCTGCGGCCCCGCCCCTCCTCAGACACTCAGGCACTGTTCAACAAACATGGAGAAAGCAACAACGTCTGTGAAGCGTGCGGAGGAGAGCCCCTTGGTTGGTAAAAGAAAAAACAGTGGCTCAATCATTTGGAGCTGGTTCGGATACAAATGATCAGATAGCAACAAAACCACGCTATATGTACGGAGGCACGTGATTTTGGCCCATGCAGCTGATGGCCACAGCCCATAGTCAATGTAGCGGCGAGATATGGTGTGCGCTGCGCCATGTGCTTTTGTTTACTTCTCAGTCTAGTTAAGGTTTGCGGTAGATCGTGGATGTACTGTGAAAATATCAGCATGCTGCCACCACGAAGGACTATTGCTTTTTCCCCGTTAGCATTATGTTAGCGGCAGCGCTAATCCGTCCATTCCCTCGCTGATACCCGCTCTGTTGCACTGATCATAAACTACCGGATTCACACGTCTCTTTCTCCACAAACAACTCTTTACTCTTTACAAGCTGCACAGGCTCAACGTGCAGCTGGTAAAGAGTAAAGAGTTGTTTGTGGCTCAGTTTAGGAGGCTTATGTTTGGGAATGTTTTGGATAAAGATAAGAACTTATCTCACAACCACTGATTAAAACACAATTAAATCAAGAGCAAATATCAAGAAATTATTTGGGCTATTTGCAAAAAATAAATAAAAAAATATCAGTATAAGCTTATTATACTTATTGTAAATTATGTAAATGGCCATGTGGACTATTTTGAATTATATTTCATATGATTAAAAAGTAAGTAATACTTTAATAAGTCCTAGTTCATTGTCTCTGCTATAGTTTAGTTATATGCAATATAAAGTTATTAAAAGTAAATGGGGTAAAAAAAATCAAAATAAAATCGAAATCACAATATTAAATATTAAAACTACTTGTATTTGGCTTTGACTTAACATTTAATTTCACAGCTCTCACTTTGTGGAAAAAATATCAGGATATATATCGTATATCGATATTCAACCTAAATATATCGGGATATGACTTTTGGTCCATATCGCCCAGCCCTAGAATAAATCATACGAAATGAAATATGCCAAGACCTTTTGCATGCGTGGCATTATTTAGGCTTTAAAATGGTGTTAAAAAGCATTACATTTATGTTTGACCACTTGTAGAAACCCTGAGCAGACATGAGCAAAGCTGTTTCCTTTCAAGTGTGACATTGGGGTTTTGCACTCTCCATGGGGAACGGCCCGGGTCACAGTTTGGAGGTTATTTAGCAAAAAAAAAAGGTCAAATTCTTCAATATTGAAGATTGGTGTTGGTCATTGTTTTAGCCAATAGATCAAAGTCGGTGGTTGTTCTGAGAGATGTTCTAGTGCTGTTTGTTAGGCTTGAGCGAGCCATATTGAAGGGCTAGTTGTGCTGCGTTTGGCACATACTGTATGTTTCCTAAATGGATGCGTTCCAAGCTTGAAACTGTCTCTCCCTTATAGCACACCATGTAGTTTTAGTTGAATAAGAATATAGGTTGTTTTCTTACTTCTATGAACAGCTTCACTGTACGTGCAAGTGGAAACAAACACGAGCAGAGCGGCAGCAACAGCACGGAAAATAAGTTGTCGTGCACAAATCAAGCGCTCCTCCGGCTCCTGTAATCCTATGGGACCGTTGTTGTCCCCGCCCGACCCGTTCCGTTTGGTTCCGAGCTGTCATCCTCTCTTCTCATCACTCCAGCCTCTTTCTAACGAGACAGCAAGTCGTGCCGGTTAAGCTGGGCCCGTCATGCGTTAGATTGGAACACAAGGGCGGCCCGGTCTCCCTGTCTGTTTGTGGACAAAAAGCTGCTAGACTGTTTTGGCACACGCGGAGTCTCCCGGGAGATTTCGCCGCGAAGGTCGTCATTTCCACATCAAACAATCTGTGCGGGGATTGCAGGGAGCGTCAGATGTAGCCAAACATTGCGGCTTCTGCTGCCGCCGCTGTTGATGTTATACTGTAGTGTAGATGGTAGGAATGCACTGGTATCCGCAGGAGAGATGGAATTCCCCGTTGTGATTAAAGGTAAAGCGTTAGAATTTGTGTAGAAAGCGGAAAGCCTCGGGCAGTGAATCACTTGTCGACAAATGTGCTTTTAGGGTTTTACAAATGCGCTGTCCTGTGAGAAAACACAGTCTAAATGTGTGTCAAGTGTGTGTTAAGAGTACTTCGAGCATAGGACTAAACAACCTAGGAGACGGTACATGCATAATGTTCCAAAAATGACAAAACAGATAATAATAGTGATCAGACTCTTAATCGCACTATACCACACCGACCACTCCCAAAGACATCCACAAACATGCTGAATTTTACCTTACATAGGCCGGTGTGAAGTGTGGTCAAATCGGGTGAGAATTCACTCATTGGAAATTCAAGGATCAGGGTGTCAAGATCTACAATATTCCCATGGAATTGGGCGGCTTCTCAGGCTATTTTCTCCATACTGATCGATCTCGATTTTCGGTTCAATTTTATTTTTTCATAATAAATTAGATACATCTTTTATTCAAACCTCAGCTCAAACAAAAACAAATGCTTTCTTCCAGTTTCCTTTAACACACAAAAGTCTTCCATTGTCGCGTCCAAACTCCCAAACTACTGTTTTTGCCAAAGAAATGGTTGTAAACCTGTCGATTATTAAGTCCCATGACTATTATTGAGATTGACCAAAGTCGAGATTGCGATTTCGATTAAATTCCGATTAATTGCCCAGCCCTAGATGTGGATATGCCGTAATCCATTTGAAATATAGTTTATTCCTTAAAGTGATGGAAGTCTGAATGTATTACAAATTTCATAAAATGTGTAAAATCGACCACCTGGTCTTGCATTTTGATGTAAAGTATTGTAAAGTCCCTCCTTCCCAGATCTCAGCAACTAATCAGAGTCTAGTATCCTCCCGCATTGACCAATGAGATGAGCTTTTCCTTTGAACCAGCCTGTCCGGTCCAATCAGGAGGGGAAAGGGAGGATCTTGATCATTTACTTTTGAAAATTCTGTTCCTGCTCTTCTCCTTTTGCAAACTAAGAAGGGTTTTTCTGGTTAAAGAGGGGAGGAAAATGGGTTACACGTTGCCATTTCGACATCCCCTCCCCACGCCGACATTGAGGTCTAATTGTCGTCCGACATTTTTGTCCCCCCTTTGTCAGCGTGGTGACACTTTACCTTTTGTGCAACGTCCTGCCATTCAGACACACAAAATAATTATTAAAAATACGTGGTCCTACTAGAATGACCTATATTTACGCTGACATCCGCTCACACAATACAGAAGATCTCGAAAATGAAGTGTCACGTCACGAACACAAGAGTACAAGGAGCAGATAACCCTAACCCTAACTATTGTCGGAATGAGGGTATCAAAAAGTGTCGGATTAGGGGGACATCGCAATGGAGGGTTGTTGGAATGACGGAGGAATTTGATTGTTTACTTTCAAATTTCACGCCATCTCTCCTCACTTTGCAAACTAATGAAATAAGTTAAAAAAAAAAAATTAAAATCCCTATCTTCAGTGATAAAACCTCAAATCCAAGGCAGTTGATACGGAGGGCTACGCATCACGCTACGGTGCATGGCCTATATAGCGAGAGGGAAGGAAGTCTGTCATGGAAATCATTATTTTTGGACTCTTTTTCTTGCTTTCTCTTCGGACTTTATAACCATATTTAGCACAAACAAATAAAGTCAAGTCAAAACTGGGTCATTATGAATGTTTTTATAGAGCAGACTGTACGCTAGAAGAAAAACATTAGGATAATGGTTAGCATTCTCTGTTATTTATAGAGTGATGCCAGTAACTAATTACTTAGTAACGGATTACTGTAATCAGATTACTTTTTTCAGTAATTAGTAATCTAACGTGTTACTATTTCCAAACAAGTAATCAGATTTAAGTTACTTTTCCAAATCACTGTGAGTTACAATTTTGTCATTTTCCTTTAGAAAAATACATTTCTTTTTGCATCTCGGTGAGTGACGTAACATAATGTGACAGGGCAGTGATGTTCAGCCTAAAAACACTAACATTATCTGACTCTGTGTCAGCTTTGTTGACGTTACTGTTAAAATGCACTTCCAATAAATTGAGTGTTGGTAAAAGGGTTTGTCATTAGTGTGCTGCTTAGTTACTTTTAAAATCAAGTAATCAGTAAAGAAACTAAGTTACTTTTCAAAGTAGTAATCAGTAATACTTTTTTCAAGTAATCTGTGGCAACACTGTTTACTGTATGTATGTATGGGCTCCTCTCCATGTCTCTGTATCTTTATCCTGTAGGTAATACATTCACAAGTCAGCATTTGTGAAAGTAGTGGTGCAGTAATGACCAGTTCCTCGACTGTGGCCGTCTGTATCTGTCAGTGCGGCTTTTTCAACGAGAGACAGAAGGGGTGGTTCTACATCAACAGAGAAACGCAGTTGCTTTGTGAAGTCTTTCAGTTACTTTTGGGCGGGTTTGGCCGCTGATAGCTGCCAACCCTTTCAATAACTGAGCTGTTGCTACTCCACTCACCAGTGGCTTCATACATCCCGATTTCCATGTCCTTTCGAAAATATCACTATACACCCACAAAAAACAACTGAAAAAGTCCTGAGTGAAATAAAGAGCAAAACACAATACACTTCGTGGGGGCTGCCTTTCTACGAGCACCTCCGCTGATTTTGCATATGAAATATCCCAGTTGCACAGAGTAACATTGCATTCATTTCTGAGGGCATGTCAGACAGATGCTCCAAACTAAAGCTACACGTTTTTAGGCAGATGTTATGCATAATTACAATCCAGTACTACGGCAAACGCACATTAGTTATTCAATCATGGGGCACCGGAGGATTTAGAATTACTGCCTGAGCACAAGGCTGGATTTTTAAAATGCAAGGAAAGGTAGTAGGAGTCGAACTAATTAATATTTCAACTACACTGACAAATGGGGGATGAGCAATGAATAGTTTATTATGGATAAACTTTGGTGCTTGATGTCAGCGATGTAATGGCAGAAGAAAATTATGGATTTGCAGGTTAATCCTTCCTTTTTGCGTATTAAAACAATGGTTATTGTGAAGAGGAGCTGGAGAGACTGAGGCCAATGGTTCTTCTGGTTGTGGTGACACATTGACCAGGGGTTGACCCATTATCAAATGTTATTTAAAATTATTTTCAATAGTTGTCTTCATCAGCAATTGTAAAGATTTATACTTGTTTGGCAGAGTTCATAATCTGTGAATTTTAATGTTTTAGAATGGTGCCAAACTTGGTCATCTTGTATTAGAACCTATAAGCCAAAATCTGTTTTGCTTTTTCCCTGGAACTAAAGGGCCCATCTCACCGGCCTGGAGACTAGTTGGAGACTCGATTTGCTGCTGGTCAGATGTCTCCGAGAAGTCCCATGGAGATAAGGAGTCCTCATGTAGTCTCGGTGAAAACCAACAGCTTCCATGTGGTCTCTGCATGGTCTCCGAGAGGTCAATGAGGTCGCAAATACTATTTGTGACGTCCCTACAGTGTCTCTGAGACCTGGCGGATACCAAGGGGATCTCAAAGAGTCGTTTGGGGTCTCTTTGAAATCTCCTTGGTATCCAGCAGGTCTCAGAGACATTGCAGGGGCGTCACAGAAACGTCTCTCTGGTTGAGGACAACAAATAGTGTTTGCGACATTGCCACAGCAGCTTGAGACCACGTACTACACCTATAGGAGACCATGCAGAGACTCCGCTGAAATCGAACCTGTTTGGTTTCACCGAGACTACCTGGAGACTCTCCTTATTGCCAGGGGACATATTGGAGACATCTCTGTGACCAGCGGCAACTCCAATCTCCAACTAGACTCCAGGCAGGTGAGATAGGTCGTTTGTATGCACGCTATCATTTATTTTTTATTTATTGGTTTATTTGGTCGGGACAGTGCATGTGAACATACATGGGTCTCATGCATGTAAAACCACCACGCCGGATTGTAGCCTTGGGCTAATTTTCATCCGTCGTCCCCCATGCGCACTCTTTCATCCTGGCCTATTGTACATGTTTTTAGTGGTAGGTGAAACCGGAGTACCCGGAGTAACTTACGCAGGCACGGGGAGAACATGCAAACTCCATACAGACAGGTCACGCCCAGGTGGGAATCAAAACCAGGACCTTCTAGCTGTGAAGCACGAGCGCTAACTGTGCTGCCGTCTTCAGTTCGATTTGAGGAGTCACGGCAGTCTCCGCGACTCTCTCCAGTGAGAGAGTCCCTTAAACCACAGTAGGTCAAATATACAGAACATTATCAGAAGCATCATACTTTTGATATGTCGATTCCTCGTTTAGTGTAAAACACTTGAGAACTAAAATGACAATGTGAACACATAATGTTATTTTTGCAAACAAGACAATTGCACAACATCCACAAATACATTATCAACCATAGCCTTCTGTTCATATAAGCTAAAACAATTGATCGATTAATTCTAAGTAAATTCAAGCATAGCATAACAGTTCCATTTTTAAATTTGACTAAATTTACTATTGTAGCTCCAAATTTGATGTTTACAATCCTGTCAAAGCAGATCCCTTTTGTAAACTATGACGCTACACCCTGTGCGTGTTCCTTTGTGAGCTTGATCTTGTTGCATTAATTAATAATATCACAGATTTTGTTATTGCCGTCTCCCTCACCCTCTCTCCTGCTCCCATTCCAGTTTGACAGACAGCGTCCAAATCCCTCCAATATCCGACCCTAAACCACGTATAATCCTTTAGCGACTTTGATGTCCCATTACTGACGTGCAGCGTATTAGTTTTGAATTATTCAGAGATCACAAGTAGAGGAGTTAGTTAACGCCAAGATGTTTTCCCTCATGCTTCAAATCCAAAAGCAATCATAAGTTCATCAGAGTGCATACAGTCGATGTTGACGACATGTGCGTGTGTGTGTGTGTGTGTGTGTGTGCGTGTGCGTGTGTGTTTGAATTAATATTCTGAAGGTCCGTTGGCGCAGATTTGTGCAGCCGCGCTCCCGTCAGTCTGCCCCAAAGGCCAGCCGTGGCAACAAAACCTACATTTTAGCATCTAAAAAGACATTGGATTAAATGTTAACGTCATTGCTCCAGTGTGTCGTGTGTATGCTTTTCATGCTACTCCCACACTCTGAGGTATTGGTAATGTTGGTCACAATATATTTCTTAATGTATATTTGTAAACAGTGTAAATAGACTGTGGACTGTACCTTTAATTTTTCATTCATTTAAAAACAAATGCAACAACAGCATTTAACATGAATGAAAAGGAGCAGAAAGAAGTAAAAACTTATAATGTCTGCCCCCTAATCACCATTTTTTATCTGTGTAGAGGTCTGAGGTCAGGTAATTATTGAGTTCTGACTAAAACGTGTGTCTCTAACACATTTTCATGTCTGATGAAGGGCATGGCCCGAAACATCACATATGGTATAAGTATAGATTAAAACATATTTTGGGAGCTCCAATTGTTGTGCGGACCATTTTTCGTTTCTCAATTATTTCACTTTTGGATCCAGCGTGCAAGCCTCACCTACTTTTAGATGTGCGTGTTTTTTTTTTGTTCAGTTCAGCTACGAAAGGTACTTGCCAGAGTGGATGTAAATTATCACATGTAAAGCGCGGGAATACACAACTACAACTAACGTCTCTCCTTTTTCCAAGTACATACACAAGCACTTTTATAGTAATAGGAGGTGAGTGACAGAAGGGTATTAGCCAAGCTCACCTCCATCATGGACAACACCGCCCACCCACTGCACGGGAGCTCCTTCAGTGGCAGACTGAGACGCCCTCAGTGCAAGAAGGAGCAATACCGCAAGTCCTTCATCCCCACTGCTGTCAGACTGTACAACACTACTGTAAAGTAACATGTGCAATAACCTCTGTGCAAGACTACGTGCAATAATCTCTGTATCTGCGTCTCTTTATCTGCGTCACTTATCGACCACTTGCACTATGACTATAAACCTGCACCGCTAACACTGACATTTTTTATTATAGTCTGTTTATTTTCATTGTTTTTACTGTTTATAGTTCTTGCCCCCTTAAAGTTTTTGGTAGTCATTGTATATAGGATACCTCTACTTACTATTTACTATTTAATTGTCTGCACATCTCCTGTCTATTCTGCACACCCTGACTGTTTCTGAGAGCTGAATGTAACAAGTGAATTTCTCCATTGTGAGATCAATAAAGGCTATCTTATCTTATCTTATCTTATCTTCTCTTAGTAGAGATCGTAACATTGCAAATACCCTGAGGCCTGGAATGTCTAAACATGACAAAATGATCAAATTTGGGCCTATCGCAAATAAATCAGTTGTGCAGCGCTGGCCGTAGTGGTCCCTGTGCCTCTGCAGCCTTATGCCAACCATCTCCTTCTAGCCTCCAGTGAATTTCTGTTGTACTGGCGAGACTTCTTGGATTAATGACATCGTGCTAGCTCGCGCCCTCTCCCTGTGACACCGTCTCTGGCCACATTGCCAGCAGATTAATTATTGGAACCGCTATGGAGCCTACAGCTTTTTCAACACGAGGAGATAGGGCCCCAGCACTGTAAGATAAATCATCCCTCGCAAACTTTTGGCCACGAACTTGGATCGAGATTGATGACGATCCGCAAAGGGTAATGTTGTCCAGGACTCCGCTTGTGTTTTAAGTTAATAGGATGGTCTTCCATCCTTCTCATTCATATTAATATAATGCATTCGGCAAAGGGAAAGACTGCACCAGGCCATTTGGACAGTTCACTTAGAGAATGAGCTCTCCATACTAATTGGCTATGACACGGAGAAATACCTCAAATGAAAACAGTTGGTCCCATGACTGAAACAGTTTAACAGTGTGGCCTACATGTTAAAGTGTACAATTTATCTTCATAGTTTTAGGTTGAGCAAAATGGAAAAGGCATTTTTTAAAATAAAAGCTTAAAGCCACATGCACAACAGTCCATGGCGCTAAACTCCAAACATAATAAGCCAAAACATACAATTTTTGCAAAGGGTTGTTCAAATAAAACATTTTGAAAAGGACCTCATGTATATAAACCTCATGTTCAAAGCAAAGCAGGAACATCTCTTTGGGGCTGAGCTGTTGACGTCTTACTCCCAACAAATTACGAGTCAGGTCTAGAACAAGGTGAACTAAATCAAATCAAATGTATTCGATTTTTTGTCAAGCACCAAAGTCTATGGTCCAAAAATATAATAAACAAAGACTAAAAAGCAGCAAAGCACAAACAGCTCAGATTTTGGCCATGGTATGTGCTGGACAGTGTTAAATACTCGTGAGTAGAAATGTGTCTTAAGCAAGATTTTAAATTGGTGAAGTCTGTGCAGTCCATTCCACAGTTTAGGAGCTGCAACAGAGAATGCCCTGTCCCCTTTGCTCACACGCTTGGGGCGAGGAACCTCCAGCAGCAGCTGGTCAGCAGATCTCATGACCCTAACAGGAGCTCAGACGAATACAGAGGAGCAGCGCCATGGAGACATTTAAAAACAAGAAAAAACAAATCCTAATCCTAGTACTGCTAAGGAAATGGTATGAAGCATGGCTTTAATTAAAATCAACATTGCAGAATATGTCAAAGAATTTTCAAACGCCAGCACTATCTGGAGTATCATAACAGTTATATTAGAAGTACGTCTTGGCATGCTGGAGCTCTGAACAAAGAGACAGACTTTTATAATTTCATTAAAACTTACAAGAATGAGACAATAACCACCTTTTTTAATCAAATATACAACAAGTCACCATCACGAGCGATCGCTGTTTTCTTCTTTCTTCTTCTTCTTCTTCTTATGCAAGCATCTTTAGTGCGAAAGCTAAATGACCTCCTGTCCAGTCCTTTTTATAAAAGCGACCATCATAATGAAAGCAAAGCTGCTGTCCAAACTGTCACATGTTTGAGAACTCGTTAATATATATATTAAAAAAGTTATAAAACATATTTAAATTTATGGAAAATCAATCATGATTGACAATGGCTTCATTGCACTTGTCAGCGTTTCTTTTCGAATAAAACTTTTTTTGAAATAGTAGAAACCCGTCATTTATTTATTTGTCGTGGTGGAGCGTGTGCCGTGTGGGCGCCTGACAGCTGTGACTGACAGCTCGTGTGCGCGCCATAACCTTGTTTGAGCTAATTGAGCATTATTACATATAGGAATATTTTCTCCTCAGTCCACAGCTGTTCAGCGGTTGCACCGACATTAACAGACTGTCGGATTGGAATGCACTGCAGCCTCCAAGACACATAACCGAATGCATTAGCGATACAATGTGACCTGAGAGGATCGCTGCAGCGCTGTGGGTAGAGGAACACCTGTCAGATGTTTGCACAGTATCAGAGAACTCTTTGTGTCCTGCTTTTTCACAGGATTGTACAGTATTTATGAGTAAATATACAGCAGAATGATTGTTTCTCTAATACACATCATACGGCTCATGTTATTCTGATGCTTCAATGAGTTACAGATTATCACCAGCGTTGACCCAGCAGCTTGTCCTGCAGCTTTATTTTTAATATTTAATAGATACGTACCTGTTTCATCCATTCATGTTCGGTCATCATACATAATCTTTGCATCTTCTCCTGAGAGCTCAAAACACATGCCTCCAATCTAATGGTGTCATAGAGTGACGTTTGCTTGTGTCCCAAATGCACTAATCTTTTTAGATCGAAGCTGCTATAGAATTAGAGCTTGATATCTTTAAACACATATTATTTTAAGTTCTAAAGCCTGAAATACTAATGCTAAGATGTTCAAAAGTTCTTGTATTTATCTTAGTATACTGACAGTTTAGTTTTACTACATGTAAGGTCTAATGTGTCCCAGTCCTGTGGTTGCCAGAGATTCAGATGATTAGTGATGAGACGTTCATGACCGACCGGCTCTTTTAAACGGCTCTTTAGAGGAGCTATACCTGATTTTACTTCTAGAAATGTAAGGAAAATTATTTTATCCTCCTTTAGTATATTGTAAACTCAAATGTTTGTGGGGAAAAGAGCGTGCATCAAATGATAAAACATCAATTTCATGAACTTTCAGGCAATTTTTCGAGAATTTTGTGAAAGTGACCCTGCGAAATGTGCCTATAAACTTGTCCCTGTAAAGAATTTGGATGCTACAAATATATCAGGAAAGTTACGAATGAGTAAGTACCACAACTAACATTTTAATTTAGTGGCTTCCCCTTTCATTGTTTGCAATAAAAAAAAAAAATCAGGTATAGCGCCTTTAAAGCAGTGCTAAGTAACTCTTGCCCCTAGAGGCCATAAGCGCAACTGCAGGTGTCGTAGCAAGTTACGATTTTTAACTTATTAAATGTCTTGGAGAGTAAATACTACGCTGACAGAAAAGGCGAAGGGAGAGAGGGATATTGTACATCCAGTTATACAATGGAAATAGTTTTTTTCACTCAAACTTGGCTGTAAATACTGTTAAAGTGGTGCTAGCCCGCAGTTAGCTTTGCCCGTTAGCCTGTTAGCTTCTTCTTCGTGATTCTATTAGTGTGTATTGGTGGCTCCGACCCGGTGGCAGTCAAGTTGCAAGCATGGTTTTCTGGCCTGAGACACCAGGAGGAGATCCAATCATCCCATTAACCCTTGTATTACCCCCAGAGGGACTACGGAAAGGATTTATTAAGGTATACTTAGTACTGCTTTAAGGTGAACAGTTCAAACCGGATCTCAATTGTGAAAGAGCCGGATCTTTTTTTTCCTCCCCTGGACGAACACAAGAATCAGCCCAACAATGGAGCAGACCGACACAAGTCAAAGCTTTTTGCACTAAAAACGTCAATTCTCAGACAGTTGCAGCCTCTTTTTATTATTTGCGCCGCAAGATTTATTCCCAAACACGATTTTCAAAGCGCAAATATCAGTCCCTTTGTAGTTTTAGATTATTTCATGGTGAGCCCAGGGGCCTATGGGTAGGTTAAGTCGGCCCTGCTGGTATACGCAACTCTTATATGTAACTCATACTCTTATATATAAAACGCAGTACAGTGGAGCTTTTGCAGTTGACACCCTCGCTATAGGATATCTCTCTCTCTCTCCAGGCCGGACCGCTGTTAGGTAATCTCACAGTTGGTTATCAAACCAAAACAAACAACAGGCTGACCCCGGCGGCCCACCCCGGGCTGCGGAGGACGGGGCGTGTGGTGCTTGATGCTTCTCTCAGCGGGGAGGGAGATGACATGGTGTTGGCTGTACAAGTGTCTGGCTGTGATATGAGCTGACTTTATTGCACAGACAGAGAAAGGGCACAATGCGTCATCGTCTTGGAGCGAAACAAGCCACTGCGTGTGTTGTTTATGTGTTGGACGAGTGGGTGAGGGAAAAACTTTGTGGTTTTATATTTTGGATAATATTTGACGTGATGGAAAAAAAGTGACACATCCATTGATACTAGTGCACCTGTATATGGGGCCATTTTACTGTGGTACAATGGCACAGCAATAATCTCTATGATGTTATTCCGGCCACTTCGTCATCTCCCATCATCACCCAAAATGTGCTCTGTAGGTTCGCTCAGCACTGTATATGTATTACATTTCTGCCATTTCTCATGCCCTCACAATATAATATCGTAAATAACCGTGGGTCTTAACTAGGACTGAAGCACGATACTTGGTTTTCGATACCGATACCTGAACAATACTTTTTCCAATACCTATGCTAAATTATTTGTCATATACAACCATAAAACAGATTAATAATGTACATGATGATATGTACATTGATATATTCCTTTTCCTTCCATTTAATTTCTTTTGCATTTGTATCGTTTGTTTGAGGTAAAACAACCAAGAAATTCCTTTAACGACAAATGGGAAGAAAAAACACTTTCCAAGTCTTTCTTATTTCCCCCCTATTTTTAACCCTTTTCCCACATTCCCCCCCCCCCCCAAATTTTCCATATTTTTTCCATATTTTCCTGATTTTCTCAAGAGATACTGTCTCAAACCTGTTGTTCCCAGGGTGCTGTGCTGCTGCCGCCAACTATAGTTTCCCCCGAGGCGCTGGGTGAAGGATGGGCAATATGCATGGAACACATTTCCCTACAGTGTCTGCAAAGTCTGCAAAATTGACTGCCTGTTTACTAGTGGGTAACTAGTGGGTAACTAGTGGGTAATTCCAAATTTTTTCTTGAGTTCCTCCACATGTGTAATGAACACATGCGAAGTGATTTGCTCTGACTCCCAATAGTTTTTGTTTTGTTTTATAGGCTCCTAAAAATGGCAATATTTGAATTTCGGATTTGTTTCCACAAAATGTCAGGGGCAATGGAAGTGTATTGAGTGATCATCTTCATATTCTAGGTTTAGTTTATTAGGATATAATCTTGCTGCAGTAGAAGCACAATGTCGATCTGATAAAGGGTCTTCGGGTTATAGCTTCACAAAGATGGGTACTACTCAGAAAATCCCCAAAATGGCCCTGTAGTCTATGCAGGATTTGACCATGTAGTCAACTACTGAGGCACTTCAGATAGTTTTTCCAGACAGAGGCCATATCAGTCTAAAATTTTAGTTTTGCATACATTTTTCATGAGATTACACATTTTACATTACATGTAATGTTGCCCTATACATGTTTCCATTGCTGAGTTAGAACTCTTTAAAAGAGCAGACAAATGCAAAACGCACCTGCGAGCAGAAAAGGTGGTTCTAACTCCCTGTTTTGTAAATTGCTTAAAAAAAAAAAATGCTTAAAAAAAAACCTATTGAGAGTTAGAGTAAATCACTTCGCATGTGTTCCAAAAAAGTCATCCAAATCGGAGAGGGTCACCTGGAAGGCTGTCGGTGAAACCACATGGAATGACCCTAGTTCATATGCTTTTTTTTTTTTTTTAAGTTTCGCCCATGGTCCTTAAAACCTAGCAGTATTTTCAACACATTATTTGAAAGCCTTTCACTCTCGGAGCAGGAAGTCTCCAGCTCGTCTCCATGGAGATGTTGACTAAAGGCAGCCAAACATGAGATTTATTCATTCATTTCATTTATTTATTTATTTCAGGCAGAGGGCAACAAAGAAGATATACAGCACAAAACAAAACAAAAAAAACAATCCACTTCCACCTGAAAGGGAGTGGGAAGAAGAAAACTTATTTAATCCCACCCCCAGTTCCCCACTCAGAGTTCAACAGACTCAGCTTCACTGTCACTTAAATAAGTTTTAAGTCCTCATCCAAATCCATTCTGCAAAAACAGCATTTTCTGTGTCATTCGGAGCATGTTTTGTATCACTGACGACACTATAATCCAAAATGTTCCCTTTAACTTATTACTATTAAAAAACATCTAGGCTGAGGTGTCTAAAGCCTGAATCGGTTGGGTTTATAATGATCATTTCAGGTGTAAATAGTGTTCCCTGAGAAATTAAACATCTGGCAATGCAAGTAATGAGATATCAAAGCCGACTGTGGGATGTGAAGTTGAAGCAAACGCCAGAATGTCATTTTCTACAATATGTTGTAACGTTTGTCCAATGTGGGAAGACTTGAAGAAACAATAGCAAACAAACATCGCTAATACCTCCATCTTTTCTATTCATTGAACGATCACTGTTTCCAAAGCACATGAGTTCTTTCTTTTGATGAAAAATCTCTTACAATGTTTTTGTCCTTGAGAAATTACAGAAAATCAAAAACACGCAAACATTTCTCCATAAAGCACCTCTCTAAACCTAAAGGCTTTTTCGATTCATTTTGAATCTGTCAAACTATTCAGAGAAAACAGATTTATCGAGAAGTCTTTATTCCACAATGTTTGTTTTGTGAATCTTTCCAAGTCATCCTCTTAATGCGTTTGGCCATGAAAAATAGACGTGTTGTTTCAAAAGTTTTTTCGCCTTGGACTCGCTAACTTAACAATAATTGATACTGGAAAAACAAATAATTATACCAGCTAGGTGTGAAACATGTTTGTATAACAAGTCTAGAGGTGTCTTTATGTCAAATTCAAAACCTTGGGACATCATAGCGTTTTGAATATATTTCTCAAAAGATCATCGAAAGAAAGCCTCTCATGGGAACCACACATTTTCACTCTCTTTTTTAATCAGTTTCTGGCTGGCGGACTATAAACATGTTTGTCACACACCAATAAAGTCAATCCACAAATGTTTCTTTTTTTCAACAAATTGTTCAGGAGAAGTGAAAATCAGCACTCGTAGCTAACGTTAGCGTATGTAGCATGAAGCTAATGTAGTAG
Organism: Neogobius melanostomus; assembly: GCA_007210695.1. Taxonomy (NCBI): domain Eukaryota; kingdom Metazoa; phylum Chordata; class Actinopteri; order Gobiiformes; family Gobiidae; genus Neogobius; species Neogobius melanostomus. The sequence goes on along the minus strand of VHKM01000010.1, from coordinate 2,602,710 downwards.
TATTTGTCCGTTATTTTATTTTATTTTATTTTTTAAGTATTCATGGGCTGTGGAACTACTTTTTTCCTCTCAATGTCTCTGTATCTTAATTTAGTAGAAAATATATTCATAATTCAGCGTTTGTTAAAGTAATGGTGGCGAAATGGAAGAAAGTCCCTTTAGCTGCTTTGAAGAACTCCAAAGATGCCGGCTGTATCTTCAATCAATCAATCCACTAATGGTTTTGTATACCCCGATATCACAACAGGAGTTTCCTCACAGGGCTGCACCAAATATTAAGACAATAAAACAGAACAGTAAATAAGACGATGTAAAGTTCAGGCAAATTAAGTATCCAGGCAAACATAAAGTCGAACAAGTGTCAGCAGCAGGTGGTGACGAGCCATGTGGGTGGTGTCCCTCGTCCTTAGACTCTGCAGCATTGCATGGAAAAACTCAAAAACCCAGGGGGAGAAAAGAGAAATCTCGGGGAGAACCACAGAAGATCCACTCCCATGGACGGACAGGCTACATAGTCCTTGTTGGAGCTTCAGTTCTTCTTGTCCAATCCCTATGGGCGGGGTTCCACTTGGCGGGGTTCCTCCGTTTGATCTGGGACAGGCATTGTTTCATCATAAGACAAAGGATAGCACTCAGTGTACCGTATTTCCCACAGCAGTGTTTCTCCTAAGGCAGCTTTACCACAGGCTGTGGGTTAGAGCTTTACCTAACTGACCTGAGCTAAGCTAATGCGAAGAGGTACGTTTGAGCCTAGTCTTAAATGTAGAGACTGTGTCTGCTTCTTTAACGTGAGCTGGGAGTTTATTCCATAAAACCGGAGCTTGGTAGCTAAAGGCTCGAGGAATCACTAATAGCCCTGAGTTTTGAGAGCGGAGTGCTCTGGTTGGCTGATATGGAACGATAGCGTCTTGGAGATAGACCGGACCCATACCCTTTATGGCTTTAAATGTGAGGAGCAGGAGTATCTTCCCTCCCTTGAGACAAAACGAGTTCCCAGCATTAAACACCCCAGTCAAGATGACACATTTTTAAGAACCTATACACTCGAAATGTCCTTGATGGCCTTAAACCCAACACATCTCAAGGTTTGTGTTTTTCAAGAGGGAACAATTGAGTCTAAAGCTCTAAAAAAAAGTACAACATAGACATTTTACAGAAGCAGCTATCAGACGAACATCTGCTCGCCATGATTTGACCTTGTCCCGCTATCGTCGAGCGTGGGAGTGGGCGGTAGTGGGGATAGTTGCTTTGATTGAACAGGGCGTCAAATGTGGAAACATCGGCCAACACAGAGATGATCTAGTGCCCAAGATGCTGCTGACCAAACCCAGTAAATGACCTCCATCAATCAACGGGAAACCAAGCAGAAATGGGCAAACCAGCCAAGCCGAGTCGGGAGAAAAACGTAGAGAGAATAGTTTTTTTGTAGCATATTGGATTTTGGTAAAGACTAAATGAAAACCAGTGATTGATTTCAAAGTATTTGGGCGAAATAGCTTCTTTCGTAGACTTGGAAAATGAGCACGAACCTGTTCCCCAGCCATTCCCAAAAACTCTGACAGGCCGATTCATTTGTGTGATGTAGGGCGATGGCTTAAATGGTGGTAAACAAGCAAGATGGCCGCTTTGGATAAAACATGTTCCAAATAATGCAGCGCTGTCATACTGTGATATACTGCTGGTATGAAAAGATCAAAAAGAAAGACTTTTCCCTTGTGGAGCAGCACCACTAGGGAGGACCGATTGCCCTGTTACTGAAAGGTTGGCTGTTCAAATCCCATTATGTGCTAAACCTGTCATGTAAGTTGTGTTTCACTCAAACAGATCGTACACATATGTCTAGAAACTCGAAGGTCTTGGCTTTCAAATGAAGTATCACTCTGGCATATATGACTATAAGGTCTCCTGTCAATATGTTATGGGATTTGGATGCGTAATTGGAGAAAATAACTCTAAACCTAAACCTAAGAGAGCAAAATACACTGCAAAAAGTAATTAACTAGATGAGTTAAAATGTCTCAAATTGAGCATGATTTAAATTTGAGTTGTTTTGACTATAAGATGTAGTTGGGCGTTTGACCAAGATTATTTCACTTGTTCTGAGATGTTTCGGACTCGATTCAGTACATTTGTCTTTATTTCAGATTAATTTCTTTGCCAATGGGGTAAGCAAATTGTTCTTATCCCATTGGCAGTTTCACTTTCTTATTTCAAGCAATAGATTACCTTAGAACCAGCCTGAAATGTCATCAATCAAGCAAAGTAATCTTGGTTAGATCAGGAAAAAAGTCTAAATTAGGGAAAACCACTCAAAACAGGATTAATATTCTCATTTCAAGTCATTTAAACCCATGCTCGATATTTGCTTTTGTAGTGTAGGAGCAGATGGTCAGCCATACTCGCTTCTTTCTCTTTATATTTGAAATATATTTAAAATAAATCTCCAGTATGCCTGTCCAGATTATAAATCCTTAGCCTCTTTAAAGACCCCAATAGAGTTCCAGTAGCTTATTACGAGTCTATTTCTGCCAGGTACCGTCCGCTCTGGTCAAAGTCCCACTGTAATGACACGTTTCCCTAAACAGTCTTCCCACTTATTATTGAACCTCCTCTATGCATATGGCAAAATGTCCACTAGGCATTCTGGTGACAGGTGCCGTAGCAGCTGTATAATTAATGCCATTCACAAATCCATCATTACAGTGGCTCGGGTGGTCATAAGGTTATCCAGCGCCCGGCTCACACTTGGGGGCAGACACAGTAAGTTGCCAGAAAATACCGCATTTCTTTTAGCACTCAGGACAACAACTGGGAAGGGAAATATGCCTATTAGCTTTCCCGAGCCTCTAACCAACACAAAATCGCTATTTAAATGGGCACAATTAAATCACAAAGGCAATTATTTTAGTAATATAATGCCCCCTGGAGATAACTAAATATCTCACTTGCATGCTACAACTATGGAGTTTCCCTTTTCTCTCCTATGTTAAAGTGGATAAACTATGCATACTTATGGTTTACAGTATAAACAGAAAATACAGTACAAGCTTTAATTTTGAGCATCCACACAGATTGACGGCACTGTCTTGAACACACTTTGAGGGCTGAAAAGAATGATTACGGTGAGGGCTTTTTATATACTTTCAAAACGCGGAGGACATATTAACCCGTTACTTGCCGTCCCCACCGATCTGGGGCTATAGGGTTAGGGTTATGATTAGGGTTAGGAACGGTAAATGTGATGTCAATTGTGTTTCACTCACACAGATCGCACACATATTTTAAGAAACTGTAAGGTCTTGGCTTTCAACTGAGGTATCACACTGGCATTATACAGTAGGCTGTAAGCTCTCCAGTCAATACGCTTTGAGATTTGGCTATGCATAATTGCTCACCCTAACCCTAAAGTTGCAGGTAACAGGTTCATATCTTAATCCCATGTGAACCAAGCACATCTTCTCCAGTTCAGCATTACCCAAATCTAAGAGCTTTTTGGGGGGCGGGGGAAAGCATCAAAATAGCGACAAAAACGAGGATGAAAATGCAACAAAAAAGTGACAAAAGAGTGGCAGAAACCTGACAAACAGTTTTGCAGGTATTAGCCTTTAAATGAGGCGTTACATCGGCCAAGCTCTCCATTCGAGAAGCTTTTAGATGTGGGTAAAGCCGAACTGGAGAAAATGTTATGTCTACATCAAAATCCAGGGAGTAAAAATCAAAGTTTTGCTGCAGTAGAAGAAAAAACGCCCAAGGTAACTCAAACCAAAACGATGGCAGTATACGTGTCAGTCCAACACCCAAACCCCACCGGTCAAAGTTGTGTTTTAAAGAGGGGGCATTATGCTTTTTTCAATCACATAGCACCAGTCTATAGCATACTACAATGATGACGTAACCTTCTGTTGGTCTGTATATGCAGTAAATTAAAATAACTGCCTTGAATAAAATTGCTCTCTCAAAATGGCTGTACTGAACGTCTTGAAATACAGTAGGCCCTATTTCGTTTTGTCGCCTTACACGCGTGATTCACACGTGGGGCCACGTGTGAATCACGCGTCTTTTATTTCTTTTTCCCCAGTGACGCTGCAATGACCCAAACAACCACCAGGTGGCACTTGTGAGGAGGGTTAGGAACACTGGCTTCTCACCGCTCTTTCTTTCTTCACCGGCCAACTTCTCTGTGGCGTTATAGCTCAATGACAAGGCGCTAGACTCCGGTCCAAGAGGACCCGGGTTCAAGCACAAGTTATGGTACTTTTGATTACATTTTGTAGACGTTTACATTTTTCTAAAAAATACTTAGTAATTAGGCCACCACATTTAAAATAGTTGCTAGATTGTAGTAAACTGTTGTAAAACGCGCTGGGTGTCACACATGGCTGGGGCATTAACGCACGGGTTGCCACGATTCATTCTATAAAAAGTCCACTCTCACAATATAGTTCCCTGGGGCTGTGCCATCCCGGAAGCGCGTCAGCTTTTAATATAACCTACCCTGCTCCAAACATAGTCTATTGTAAAAACGTGAAACTATCACGCAGTAGCGTGCTGGGACCTCATTTTGGACCGTCAATTTAGAAAAGACCGACCAACTTTTCTGTGGGATTATAGCTCAGTCATAAAGCACAAGTCTTTGGCGCAACCAACCAAACTGCAGGAAAAAAATGCAACTTTATTCAGTTACGGAGTAATCTGATTCATATACTCCCCCGCTAATAAAAATTGAGGACTGGCCGGGGCTCGAACCCCGATCGTCCAAGCGAAAGTCTATATATGTTGCTAATCAAAGTAAAAGTATTCTGAATACAGTGTACACTCGTGTTTGTTTTGTTCCAATGTTTCACGTTCAATAACGCACTTGCTGCTGGCTATCCCATACTGTAGAAGAAGTCAGAAAGGAACTTTTGAGAAGAAGTGTTTTTATTAAAAAATAAGAAGTAAAAATAAGTAATAAAGTAAAATACAATTGTATTGTTACAGTACTTACAATACAGTGCAGTAAGTTAGTACAGTGTTTTACAGAGTCAATCCTTTGACTTTAAACCGCGTTTTGATAGGCCCGAAGTGAGCAACAAACCTCACCGCACGTCACTGGGTGGGGGTGGGGGATGGGGGTTGTGGCACAGTCTTGTTTGTCAAACGGTCGCTATTGTAAAACACACAACTCACACTGAGAGAGGGATTCAGACTGCAGACTTCACTTAAGTCCAAACTTTAGCAGGACTTCTCTTGTACTGCTTTTGTAATGAGCTCATACACATGAGGAAAAGGCCAACAAAAGGCGACGTAACCGCCCCGCGCGTGTGATGCATTGTTTACTTTTCACTCCACAAACCCAGCGTCACTCTATCTAACCATAAAACCCAACATATGAGTCGGATTGTTCTCAAATAAAAAATGACTTAAAGCTAGAGATGCGCTGATTATATTCATGGATGAGTCTTAGTCTGTAGAGTTCTTAGTTTTGTGTAAACAGCAGGTTTGTCCTTCGCACACGAGCTAAGGCTGCAAGTTTCTCTCTCTCTCTCTCTCTCTCTCTCTCTCTCTCTCTCTCTCTCTCTCTCTCTCTCTCTCTCTCTCTCAGGTGAGTGTAGCGCAGACCGGTGCACGTGGAGCTTGATAAACATGTAAACTTTAAATACAATTGGAATTCAACTCCACAATCAGCACCAACCAAACTGCAGGAATAAAAATGCAACTTGCTGTCTCTGTTATGCTCTTACTTTGAAATAGCATTCAATAGCAACACATTTAAACATAAAATACATTCTCACGATATTGCTAATAAAAATTTAGGACTGGCCAGGGATCGAACCCCGATCGTCCAAACAAAAGTCTTGGACAATTGTGATACGCCACACAGACGCTGGAGAAAGCAGCGTATAGACCCAAAGCCGCTAAAGCAGAGATCACCCGCGTCTCATGGAAAATGAAATCAATTGGTCAGCACATGCACGGACCTTGAACACACAGCCAATTTTACAACATGACATTTCCTTTTGACAAGGAAAGAAGATAACAAGCTGATAACGTTACGTAATTGCACACAAGCAACCAAAAGGTGTGCAACCAAAATTGCCTCAGACAAGAATCGAACCCGGATCCCCCGGGTCCTAAACTGCAACGCTAACCATTCGGCCAACATAGTATCACTAGGCAAAAAAGTTTGCACGCAGTGTTATACCTGAGCGTTTAAGTCGCTGGCAGAGCTAAAGCGGACTTAACCTGCCACCTTGTCGCGATAAGATGTAATATGTTTCACGCAGCTGCGTGATTCATGAAAAGCGCGAATGAGGACGACAAAGCGAGATGACGCCCACTGTAGGCCTCTGTCTCTTTAAGAAGCTTTCCGACACGCCCCCTTCAGCACACTGGGAGGGGGCTCTGCTGAGCTGAGGAGCAGTGGTTGGTGGCTTGGCTGGTGACGAAAGGTCCACAGGCGTCTCCAGGAGGCGGGGGCGTTCCTAGGAGGACTGAGGCATAGCTACACCTAAAATGGCTGCCGTCTAAGTTTTTACTGATTACTCAAAAATATGTGAATGAGCCAAGGCAACACTCCAGGCATGTGTTTAATGAGGGAATGACATAATAACATGATATAAAGCTTGAAAAAGTTGATTTTACATAATACCCCCCCTTTAAGGCCATGCGCTGGCAATATATATACATAACAAAGAGCTTCTCAATTAAGTGAATGGCTTAGAATCACAGCCCCAATAAACACATCCATTAGGGAGGGACAGCTTGGCTTGGCACCTTTGCGAACAGCTGGTATCGCACCGATTTAGAAGGCAGGAGATCACCAGTTAGCTAACTTTGGCCCTATTAGCATGACGCCCTCAGTCAGCGGTGGTTGGCGGGGGCTGGAAGAATGTGCGAATGCGAATCAGCTAATAGCCCACTTGGATTCCAGTCACTCTCCGGGACAATCGATGCAAGTCTGGTCAAGGCACGCATCACTCAGCGCGCGAGATAAATTGGTACTTTGTGGAAGGAGTGAAAGGAAGGGGTGGGATTCTCTTATCGGCGGAAAATAAATGACAATGTCTTCAACAAAGCGGCTCTGACAATTTCGGAGCGATAAACGAGACTAAACGAGACTGGGGTGAGAGTCGGCTGTGAGATTGAGTCTGTTGTATTGTACATTGCAAACATACAAAAAGAAGATGTGGAATAATGTCCATGGACTGTGTTAGTTTGGCCCGCAGGGTTTGGTTGGAGCACTCTTTCCTGGCAGCAGTCGGAACGGGTGGATACTGCGCAGTTTTGGCCGTGTGCGACGAACGATCATGTGGGGAAAAATCTTCGGTCGTAGCTCATAATCACAGGTTGTAGGTCAGACAATGAGAGAGGGACAAAGATTTAAAATAGATCCAGTGTACGACCAAAGACGAGCATGAACCTGACTGAAGCAAACAGTAGGGCTGGGATGGGGTCAGCCCTATGTTCCCTGGTACCTATGTTCCCCAGTACCTATGTTCCCCCACTTCTATTGATTAAGATTAGGCACCAGCCCTCTATCCTTAAGGTTAGTGGCTAGGGCAGGGTCAGGGTTAAGCTGCTTGATATATGTACAACACAACACCCCTCTCTCCCTTCACCTTTTCTGTCAGCGTAGTATTTACTCTCCAAGACATTTAATAAAGTAAAAAAATCGTAACTTGCTAAGACACCTGCAGTTGCACTTATGGCCTCTAGGGGCAAGAGTTACTTAGTACTGCTTTAAGTTAACAAAAAGAAACAGGTAGTTAAAAAAAAAAGTTTATCTTAAACTGAGCACTTTATTTTGTTATCTCTTTATACATAAATGCTGCCCTCAGAAAAACATTGACCTATTTTATTTTATAGGCTATTTTTATTTAAGATATCTTTTACATTTCATTTCGCAGCGCTCACTTTGCAGAAAAAAATATCGGGATATTTATCGTATATTGATATTCAACCTAAATATATCGGGATATGACTTTGGGTCCATATCGCCCAGCCCTAGAACATAGGTATGCACCTGCTGGGACGATACACTTTTCCTTCCGATATGTATCGCGATAGTCAGTGGCCGATCCGATACATATTGCGATACAGTAAATGGTCACATTTATATAGCGCCTTTCTACCTGCTTTAGGCACTCAAAAGCGCTTTACATCAAGGAACCAGTCACCTGTTCATACTCTCATTCATACACCGGTGTAAGCAGACACAGGAGGCAAGGTGGGTGAAGTGTCTTGCCCAAGGACACAACAACAGTGTGCACCGGCGGGATTCGAACCGAAGACCCGCTCTACTCTCTGCGCAGATCATGATTACAGTGAATAATTATGATAAGTAATATGTTTACCTCAAAATGTGTAAAAAGAAAACAGTCATGTGGCCCAAGTATATAAACCAAAGGCCATTTGACATTCATTGAAGTGTTAAGATGTTAAAATTGCTGTGTACCTGTGATATTTTAAATGCTAGCCGGTGCGTGAGCCTCCTCTAACTGCAGATCTCTGTCAAGGGTTTTGTCAACAAAATACAAGATCAGCCCACCTTCCCTGCACTTTTCCGTGGAAATGAACAGTGCTAGCATGTGGCACTTGACTCAACTAAGTACACGGCATCTGGAGCCTGAAAGTCGATACGGTAAAGGTCGTACAGGTGGGTTCATGTTATAGAAGTCTATTTCAGTTGTCAGGTAGGTGCTAATACAACTCTAAAGAAACAGTTTTTGAAAGAAATTTCCAAAAAGAAAATGTGTTTTCTTGATCATTTTTTGATTGTGATTGGATCCACAAACCTGCCACATTATTCTTATGGCTGAAAGTCCTTTCTACTGTACTGACCAACATCAAGAACATGTTTTTGAATATTGTCACCACTTTTAGTACATACTGTATGTGCTGGAAGATTTTACGTTGAACTTTGTGGCCGTTTTTGTTTCATGTCGTAGTGCAAAATATAACTGTGCAAACGGCAGGTAACAAGTTTACTGTTCATGAGTCCGATGTCTGAAGCTAATAACAGATTGAAGTGTTATTCAGAGGTGGAAGTAGAAACAACCGAAGTAAAGAGGATTACATAAACTGTGTGTACGAAATACGTATGTTTTTGACGATGATTTGATTTTGCATATGTCCCCTTTAAACCAAATAATGATTTTTATGCATAGCCGAAGCTGTTTGCATCGTCCACTGCGTTGTCCATATGGTAGACATTTTCTACATTCTGAATGTGTCGATACATGACAGAACCATTAGCATGAAATCAATACGGCATCATTCATTCGACATCTGTGGACAATTAGTCAGAACATGTCGGGCACTGGACAATCTATAGACGGTTTAATCAGTGGGCGATTTTAACCATCTACAATATGCCAATACATGTTCTCCCAGTGTCAGTATTACATGATCGATGGCTCATTATTACAGGGATATGGCACAAATTATTCCAGGGAAACGATAACAATATTTCCACCAGGGGCAAAAGATAAAAAGATATTGATGAATGGAGTGCAGCAGCAAAGCAGTGCGTACAGTATACTTAAACTGGGGAAGAAGAGACTTTTGTAGGTCTAATCAATCAAAATGAAAACAGAAGGATGCATTGCACAGACTAGGGAGCTCTTGACCATTTCCTTGTCAAAACATAACTGGGATACTGTTTTGTTGAGTTTGTTTCGAAATGATGTTGGATGAGGACATCTCCAAGGCTTTGCACCAGATCGTCGTGGTTATTCGTGGTGTTTTCAAACCCAAAGAGGAAAACCGGTTGAGCTGAAAGTGTTTGTCGTGGTACAAGCTCATTCCTAACTTACTAAACACATTCCATCAAATTGACTGCGACGTCCTGATTCTTAACTTGGGTGAGGTTATGAGAATGTTTCACACTTTTCAGAGCGCTGAGCAACACATAATGGCTGCGATAATTAGCCTGCACCGTGCAATTTGTTTTCCATGTGATTTACAGTCATTAAAAATAGTTCGTAATCCAGCGCAAACCTAACAAAGCGGTCTCTTTTAGTGGTGGAATGATAGCCCTTTAACTGAGATGTAATTTTTGCTTTTGCGATCCATTCATTAAAGCAGTACTAAGTAACGTGTTTACCTTAATAAATCCTTTCCGTAGTCCCTGTGGGGTAATACAAGTGTTAATGGGATGATTGGGGGGTCTTTCATCTCCCTCTGGTGTCTCTGGCCAGAAAACCATGCTTGCAACTTGACTGCCACCGGGGCGAAGCAAGCAATACACACTAATAGAATCACGGAGAAGAAGCTAACAGGCTAACGGGCAAAGCTAACTGCGGGCTAGCGCCACTTTAAACAGTATTTACAGCCAAGTTTGAGTGAAAAAAAATATTCCCATTGTATAACTGGATGTACAACACCACTCTCTCCCTTCACCTTTTCTGTCTGTAGTATTTACTCTCCAAGACATTTAATAAGTTAAAAAATCGTAACTTGCTAAGACACCTGCAGTTGCGCTTATGGCCTCTAGGGGCAAGAGTTACTTAGTACTGCTTTTAAAAGGAGCCGTTCATACACTACATCAGTACATCATTTGTGACCGAGGGATTTAGGATGAACTCATTTTGGCTAGCCCCATATACGTTTTAAGTAAAGCTTTCGCAGTTAGAGAGACAAAATCCTTTCCAAAATGAAACAAAACCGATACTGATATGAAGGGGGTTGGCATGGCTTATAGGCAATATATAGGCCGATGTTTAAAGTAATTTAATTCAATGTTGTTGTTGTTTTTAATCTCTCAAATAGCCTATAGCTAAACATTTATTGATATAGTAAAGGTTTCAATCATAGGTATGTATCTAACAGGCCATTTTTTCGAAGGCCGATACTGAAATTTTGGGGATTTTGATTGGCCGACACTGATATGCACCGCTGATATTTTCGAAAATGTCCCGTGTTGAACTATGACAACAGGGGGCGCTGTACATTAATGTTTAGTAGGTACTTTAGACGAAGCTTGTTTGAAAGACCCTCATATTGTTCCGGAATTATAGGTCGACAACATGATATGCATAAAATCAGTACAAACTTGTGATTGATTTTCACCGCAATGTTCTCTGGGATATCTGATATCAGCCGGCCGATATATCCGTCGGGCCTTACTGATAAAAGTATCAGCCATAACATCTATTTATACAGAGCAGACCTGCCATTTCTGGTCGACCGAACTTAAGCTGTCCAAGTGTCCATTGGCATTTGATACAGATATCTGTATGTTTCAGTTTAACATACCTGAGCTTGATATTTTTCGAAACGTTTTCTATTTGTTGGTCATAGTTGCGCATTCTGATGAAAACCGACGCAACTTTGTGCCACAATAAGGGAAAAGAAACCACAGCTGTCTTATTGAGTCATTTCGGTGCAAAAACCTTTCACTTGTGGTCTCTGCTCTGCTTGTGTGCTTTCTTCTTGCGTCTGCACAATCGCATTTGAGCAAAAAAAAAAGAGTACAAAAACAGACCGAGATCGAGCTCGAACTGCTGGTGACGTCAAAGAGCCGTTCAGCCGAGACGATTTGGTCCCAAACGTCACGTCCCTAATATATTTTACTCTACTATGATTAAAAAATGGTTTGAAAACATGAAAAGCAGGTTACAGTGCCTTTAAAGGAATAGGCCACTGTTTTTCCCTACTGAGATATGTTCTTACCTGAGCTTAGATGAGTTGATACGCACCTGTCTGGTCTTTGTGCCCGTGGAAGAGCTCGGTCGCTTCTAACTTCACCCCGTTTGGAGCCATAGGAATATACTGGGAGAGGCCAAATGCTAACAACATCTTTGTTCTTTTTGCACGACTGAGGGCACACAGTTCTTCCATACTGTGATATGTTCTTACCTGAGCTTAGACGAGTTGATACGCACCTGTCTGGTTCTTGTGCGTGCCCGGAGAAGAGTGTGGTAGCTTCCAACTTCATTCCTTATAGGAATATGCTGGGATAGGCCAAATGCTAACAACATCTTTGGCCGTTTTGTGTGACTGAGGGCACGCACAAAGACTAGACAGGTATGTATCAACTCGTCTAAGAAGTGCAAGGCTAAATAATGTTCTAAATATAGAGCTTTGGCCCTAGTCATAAGCCTATACCTGTATGTGACCGTGAGGGTTAGCTATAGTGCCACTGTCAATCCTTCTCTATACCGCTACAAAGGGCATCTCCCGCTGCCTTGCCTAGACACATCTGATTATCTTCACTCCGCCGTTCCACCTGGTGACACCGGCAGCTCTTATCAGCCGCTCGGTATTGATTCATCGCGGCCTGTCAGAAACATAGACTTCCTTCTATTCTTCGATGAAAGCGCAGCCGTATCAAGCCTCAGAATCTCTTTTTTTTTTTCGGGGGCAGATGCCGAGGCCGCTCACGTTTATTATTGTCTGCCGAATCTACAGAGGAAAGCCAAACACTTGAGGGGCCTCTGTCTGAAGAAACCCATAGCGTCTGATGTCGGAGAGAGTAGCGTGTAAGGCTCAGTTGTGCTATATCCGAGCGCGTCGACAAAAATCCGATGTGTTGATGTATTTCTGGAAGTGTTCATGACTAAATATAAAGGCTGTGGAGGAAATAGAAGGATCGTGTTTTCTTTCACAGTTGTACTTGCTTTGTATTCAAGACGGCACTTGCAAACACTATACGCCACTATACTATATACATACTGCCGTTTGGAGTTTGCTTACTGCAGTAATTTTTTTAATCAAGTCTACTGCATTCAAGAAAGTTTGATAATACCGCAAATATTGTTAATGGGCAGATGCTTTGGAAATATTTCAATATACACCATAAGTAAAAGGGCACACGCTCTTATATTTGCCCTTTAGCTTTGATTACAGCTCGCATTAGCCGAGTTCAATAAGCTTCTGCAATGTTAACCAATTAACCTCCACTTTGACTGAGCACATTTCCCCCCGTTCGACTTAACCCAAATCTAAAAAGCTTCTCGAAAAAAGCGTCAACATTGCGACACAAACGAGTAAGTAAATGAGGCTGAAAACGCAGCAAAAAAGCGACAACAAAAGAGTCAAAAAGGCAACAACAACAACAACAAAAATGCAGCAACTTTTTTTTTTTTAAATGTGACAAAACAGACACACAAAAGCGATTAAAAATGAGACGCAAGTGAGGGTAAAAACGCAGCAAAAAACAGCATCTTAAAAGCATCAAAAACACAACAGAACAGGTGACACAAATGCAACAAAAAAGCAACAAAACAGGTGACAAGAAAGAGACAAAAATGTGACAAAAAAAGCACAACATTGTATTTATTTATTTGACAGGGTCACTGTACATTAAAGAGGGCGTATTATGCTTTTTTCAATCACATAGCACCAGTCTATAGCATACTACAATGATGACGTAACCTTCTGTTGGTCTGTATATGCAGTAAATTAAATAACTGCCTTGAATAAAATTGCTCTCTCAAAATGGCTGTACTGAACGTCTTGAAATAGGCCTCTGTCTCTTTAAGAAGCTTTCCGACACGCCCCCTTCAGCACACTGCTGTGGCATCTAAACAACACTACTGTGCGGGGAGGGGGCTCTGCTGAGCTGAGGAGCAGTGGTTGGTGGCTTGGCTGGTGACGAAAGGTCCAGAGGCGTCTCCAGGAGGTGGGGGCGTTCCTAGGAGGACTGAGGCATAGCTACACCTAAAATGGCTGCCGTCTAAGTTTTTACTGATTACTCAAAAATATGTGAATGAGCCAAGGCAACACTCCAGGCATGTGTTTAATGAGGGAATGACATAATAACATGATATAAAGCTTGAAAAAGTCGATTTTACATAATACCCCCCCTTTAAAGGAGCTATACCTGATATTTTGTTCTAGTTATGGAATGAAATTTGTTTTTGTTTTCCTTTAGGATATCGTAAACTCAGACATTTGTGGGGAAAACACTGTAGATCTAATTATAAAGCATTTGTATCCATTTCATGAATTTCAAGGATAGTTTTCTAGCATTTTGTGTGTGAGTGACCTTGAAAAGTGACCCTGCAAGTTGGGAAAAGTGCCTATACTGTAAACTTGTCCCTGTAAAGAACTGGGATGCTGCAAATATGTTAGGAAGATTGGGTGTGAGTTTGTACCTCAACCAACATTTACATTAGTGGTTTCCTCTTTCATTGTTTCAAATGGAAAAAAAAAAAAAATCAGGTATAGGGCCTTTAATTAACATCGGACACCGGAATTAGCCAAAAGGGTTGGTATTTTTCATCCATAGTCCCTGGACAAAGGTAAATAGCCTCCCTAAGACAATAAAACATTCAAGGTTAGTGCGATAAAATACAAGGTAGGACACAGTTACTACAACAAGACAGATAAATACAAATACAAAATTGTGCAAACAATCAGAGTCATAATGATTAGAGATAATAATAAAACATGAGAAGTTGCAGGCAGAGGTTAATGACTGTCTGTTTTGAAACAGTTCTTCAGATGTTTTTAAAGTCTATGTATGTTCCAAATTTACAAATCTTACATCAGTTTTGAAGGACTTTCAAATGAGGTGTTACCCTGACCTATAGGCTGTAAGCTCCGGTCGAGAAGCTTTTAGATTTGGGTAAAGCCGAACTGGAGGAAAAAAGATCCAGTGTTGCGTTAATTTTTCACCACGATTTTGCTCAGATAATGGGATTCATCGTTTCCAGTGCAGGCAGATGAAGACGCATTTTCCAGCCTCATAGCTCACGTTAATAAACCCTTCTGTGCCTTTACTCTGACAAGATGGCCACCAACCTGTGTGTATTTTCTTTTTCTCTTTGTCTTCTGAAGAGGTGTCTGGGGGGAAGGCAGACAGCGGTGTGACAGGGACAGGTAGATCATCAAGGGAGATCCACTGAGAAGTGTCTTGTCCGGTTTTCAAAGAGGGGCAATGGAGGATGCTCCTGACAGGCGAGTGATGGAGTCAGCAGAACGCGTGCCATGGAGACGCACCGCGAAAGACTGACAGTGTGAGGAGGGCAGGGCAGGGAGTTCAGTTTGTGCAGTCGCTATTGTATGAAGAAGAAAAGGTAGTAACAGGCTTTACTCCCATGCAAAGGTGACTTTTTTTGAGCTGTCAACCATGTTACAACATTGTTTCCTCGTCCAAACATATACCCGGAGTAGTCTTTCATTTAATTTACAGATTTTGGGGAAATCCAATCTGCTTTTCTTGACTATCTTGCATTGCAGAGAGCACAACATTATCTTCTAGGTTTGTCCGATGATGGTTTATGGACAAAAAGAAACATCGTTCTGCAAACACAAGATATTCAAATCCATTATCGCACTCAGGATTTTATTTGATCTCTTTTATTCAGAGCGGGTCACGCAAGGCTGTGAAATTATCCATTTACAGTCCAACCTTTCAGATAACTGCTGCCTCTGAGCACCTCTGACTGCCGACTCTGTGCAGTGTGTTGAAAAAAGAGGAGAAGGTGAACCACAAGTGACATTTCACAATGTTGACGACGGAATTAGACAAGGTCAGGCTACGTTTTAACCGTTGGCACACTGTTGATCACATACAGCGTCGTCGGTTACGCTACGCGAAATAAAAATGGCACTCTGTCCCTACAAATGACACTGTTGTATTCAAACCGAAGCACTGACTAATTATACAGCAGAATTCAGAATCCAAGTTCAACAGATTGAACTTGTGACGGCATTTGCATCGCACCACCGTAATCGTGTTGTGTTTGTTTCGTTTTGTTGTGCTCAGATGGGCCAAAGGGAGCAGCGTGATTTCGGACGTGACTGGAGACACGTACGAGGTGGTGGTGGATCACTCCTTCTTCACGGAGCCCGTCTCCTGTGAGGTCACCAACGCTCTGGGACACACCAACATCAGCCGCAACGTCGACGTCTACTGTGAGTAAAATGTCAATTGTATCGAGAGGTCGACCGATATGGGTTTTTCACAGGCCGATGCCGTTTTTGGGCGATTTTATTTGGCCGATACCAAAATGCAAAACAAACATATGGTGAGTCTGTATCTCTTATGGTTCCAAAATTATAAGCTAAAGTAAAATACAAGGTGTACAACCTTGTAACTGATTTTCAGCGCAATGTTTCTCAGTTGCCCTGAGGCCTCGGAGGTTGTGGGAGGGCTCGTTTTAAGGCTCCGACTGAGCTCTTTCTAATTGCACCTACAGAAACCTGAATTGTCGCTAAATGCAAGAAATATTCGTGAATTAAAAATGATGAAAAAGGATTGATGTGAGCTTTCTCTGATACTGACTTTGGTATGGATTCTAATTCATTGTGGGCTAAGTGAAGCTTGTTCATGCTAGAAATATGGCTGTTTTTTTGGAGCCAGCTCCTATATATTTAGAATATGGTGAAAACGAAAATAGTGAAAAAACAGGAAGATGCCGCACATGTTATGACAAACACGTGGAGGTAAGAATGACAAACCTGAGTTCAATAATGACTTAAAGAGCGGCAAAAAGTTTTCAACGGATAATCCTTTAGAGCAGTGGTTCCCAACCCGGGGGCGGGCATCCCCTGGGGGGAGCATGGGACTGCAGAGGGGGCAGGTCAGGTGATAAATTGTATTATTTGAGCAAATTAAACACTCCAATTTCAGTGTATTTGTTTGAAATAAATACTAGCAATTATTGTCATGTTTTGATACAGTTGTGGGGCCCAAGGACAAAAGTGCAGTGTTAATTTTGAATTTAGTTTTAGCCTTTTGAAAAATGTCATTTAATTTTAAGATTTTGTTAACTAACTCTTTAATTTTAGTCTAGTTTTAGTTGACTAAATTAAAGATTAATTGAATCAACTTTTCATTGATAACACTTATTACAATCATATTTAATCAAGGTCCTCTGCTTCATGGAGAACAAAGAACAAAGCACAGACCTGTTCCTTTGGCTGTTAATTAAAATACTGTAGGAGGCTCTTTCAAACTGTCATTGGAAGTTTAGATGATTTTAGTCTCTTCTTCTCATTATTATTTAGTCTTATTTTAGCCAACACAAATATCTGCCCATGCCCATGGTTGGTACACTTCTGGAGGTACTCAGGTGTCCTTTTTATAGTTTATCTACAGTATTTATTTAGTGTCTGATATTACTCCTATGTCCCTTTAGTATTTGACCTGGTGGTGCATAGGAAGCCAAATATTCTGTTGGTGAAGATATAGCAGGTGAAACTTTTGTTGATCTCGAGAATGTCACTGCAGTTACGCACAACTGCACACAACGGTTTACCAACATAACAGCTTTACTACGGCCTTGGAGCTGCGTTTGCCATGGAAAATGAATATCATACTGTCAAAGCCAAGCGGATTAGCAAATCATTTCAACATGGACATAAGACGTCTACCGTGGTCATACCGCCTTTGCTCTGCCCAATCCCGTCAGATCTTGGAAGCTAAGCAGGGAAGGGCCTGGTTAGTACTTGGATGGGAGACCGTTTGGTAACACCAGGAAGCCTAGCGAATGAAATGAGTGAGTGAGTGGTTGGTGGTGGTCGGAGGGGCCGATGGCGCAGACTGGTTGCCTCGCTTCTGTCAGTCTACCCTAGGGCAGCTGTGGCTACAACAGTAGCTTACCACCACCAAGTATGGAGTGAATGAATAATGACGACAGTGTGGCGCTTTGAGAAACTTGGTAATACAGGCTTGTAAAGCGCAATACAAGTGTAAGGCATTATTATTATTACTCGTATAACTCATTATTTCTCCTCACAAATGAAATCAACCTAAAAATAAACACTTGTGGATCCGTGCTTTGACAAATTAGACTCTTCTTCTCACTGCCATTACAGCGGAGCTAAAAACACTCCCATCTTATTGGGACACATGGGATTATCGCCTGTCAGAGTCCGAAAATAATGCCCACTGAGCCGCTGCTACAGGATGAAGTGTTGTTTTTTGTTTTTTGTTTTCTTATATTTTATTAGAGCCTGTCAAATATGGATATGTCCGGGACAGAGGCTGACAGGTAGAAATGACAGGTTTCGAAAAAAAGATTACTTGTAGAGAGTCGATGATTTAGGCGAAGTATAGCATGCTCTAGACCAGTGGCAATATTGGAGAAAAACATGATGACGGATAAGGATGTGGGTCTATGATATTGGCCAGCTGGGATATTGGTCAGGCTCTGTTCATAGATTTACATTTCAGCTCATTTCCTATGACTCGCACAGACGCAATGTGCTAAAATGCAGAATGAAGCGCAGTTAAAGCAGAACTAAGTAAGTTGTTTACCTTAATAAATCATTTTCGTAGTCCCTCTGGGGGTAATACAAGTGTTAATGGGATGATTGGGGGGTCTTTCATCTCCCCCTGGTGTCTCTGGCCAGAAACAAACACAATTGCAACTTTGCTGCCACTGGGTCGGAGTCACCAATACACACTAATGGAATCACGAAGAAGAAGCTAACAGGCTAACGGGCAAAGCTAACTGCGGGCTAGCTCCACTTAAACAGAATTTACAGCCAAGTTTGAGTGAATAAAAGTATCTCCATAGTGTAATTGGATGTACAATATCCCTCTCTCCCTTTGTCTTTTCTGTCAGCGTAGTATTTACTCTCATAGACAATTAATGAGTAAAAAAACGCAACATGCTATGACACCTGCAGTGGCGCTTATGGCCTCTAGAGGCATGAGTTACTTAGTACTGCTTTAAGCGATACAAAAACAAATACAATACAACATAACAAATTTACAATAAGCAACAGAAATGAGAATCGAATTAACCTCGTCTCTAGTTCGGCTGGAGAGCAACAGTGTAATGCCTCATTTGAAAACTAAGGCCTACATTACTGATCGCAACTTTTTTTTCAGTTATGATGAGTTTTTGTCACATGTTTAAAGCGTTTTTTTGTCGTGTTTTTTGTTTTTGATATTTTTACACGTGTTTTTGGAGCCTTTTTTATTGCTTTTTTATCACGTTTTTCTTGTGTTATTGATGCTGTTCTGGCATGTTTTTGTTGCTCTTTCATCGCTTCTTTGTTGCTCTTTTGTGGCTTTTTCATCTCTGTCGTGTTTTCATCGTGTTTTTGTCACTTTTTATTTAGCTGTTTTTTGAAACGTTTATTGTTGCTCTTTCGTCACATCTTCGTCGCGTTTTCACCCTTGTTAATTTGATGCTTTTTTTTCAACACGCTTTTAGATTTGCGTAATGCCAAACTCGAGAGAATGTCCTTGGTTCAGGTGGGGGTTAAGGAGTTAAAATCCAAATTATTTATTTTAAATTTTGCTTTCAAGACGTTTCGCCTCCCAGTGAATCAGCTTCTTCAGCTCACAGTGAAAAGCTGGTTATGCCGATGCCTTATTTTGTGGACTAACACATTGTTGTCCCTTTGTGATTGATTGAAACAGTAAATGAACAGGCCGAGTTAAAAAATGAACACGACTGATGGATTGATTCTGTTTGTGCAGTTGGTCCGAGGATGGCGGCCGAGCCCCAGTCTCTGCAGGTGGACCTGGGCTCTGACGCGGTCTTCAGCTGCGCCTGGACTGGAAACCCTTCTCTCACCATCGTCTGGATGAAGAGGGGATCCGGAGTGGTCAGTCAATTATTTACAAATAACTCTACAGTATGCAAATTAATTGCTGCCAGGGATGAGCTTTTAAGAATATTTCAGGAAGCAATTCTGTCACAGTAACGTAAAACTAGCCTGCTACTCACCATAAATAAAAATGCTATTTACAATATACAGAAAAAGAAGAAAATGTATATATTCCACTACTAGAAAAAATCTGATGTTACAATGTTGTTCCCTCATCAAAAACATACTATTGTGTTCAAAAATGGATGAAAAAGAATACGAAGGCTTGTTCTATTAAAATCAAAATCATTTATTCCCTAAGATTACAATCTAAAACAAAAGTTATGTGGCTGTCCCAATAGACCCATGTTGATCGACCAGCCAGGAGGGAGCGAGAGAGAGAGAGAGGGAGGGACCCCGTGCATGGCCTTTTATAGAAACAGGAAGTAGGCGTCTCCTTATCGGCACTTCTTCTGCGCCATCTGACTAGGCATTATAACACACTGCCCCCCAGTGGATATCAGAATAAAGACAATAAAATGGGGGACTTTGAAGCAGAGATTATACATCACAGTTTCATATATAATCATTAAAGCCTATTATGAAAAACATATATATAAATATTCAATAATACCTAGAGCTGTGTTTCGAACATCTAGCGCATCTTTGAGTAATCCTTGGATCTTTGGATCTGGTCCTACATATCCGAGAAATGCTTTCCTCACCTCTCGATCTAAGGCACTAAGTGTAACCCACTCACCAAGAGTAAAAACACTCGCCATAGCTTCACTACATCTACACGGGCCGAGCGGTCTATTTCATCTAAGTTTTCCCCCTTCTGAAACAGCTGCACAGCGAAGGGAAGGGGGTGGGAGGGCTTATGGGGAGTTCGCAAAAAAAAATCAGGAAGTTAAACAACTGGATATTTTGCTGTTTTAGATCAATATTGCATTTTCTAACCAACAAAGTGTCAGCTGTGTTTGACAAGATTGCCAAATACCTGCAAAAAAGCATAATACTCCCTACAATGATGATTCATTTGCGTTGCCATAGTGAAAGGTTATAATTAAAAGTACTGACTGACTGCAAATTCAATTCTTACTTTCAATTATGATTGGACATGATGACATATGACCTGGAATGTTCTGCAGTCTGCCTTTATATATCATTAGAGCAAAACTAAAATGTATGATATGTGAATGCTTATTAATGACTAGTATTTTAACTAATATTTACAATGCAATGTATTTTCCCCTACATTAAAATTATTTGTGGTTTAGTACTCTCACAACTCTTGCCCACAATGCAATGGGGTTCTCAGTCTCTACAGCCCACGGAGGTCCAAACAGAGCCGCAAACTTCAGTATCTTTCAATAGTGAGTCACGGGGCAGAGCTGATGTCTTTTCTGCCAGATATAGATACAGACACTGCCAGTTTGGAAATTCCCAAACTTCCCGTGCACCACAAGTAAAAAAAAGAAAGAAAGGAATCCACCAACGATCCCGTGTTCAACGCCCGGAAGGTCCACGAAGTTTGAGTGAGAAAGTTTAAACGGCATCGCAAAAAAAGGCTAAAAGTGTTTATTATTCTAGTAAATTAACATTATCCAGAATATTTACTTTGGCTTAAGACAATTTGGCCCATTTTGATTTATTTAACATGGGACAGACTTTTCAGTACACTTTGATATATTGATATACATGTTTATTTTATAAAATTTTCATAGTGCTATTATAATTATTTTGCTCTTCAACATTTTATTTCAGATTATTTCACTTGAAATATGAATAAAAGAACTTCAATCCAGAAAATGTATTGAAAAACAGATTTAACTGTTCCTCATTCTTCTCTGTATATGAAGTGAAATGTGTTTAACTTTGGTTGAATTCTGGGAATGGATATCAGTAATGGTCATTCTGAGATTGTAAATTCCAGAAATAAGAAAACCATGTGATTTTGGTCATGTTCAAAAAGTTGTAGCAATGTATAATATTAGCCATTCTCTTCAGCAGCTTACTGTATGTACTGTATAGTTAGCACATTCAAGGCTATCACTCACTACTACAATATATCAAAGGCCCTTACCTTGTTTTTGCAGCACAACTGAGTGGAAATTCTGACATTCTCCAAATCCTAAACCCACACAAAATAAACGTCTTTTGTTTTGTTTTGATCCACTTTTTCAACTATGCTTTCCAATCAGTGCAGACAACCTTATGCTCTGCCCTTCCGTTCAACCGTAACAATGCACCCATTTTGTTTTATCTTGGAACACGCTGCACCAAGGCGTGATGGGAACATACCTGAAGAACTAAACGCCTCGCTATTGTCACCGGTAAAGAATGCAATTAAGAGTGTCTTTGTTGTGACAAAATGAAGAAAGAAATGAAAAAGAAAATACAAAACTCTTGCTTCGATTCAGCTATTTACCACTATGCAACGAAATCTGCTGTATTTTGAAAGGACGACAAAGCAATCTGAAGTTCATGACCACATGCTGAGCTTTTAGCCGTAACTTTGTTTCCTCATCAAAAGTGTTATACGTGTGTTGTGCTATGTTATGTTACATTATATTATACAGCATATTAAATCATAACAAAAGGGTGTTATTTTGATCATTTTGACTTTTTTTGGTAACACTTTATAATCCCTACAATTTACCCTCCTAGTACCCCCAAACTTGAGGATCCTGCCAAATTCTTTACAGTGGGCGACTAAACATAGATTATTCAGTATTTAGTGGAGTATTATGTAGCTAAAATAACTCTCAAAGTTATAGCTTTTATTGAAAAACATCAGTAAAACTAACTTTTCTTAGTAAAGTAACATTGAATTTCAGCTCAATTTGACCTTTTTTAAATCTAAGGTCATTCCACGTCCCCCTGCCAAGTGCTTAAGTACCTCCGGGGTTCCCGTACCCCTGGCTGGGAAACATAGGGTTAGACAATTCAATATATATGTACAACAGCTAAAGCAAAATATCCAGTAGTTCCACTTCCTGATCTTCCGCGCGAGTTACCATAAGCTCCCCCAACGCCCATCCTCTTGCTCCCTTTCGCTGTTCCAATAAATCAGAATCACAATTGTAATGCCATTGTCAGTGTAATCGGTGTAAACATGAAACATAAGACTTGTGGTAGAGCTAAATAGTAAACATTACCGTATTTTTCGGACTATAAGTCGCACCGGAGTATAAGTCGCACCAGCCAAAAAATGCATAATGAAGAAGAAAAAAACATATATTAGTCACTCCGGAGTATAAGTCGCATCAGCCTTGGCAACTACCTGGGCATGGAGGAGTAACTGCACCGTTTACAAGCCTCTCCCGGCATCACATTATTCAAGCAACCATTTGCAAAGAGTAACCTCTGCTTTTTGACAGTCCCTTACAAGTTTCTTGCTCACTCCAAACTTGACTCTTTTTATTTTCAGTCGTACAGTAAGTAAGTGCGTGCTTATTTGTCATTGTACAACCGTGCAGGAGTAACAGATATTGATACACAAGCCTAGAGCGCCCTCTAGCAGCTCTCAGTGTGAAAGTAACACAATGTGAAGTTATATATTTTGATATATAAGTCGCACCCCCAGCCAAACTATGAAAAAAAGTGCGACTTATAGTCCGGAAAATACGGTACATACTTTAAAACTACAGTAAGGGCGTGCATAAAAATAGATTTAATATGATCAAATGTCAATTTAAGACAGAAAAACATGTGTCTACTGCAAGTGTTGTTACTTTGTGATGAGAGGATTAAGCTTAGCAAGAGATCGAGAAGCAGAAAGAGTTTTTCGTATAGGACCTGAGGCGGAGACTTTTGGGAGCTGGTGAAGAATCCAAAGATTACTCAAAGATGCTCGAGTGGCTCGAAAGACATAACTTCATTTGCAAAAACAGATACAGTAAGTGCCATTGAGAAAACCCAACGTATGCCCGCAAGTTTCTCTTTACCTTGCGTTTTCCATTAGCAGGTCTGTTTCAGCGCCCTGAAGACATAGAGTCACTGGTTCTTCATCAAATTTACACAACATTCGTTTCACAAGTGTCATCTGTAGAGTACAGTAACAAATATCCAAAACGATTCAGAACAAAATTCGCAAATGAACTCTTTGTATGTTTCTGATGAGGGCACAACATCGTAAAATGGTAAAAAGCTCTAAAAATGTGATTGAGCAAAGTGAAAGCTTGTTTCCCCACCTGTCGACAGAGGGCTTTCTAGGCCAATAAGAGATCCTGAACCTCAGACCTACAACAGAGAGATACTGTTCAAAATCCTGCGTAATTCTTCATGTAATTTCTGCTCATCGTAGTCTAAACGTCTGATGTGGGGGCCCTGTACATTTGCACCTCCTGCCAGACTTTAGCTACAGTATAGTTAGAAAGTGTTGATTCCGAAGTTTTTTTTTGTGGTCTCTCGGCAGGTACTCAGCAACAAGAACACACTGACCCTGAAGGCGGTGAAGCCGGAGGACGCGGGGAAGTACATGTGCCGGGCAGTGGTTCCCAGAGTGGGGGCAGCGGAGAAGGAAGTGTCCCTCACCGTCAACGGTAAGGACCGGATTCTGTTTTGTAGGTTGGACGGGAGAGGAACTGTGCGCTCAGGCTAATGGGGCTTTGGGGGGGGGAGGTCAGTGAGAAACCACAGGGATGCAGAGGAGGGGAGCAGGTCCTTGTTTTCCCACTCACAAGTACGTCTCATGTCACTGACAGAAAGTGCAAGTCGAGGTGTGTTTTGGGCAACAACAAAATTCTCCAAATCTAAATGGATAAAAGTTAACAATGTGCCTTTTGTCAGCCATAAATTGTGGCAAAGCGAAATAGAGCTGAGGTCCTATTTTGTAGCCGAGGCTGTACGGAAAACAGGAACTCAAGTGCAAAACCGCCTTAGTCATAGCAAGTTCAGCCACGATTTATGTTATCACTGCTCACATCTCTACAAGAACTCACGATTACAGAAGTTCAAGACGAGGCACTGCAGGCGAACAGGGGGAAAAAGAGCTTAATTTGAAACTTTTCCTGTAGATTACTGAAATAAATATGAAGGGAAAACACGGATGGCAAGTTTTCCTTTACGTAATGCTTGGATAAGAAAAATATATCTCCTTTTATGCACAAAATTGACAATTGACAATCAATGTATGGGTTTATTTTACCGAAAAAAATCCAAATTTGCCTTGTTTTTTGGGGGATTCAAAGCTCAACAAATCAGGCTAGGAATTAGTTTGTGAAAAATCCTTGAAAACCCTTCAAATATTGTGAAGGACAAGACTACAGGACCATATGTTTTCTGCTTTAAAGTGCACATGACAGGTTTTCATGCTTTTGAAAATATGACTTATTTAGATGGATAACATCAAATGCAAGTAATAATTATCATTTTATTTCAGCTACTGACAGGAAGTGACATAGATAAAGTTCCATAGCAGTTTGACTTCTTTCCCATTGGCATAACATGGTTGGCACAGCAACCATTTAAAAGTGTTTGCCTCTATCTACAGTATGGCTGTGTCCTCATGTCCGCACTATTCCCTATATAGTGCAATATCTAGCGGTCACGCCATTTTGTAGGGGTGTCCGAATGTCCAGAGAAAAAAGTAGTGCGCTCAAAATTTCCTACAATGCATTCTGAAAAGTAGTGAGCAGCGGCGGTCACTACACGGGTCAATATAGACCACAATGCATTGCGGGAGTCGGAGGAGAACGGCCGACAGCGGCAAGTCTTTGAACTAAAGGCAACACGACTGAATGAAATCAGCTGTTTTAATCGCGTGTGGCGCATTTCTCATGAATAGACTTCCTGAATATAAACGGTTACGGTGAAAAGTTGCTAATGTTAGCTGCTTACCTTTAGCTCAAGCTGTTAAATGACAGATAGCTTCCTCTCTTGGACAAAAAGACAATAATCCAGGCCGACTCATATTTATCCATAAATATTTGGTTTGGTTGGTCTTTATCGCAGAAATACATTATTCCTGGAGTTTAGCACACTTATAGTAGCTGTAGTGCACTCATTCTGCTGGCGTCCGGACACCGGGCTGACTTTATTTTTTGCCCCATAATTATTTATTAATATTTTAAAACAACCAAAGGTGACATATGACACGAGGTTTTTAACAATACATGTATTTTTATTTCCTTCCTTTTTATTTTTTTAACACCGGGCTGACCTACGTTCTGCACGCCGCAGCGCGTGTGACGTCACGCAGTGAGGAGAAAGTAGTGGGCCTGTGTCCGAATCGCCAGCAGAACAGGTGCACTAGTTGAAAATTACGCCATCCGACCTCAGAGCGTTCCAGGTGAATAAAGTCGTATGTAAACCCAACGGGGTTACACTTTAGAATACGGCCCGGTAACTCCTAGGTAGTTACTGTAGTACATCCCTGGTACTTACAGAGATAATTACCAAGTACTTACAGTGGTACGTTTAGGTAAGTACCTAGGAGTTACGAGGTCGGCCCATTAGTCCGACGTCTCATTATTCTGAAAATCACCCATTGAGTAGGGGTGCCATTAGGGTTAGGGTTACTGTAGGGTTATATTTTTGTAATAATGAGACGTCGGACTAATGGGTTGTCGGACCAATGGCATGGCACCGGAGTTACCAGGCCATACCACTGCAAGCACCTGGTAATTACCTCTGTAAGTACCAGGGATGTACCATAGTAACTACCTAGGAGTTACTGGGCCGTATTCTAGGGTGACCAGACGTCCCAGTTTACCCGGGACAGTCCCAGTTTTGAGTCCTCTGTCCCATGTCCCCACACATTCCTCCAAAACCATTGATTTGTCCCAGTTTTACACAGGATGTGTCCCAAGTGTCCCAGTTTTTGGCCAATATGATCCACAAAGTAACAAACTTTGCTTGAAAAATCATGTTTTTGGGCCATGCAAATGTCCATTACCAAGTAGAAACCAATAAAAATATCAAGTCTATCATGTTAATGCTGATTGGTGCATGGTGTAAGATAGTAACAAGCAGATTTACCATTTAGCTTAGGAAAAACAGTCAATAAATGGCTCCCTGGTTGACCGTGCAACTAAATCCGAAATAGTGTCCCAGTTGTTTAGTCTGAAAATCTGGTCACCCTACCGTATTCTAAAGTGTTACCCAAAACGCGGCTAATGCTACAACAGTTAGCTCATACGATGCTAACGTTATACGGAAGTTTCTCCAAACCAGATGTAATTAAAAACATTACTGCCATTACTGTCTTCATCTCGTATACGAACTTGTAGCAGTCTTGAGGTTTCTGAGTTTGCAAGTTGTAATTACCACTTCAAGCGCCGCTCCAAGGCATTTTTCCAACCATAAGGTGGACATTTGGACACAGCCTAGGGCACTTCCTGTCAGTGTATAATAAGGAAGTGAAATGACAAACATCACAAAAATGGTCAAACTAAAGCAATCTGGGTAAAACATAAATATAATTGTATTAACTATGTTTTAGCAAAAACTGTGTCTGTGTCATATGCACTTAAAGTACAGATGCTGTCACCACAATGAGAGAAAAACGCTCTAGACTTTACAGTGTGAATCTATGGATCTTCTGTGACTCAATGCAAAAAAAAATAGGCAATCATTAGTTTCCAAGTGAAAGTATATGTAAAGAGAGTGAACTAGCCCACAAAACCTTAACATATAACTTAGGTAATTACTCCAGGAGGCTGATGATACGGAGCTTATTTCATAACTTACACTCGTACAATGTAGTCTCGCCCTGATGCCAAATAACACGTCGCGCCTCGCTCCCCAACATTGTCCGGCGGTGTCAGATGAAAGGCGACATGAAAGCGCTGCGCCGACTTCTAAAACCTTCCGCCGCAACTGTCAGTGAAAGTTAATAAGGAGCATATCATCGATTCCTAATGGCCGACCGCGCGCCTTTATCTGCGCCGTGACTGATAGGCGTAGTTCAATGAAAAATTATCCCCGGCCCGTTCGAATTAATCAGCCGGAGGGAAATAAATGGACAGCTGTTTATTGGAAAGACATTTTAAGGTCAGACTGAAATGTGGCGGAGAGATGAGTGGCGGGATGTCACCGGGTTTTGAAGGAACGCTTTGGTAGTGGGCGCAATAACATTTGGGATGGATTGGACAGAGCTGGGGAGCGCGTGTGCCAGGACTGGGCGCTTCAAGGTTGTTCGAGCCATATGTTTACCATTTTGGATGCGCTCGGTTAATTTTGATGAGTTGTTGATGAATTTATTGCCTTTGGAAATGAATATTGGAAAACGGTTTACCGCCCACTTCAGGTCAAAGAACAATGCGATTCATACTGTTACATTATACATTTTGTTCTTTCCTTAAAATTGTCCCAGATTATGCTGTATCTTTGCTTCATGGTACACATGAAGCAATGTTCCACAGTGAGGTAGAAAGGATTCAAATGAGTATCAGGCTAATAAAGATGATCTTGTGTTTCTAAACGCAGATTATGGCGTAATCTTTCGGGCTAGAGAGGGGCACAATGTGAGATCTTGCTGCTCCAGACCTGGCGCATTAAAGCAGTACTAAGTAACGTGTTTACCTTAATAAATCCTTTCCGTAGTCCCTGTGGGGGTAATACAAGTGTTAATGGGATGATTGGGGGGTCTTTCATCTCCCCCTGGTGTCTCTGGCCAGAAAACCATGCTTGCAACTTGACTGCCACCGGGGCGGAGCAACCAATACACACTAATAGAATCACGGAGAAGAAGCTAACAGGCTAACGGGCAAAGCTAACTGCGGGCTAGCGCCACTTTAAACAGTATTTACAGCCAAGTTTGAGTGAAAAAAATATTCACATTGTATAACTGGATGTACAACACCCCTCTCTCCCTTCACCTTTTCTGTCAGCGTAGTATTTACTCTCCAAGACATTTAATAAGTAAAAAAATCGTAACTTGCTAAGACACCTGCAGTTGCACTTATGGCCTCTAGGGGCAAGAGTTACTTAGTACTGCTTTAAGTGGGCTGGACAAACATCTATGGCCAATGGCGATGTTATGTAGGACAACCTTTTCCGTGGTTAGGAAGGGGCAAGGACAAGGTGAACACGTGTTTTAGTTTGTTTTCGTGTTTCGGGCCGAGAGCAGATCATAGACGTAAACCTGCCACAGCGGAACTGACTGTACATCTCTTTTTCTCTGGACAGTGTTTGACTCACGGTGGGATAAATAAAGTTTTTAGTTTGACCTGTGAGAGCCTCTAGTGGTAAAGGAAGAACATGAGGCAGCACGATGTAAACGGGGACAAGAATCTAAGGCCGCCATAGAGACCAACGAGTAATAAACCACGCCTCAGTTGACGTCTCTTTGTTTTATACGCGATGCCCTCTAGTGGCGCGGGCATATAGTGCAACAGCTGTGCACAGGCAAGATGACCAGCTTGTGTGGAGCAATGCTGTTCTTGTGCCAGGCGTAAGATCAGGCTCGAGTTATCTAAATTGGGGCAACGGTGGTGCAGAGAGTACAGCGGTTTGGCGGTTTGAATCCCACAGGTGCGCACTGTCGTTGTGTCCTTGGGCAAGACACTTCACCCTCCCTGCCTCCAGTGTATGTGTACACTGGTGTGTGATTGAGAGTGTGAATGGGTGACTGGTTCCTTGATGTTAAGCGCTTTGAGTGCCTAAAGCAGGTAGAAAGGGGCTATTAATGTGACCATAAAATGTGACCATTTAAATGACGTTTTTTTTTTTTACTATGTTACAATCTACAGGGTATACACAGGCAGAAGCAAGTCACATTTAATTGCTTTCCCTTTTTATCCCCAAGTGCAATATTTTAATGCCACAAATTCAGAAAAAATGTGTGCATATTTCATTTCTTAAAATGTGCTAACATTTCATCAAATTGTGAAAAGAGTATTGGACACAGCTGGAAACTTTTGAGTGAAAACATTTGGTAAATTTGATCCATTTTTGCGTAAACTGTGAATATATGTTTCAGACCATAATTTTGGTATTTCCGATTAACTTATACAGTAAAAATTATTGAGCAATGTCATAATCTTCCAACAGATTTTGAGTTAATGCCAGTTTTCTATAGGGCAGCTTTCTGTGCGGGGTTGAAGCAAGCACAAAAAGAGGCGTCTGAGACCTGGAGTTGTGTTTCGAGCCGTATCTTTGACTAATTTTGAGATTTTTACCGGTGGCTATTCTTAGCATCGCGGCGACAGCTCCTGTAAAGCTCCTCCTGTTCCCAAAAAGTGCCCCAAGTGTCTCAACAATAAATAAACAAAACTGTTGCTGGACGACTCGGTATCCTTCAATTTGATGCTGCATCCGAAACCATCAAATTGTAGCCTCTAAGTACTAACACTAGCAACTAATCCTTAACCTTTCATGGGGTCAACTGTTAGATCTCTATGCAGTTAGTGAACTAGAGCTTCAGCAGCATTTGCCCAATTCCACCGTCCTTACCCAGGGGAAGGGGAAGTGACATCACCAACAGCTGTTCTTCTTCTTCTTCTTTAAAATTCAGTGCAGGCCAAACAAAAGCAAGGTGAAAAAAGAGAATCATCCAAATTATTCTTCACATTTCCCTTTATTTTATCTCAACAGCGGTTTCATAAAGCTACAGTATGCAAATTAGCCATGTGGCTTAAGTTTCTACTAAATGAAAGCAAAAGCACAACTGCCTTCAGTCCATTTACTGAGGAGGCTCTTGACTGTGCTGTGGTGACTCTAACATGTATTTTGTCACTTTAATAAAGTTTGGCTTGTGCAGAATCTTATTTTTTTAAATTATTTTTATTATTAAATGTGCACCTGTCAATCAACAGTGGTTGCGCATGAATCACTCGGGGGTGGGGGCGAGGCGGGTGGGGAGATTGGCGCAGTGGCTTATGGGATGGCACATAGCTCCTAATCGCCAGTGAGTTAGCATCAGAGGTCCCTATGCTAAAGTGGCTATGATAGTTAGCATACAGGCCACTTTCCCTAACGCCTTCCTAAGCAACAGCCCAATTCAGACGCATCTTATCATGGCGGACGCTGACGCACATCCGGTTTGGTGTAAGACCTCTTACCAATTTACTGGTTTCGGATGGAGCATCAGTTTCTTTTTACGTTGTCACATTTTTTCAATTCTCTTAATGGATAAATTGCTGCAGTTATGACAACACGATCCCGATCTCTCTCTTATTTTCCCGTTATGTCTCTTTGTGACAGCAGCGCTCACTCCCCCTCCTGAGCCCTTTGTGAACGATTGTGCACGTTTGAACGGAGAATAGGAAATATTTAGTTTCTCCTGGTCAGCACTTACTCTATCTGCAGTGGGCCTCTCAAGTGTCAACGCTGTCACTCTGCGTCCACCGCGTGACCCCAAGTCATGACACATAAACCTGTTAAAATGTAAATTAACACAGAAATGCTCACGGTTTAGATGGACCTTTCACACTGTACAACATCCACAGTGTAGCTGCAAATCTTTCTGATTCCCCAATTTGTTTCTTGCATTTATCTTCCCTCCGTCGACCTCTGGGGAAAGCTGGGCTGCTTAACATGCAGCACCTGCTCTGGCCGGTCAGCTGCA
Source organism: Neogobius melanostomus (assembly GCA_007210695.1). NCBI lineage: Eukaryota > Metazoa > Chordata > Actinopteri > Gobiiformes > Gobiidae > Neogobius > Neogobius melanostomus. Next base: position 2,571,716 of record VHKM01000010.1, on the reverse strand, counting down.
GCGGACTGACCAAAGAAATATGACTTTTCCCTGAGCAAGGGGAGTTTTATGCGAAATTGAGGTGTTTGTCGGAATAAAAAGATTTACCTTAGGCAAACTTTCGAGACTTAGTGGGCTCCAGAGTGTCTTAACACTTATCAAACAGCAGAGGCGAAACTGCAAAAGTGTATGGAAGCCAGATTTAACCTGTTACTTGCCATCCACCCTCATCAGGAGGCTAGGGTTAGGTTTACGGTCAGAGGTTAGGGTTAGGATTAGGGTTAGGAACAGCAAATGTGATGTCATTTAGATTTTACTTATAGTTTTAGAAACTAAAAGATCTTGGCTTTCATATGAGGTGTCATATACAGTATGCTGTAAGCTCTTTAGTCAATACGCTTTGGGATTTGGATATAAATAACTGCCAACCCTAAGTCCAACCCTAAACCTATAACCCTAAGCTGACAGATAACAGGTTAAAAAACAAACGCACAAAGTTATATTTTTTCCCCTCTCTATTAAACTAGGCCTACTTTTTGTGATTGTTCAGTGAAATTGAAATTTGAAGATTGTATTGAGTATTGTAATCAGGAACTGAAAAACCCTTCTATAAACAGAACTCCACACAGCCTGATGTCTGTCGCACCAATGACTTTTTCATGTTAAAGATGTTCTATAGACAGACTGCAGCTTGACACAGAAAATCATACTTTTGCAGTGGGAAATCAAAGAATTGATTGAGGTGTTTATGGTTATTACTTTTTGGGGTATTATTTCAAGAACAATTGTGTATCATATAATGAAATAAATGGTTGTTTTTTATTCTATTTTTTGGGTGAAATGTTACACAGTGTGCCTTTAAAAGGAGACTGCATTCTTTTTTCTACTTTTGGGCTGATAATCTGCTTTTATGTATACATTTTCTCTTGGAAACAGATGATTGCCTAATTTACAAAATCAGGTGTTTGAGTGAAACACAACTTGCATCACATTTGCCATTCCTAACCCTAATCATAACCCTTAGACACGGCAAATGTGATACAAGTTGTGTTTCAGTCACTGTCGTGGCAATTTCTCACCACTATAAAGGAAAACTTGAAAGTATTTGTCTTATCAAAAGTGTAATTTAATTTGACACACGTGCGGAGTGCCGACACACAGGTAAATCCATGTTGGCGAACTCTGAGGAGCCAAAGTCTCTGCCCGGTTATATAGGCAACAGCATGAGAGGCAGTCCCAGCACCAAGATGGGAGGGGCCACCAGTTTCAGATATAAAGGCAGACGTCTGCAGTGGGGGCGCCTCGGATGAGGGCAAACGTCACCTTTTGTAATGATAGAGGGAGCAAGACACAGGAAGGTGTGATGGGCAATCAGCAGGACTCTTTGTGCCCGTGATGTCTTTAGGTGTGACACAGAAAGCCGGTGCTCCCCAGCCGCCAGACGGTCCTTCACAATTAGTGTATTACTGGCTTCAATTTAATTAACTCTAAAACTGCCATTACATCACACATAGTTTTAGAAACTAGAAGGTCTTGGCTTTCAAATGAGGCATCACACTAACATATAGGCTATAAGCTTTTTAGTCAATACACTTTGAGATTTGGATATGCGTAATTGCTAACCCTGATCATAAACTGGCAGATGACAGGTTAATTAATGCATTGAGTTACCACCTCCTAATAGATTTAATTTATATGGGTATTTTTTTCTACATTATCCTCAAAATGCATTTCTCTTACACACTGGCAACAGCATCACTAGTTTAGTTGCACCCATAGACATCAAACCTTTCAGTGCACTTAATATGTGATGGATTTTGTTTTTTGTTTTTGTTTTGGGAAAGAGAGAGAGAGCGAGAGATTTTTCAATATCTAATGGGTTGGATTTATTAAGTTTTGAACCCGCCCCCCAAAACAATGACTTATGAACAAATGTCTGAACAAATGTTTCTCTATGAGGTATAGGCAATTAAAACATTTTTTTTGCATGAAAACATTAACTGAGAGCAAACTTGTCAGTGACCTATAGCAAAAGTTTGAAATTGATCATCTCTAACTTATTTCATCTTCTTCCCTGTTCACCTGCGGCGTCTCGTCTTATTTGTAATGGTCCTCATTTTACGTCACTGCAGACTCTCTAGCTGTAAATCCCATTGACGTCCTGCCATATTCTTTACTACACGTGTTGTTTGCGTTGGAGGCCGTCGGCATGGCAACCTCGCCGGCGCAGCCACCCCTCCTCCTGATTTCGAATTACACGGCCTCTTTGAGTGATTATATTATTTAAACCTTCTCTGAGCGCGCCCCCGTGCAATAAATCGGCCGGTTTTATAACAGCAGGGGGGCTTAATGTGATCTAAAGCCGTGATTTACATCCCGGGAAGCAGCCGTAAACAGCCCCCAAAGTCTATCTCGTAGGTTGATTGGATTTAGGTGGGGTTTATGTCACGCTCAAAGCCAATTAAAAAAGGCAAATAAATAACACATGGACATTTTTGTTTGTTTGTTTTCTTTACTTTTCTTTTCTTTTTACAGTTGACAGGAGTTGACATAGTTTTGCCCTTGGAGCTTGGCCCCGTAACTTAATGTATGTGCAGCGATTGCCAGGAAGATGTACAGCGGTAGAAGTTTTTTTTTTTTTTTTTTTTTACTCAGTTTATGGGGATGATTGAGTGTTTGTGCCTTGACTGCTCTGTCCGCAGGTCCTCCCACTATCTCCAGCACCCAGACGCAGCAGGCGCTCTACGGGGAGAAGGGCCAGATCAAGTGCTTCATCCGCAGCACCCCTCCGCCGGACCGCATCGTAAGTCACACTCGGGATGCCCAGATGGCGCAGAGTGAGTTGGAGGGGAGAGGGGGAATGCAATGTCTCTCGCTTCTGGGATAAAAATGAATGATAGTTGGTCCTATTTTTTTAGGGGTGCGGACTGATAAAGGCATAAAGTCCAAGGACGGGACATTCCAAATGCTCAGTATTGACCTGCAATGTTTGAACAATTAGAGCAAATTTACTGTAGAGAGATTTGCAAGATATTTCACCGCAGTCATGGCATCTTTGGTAAGGCATCGTGACCCATAATCACCCTGGGATGACTAGTCTATATATATGTCTTTTTAACAGACTCAAGTAGGGATTCTATACTTTTTCTGTACATAAATATTAAAAGAAATGTTTTCTGGGAAAGGCTCGCAACCCATTGAAGATGGTTCTGCGGCACAGTTTTGATATTCAGCTGCAGTCTTGGCCTCAGTGTGATACTCTACCACCATGCAAAAGATTAGATTTTAGCTCACAGCAGTGCATGATAATTGGCAAATAGATACATTCCAGTAAAAAAAAAAAAAAAAAAAGGTATTAGAGTTCGGAATGTGAAAATAAACTCCAGTGTTTTACATTTTCAAATCTGCATTAGTTTATTATTCCCAGACATCTTAGAGATTTTGACAAAACCTGACCTTTATTCATTAACCTTACAGATAATAACACATGCATTGATTCCCTAAAATACAAAACCAGTCGTTTTTTTTTATAATGTTTTAATGCTCATAACTTTCTGTGACGCTGTCTCAGGCTGCTTGACTGTTCACCAAAATAACTTTATTTTCCGTGCCAATTTAGATTCATTCATTTGCATGTATTTAGTTATTTTTGTACATTACGATTAAGGTGCTTTATTTGTCATTATCCAACAACTGTACAATGTGTCCTCTGCATTAGTGTGCCCAACCAAAAAAATGAATGATCAATGTTAGATATTCTGAAGATGGTCGTCATCACTAGTCTCTCCACTGGTCAAAATATCCTTCTTAAATGTACATTTAAGCTGGTTTGTTTATAACAGAAAACAAATCAGAATAAAGACGTAAAGAAACAGGAATCTAGCAGTGGTGTGACAATGTATCGATTGTGCAATATATCGCGATATTTTGTGGGACGATACGATACTGTTTATTCCGATATTGATACTTTTGATGATGTAATGCATATTCATGAACCACGTTGTACATATTAATGAGTCAGCAGCGCTCTACTGCTTTCAGTAAATAGAGGCCGATAATGATCAAGAATTCAGTTAGAACAGCAGAGGGCAGCACTACAGCTTTCAGCAAACTGTCACACATTTTTACAATTAGAAAATTGATTATTTTGTGGTTGATTTGTTCCTTCTGAAATAGGCCTTCTGTATTTAAATGTAAATTAAGTGATGCCACTGACAGATCAATAGACACATCTTCAATGTGTAAGTCGGGGATCATTTATTCCCTTATTTATTTAAGAACAAGGGGTAAAATCCACATGAAAACAACAAATATAAATCATGAATAATGTAGTATGTAAAAAAAAAGGTAAAGAAATTGCATGTTTCTTTAAAAATCGTGATGTATCGTAGGTTATTTTTGTGTTATACTGTATATCAATTATCGCAGTATCGGCATATGGTAAGGTTATTGTTATCGTGAGCCATGTATCGTGTATCGTATCGAATCGCGAGGTACCCAGAGGTTCACACCCATAGAATTCAATGCACTTGAATATGCATGTGGCTACATTATAGGCAGTGAAACTTACTGACAACCCTGTGCTTTTCTACTGCAAATGCACTTAGTAAAAGAAAATAATTATACACCAAGTTGTTAGGAAAGTTTCTGCTCAAAACCATAACTTTTGCTTGAAACCGTAACTCAGCAGGCAAGTCTAGCTTCATCCACTTCAGACTTTTATAATGGCAGCGGCTAAACTCGACAATGGTGAAAACAGTGGGAACCTGGGCCGGCGAGACTACATAAGCGTCCATGATTAGCGCGGGCCGGTTCGTCTCATTCTCCCGGTGAAATGAGAGCGTTTGAATCCTCCACATTAGCAGATAATTAGCCGACATTAAAGGAGGATTTAAAGCGGTGCGGCATGAATTATATCCTAAATGTCCCTCAACTCTTTGTGGATCGTCGAGGTTCACGCGAGGTAAGGCTAGTTCAATAGAGCAAAGGCTGAATGCATTCATTTTCAAAATTACACACTTCAAGACACTTCAGGTGTGAATGGGTTTGAGTGAATTGAGCAGCAAATGTAGTCAATACGTACCTTTCCTATGCTTTGTGGAACATACATCAAGTGCAGATACATCAAGAAGAGCAACCGTTATTCGAGGATTTTGCTTGAAATAAGTAAAAATATCTCTGAAGCATTTACATTTCTTGTGAAGGTTAAGCTTGCATTGTGTTGAGCCAAAAGTCATGCTAACATGTTAAAGAGCCTGCAATGAATCAGTTATTTGATTCAGTACTACAACCTGGTTTGGTAACTGTTAAAATCCCTTTTTTTTTTTTTTAACTTAACGAAAAGAGCAGGGAAGAAAAAATCAGCTGACCCAACTCACATCCTGCATAAAGAGTTTGAGATAATGCCGTCAGGTCGGCGATACAGAGTCCCTATCTATGAACTGAATAGATATAAATACTCATTGATTCCCACGTTTATCACTCTGTTAAACAGATTGAAACGAACTGGACTTCTAAGGATAGTATTTTGTGTCATTGTATAATATGTAAAGGGGGTCTAAACTAACTTTGCAGTTGGTTCAAACATGTACTACAGGTGTAGTACACATGTAGTGTTTCTTTCTACTTTTTGCTGAAGGCTTTTAGGTCTGGGAGTAACTATGGTGCCTTGGACTGACCTTTATGAACTCAATCTGTAATCTAGTGAATTGTTTGTCATTTTATGCTTAAGGTTTACATGAACTCTGCCTCAGGCATGTGTGGGTGGGTGTGTGTGGTTTGAGACATATGTTTTCATTGTATGTTTTTTGTTTGTACCTGCCCTGGTTCTCCAAGACACATTTCTCTGTAAGGAGACAACAACTATTCTTTTTCTTTATACATTTACCAGTCATATGGCTATTTGTGCTCACCGACTAAAGCACTGCCCTGTCAAAGTATCCACACTTCCTGTTTCCAAACTGTGGCAGAACAAACTAGTTTATTTTAAATTGTTTGCTGTGGTCCAAACTCCATCCTAACTTTCCTGACAAATTCCTAACATATTGATTCTTGGTATAAGGGATGAGTCTATAAGCACATTTCACAAGTTTCAGAAGGCAAAGTGGAATGCTAATGAAAACATGAACAAAGCATTAGAGCTACTTCCGGGTCACTAAATTAGTGATCACACTAAACTCATTTGAGGCAGATTTTAATTTAATGTGAGGCAGACTTTGCTCAAATGTCTGCAAATGTTAAATATGACCGGGCAAATGAATGAAGTAAATAAGTCTCTCTACTCACGAACTTTAAAAATTGTACAGGTAAAATAACCCAAACTCTATAGTTGTCTGACTTCAATTCCATTAGGTTTATGTTTGTGTTGCCCTGCTCCCGTAGGCCTGGTCGTGGAAGGAGACCGTGCTGGAGTCCGGCACGTCGGGCCGTTACACGGTGGAGACGGTCAGCACCGACGACGGGGTCATCTCCACGTTAACCATGAGTAACATCGTCCCGGCCGACTTTCAGACCATCTACAACTGCACCGCCTGGAACAGCTTCGGGTCCGACACCGAGATCATACGCCTCAAAGAGCAAGGTAAGGGAAAAGCTCGCGATGTTTACTTTGCAATGGGATTCTAAATTTGATATTGATATGACAAAGACAAATCAAAATAGGATAATCTGGTTAGTTTACAATCTGTGTTCCAAAAAAATGGCGAAGGAAACATTTATGAGCGCGCAGAAAGTTAGCCTCAGCATTCCACACGCAGAGCCCATTGATAAATCGCTCCTCCGTAATTGAAGACTGGTTATTCTCCGGAGTCATCTGTCAATCGTCCACTCGGTCTCCGCGGAGTAAAGTGGACAGTAGCGTGCGATTTCACAGACTATCCGCTGACCTTCAGTCGAGGAATGGGTGGAGCACATTCTTAACAAATGACTACAAGTGTCATTCTTTCTCCCCCGACTGCGCCCCATTACTCTCCGCAACTCCAAAGGTCACTTGTCAAGGAAATGTTAACACAAATGTTGAGTCTATAGGCGATTGACTGGAGTTTGACTGGAGCAATGCTTTTCTCCCCCTCTGTCTTATAAAGATGTTGGACAGAGGGTTATTGTAAGGGCAGATTCTCGAAACTCTAATTTCTGCACAAAACCACACCTTGACTCCTCCTCTGCTGATATAGACGTCAAAACAAAACGAAAATGAAGTGTGTTCGTTTGGGCACCATTGATTTGATTCAGGCCAGTTCAAAATGATGCAACACACTTTTCCAAACACAGACATGGTTTTAAGTTATAAAATGTAAAACGCCAATGTTGAGCTGCTAAAACGGATGCTTATAAGCTGCAATTTTGCCGAATTACTGTGGCACCATCAAGTTTAGGAAGCATGGTGTTATGGGAAATATAATTCTGTGTGGAGACAAATGTAGACAGCTGCAGGAAGGAACACAGTTAGATTAATAACAACCCTAAATGTTCCCATTACGAAAGATCACGCTCTATAATGAAGCCGGGACCTTTGACCTGAGCACATGGAGGATTGGAAGGGTTCGTAGGCGCAGTAGAAACAGCCAGGAGCCAGGATACAACAGGGACTACGTTTAGTCTAGTTATTCCAAGCACACAATGAAAGGTTGTACAATATGTACAACGTAAAACAATAACACAGAGTCAAACACAGACAAATCACCGCTGCTCGAAAAGGAGTGGGATGAAGTTTAACTCTCATTAATTCCCACGCCCTCTTTCAAAGTTGTAATACATTAGCGTACTTCCCCAGGATGTATCCACTTTCTTATAGAACACACAAGGAGGAGCAATTTACTTTGCAATCTCAAAAGACTCCGATGCTGAAATACCGATGTGAGAGTTGGACCATCTCAAATCAAATGAAATACCGACTACAAGCAACAGAAATGTGGTTCTTACAGCGTATGATGGGAATCCACTGGACAAGCCACACAACTAATGATACAGTATTAGAGAAGCGGCCAACAGGGAAAACTCCTGAGGCAGATTTGGAAACAACAACTAGACTTTCTGGGACACTGTATAAGGAAGGAAGGGTTGGAATTGCTATTCTTCACAGGGAAAATCAATGGGAAGCGAGACGGAGGGCGGCAGAGAACCACTTTCCTCCAGAATATCACTGAATGGACTGGAATGGACAGCATTAAGATTTCATTTCATTTCATTGTATTTATTTATTTATTTCAAAAGTGACATCATACAATCGCACCAAACCGCCAAGCCAATACAGTATGAATGAAACAGAGCCGAGGAGAACATGTCTTATAATATCTGCCCCTTTTGTTACTTCACACTTTACATTTCACACTGTTGTCTTTTAAAAATTATGTATATAATATATATATATATATATATGTATGTATACATATACAATCTTATATATATTTACAGTATTTACAGATGTTTTTGTATTCAATGTTCAGTTATTTACAATATATAACATACAGAACTGTCGTATTTGTGAATGTTTACAAATGGTCAAAAAGAAACAAACCATCGTTTTCATGTTTGTTCAAATCAAATATCCCACATTCTTCATGTCCAAGTACTTCATACTTCTTTAACATTGTAGCTTTTATGTGTTTTTTTAACTCCAGGAGAGATTCTGACTCATTCACTTCTTTCTGAAGTTTATTCCATAAACTTATTCCTGTCACCGTAACAGTGCGTTCCATTGCTGTAGAATTGAACCTGGGTTTTTAAATATGTCTGTTCCTCTCAGATTATAGTGACTTTCTTGAATGTTCACAGGCAATATTTTTTTATTTGCTTTATACAAAACCTGAAGGATATTATAGTCAACTATATCCTCAAATTTTAGTAACTTACATTTCAAAAATAGTGGATTTGATGGCTCTCTATATCTAATATTATGTATTGTTTTCAGAGCCCGTTTTTGAAGAATGAACAGTGGCTGTATTTAGGTTTTATAGGTTGAGCCCCAAATTTCCACACAGTAAGTTAAATATGGCATAATCATTGTGTTGTATAAAGTGAGTAAAGCGGATTGATTCAGAGAGAATTTGACTTTATGTAACACCGCGATGGATTTTGCTATTTTTCCTCTTGTGTAATTTATATGTGACTTCCTTTGAGGTCCTCATCAATGATGACTCCTAAAAATGTTGATGTTGAGACTGGCAAAGAAGAGAGACGATTGGCACTCCATGGTCGCCTATACGTCACACGATATGGCACTGAGATAGAACACAAGCACTTATATATTCATTAAACAATATGTTAACAGTGATGTCCGGCTAAAACATATTGTTTGGAATTCATTAAAATGGCACACTATGATAATAAGATCATGGAGCAAGCCATATAAGGCGCATTGAGTTGCCTTGTGTACGAAATGCGCAGTATAAATAAAGTTGCCTTGCCTTGCCATATTGTTAAGTGCATCTGTAATGAATGATTTATTCAGAAGCTGATAAGTTTGGATTGAACCTTTGACCATAGTTTGTCAACCCACACTCTGTAATACATCAATCTATGAAGAATATCAGCTTTATAAGTCTCCTCCACCATGTTCTCTTTCACCACAGCAGTAGAAGTGGGATTGCGTATGTACTGTATAAATTTTATAACATACTAAGTATGAGGTGTATTTTCAGTTAAACCACATATCTCAACATATCAAGTGTTCAAAAGTATTTTTAAAAGCATGAATAAAACATGAATTTGGGATTTTAAAGTCTCCAACACGCTGCACTGTATGGCCTTAGCCTAGCCACAGAGTTTTTCCGCAACTGAATTGAAAGTTTTCTAAAGTCTTGGCATTGGCTTAATCTTAAAGTCCTACTTTTGCATTGACTTCCTTCTCTGTGTAGACCGAAAGGCGTTTGCTTTAGCCGCAATGATCAGAAACCTTCAGATGATCGATACTCACTCTGTTTATCTATTTACCCTCCCCAAGGATTTCATTCCGTTAGATATTTCTCCACTGCGCTTGGTAGACTTTTTTTTCTCTCTTTTTTTTTTTATCGCTTCCCAATCTCCCGAAGAAGGTCAAAGAAACGCCGGCTCTTTAAAGCAGCTCACTTGAATTATGTCTCCTGACCGCGCTGTCTGAAACACTTAGGCCCCGCACCATTTCCAGTTGGCCGGCGTCCAGAGCTCCTATCATGATAGCGGGGGAATTATATGGAAGAAAGGCCTGGCTCGACTTGGCACCGGCCCGCGTGTTGATGGTAATTGTTCCGAGCCTGTAAAGAGTAAACAGCGAGGCTCCATAAATAATAAAACAAATTACGGCACGGATGTTTGTGTGCATGTGTCGGGGCGAGGAGCGGAGAGGAGGAAAATAAAAGGGGGGATTGAGTGTAGAGGACCACCACAGAGACGGCAATGCAAAGAAACCCCACTCGTAACCTGTTGTGTGCCATCTTAGGTCTAGGGTTTAGGGGATAGCAATTATGCATATCATATAAGTGTATTGACAGGAGAGCTTAGAGCCTGTATGCCTGTGTGATACCTCCTTTGAAAGCCAAGACCTTCTAGTTTCTAAACATACAGTATGTATAAGATCTGTGTTAGTGAAACACATTTATCAGGTGCTACAGGCTACAGTAACAGGTTAAAGTGTTACTTGCCGTCCCCCGTTATGATTAGGAACGGTGTCTGTGATGTAAGTCGTGCTTCACTCACACAGATCTTTTACATACTTTTAGAAATGAGAAGGCCTTGGCTCACCAACCCCGCCACCTTAACATGGTGGAGGGGTTTGAATGATCCTGGAGCTCTGTTGTCAGGGGCTTCGTGCCCCTAGTTGACGGGTCAGACAAAGAGCGGTTCAGAAGCCCCTTATGAGAAACCAACAGGCCCGGTTAGAACCATGAGGCCGTCCTTCTGTGGACCCACCACCTGCAGGAGGAGCCATAGGGGCTGGTGCAATGTGATTTGGGCAGCTCCAACTGCTGCCCCCATGACCCGGCAACGGACAAGTGGAAGAAAATGGATGGATGGATGGATGGATGAAGGTCTTAGCTTTGAAATGAGATAGCACACTGGCATAAGTTCTCCTCTCAATGCATTTTGGACTTTGGGTATGTATAACTGCTAACCCTAAACCTAACCCTAGCCCGTTAAATCCAAGCCTCAGGATTTAACTAACTGTTCTGATCTGCGGTCGCTGCAGTTGGTCAGTTCCAGGTTCAGCAACACAATGCGCTCAAAGAATGAGATCAGCTACATCTGAACATCCTGAATGACTAGTTTATTCCATCAATGCATATTCCAAGATGACAGTGCCAGGATTCATCGGGCTCACATTGTTGAAGAGCGGTTCAGGGAGCATGAGACATCATTTTTACACATGGATTGGCCGCCACAGAGTCCAGATCTTAACCCCTTTGAGAATCTGTGGGTTGTGCTGGAGAAGGCTTTGTGCAGTGGTAACTCTCTCCCATCATCAACCCGAGATCTTGGTGGAAAATTAAAGCAACACTGGATCTTTTTGACATTGCGGAATCTTATTGAGACAATGCCACCCCGAATGTGTTCTGTAATCAAAGCTAAAGGCGCTCCAAAGCAATATTAGAGTGTGTGACCTTTTTTTTGTGTGTGGGGCCGCAGCGTAATCTTTATCAGTTGATAAAACACTACTGCACTAAGCCACCAGCCGATCAAACTCCGTTATCAAAAAAATTACCTCTGTTTAAAAATAAACCTTGAACATAATTCATGGCTCTATCAGAACTCTTTGAACAAATGTGTCATTCCCAGCACACAAAACGTGAACATGTCTTTATATGCACTCACACCCATAATCACAACTCTTTTTGCTCTGTGTGTACATGCTTTTTTCATGGTGCTCTTTTGACCTGAGAAGTGCTTTGTGAAATGTGCCTTTATAATGCACTGTTCAGGGAAATGTGTGTCAAGAACTTGTCAAGGACCACATCAATTGAGAAAAGAAATACTTGAAGAGTTCTGGTGCTTTATTATGGTGGGTTAAACCTAGCACAATTCAAGGTAGAAACACCTGCAGTAAAGTGAAAATGCATGTTTTATAACAGTACACTGATGTGACCAGTCGGTGGTTAACTGTTCCCAGACCTCCCACACTGAACACCTGTGTGCTTGTGTACAATATAGCATTGTAACCAAAGCCTTTTTCGTTGTGTTTCTGTGCAGAGACGCTGAGGCTCGCTGTGATCATCGGCGTGGCGGTGGGGGCTTTCCTGGCTTTGTCCATCCTGCTGGGTACACTGGGAGCCTTCTGCTGCACCCGCTTCCAGAGAAGTACGATCACACCAATGCGCGACTCCCAAACAACCGTTCCGACACGTGTTATCTTTAATTGGGCGAAAGGTCCCTTCAGTGTGGACCGCGCCGTGTGAATCTTTTAGTTCTAAGGCTTTCCTCGACCGTACTGAAGGTCTGGTTTGAGGCTGTCACTGCTGCAAATTGTAGTTTTAACAGTATTGTGGTGAGAAGAAAGATTGCTGTTTCACCATGAAGTGGAGAGACAAGTGAAATCGATTGCACTTTACTTTGTAGAACAGTAAAAGCATGGTAGTAGTGTGGTAAGAACATAGAAACAGGACATGCATCTAATTTATGTAATGATATATGATCAGTACAGTACTAACCCTTATCCTAACCTAAAGGCTACAACACTACACACTAGTTGGATGCGTCTCCTGGCCTACTATGGACAAGTGTTGCAAATTAGCCGTTTTGCCATAACACTAATAAAAAACAATGTATCTGGTTTGCCCAATGCCATTGTTATGTCCATATCAAATAAACAATAAATAACCAAATTTACGATCAAATTAATGAGCAAACGCGCCGTGCTCTGGCCCCGCCTCCTCTGACCTTTAAGTCTGGAATCTGGCCACGTTTTGTTTGCACTCACTCTTCACAGGCAAATCACGCTTAAAGCAGTACTAAGTAACGTGTTTACCTTAATAAATCCTTTTCGTAGTCCCTCTGGGGGTAATACAAGTGTTAATGGGATGATTGGGGGGGTCTTTCATCTCCCACTGGTGTCTCTGGTGTCCACCGGGGCGGAGCAAGCAATACACACTAATAGAATCACGGAGAAGAAGCTAACAGGCTAACGGGCAAAGCTAACTGCGGGCTAGCGCCACTTTAAACAGTATTTACAGCCAAGTTTGAGTGAAAAAAAATATTCCCATTGCATAACTGGATGTACAACACCCCTCTCTCCCTTCACCCTTTCTGTCAGCGTAGTATTTACTCTCCAAGACATTTAATAAGTTAAAAAATGGTAACTTGCTAAGACACCTGCAGTTGCGCTTATGGCCTCTAGGGGCAAGAGTTACTTAGTACTGCTTTAAGAGGCTTTCTGCGCTTCGGCACGGTTCAGACGGACAAGTCAGAGCACAGCCTTCTTTGAACAACTCATAAGTAAACAAACTCAAACAGCCTTTCACTCTTTGGTTGACACTTTTGACCACAATCATTATTTGTAGTTAGGACTGGAGTTATATGAGAATAACACGCCATATTATTATCCTAGAGATTGAAATTCTATAGCGCTTAAATCAACGGACCAACGCTGCAAATATAATGAAGGAGTGGAAAAGTTCATTGCCAAGTGTCGTGGCATTACTGAAACATTCACCCTGTCCTGCCTCCTGGCTTGAATAACAAAAAGCGGCGCGTGCACAGTTATGAGAATCTATGTATTTGCATGGTCAATTTTGCAGAATCAAAGGTTACAGCAGCAGCACTGAAAGGAAAATCCATAATATCGATCCTGCGCGCTGTACAGAGCGGTGTTGAGGAGTAGTGCTGGCCTTAGTGGTTTTTTAGATTTGTTTGGAGTTCACGCGAGCGCCGGCCCTGAGATGTGACTGGGTTTAGTTTAGCCTTGAATAAATGTGTTACTTTGGTCGGCGCGGCGTAACTGTGATGTTTGATGTGCTGCAGAAGATGTCCATCTGGTGATGTCCTCGCTGCCCGTGACGCTGTCGCGCCAGAGAGACGCCAAGCCCGAGAGTAAGCAAGTTGATATTCTTTTTTTGTTTTGTTTTTGAGTTTTATGTTACAGAAAAAACATACAAAACCAACAGAGCTAACGACTCTGTTAAACAGGGTAAAACAAGACGACAGTTAAAGGAAGGGGACGTGCATACATTAATGGTTAGGGAGACCAAGACTACAAGAATGGACACGAATTTGCTTTTACATAGATATTTGTCTGTGTTTTTCCATTAGGGTAAGCGACAGAGAGGGTAGATGAGGGTGTGTGTGTGTGTGTGTGTGTGTGTGTGTGTGTGTGCGTGTGCATGCGCATGCGCGTGCATTTCCATAATATTGGTTATGGGAATTGCCATGGTGGGTGACAGGGGCTGGCGTTTAAGGAAAGGAAAATAAGCAAAAAAATTAAAATACAAATAATAATAGTAAACAAAAACAGAAGGCAAATAAAAATAAATTAATAATAATAATAATAATAATAATAATCCGCCCCTCCTGGAACCGCCACCTTAACGTGGTGGAGGGGTTTGAGCGCCCGAATGATCCTGGAGTTCTGTTGTCGGGGGCTTCGTGCCCCTGGTAGGGTCTCCCATGGTCTCCCAAACAGGTCCTAGGTGACGGATCAGACAAAGAGTGGTTCAGAAGCCCCTTATGAGAGACCAACAGGCCCGGTCAGAACCATGAGGCCGTCCTTCTGTGGACCCACCACCTGCAGGAGGAGCCATAGGGGCTGGTGCAATGTGATTTGGGCAACTCCAACAGCTGCCCCACGACCCGGCAACGGACAAGTGGAAGAAGATGGATGGATGGATGGATAATAATAATCCACCCAACAATAATAATAATAATAGTAATGATAATAATTTAAATAGATAAAATCCAAGAGATGGGGGACCAATAATTGGATGATTTGAAGAGCAGAAGAAGAGGAAAGGAAGAAGCAAACAAGCAAGAAATAGACAAACACACATACATATACATATAAACACATACCTATACATAAACAAGTTGATATTCTTACAATGTTCTCGATTGATAAAGCACTAAATGCTACAGACTAAAGTCAAATGATTGAACGTATTTCTCCAAAAACATGGCATGATTTGCACAGCTTTTCAGAAGACGTTCTTGCTTTTATGAACATATTATAATCAGCACACATGATGCAAAAACAAAAAAAACATTCTGTATATTAGCGTGCAATTTCAGTTTAATATGGAATCATACTGAACAGTCTTCAGCACTTTGTCCTTCGGCGTTGATAACATAACCATTTCTGCAAGAAACTGCGGTTTTGACCCAAGAGTCCAGTGCTTTGTGAATTGGGTCCTCATAAAGAAAATAGTGTTTATGGAATTGTATGTATCTGACACTATTGAGAGAAAGCTATACCATTGATTTATTATCTGGTTAAGGGGTTATGGTAAATACCTGCATTAAGGTCGAACACAGTTTGAACTAGGGCAGCCTTTCTCTTTTCTCAGAGAAAGTGGCTCTAATGCCTCAATTATATTTCAAGGCAAATGGAATTGAATGGCATTACAAGGTAGGACAGAAGCACCAAGAAAATTTGACATTTGTACCTTTCTTTCTTTGCTTATTGTGAAGACGGCTATAGATTAAGTGCAGTAAGATAGCAAGAGATCTACTGAAAAGCTTTAGCAGCAGCAGCGCAGTAGCCAAACATCAATCTGATGCGTTATAGAAAAATGTAAAGGGCAGCACATCGATGTAGTTCATATATCCAGACTGAGATACTCACATAGTTCTTTATTTGGTTACAGCATAAAATAAACGCAGCGTTTATCTCTGTCTGGACATATGAACTACATTTTTTCTAAAATTTATAATTTTTGGGGTTTAGCACTTGGAATATTTGAAGATGTGCAACTCCTCTTCCTGGATACAATAAAATCTGATGCGGTTTCCATTTTCAATGATTTGGTCAGACGTGGGTAGAGTATACACAATTTTATTAATGTTACATAATTCATACTATTCATTGATACGAAGTAAAGAGTAGTGATTCAAATAGTAATTCAAATAACAAAAGTATTTGCTGAATATGCGACTTAAGTACTGAGTAACTGTTGACCACAAAAGCCTGACTTGTGTTTTAGCATCGATGTACTCCTGCCAACAACACATATTGTCATAAACAATACAAATGAGATAAAGTGAATATTTTGAAGAAATATGAGCTTAAACATCTGAATGAAGATTTTGTCATAGACTTAAAAACAGTCGACGTTGTGAAGAGTGACTTGAGTAGTACTGTTTCTTCAATACTCAAGTACAAGTAATACAATGTAAGTAACATGTGATAAAACCACTCTTAAAGGAATAGGCCACCCTTTTTACATTATGAGATATGTTCTTACCTTAGCTTAGAGGAGTTCATCTGTACCTGTCTTGTCTTCACGTGTGCCTTCTGTAACGTAAACACAGCACAGACGGCGTTAGCATTTAGCCTCTCTCTTCTCCTCTATAGCTCCAAACGAGGTGAAGATAGAAGCTACCAAACTCTTCCACGTTTTCCCTATTTAAATATGGTTACGTGAAGTGTTACACATAAACAGGGGTTAAAGTGGGATTTGGGAGGTGGGGGAACTCTAACCTTTAACAAGCAGTAGGAATCGCGCTACATTTTATATTTTTTTATGTACTTCGGTACTGACATGTAGTCATGGGTTCTGAACAGATACTGCACAATACAAGGTATTTGATACTGTAATTATTTTATTTTCCAATATTTTTTAATACCTTGAATTATTTTTAGATATCCTTAAGTAGGTTTAAACAATCATAAATGATTGGAGGTCTATGTGATTTACTAAATGAACTAATTCTGCTTTTGCCAGATCCACTCTTTTGGGTTCTTCTTAGATAGGACTGCAGAGCACCATGCCTGCCCAGAGAGGAGCTTAATAGATTATAGAAACAAAAAAATGTCAGGATCCACTTATTCAAAGAAGGCCCAACCAAAGAAATGAACGTGTGTGCTGAAACATTACTTATTAACAATTTTGGCTTGTTATTATGTTCTTTATTTAAGAAAATCCTCTTTGGCAGTCAGTGATGCTTACTGCAGGGCTCTTGCAGGCTGGTCAGGGGTGAGCCTCCCACCACCAAACGTATTCATATTTTTGGATAAATAAATGAAAATGTAATTATCATCACTGCTTGAACAGAATAGAATTGGGCCTAAACATAAAGTTATATTATATTCCAGTATTTTAAGGCTTTGGAGGAAAAACAAACAAAAAACACAGCAATAGATTAATACAGAATAATAAAGAGCCTAATAATAAACTAGGACTACTCAGAACTAAACCAGGATTAAGCCAGGGCAAAAACATGCAATATCAGGACTAAGGCAGGACTAAATCACTAAATCAAAGGCCTAATACAAATGAGAGAGCTACATGTGAGACCAGTACATCTCAAACAACATGACTAACTCCTCCTCAGTGCAGACAGAGGGCTGACCATAGAAAATAATAAATAAGGGCGGACCAAACGCTGTTCTGTCCAGACCTCGCACTTTACGAAAAAACTCAGTAAATGAAGCGCTCCTTGGAGATGGCGCGCTCATCCACATATTCAGCTTCAGCCTCGTTTACCATGTTAACTTTGCAAAGAGCATCTCTGCGCTTGTACATTTCCCACAAACACGTATTGAATGAAGTCAGAACAGAAAGGAAGAAAAATGCACCTGTCAGATTAATGATTCAGATGTTATTTAGTAAAGTTAGAGCCCAGGGAGCGAGGTTTAGCGTATTGACCGGTTAAACACGAGTGCTGGTGGTGCAGAGCAGTTTTCCAAAACTCACGCACCATCAGCTTTATCGTCCGCTTTACAAACATCCACAGCTGAACTGTTGTCCTTACCTTAAAGTCGCTGGTTAAGCCCTTTGCACCGGTGAAGGCAGGAACACACGCTGCACCTGACGCGGACCGCGAGGAGTCCTGCTTCTGCATGGGATAATCCGAGCAAACACGATTCATACTGTCCTTGTGCTGCGGTTGATAAAATCTATCGGTCCGTCCAACGATAAGCCTCCTGTTTTCTCAGTTTAGCGTTACACCGTTTACACCATGTTTTCATTTGAGCCCGCGCTAGGAGATGATGGTCCGGAGCCGGAGGCACACTGCTACACAAAGTGGCGCGAACTTGCTGTGGAGCTACGCGAATGAGGCGCGGATAATGCCGGAAAAAAATATATTTTTTATGGAAAATGAGGTCAGATTATATTTTTTGGCCCCCGCGACGCATATTGAGTAGGCCCAACCTAGTACTTTTATTGCATTGATTTATCTCACAGGCAGAATTTCGTATGTGCGTGAAAATGACAAAGTTGCAATCATGAACTTTTTTTTTCTTTTTCTTTTTTGCCATGCGAAGGTGGGGGAACGCCGTTCCCGACCGTTCCCGCCCACTTTAACCCCTGCACATAAAGTATAATTACACAAAATTAAACAATGTGGATTTTCTAAGCGGATATCCGCGCAGTGATATCTTCACTTTACTGTGCGGATGCCGAATTACTCCTGTTATTATTACGCCTTACAATATAGTTCTCCTTTTTATCCGCTTAGAAAATCCACATTGTTTAATTTTGTGTAATTATACTTTATAGTGTAACACTTCACGTAACCATATTTAAATAGGGAAAACGTGGAAGAGTTTGGTAGCTTCTATCTTCACCTCGTTTGGAGCTATAGAAGAGAAGAGAGAGGCTAAATGCTAACGCCGCCTGTGCTGCGTTTACGTTACAGAAGGCACACGTGAAGACAAGACAGGTACAAATGAACTCATCTAAGCTAAGGTAAGAACATATCTCAGTATGTAAAAACGGTGGCCTATTCCTTTAAATGTTACAATTAGTAAGTTACTCTATACTTGACTTTCATAAATTGTAAGAAAACATTCCAAAGCATTAAATAACAAAAATCATGTTAAGAAATTATATGAATTTGACCTGTTATATAAACAAGGTGCAAGCAAAATAACACCAAATGTATGTGATCAATTTTGTTTACCACAAACTCATTTGAACTCAAGAATGCTCTTTTAAACTTGTGTTGGCTTCCCCACCCCTCAGTATGCTATATTTAGTACTTAATTAAGGACATATTTTAATTATCATTAAAAAAAAAATTCCGCCTGCCTACACATGGACCTGCGGTATTTCAAATAAGTAAGTTGAATCTGAACGCTCACCAGAGACGCCGAGACGCTGCCTACCGACTGTGTACAAGGATTCTGCCAGAGCGGGAAGAAAGCTGTCTCCTTGACGCAGCCGAGCAGCGCTTTCTGGAAACACGCCAAACCGCTGGATATCCTCTCGGTGGACGTTGACATCAGCCCGAGAAATATGCGAAGACACGCGCATTGTTATATGGATGTGCAAAAATAGCTATACAGGGCTGGGTGACCTGGCAATAAAGACATAAATAAATCAGATTTTCCCCCCATATGGATCGATCTCGATTATATAAAATGAGCAGGCTTTTCTCTGTAGTGTTTGCCCCATGTTCGCTCTGTGTGTCTCTGTGTGCGGGTTCCCTCATCAACCCAAAACATGAACAATAGGTTTATATTCCAGCTGGGCCCATGAGACAATAAAGATCTGGAGATGGGCTCTGTGCACGTACTGTTGCACAGAAACATGATGCTAACTTTGTTGAGCAACGACTGATTCCTGTCCCTGTTTATTCCTATGATGAGTTAGCCGTGTCCCTGAACTGAGCACGTTTTTCTCCAGTTTGGCTTTACCCAAAATAGCAATGAAAATGAGGATGAAACACAACAAAAAGGCAATGATAGAAAGGCCACAACAAGTGACTAAAGAGCGACAAAAAAAAGTGACAAAATTGTGGCAAAACACGACGAAAAAGCAATGGCAAAAACAATGGAAAAGCAACAAGAAAACAATGAAAACACGACAAAAGCATCAAAACCCCCGAAAAGTAACGAAAACGAAAAAAGTCGAGAAGCTTTTAGATTTGGGTAAAGCCGAACTGGAGAAAATTCACTCGGTTAAGGCGGGTGGTAAGAGGTTCAACACTTTACTCATGATGTAAATACTTCAGGGGGGTATTATGTAAAATCGACTTTTTCAAGCTTTATATCATGTTATTATGTCATTCCCTCATTAAACACATGCCTGGAGTGTTGCCTTGGCTCATTAACATATTTTTGAGTAATCAGTAAAAACTTAGACGGCAGCCATTTTAGGTGTAGCTATGCCTCAGTCCTCCTAGGAACGCCCCCACCTCCTGGAGACGCCTCTGGACCTTTTGTCACCAGCCAAGCCACCAACCACTGCTCCTCAGCTCAGCAGAGCCCCCTCCCCGCACAGTAGTGTTGTTTAGATGCCACAGCAGTGTGCTGAAGGGGGCGTGTCGGAAAGCTTCTTAAAGAGACAGAGGCCTATTTCAAGACGTTCAGTACAGCCATTTTGAGAGAGCAATTTTATTCTAGGCAGTTATTTAATTTACTGCATATACAGACCAACAGAAGGTTACGTCATCATTGTAGTATGCTATAGAATGGTGCTATGTGATTGAAAAAAGCACAATACCCCTCTTTAATACTGTTTTAGCCTTGAAGCTACAGGCTTAGCGTTAGCTAATCTGACGCTAACAAATGGTAAAATGGCATGATCATCTAAGAAATGTTTATGAAACACACTCGGCTAGATGTTTGTTTAAGTTTCCTTGTGTTTATTTGTTAAAATGTTGACTGGAAGTTGTCTTTACTCTACACTGGCCAACAGGAAGTAAGGCATAAAAAATGCCAAAAAAAAACTTTCCTGCACAGAGCCTATCCTAACCTCAGCGTTTTGACACAAACAAGTTCCCATATTTTGTTTCTCCAAAGTTCAAACATTGAGTAACATTGAGTTTCTGCCACAGGATTGGTGGTGCACATATTGATCAAAAAGCTAAGGCAATCAGCCATCAGTCTTATCATGAGTGATCTAATTTGAAGTGACGTTTTACACATGGGCTTTGTATTACACTTTGCGCAATATGAGCACTGAAATGATTAGAATGAGCTGGGTAAAGTGAAATAGAAAAACAGTTTTTTTTCCAGCTGTTGAAAAGGACAATTACCTAAAAACATTCACATTTTCAATGCAGTAAAACAATAAATACCAGACGTTCCGTTCAGTTTAATACGGTATTTTTAATGTAGACAAAGAGCAGAGGCTTTGACAGATAAATAGTGTGGGCAGTGGGCTGCATACTGTTGTTTTTGCCATTAGCGTAGCACTCGATAGCCACTCAGCGCTAATAACAGACTCAGAAAAGGCATTAAAAACAAAGAACAAACAATCACTGGGAACTGGCCATGCGGTTCACGGTTATAATAGAACTAGCAATTTCCATGATTTTTTATGTTATGTTCATATAATACCAGCGGCGTCGGAAGCGTTTGGAAGGTGGGGGTGGGGGGATTTTATTCATACAATTTTATGAAATGTAGTTCATAAAATTAAGAACTACATTGGGACAAGGTCAGGGCAAAAACATGGCAATGTTAGGGCTTTAGCGAGACTACATCCAAATCGGGCGCTACTTCAGGAAAACATGTGAGACTCGATCAGCTCAGCAGCGCACCTCCTCGCAGCTGGGTGGACATATAAGGCGGATAACCAAACACCTGTGGAGCCGCTGTTCTCCTGTCCAGCCCTGGCTTTATGACGCTTTGTGAAAAAACTCAGTGAATTAAGCATTCTTATGAGATGGTGCGCTCGTGTTTGCATCTCATTTATTCAGATTCAGCCACACCCGTTAACTCTTGCCATCGCAAAGAAACATCTCAACGCTGTATCTTCACATTTCCCACAAACGCAGATCAAATTGAGTCAAGGGGTAAAGGAAGCAAACATTTATCCGTCAAATGAATAATTCAGATATTATTTGGTTAAGTTAGACTCCAGACAGCGATTGACCGGTTGAACACTCGTGCTAGCCCGGTGCAGTTTCCCCAAACTCACGCTACATCAGTTTCATCACTCGCTCTACAAACACATCCAAAACTGATGTTCCTTACCTTAAAGTTACTGGTCAGGCCCTTTGTACCGATGAAGACAGGGAAACACTCTGTCCACCTGACAAGGACCGCGAAAAGTCCTGCTCCTCCATGTGATAATCCGAGCAAAACTCCGAAGACACGATGCACGAGTGTCCTTGTGCTTCAGTTTGGTCAAATCTGTCAGTCCGTCCAACGATAAGCCTCCAGTATTCTCACTTTAGCTGTTTTCCAGCGGTTTACAGAGCCATGTTTACATTTCAGCCGCTCTGAGGTGATGGTAGCAGAGCTGCATAAACACAGCTATGCAAAGCGGAGCGTATGCGCCGCGGAGCGACGCGATACTGGTGCGGATAATGCCAAAAAATATAGTTTTTTATGGAAAATAAGGCGCGGGTCATATTTAATTGTTTGCCCTCCGGGAGCCTATTGAAAAGGTCCAGTCTAAACTAGTAAATGTAAAGTCAATGAAAATTCACGTTGTGAAAGTGGAGGGGACCAAACAACCACTTTTCAACACGTCCCCCTCACAATGAATGGTTCCGACGCCCATGTATAATACAAATGGCAAAGGTAAGATGCAGCCTGAGAGTGAAGGCACCTGCCAATAGCCCGCATTGATCACTTCGTTGGTAAGTGTGAGTCTGACATTGACGCTGGCATGTTGTCAATATGACATGAGGCCGTTTCACACTCGAATAAAGAAGTAATGGACATGGGCCATTGACCAGTTCGATAGGAGTGTCCCTCCAACTCTGGCATGGCCAACAGGAGGGGGTGAGGTACTGATGTGTCCCGATTTGCTAATCAGTGCTATTGTTCATCACGGTGAGATGTTTAAGGTGGGAGTTAGTACAATCATTTCTCCTCCAAACATGAGAACATGCACATGCGGTCCTTTATTTGATTCTCTGTTGGAGGGAACATATTACCCAATCTCTCATATTTTCAGGGTAAAGCTGTCCAAAAGTGTTCTTGTAACAACTGATTAACAAATCAAGCACTGGCCACATGTTTTAGCTTTTATAACCCTGTTATGGAATGGACGCGCCTCACACAGTTTCTCCTGGGATTGATTGATAGAAGCGCATCTGCACCAACGGATTCTCAGACCACCACCATTCATTCACTCACTCACACGTCATTCATCCTCGACTATTGCACATGTTTTTAGTGGAAGGGGAAACATACATTGACACGGGGGAGCGTGCAAACTCCACACAGAAATTCCCTGTCCGTTCTAGGCATTGAAGCCGGGACCTTCTTGCTGTGTAGCACGAGCACTGAATGGGAGTGCTCTGGTAACTGTTTTGGCTTGTTCCCCCAATCCATCAAACCAGTCCAAAAATGTTCCTGTAACAACTGATTTACAAATCAAGCACTGGGCGCATTTTAGCTTTTAACACTGTTAAGGGATGTGTCACCATTCCTGTGTCAAAAACACTCCAGGATTTATGTTCACAGCACGGTGGTGCAGCGAATACCGCTCGTGCTTCACAGCTAGAAGGTCCCGGATTCGATCCCCACCTGGACGGGGCCTTTCTGTGTGGAGTTTGCATGTTCTCCCCGTGGCTGCGTAGTTTTACGAAAAACATGCACAATAGGCCAGAATGAATGTAGTGTTTGAGTGAGTGGTTGGTGGTGGTCCAAGGGGCCGTTGGCACAAACTGGTTGCCTCACTTCTGTCAGTCTACCCCAAGGGGCAGCTGTGGCTACAATAGTTTCTTACCATCACTGAGTATGACGTGAATGCATAATGAAATGTGTGGCCCTTTGAGAAACTTGGTAACACAGGCTTGTAAAGCTCAATACAAGTGCAAGCCATTGTTATTATTGAGAAGGCCTTAATGAGTGCTTGTCTAATCGATAACTACAGCATTTACCTTATCAATCGAGATGACTCAAATACACTAGGACAGCAAGAGCTCCCTAAATGCCCCTGAAAGAAGCTCGTGTACAATAGTTTGAGAACCACTGCAGTGTAGACCAGTGGTTTTCAACCACTGTGCCGTGGCACACTAGTGTGCCGTGAGATATTGTCTGGTGTGCCTTGGGAAATTATCCAATTTTACCTAGTTGGTCTAAAACAATATTTTTTTAAAACAAATTATCATCCGCAAATAATGTGCGTTTGTTGAGTCTCTGTGCTGTCTAGTGATCGACAGAGTAACCATGTAATACTCTTCCATATCAGTAAGTGGCCGCAGGTAGCTCATTTCTTTGAGACAAGAGAATTGGTGATGCATGAATGCGACATAGGCATTGTGGCCAGCGAGACTATACGGTGTTCCTATTCAAGACACTTTTATGAGAACGACTTTATATTGTGAATATAGGCTACAGAGTTACATTTTTTATTTTTTTTTCTGCTGGTGCTGTGCCTCGAGATTTTTTCAATGAAAAATATGGGCCTTGGCTCAACAAAGGTTTAAAACACTGGTGTAGACAACCTTCCCTCGGCTTTCTGCAGGCACGAGGAGCTGCGTTCTTAAGTGCTGGCTGTGCTGAATGTTGCAATCAAACAGGAGTCCCCAGGTACAGAGCAGGAGCGTGGAGTGGGAATACTTTTGAAGAACAATGCGAAAGATAAGATGAAAAGAGTGTTTTGTAGACGACACGCAAAATCTTCAGGCAGGGCTCTTTTTTTCATTCTCTTTTCATCAAAGCATTACACTGCATTTTTACTGTAGTGGGTAGGAGCAAAGCTGCCTGATCAGACCTCCCTTTTGTTTTTGCTTTCTTTAGATGAGTAGATTTTGTGTCTTTTGGGCTCAGAGGTGCACATTATATTGTCTAAAAGATATTATGGTGATTGTCTTTGGGAAGATATAGACAATTAGAACTGAGAATATCGTTGATTTACAAGAAACCAACAAAGAAATGCTGCAAAAAGGCTGATAAAACAGAAACAATGCTTGCTGTGTAATCTTTCAAACAAGGATGTAAACTTGGTAGTTAATTGTAAAGTTTTGCACACTTTCATGGTCTGCAAGTCTCCAAAAATCGTTGGAAGTTTTGGAAACCTGGTTCCCCCTATTCAACATGTGTTTGAGACTCCAGCATTGTGACAGAAGACATTAACTCCCACCTTGTACTAACCAGCCGCTCGTCTTCCCTCCATCTCTCCGTGTAGACCTCAAAGGAGCTGTTGCGACGAAAACGACATCCGTGTGGAGATTGTGCACAAGGATCACAACGCGGCACGGGAGAATGAGGAGCACGCCAATATGAAGCAAATGATGGTGAGTCCAGTGTAACAGCGACCTGACCCCAGCCAAACACCTGACTCATGATGCTAACTCTTTAAAAATGGATCACACTGTAAGCTGTTCTGGATAGATAACTCATGACCCTCTTATTACAATAGTTTTTTTTTCAATGTACATAATCATAGTTTAGTATATAGATGTGTTACCTGATTTTTCCTACTCAAAGTGTGACTTTTTTTTTATTCGGCCCAAAGTCGTTGCTACGTTTCTAGCTCTCACAATCCCTCCTGCATGTATTGTTCAAGCAAATTGTTTATATGCACGTTTCAAGCCCGTGTACAGCTTAAAGGGGGTATTATGTAAAATCGACTTTTTCAAGCTTTATATCATGTTATTATGTCATTCCCTCATTAAACACATGCCTGGAGTGTTGCCTTGGCTCATTCACATATTTTTGAGTAATCAGTAAAAACTTAGACGGCAGCCATTTTAGGTGTAGCTATGCCTCAGTCCTCCTAGGAACGCCCCCACCTCCTGGAGACGCCTCTGGACCTTTCATCACCAGCCAAGCCACCAACCACTGCTCCTCAGCTCAGCAGAGCCCCCTCCCCGCACAGTGTTGTTGTTTAGATGCCACAGCAGTGTGCTGAAGGGGGCGTGTCGGAAAGCTTCTTAAAGAGACAGAGGCCTATTTCAAGACGTTCAGTGCAGCCATTTTGAGAGAGCAATTTTATTCAATGCAGTTATTTTAATTTACTGCATATACAGACCAACAGAAGGTTACGTCATCATTGTAGTATGCTATAGACTGGTGCTATGTGATTGAAAAAAGCATAATACCCCCTCTTTAAACAAATTAGGTGAAGACAATGCAACAAGAACTGTTTTTTTGTTGTGTTTACGTCATGTCGTCACGTCTCTGTGGTGGTAAAAACACATTTTCTCTATAACTATAAAAAGTCAGGTACCCCGGCTTTAAGTCCAGATATGTTGTTTACGGCTTAAGTTGTGTAAAAGAAGCCGCTCCTAATTTATCTTCAAAAGGGGAGCATACTCACAACCAATCATTTCTCTTTCTTTCTTTTTTTTATTCTTTATTTAACCAGGAAACCTACACAGACACGGGGAGAACATGCAAACTCCACACAGAAAGGCCCCGCCCAGGTGGGAAACAAACCCGAGACATTCTAGCTGTGAAGCACCAACGCTAATCGCTGTGCCGCCTAATAAAATCGGAAGGCTCTGAAATCCTGAATTAGTCCGAACTACTTTCACCTGTCATGAATAGACTCGTCCTGTCTGACTTGTTAAAGACTATTCCGTTTTTTTACCTGCTTCCCAAATCGATTATATCTTATCTATATTTCTGTGTGGAGTTTGCATGTTCTCCCCGTGTTCTCCCCGTGTTTCCTCCGGGTACTCCGGTTTCCCCTACCACTAAAAACATGTACAATAAGTTCCCCTCTGGGCCCAGGACTCCCCTGGAAATGAGATTCTTAATCTCAGTGATACTTTCCTGGTTAAATAAAGGTCAAATAAAATGACTATTACTATTATAAGTGTTATTCGATGTGTTAGTACTGAGTTTTGACAACCATTATGGAAATGTTACTGTAGTGCAGCCTCTGACGTGCGCTTCTGCAGATCGACCGCGCGGAGTTCCAACAAGAGCCCGTCCTGAAGCAGCTGGAGGTGCTGCAGGAGGAGGAGAAGGAGTTTCAGCACATCAAGGTAACCACAAATACAGTACATGGACAAAATATTGTGCTGGATGAAAGCTATGGATGAAAGGAATTGTTTTATAACCTTATCTGACATTACTAAGCAACACTGAACTGCCAGAACTAACTTCAAACAGTGCAACCATTTACAATAACACGAATAAATGACTTGAAAATATGC
This sequence comes from Neogobius melanostomus, assembly GCA_007210695.1. Lineage (NCBI taxonomy): Eukaryota > Metazoa > Chordata > Actinopteri > Gobiiformes > Gobiidae > Neogobius > Neogobius melanostomus. Next base: position 2,544,605 of record VHKM01000010.1, on the reverse strand, counting down.
GACAAGGAAATGAGAGGAGATTGGCAGTCTAATTACACAAAACTCTTTGACAGCAGCCGTATGCTCGCTCATTATCCACACAATAGCCACTTTATTAGGTACATCTGTTCAACTGCCAGACGCAGACTCCAGTAATGCTCTCTGACATTTGATGTGAGTTTGGAAAATCTGTTGCCGAAAGATTGTTTGTTTGTCTGGAGACTTTAGGGACGACTGATGAGAAATTGGCACATTAGTGAAATCCTGCGACCGTGAACAAACTTTTATCCCGTTGTCAGGGTTAATACAGGAAGCAGCAAGTCAAATGTAATGCCTTTTTAATGTAATTTTAATGCCTAAACATAATATTATAATGCCACAAATGCAAATATCCGTGCATTCAAAATGTCTAGTTGTGGAGTTATGGACAATTCTTGTATTTAAAAGCACATTGGACACAACTGGAGCAAAAATGTAAATTTAATGTAAAACTGAGGAGCTTAATGTGTTTTAGACCACTCTTTTCGATAAACTGTTGCTGTAAACACAATTGAACCATGACACTATTTCCTAAGAAAGGTTCAGTACCTGTTGAAATCAGGATTTATACAGGCAGAAGCAAGTCAATTTGGATGCTTTTAAATGCCAATTTAATGCCACGAACACAGAAACTTTTGAGCAAAACATTTCAGCCAAAATAGCAACTGAATATGTTTTTAGACCATAACTTTGGTGTTTTCGAGGAACTTGTACAGTAAAAAATGTTGAGGAATGTCATCATTTTCCAATAAATTCAAATGTAATGCTTTTCAAAGCCTTCATTTCGGCACAAATCATTTAATGACTTTTAATGCTTTTTAATGGCCTGCGGAAAAACCCTGGTTGTACATGGTTTGGAAATTTGAAATGGATGAATCGGTCGGTCGATTTGTTTGTATTTATTGATGGAAGCAATTATATTACCAACAATAAAATAGCTCATAACAACACACTGCCACTTACATTTGGTTTTAAAGTTCCGAATTTCATGTAACGTCACAATGGTCAGGAGAGGGGATGTTTGAGGGATTTTTTTCTGTTCGGTGAGGGGTCCCCCATCCCAAAATAGTTCAAGAACCCCTTCTGTAACCAGCAGAAATAAGACCATCAGGACTAAAGCAGAACCTTTTGCATTATTCATTGAAGGTTCTTGGGTCATCTTCTGTGCTAATAGTTAAAGTGTCAAACGTTTCGCCTCTCATCCAAAAGGCTTCGTCATCGCTTTTGCATCATTGTATCCACTCAACAGAAAAACCTTGCCATTTGTTCATATTAGTGCTTTGTAGACTTCGCATTAGCTGATATTTCTCGATATAATGAGCAGCCGCATTATCTCACACAACCTTTATCTCTTCTGTTGAAATGCTTTCCAACAAAAGCCTGTTAATGCGATAATTAGAGTAGCACATAGGTAAGACTTTCATTATGGGCGCTTTACCTCTTACATAATCAAATTAGCCACGGTGCACAGGTTGCGGAGGCTCTGGGAGGCACAAAGAGTTAGATAAATGAACGCGTTCCTGGTCATTTTCTCTCCGAAGCCCATGGGAAAATTAGCCGGAAGAGACGCTAAGTGAGTCATTTATATGTAATTCGGCATTAGCTCAGTAACAGCTTTGATGTGATGATTTAGACTCGCTTTGATAAGACTGGTATTAAGCTTAAATCACTTCAGTGTTGGTTTGAATTAAAGGGGCTCGGACCATTGTATTAGCATACAAAGCAAAAATCTAACAATAACGTTTTCTCATGTAAATAATCCCATCACGCGCAGCTGTTTGCCTAGTGGTTATGGCTGCACGAGGAACTCTCACTGTGCTGTCCTATCCAATGTATGAGCCAACAACAAAAATCTCATTCTTGTAAAAATGAAAAGGTTTTGTGAAGCTCCAACCAAACGATAGCTAGTTAAAATCTTGTCCCAAAAACCTAATGTGTCCCTGGTTATAGGATATATGAACATTTTCGAGCCACTTATTGATTTTATTGATACTGATTGCAAGTCGGGCTGTCATGATAATGAATATATCAACGTATCGTTCAATGAATGACAGATAAACAATACACTTTGGCCTTTAATATTTATCGTCTGTATTTGCATTTTCCTACCCATATTTCTCATGTAGTACTTAATTTTTTTACCCAAAGTAAGTTGTGTCTCATTTTATTTCTATGTTAATTGTGGGATATTTTCAGATTAAATACTTTTTGAACAGAGTTTAAGTGGCATTTTTAAGTTTTGATGCGGCACAGTTCCTGTGGTCTCCAATAATATCGTTTATCGTGGTAGTTTCCTGCCCCAATATATCGAGCTTTCAGGTCCTCGGATTTGATTGCTGCACTGCAAAAAGTAATCTAGAAATTAGGCAAGGCAAGGCATGTTTATTTATACCACGCATTTCGTACACAAGGCAACTCAATGCGCCTTACAAAAGAAGATATGCAAAATTACAATCAGGTTAAAGTTAAGGAAAAGCACATACGTAAAAACATCAAAACATGGGAAATACACAGTACACCAGGTCTGGTGATGGAATTTTTTCTTGGGGACAGGAAGGATGACCGTCCAATGAACGGGGGGGTGGGGCTGAAGAAACGTGTTGAGGCAGACACAGAATGATGTGGTTAGGGAGGGGGTTTGTGTGTGCAGTTGTTTTACAATCTGAGAATCAGTGTTATGCAAAATCTGATCCAAAGAGCTCAGTCCTTATCAGGTTTAGCTTCGTGGTTTGGCCTTGAAGGGAAAGTGTTGACGCCGTTGGAGAGATAAGGTCCAGCTGCTTAAACCGCCTCTCTCAGGGGGAAGAGAATTATTCCAGTAATAGTTCATACATTTATAATTAATTAGTTTTTACTTGGGCTCAGCAAAGTTGCAACATTTTCTTGAAATACTATGTAAATTTGCCCTGATATGAGTGACTAATTTCAAGACATCTGTCCATGCGACAAGTATTTTTTACGCTAGCATCAAGAACTTAGATCTCATCACTCTCAAATATAGATATAAAACGAATCTTAATTTACTTGAAATAGGTTTGTTGTCAATTTCTTTTAGCTCTCCAACCAGAGGAAAGCTAGTTCATCTTTCTCTTTTTTTTTTTTTTTACAATTGACTATATGAACACGAGTGTCACGTGACTTCCGAGTTGATCCTCAGGAAGCTAATGGCTAACACTAAATAGAAATTTAAATAGCACCAAGATTTTGAACGAATGAACCTCTCTTTAGTATAACTACTTCTTAGTTGTTTATTTTTGTGTTTTTTTTTTATACTAGCCATTAGCTCTGAGATGGAAAAAATGTCCGACCTCAATGAACATCCAACATATGTTTTTTTTTTTAACACGTAGCCAGTGACTTCCATCAGTATCTCTTGTTTTCTTGAACTATTCATTGATTTGTGAAAGACATCGCTAATCCTTAATGGGAAAATAGTGAGAGAGGAAGGACCTCTGGATATTGCTCTTGGAAGTCACGTGTCACTCGCGTGCATGGAGCGTATATATAAAAAAAGTGATTATGACATTTGAGAAGGTTCCGGGTTTGATTACTGGACTGTGTGGACATTTTATGTGAGTTTGCATGTTCTTCTCGTGTCTGGGCGGGTATCCTACAGATGCGCCGTTTTCCCCATGAACCTAATGGATTCATCCTCCAGCAGTTTGACCATTTTGACCCGGGCACTTCGGGTCAAATGCAGAGAACAAATTTCCATACTTCATAGTCCATCAATTATAACTAAAGCTTACAGGCCAAATCCAAATGTTTGTGTAGGCGTCTGCTCACCGCGCTTTTAGATGGAGTAAATAAATGATTCCTTTTTTAAACCATGAAGAGTGCATTGTACCCTACCCTTTAGACTGCCTCCAACATTGTGGGTGAAGTGTCTTGCCCAGCTTTCTCTGTGCACGGGTGGATAATTTAACCCACCGCATCTCTGTTTTTGCAAATTAGTCCCTACTAGAAAAACTACAAAATAACATGACAAGACAAATTTATGCCAAACAATGATAGATCGCATCATTTATTGCCAAGACGCCGCATTATGCTTTGGCTTCGCATTCACTGAGCTCGCCATTTTCTGCCGCTTTTATTATTCACCAATCAATGCGCAGTCCCTATGCCTGCTTATTATACACTCCCACGGCCAAGTCACTGTCTCGCTCATCCATTCCCCTCAATTCAGCCTTGTCCCTAATTAACTGGCCTCCGAGTACATTTAGAGCACTTACGGGATGAAGCTCAATGGTACTTGCTCAGCTTTTGTATTTCAAAGAGCCTACATTATGCTAAACATACAGTAATTATTGCGCGCGGCGAATCGGGGAGTGTGGATGGGATTGAGAGAGCTACAAACGAAGAGTTTAGCTTGACTTCTTCTAGGGGTGCGCCGATAGCACTTCTCCTAAAACCGATAAGAGTAATAATACATTTTATTTTTAGTAGGCCTACGAGTACTTTGATTTGAGTACTTGCCAATACCGATACAAGTACAAGGCATTTTCCTCAAACATGCTTTTTGAGTGTTTAGACAGACTTTTTCACAGCAGATTGGTTAGTAGGCTAATTAGTTACTTTACTCATTTACATTTCCTTGAGTAAAGAAGGTTACCACTTTAAGAGAAGTTATATTAGAATTTAACATATGCCATTTTATTTATTTTTCATTCAGTATAATTTCTAATATTTCTTGCACTGTCCATCACAGACAGCACAAGTTACTCAATGCCTGTGCTGTATTCTTTTCTTTCTTTTTTTTAATTAAAGCAGTACTAAGTAACGTGTTTACCTTAATAAATCCTTTCCGTTGTCCCTCTGGGGGTAATACAAGTGTTAATGGGATGATTGGAGGGTCTTTCATCTCCCCCTGGTGTCTCTGGCCAGAAAACCATGCTTGCAACTTGACTGCCACCGGGGCGGAGCAAGCAATGCACACTAATAGAATCACGGAGAAGAAGCTAACAGGCTAACGGGCAAAGCTAACTGCGGGCTAATGCCACTTTAAACAGTATTTACAGCCAAGTTTGAGTGAAAAAAAATATTCCCATTGTATAACGGGATGTACAACACCCCTCTCTCCCTTCACCTTTTCTGTCAGCGTAGCATTTACTCTCCAAGACATTTAATAAGTTAAAAAATCGTAACTTGCTAAGACACCTGCAGTTGCGCTTATGGCCTCTAGGGGCAAGAGTTACTTAGTACTGCTTTAATAGTAGAGTTGGTTACTTATTACTACTGCTAAGTGGCCTCTTTTTGCTTTACTCTGTAGATTTTCCATGTGTGTTTCGTAGACTAGAGCATTTTGATTATTTTTGTTGCAGCTACATTTCGCTCAATATGGACATTAATTTTCCAGTACTTTTTAGTCACTGGGTTAGTTTTACAGATGAATTAAGCCCCTAGCCGTTAGTGGCTAGTTAGCAACATTAGCGGCTGATCTTGTAAACACTGAAGACCCAGCACTGAGGCACAATGAATATAACATCCATACTCTGACAGACTCTCATTTAGGGAGCCAATACACTGGCTTTAAGTCTGAAAAATGCATTATTGGCTCTTACAGCACAGTTAAACTTTTAACAAGCTCTGAAAACTTCCTACCAAACTTGTTACCTTTTGTAAAAGTCGAGATGACGGTCTCCAGTTTGAGCAGATTAAGAGTTTTATGTGGTCATTAGTTTTTGTTTTGTTTTCCTGACAGTTTTGCTACTAAAGTTTGGTCATCTTTTTGATTTGTAATTGCATTGTTTTTCTTCTAAAGCTCTCTTTTCCTCGTCAGGTTTACCTACCTCTTACGTTTTATGAAGACACACCACTCACATTACATTGCCAATATAAAATTACAAATTGATTTATGGGCACAGAGCTTTCTCATATTTTTTGCGCCGTTGCCATAATGCAATATGCAGTGACAGAGAAGCCTATGTTATACAATAGCAGTTGATTAGCTGTAAGAGAGTTGCCGATGACTCACAACACTAAAGCACGCCTTCTCTTTTCGCACAAAGGGGGTGGATTTATCGCTTTTTTAAATTTTTCGCCTTATACTTTTTCTGTAATTTATGTCCTGCTGGACCTTTAGGTTGAAAGTGCGTCTCCGGAAGCATTAGTAAAGTTTTGCGTGGGAAGTTTTTTAGTAAGATTGTTTCCGGACTTCTTTGCAATAAGTAATTTCAAGAAAGGTTACACTAATTTGCATCCGAATTTACAGCATTTCCAAAAGGTACATTTATCTCTGGAAATTCACAACGTGCCTACAATGCATATCTAAACACAATCCAATGGTTTGAAAGACAGTGTGAAGTGTACAGTAGATGTGTATCATTGTATGTACCTTGTTGAAATAACCTTGTTTGTCTTCCAACAGGACCCCACCAACGGCTACTACAGTGTCAACACCTTCAACGAGCACCACGCCACCCCGACCCTGGCCTCCAGTCAGCCGCCCGACGCGGCGCGCAGCCCCGCAGCCGGATCTATGACCATTGGCAAGCAGAGAGTGCCCACTGGGATGTCCTTCACCAACATCTACAACACGCTGGGCGCAGGGCCTAACCGCCTGTACGACTACGGCCAGCGCTTTGTGCTGGGCATGGGCAGCAGCTCCATCGAACTGTGTGAGCGCGAGTTCCAGCGCAGCTCCCTCAGCGACTCCAGCTCCTTCATCGACACACAGTGCGACAGCAGCGTCAGCAGCTACAGCAAACAGGACGGATACGTGCAGTTCGACAAAGACAGCAAGACTTCAGCCAGCTCCTCCTCCCACTACTCCCAGTCCTCATCCCAGAACTCAGACCTGACCAGGCCCCTGCAGAAACGCATGCAGACCCACGTCTAACACAGCCATGCACCTCCACACTGAGACACTTCAACACAGGGACACTTTGTAAAGACCGACCTTTGAGCCTGTACTCATGAAGGGAACTGTCTGGAGTCAAGTGCATCACCATGAGCCAACATCAGAGTTCGTCATGACAATCATTTTTCTGCTTTCTGCTTAAACACTGATCACTAAGACATGATGAACCTGCTTCAGCCCCTGCTGTGTTGGTGAACACAGGTAGGTTTGGACTGGACTGAATGAGGGCTATGTTGATGAAGCAAACACCACACGACCACACCTGGGGAGAGATATGCTCAAAGGTCATACTGAAGATGCAGTAGACGTAGCTTCTGTCCATGATCCTTAAGCCATAAACATTGACAATGCTAATAAACAAAGCCATTCAATTCAGCAATGATAGTGTCCCCGTCATTCAGTCCAGTCCACACGCTGCCTGCTGCAGACACTCCCTTCGATCCCAAACTAGCTTGCGTTGTTCCACCACACAATCAGCAGCTACGGTGATGCTATTTTGTACCTTACAGACTGCCTTTGACAAATGCACAGTGAAACAATGCGAGGTTCCAATAGGAGGCTCTTGTGGACGGAACAGGACAAAGGTGTTTTTATTTCTTTTATTTCTTTGCATTTTGGATTCCTCTGGCTGCTGTGGGACTCAACAGCCATTTTGGAAAGGATTGAAAGCTTTTGTAAAAAAAAAAAGAAAAAACAAGCACGGTGGGGGAGAAACCGGTTTGAACGGGCAAAAACTGGATGTTACTCATTGCCTGTTCCTTGCTGAACATTTCCTGCGTGGAACGAAATGGGGACTCCTTTTTTGTATAGTGTGCTGTAAATTAATTTTTGGCTCTTTAACAGCTGTTCTTTTTTTGAGAGATTCTTTCGCTTTGTGCCGTTTGACTTCAGCGTGGAATGCGTGGACGCGTCGACTCGCCATCCGTTGTGCATCCCATTGGACGATCGCAGGGGCTTTGCGAGTTCTGTTCGAGCTTCTGATGTTTACAAGGATGCCGAGAGCTGTACATTTGCCCCTTCTTGCAGCTCCTGTGGACTTCTGGAAACTGCCCGGAGAACTTCTCGATTTCGTACGGTTTTCGGCTGATATCATTGTTGTTTACGCGCTGTGTAAAGCCCAGCCTTTTTTTTTGTGTACTGTGACTACTGAATGGGAGAGGGAGTCCCGCTTTCCGATTTTTACTTTACGTGTCTGTGTTTGGTTTTGGTTGATGCCCACTGTTTTAAGTGAGCCTAAAGTTGGGGGACGCCGCTATAACTTTCGGAGGCCTCGACGATTAGTCACACGGGAACAAGCAAAGACAAGCAAACTCTGTGTCCTATCTCAATTTGGAGCGAATTAAGATTAGCTGGATGGTTATGAGTGTCTTGGGTGGCATAATGGGCCATCCATCAAAGCAGGCGCGGCATAAAACTGTCCTCGAACAAGCGCTGAACATCCAAAGGGCATTCAGCCAATACAAATGACAGACAACTCGGGCCGGGACAAAAAAAAAAAAAAAAGAATGCGGATCCCAGATTGTCAACCAAGCACAAAGTGGTACATTGCTACTCGCGTTCTCCAAATGACTCTGAATAGCATGGGTTGATGTACTGTCATTACTAAGCACTTACGAGATGTATTAGGCTCACTTTAACTGTGTAATAAATGATCATCTGTGTCACCTTCCATCGGGGCATTTCCGTCATGGACATTCATGCATTACTGTACAGACAAAAAGGAAAATGGTTTTGTGCCAACATTGTGTTTTGAATAAAGAAAAGTCCAATTTACCTCAGAGTGAACTGTCTCCTGACGTTTTATTCACGGCGGTGGATGTGCTGTATATCACAGAGATACTGCATCTGAAATGAAGTGAAAGCTTTTATTTTATTCTGTCCATTGGGTGAAATGTTACACTGCATAGGTTTCAACCATAAAGCAGGAAATGTGAAAACTTTAAGAATGCATTTTGTTGACTATTGAGTATGTACTTTTGAATCAGCAGAGGTCAGAAAGATATTTGGAAGCATTTTGTAACGTGGCACAAAGTGGATTTCAACAGAAGTTTGAACTATTTTGCAATTACAACTAACTACTGACTAATTGTGAGTACAAGGACAACATAACAAAGTGACAAAACGCCTAGAATTTGAACCATCTGCTCCAATCCAATTTTTCATGCATCGCAGACTACCAAACATTCCACGTTCTCTCGCAATTTGTCAAAACATTTCTTTGTTTGCTAAGTGCCGCACACTTTCAGTGTCACGGGTTGAACGGATTTGAATGGAATAAACATGAAGAAAAAAAACCTAACCTACTGTAGTTGAGAGCTCTACCTTTAGCTGCTGTTATCTTGTTTACCAGGCACCGAGGCGACGTTTGCGCATGCAGGGATCAGCAAGTGGAATCACGCACAAACCCAAACATGCATTTAGCAAAGCCAGTAGAGCTTCGGTGAGAATCCAAGTCGAGCAATGACTGATAAGGACTCAAACAGCATGTTAAAAAGATACACAGAGATGCAGCCTACAAAGTAACAAAAGATTATTTCCACAACTTGGCAGATAGAATACTGTGCAACAGCCAAGGCAAGTAATGCTTATTTGCAGTAAACATAGGATTAGATGTCTCACAGTGGGTATATAATGCACAGTTGGGGCTTAAAAACATTCTTTTAGGACCCCCAGCATTGATTTCTTTATGTACATAATGTCTATGTGTAAGGAAAAGGCTGTAAGGGCTGAGAGACTGGGCTGGTCAGGATTTTGAATTGGCCTGGAGCCCCTCTTGTAGGCTGTGGTCGGAGTAAATCAGTGAATTCAAACCTTCACTTTAATCTAGCGGCATGCGAGCAAATTGAGAGAACCGTTATGACAGGACTGTTCAGAACAGGTCTGATGATGGGCTTTAACCTCTTAACCCCCACCTGAACCGAGCACATTTTCTCCAGTTGGGCCAACCTTACCTATTAACTAAAAGTTTCTTGACCGGGGAGTCTATAGGCCAGTGTAACATCTCATTTGAAAGCTACTGATCATTTTCCTTGCGTTGTTGCTGTGTTGTGGTACTTTTTCCATCGCCCTTTTATCACTTTCTGCTGCTCTTTTGTGGCTTTTTGGCTGCATTTTTGTCACATGTTCCATCGCTTTCTTGTCATTTTTTGTGTGGCATTTCTGATGTGTTTTTTTTTTTTTGCTGCGCCTTTCATCCTCGTTTTCTGTGTCGCTATTTTGATGCTTTTTTTTCAACAAGCTTTTAGATTTGGTTGATGACAAACTGGAGAAAAATGTGTGCTCGGTTCAGGTGGGGGTTATGAGGTTCAAATGTGTTTTGCGTTACATCTATGCAACAAATCCAGGAAGTACAGTCGGGGTCGCTTCAGATGACGGAACAATGCAATATAAACGGTTAAATGGTATATAAAAAAACCGGATCATTTTAAAAGTTGAAATAATAAGATGTACGAGATCAATGCTGAGGTATCCGGGATCATGTTTTTAAGCAGCATTTAAGAATGATGTGTCCACTTTAAAGCAGCAGTGTACAATATTTCAATGTATACGTAATATCTACTAACTTATTTCCTGTAGTTTAGACCTCCACAAACAAGTTCTGAACAACATCTGATGCTCCTGGATTTGTTTAAAACGTGCCCTGTGAATTTTACCTTTTATCTTTTAAACATGAATTGCTTATCTAATTGCTTAATACTTGATAGATATTTGTTTTCGTGCGGTCCAAGTGTGAACACAGTCCGGAGCCGGAACAAACGACCTACTTAAATCATTCTCGACTCCAAATCCATAAACAATGTGTACAACTAATGGGGCCATGGCTGCAGTCCGTCCTGTCACGAGCCACAGACGGATGTGGCGCCGGGGCCCCGTGGACAGGAATAGTCCCAGAGAAGAACAGAGGAAGATAAAGGGACACACGGCCACTCAGAGAGGGGCCACTCGGGAGGGGCCCCGCTGGAGAGACTAAGTGGAGCAGGACACGGGAAACGACAAGGTCCATCACTCAAACCACAGCGAGGGAGAGGGGGAAGCTTCAAGGACCTCTGCTGGACAGGTGGGGCACTGCGTATGGATAAGGGCATTGTCAAAGTTGCCCAAATGTGACAGCATCTTTACTTTATTGTTTCAGGTTTTTTGCCATTATAATTGTCATGGGCTGGATACACAAGGCAGAAAAAAAGAAAAAGATATTAGCCAGATTGGTATGCAAGTTTACTCCGTGATCAGAAACACACAATACAGTCTATTAATGTTCAAGGTCCGAAAATATCAGTCGGACAGACCCGTTCATTTCACCAACACAGCAAAGGTGGGTTTGGAATTTTCACTGAAGTATGCGAATGATTCTTAAAAAGTACAAAAGCCAACCCAGATAACTTCTATCATTTTAGTATTACTTCCTCTCAAGCAATTATTTTTATTGTGAATCCAACCACGTGTAAAGCACCAACAAAGAATAGAAACTGCATTACTGTCAAACCCTTGGTGTAAAACATGCAATATTTAACACTGTATACAGATCGGAGTTCAGATTGCTGAGAGACTGGTGGATGGGGAGGTCCCTCAGTCAGTTGGACCTGGCCTAGATCAACACTCCCCAGTCTTCTCCCTGATGGCAGGACTGGATGAGGCTGCCGGTCGACCAAGCACGGTCCAGATCATTGGGCCTTATTCATGAACATCTTTCTGCGCCCGATTCACGACACAAGTAGGGAAAATCCTTTGCACAGCTTTTCTGAGGTTGGTGAATGTCAACTTGGAAGTAGGTGCGTGTGAGGACTGATCTTTCACCATATAAAGGACAAAAAGTGCTGTGTGGGGCAGGCAGTAGGAGGAACATACGAATGTCAAAATGAATAACCAAGAAAGGGGCCCCCACGCTCAAGGACCCACCTAAATATGTGGGCACGTAAATTTGCTCTCATTACAAAATGTTTAAATAGATATAACCTGTACATCACAATGGCATTTTGCTTCTGTCCGTTAAATAGTTGCGACTTGTGGACATACGGGTGCTAGATTGAAGCCGGCGGCCTCAACAAGTTTTAGCAGCAATACATTAGTACTTTACTTGCCATTGATAAGATCCATCATCAGGACGGCCTCACGATTTTAACCAGGCCTGTTGGTCTCTCATGAGGGGCTTCTGAACCGCTCTTTGTCTGACCCGTCACCTAGGACCTGTTTGCCATGGGAGACCCTACCAGGGGCCTGAAGCCCCCGACAACTTAGCTCCTAGGATCATTCGAGTGCTCAAACCCCTCCACCACGTTAAGGTGGCGCCATTGATAAGATAGCACGTAGAATTACCAACTTATTTCTGAATAAACAGGGCATCTGTATTTTATTATTTTCATGTTTTCTAAAATGTATTAGCCTATTATGTACAAATATACGACTCAGAATGTTGTGGTCCAGGAGCATGATCGTAAACAGAACTGGAGACTGTTTAGTGCGTAAGAGACCTCCTGACCGTTTCACAGGATTGGTTCTTACAGATGAACGTTTCCAGCTAAGAACACATTTTGTGAATGCCAAAAAGCTTCCTAAGAAGGCGTTACGAACATGTTGTGAATGAGGCCCATTGCTAAAAGGCCGAGGCTCTATAAACAAACAAACAAAAAATATGAATCCATAATATTAAAGTGCCTACCACCTCGTGATGGTGGGGGAGAAGTTTTGGACCTTTTGAGAAAGAGGCTGGATATGCAGTTAAACTACGCATGAAACAAACAGTTTGAACACAGCAGAGTTATCTCAAAGCCTCTTCAGTCTTGCCATCAGGGAGAAGGCAGAGTCTCAATCCAAGCCAAGTCCATCTGACTGAAGGGGTAGTTCTGTCTACTCATGTCGTTTTCCACATAGTACGGTTCAACCCAGCACAGTTTGGCAGCAGTACTCAGAACGGGATGTTTTTTTTTTTAATGTTTATTAATTCCATTGCAAAAATTACTGAAGGACAAACAGAATGCTGAAGAAACGTTTAGTAAGCTGCAATGAGAACAATGTGGACAAATAATGCCTTTTGGTGGGGTTTACGGGATTATTCAGAGGTGCCAAGGCAAATACTGGAGGTAAGAAGCAGCTAAAAGACGAACTATGAAGGTAAGCTAAATGCTAATGTTTTGCAAACACATAGAAGGGTTGACAACAAAGACAACTGAACTGAAAACATAGTTCCAAGTTTGTTTAGCATAAGGTGGAGGGGGCGTCAATTTTACATGGTATAAACCCTTTAATAGATAAGGTACTCAGTATTGAAGCACAAAAAAACTTGCTGCAGATACTTTTTCACCCTAGGAAATCTCTACCTGAATATCGACATTGCACATCCATCCACCCGATACGTTTGCTTATTTTATGGAGTGGAAAATGCTGTGGGAAGTGCGATTGTGCGCGATGAGGATAGATAAGACGTGCCCCCGGTGAATGGTGTTGTTTGGGGGCTGACATCTGGACATAAATCTAAAGTTGTGACTGGGGCGCGCAGTTCACCATCGCACTTGTAAAAGATTAATTCCGAGAGTCAACCAGGGTCTACCGGGAGAGTTTCCAGCTCTCCCACAATGATCCGGGCCGCGAGCCAGCGAGCATTTATCAGCCGCGCCGCATACTGCTGATGTGGTGTCTGTGTACATCCATCTGAATCATCAAGCAGCACACTGTCAGCTGCCCTGGAGAGCGCGAGCTGTGCGGGTAATGCAACCAAGCAAAGTGCAATTTTGTGGATGGAAATCATACCTGGAGTGCATTTTATGCTTTCTTCTTTCACATTTAGTCTGTCTCCCTCTTCCGCTCTCAAAAACGTGTGCCTGATTCCTTCAGAATGATAGTTTGACTGTGTGTTTGCAGATGGAGACTTGTGCCCTCTTCTGGCATTTTCTATCACTACATTTCATACCAACTAGGTCACTGAGGTTTTATCAAAAAACATTTTCTGATTACAACTAGACGACAGCCATAGGAGAGCCTCCTCAAGTGCTCTTGCAACGACAGCTTTGCAAATGAAGCACAGACAGAGCTCCTGACGGACTCCATCTGCATCTGGATATTAGTTCCTACTCTTTACAAGTTGCCCATGGGAAGAATGGGTCAAACAAGATGGCAGTAAAGTTTACCTGAGTATGATATGTAACACGATTTCTTTGGAGTATCTCGGGCAAAGTTGGTACGTAGCACGGCAGTTAGCACTCCTGTCTCAGAGCCAGAAGAGGGATTTCTGTATTGAGTTTTACCAGGTACGAGTGTGTTGCCTTTTGGCAGTTTTGACCAAATCTATCTCAAGTGCTGCACAGAGACCTAGGAGTTAAGGTTGCAACAAGTAAGACAAGAACCGTGAACGCTGTGAGAGATACTCCGGGCTAAAACAATTTGTTGAAGGTTTCTGTTCTTCACCCTCTTTCTTGTTCTACCCTCCACATCTAACAAGCCAGAGGCAAGAGATGGAGATGGATTTCTGGGTGCTGGACTTTGTTATCCTGAGGCTCTGGTTGAAGCGTGGGTCAAACACAGTGAACACATTTCTTGCGGATTAGATAAAGAACAAAATTCAAGATACAAAATGTCTCCGTATCCCCGCCGTGACTGTCAGCTTTACCTCTTTTCATGATGTTAGAAACTTATGTGACAAAAGAACGATAACAGAACGATTTATGATTTGCATAAATTTGCCTCATTGTCAGGTGTTTACAGAAACTTGGCTTGGTTCATAAGTGTCAAATCTTTTGTTTCATATCTTTTGTTTTCTCGCGGTGACATAAGCCACAACAACAGATTTATCTTCATCAGAGACAAGTAAAACTGCGCGGCGTGAAGGGAGCTTTAGGTGTGCACAGGAAAATGTTTACGCTATCATCTGGATCGTGTGGGATTAAAGACAATTTATGTGATTTGAGATTATTTTATGTCATTTACGGACAATTTTTACTGCAATCAGCTGCCCGGGAACTGTCTGGTGTTTAAAAGTCCACCAGGCATCAAAAGTTGGTAGAAAAGAAAACAAATCAGAAGTAGTATTTGGTTTCCAACAAGTAGAAGAGGGCAGTGACACATTACACACAGCAGTGGTGTGTAACATGTGAGTCTTTTGCTTAGACTGGAAACTTAAAGGAAGCCGAGGAAAAAGGAGTTCGTTCGAGAAGTCTTTATTCAATCAGTTACAAAGCATATGTTGGAAGTCCGAAGTTCACGCCCCATTCTTGGCATTTTATACCCTGGGTCAGCCTCTGTTCTGCGCAAACAACCTGATTCTGCCTTAGGCAGTGCGTGCAGGTAGAAGTAAAAACAAGTGTGCTTAACCATTAATGATTAACCTTATACATTGCCTAGCCTGGCATTAGCTGGATCAAACCAGTCTAACAGTGACCCTCAGAACAGGGCAGGTTACATAACGCTGACTTGCACGAAATCTACACCAAAGCTTCACATACTTCTCCGAACATTTTTACATTTACATTTTTATCATTAATAAGCAGATATTTTTTATCACAAACATAACTTACAGTCATTAGCCAAACTGTGCCAATTCTAGATCAAGCAAATATGAATCTCCTGTGAAGTGATTTGATATCAGTGATATCATAATAAATTATACTCAAACAGCTTCCCATGACCATTGGTGGTCAATAACAAAGTAGATCTACTTAAGTTCTGCACTTAAACAGAGATTTGAAGATTAGTACTTTACTTGAGTAGTATTTTTGTTGAGAACTTTGTACTTTTACCCCACTACATTTGAAAGATTTATATCGTACATTCTACTCGACTACATTTCTATACAGTAAAGGCTCCAAGGTAATATGTACATTAAATGTACTTATTTTTGGCCGTATGGTTTGTTCATTTTAAAAGCCCAATAATGCACACGCTATGAACAGCAGGAGATGCTGTGCAGAGGTGCTGTCAATGCAGAAGAAGAAGAAGGAAGAAGATTTGTCCTGTCATGTTGCTGTACGGGTGTATTCGGATTCAATATTTGTGTTTTTGAAGTTATTTTTCGTACCACAATTTTAAACTGATTTGTACATTGAATAGTTAAGTCTTTTTTTACTGCACATGCTTCAGTTCACCTTATTCCAGAGGTTCGAGTGGGTGACTGAGCCCGCCCCTTCACTCCTATTAGTTTACATAGGACACAAAGCCGTTTTCAGACTGCACAGAGAAACAGCGCATGGTTGACTTGTTGGTGCAAAGGAACATTGGTCATTATGCCCAAATCAATCTCCTGTTCATCAGATTTTAGCGTAAAACATTTTCCTTCCGCTTAGTGAACGGACTTCGCATTCGACCGGAAGTATCAATACAACGGAAGCGCCGATCTTTGGCAAAAAAAAGAGGCAGGGCCGAATAAGGTAATTACTTTCAGCAAGTTTTACTTTTGTTGGAGTAATATTTGACCAGTAGTCTCAGTACTTTTACTCAAGCAATGAAATCAAGTACTGTGGCCACCACTGCCCAAAACGCCAGCCTACTCAAACACGAGGAGAACACGCAAACTCCACAAAGACATACACTGACCACTCAGCCACTGTGCCCCAAACATAAGAATGAAAGAAATTCACTGTTACATTTGGGGAAAGGATTTATTTATGTTTTAATCCAGTTTAACACAGTCTGGTTTAAAACCTCAATAATCTGGCAATTCCACATTTGATTAGATTTATTACATTTATAAATCGACAACAGCAGACTTAATTATCTATCATTATTATTATTATTATTTAGTCATGAAACACACATCTGTCAAATACAGCAATTATAAATGTACAATATACATGTTTCTGTGAGCATTGAGTCCCTTGACACATATATAGACTTGACCACAGATGAACCGGCGCTAGCTCAGGGCTGATCTTGTTACCTCCAAACTCTCCATCTCACTCCATCTCTGCCGTGTCATCACTTATTTACATGTGCCCATGTCAGTCTGAAAATATAACATGGGAAGCCTTGGCGCTAGTTACTGCCTCTCTACAACCAACACGGCGTCCTTTGTTTACCTGTAAGATTGATTTAGCGCTGCCCCGGAGCATTTGGAACAAGGTCATCATGTCAAGTTTGCAAACACAGCTATTTGAAAGCTTTAGCTTGTTAGCCGCCGCGATATGTGCTGCCACTGCACATTAGCCCTCGCATGCAGGGAGGAAGAGTGGACAGAGATGGACTCGTACTAACAGCAGGTTTGGGGCGTTCGCGAAGTCCATATGACAGGTAGAGACAACCCATTTCTTCCTGTGTCAGTTATGTGTTTGATTTCTTCCCAGAATTGTACTGAGAAATACAAACAGACACACATGAAAACCAGTTTAAGGACAAGTCAACAAGAAGAGAGGTATATGGCAGGGAAGGTGAATTTTATCTGATTGTCAGGGAAAGTAAGGTGGATGACTGTAAAACTAAGCATTGGTATTCAGGGCTATCGCTGTATGGTGGCCTATGAGCTACTGTCTCCCGTCTGTTTTGTGTGTGTGAAGGTGGAGTGGGCGGGACCTGGAGTGAGGATTGTTAGTTGGCATTGCCATCTTGGTGAACAATCCCAGTGAGGACAGGAAGTTTCTAAAGTCGACACTGGACGCCTGGCTCTCTCTCTCTCACCTTTGACAATGCTCGATGCATCTTTACTAGCCTGTGTATAAAATAAAGTCTTTTTGGTTGGGATGTCCTCCCGTAGAAACCACCACCTTCAGGAGGAGCCATAGGGGGCAGTTGCAATGTGACTTGGGCAGCTCGAACAGTTGCCCCCAGAACCGGGCAACAGACAATGGATGGATGGATAGTTGGTTGGGAGGTGAATGGATACCCGTTAACCGAGCTTCACTCAGGTTTGTTTTGGTAGTTTAGAAACACTATATGTGTATCGGTTGTGCCCCCCTGTATGTTTTATCTAAATACATTCATTAGATCGGTTCGATTAGGGCTTTGTGTTCTTTTGTTGCTGAGATCAGTTTATTAGAGCCTTAAAGGGGGGGGTATTATGTAAAATCGACTTTTTCAAGCTTTATATCATGTTATTATGTCATTCCCTCATTAAACACATGCCTGGAGTGTTGCCTTGGCTCATTCACATATTTTTGAGTAATCAGTAAAAACTTAGACGGCAGCCATTTTAGGTGTAGCTATGCCTCAGTCCTCCTAGGAACGCCCCCACCTCCTGGAGACGCCTCTGGACCTTTTGTCACCAGCCAAGCCACCAACCACTGCTCCTCAGCTCAGCAGAGCCCCCTCCCCGCACAGTAGTGTTGTTTAGATGCCACAGCAGTGTGCTGAAGGGGGCGTGTCGGAAAGCTTCTTAAAGAGACAGAGGCCTATTTCAAGACGTTCAGTACAGCCATTTTGAGAGAGCAATTTTATTCAAGGCAGTTATTTTAATTTACTGCATATACAGACCAACAGAAGGTTACGTCATCATTGTAGTATGCTATAGACTGGTGCTATGTGATTGAAAAAAGCACAATACCCCCTCTTTAAGATTAGGCCATGTTTTATTCTATAGTTTATCTTGTTCTTCTGGGACAACTGTTGGCTTCCTCTCATTTCTGTTGTTGTTGTTGTTGTTATTGTTGTTGTTGCTGAGTTTGAGACCCAGTTCTGGCAATCATTTCTCCGATAAGTTTTTAAAATTTGTTTATTGATCCAATCACAGATGCAAACTTATAACACTCAAATAGGCTACAGAAGACTCTCTTAAATCATTTAGACGTAATTTTACAACTTCTCTCACCAGTAATGAACAGTTTATTTGGCAGGAGATGGCGCTGTTTGTGTCTGAGTGTTATTAGTTCAGTTTCATGTCTTTGTATTCGGGTAAGCGCCGTGTTTGTTTGAGCATGAATGGACCATTGACTTATGAACCAGTCATGCTCATCAGAATTCCCAGAGGAAACACCAAATCCTAGCCTGCACATCTTTTTTAAGGAAAGCAAGTTTGCGTCATGGAGGGCCGATTGTCTTCATTGCCAAAACACCAAGGGCTGAACCTAGCAATTGTAGCACCATTTTCTACGTGTGGAACATCATATATGACCTAATGAGGTGCTTTGCTCGGAAATTTAAAATATTAATCATCTTCCGGGTCAGAGGGTCTTTGCTGGAGAGCCGGATTCTCATCCCCGGCCTGACGTTGCCCTTTTTGTAAAGAATAGAAAAAGCGTGTATAGTCTGGATGTCCAGTTTAGACAATTTTCTACCTCTCTCCACTCTTCACCTCAATTCTTGCTTAACTATAGTGTCCAATAAAGCTTGTATTTTATTCTACATAAGCTGCTATTGGTTTCAAAATGGCCTTCAACAAGCAAAAGTAAAAGGGGAGGAATGACGCAATGTGGTGACGGGGCATAAAATGTTCTCGTATAATTAGATTAATCTCAGAAATGATGCCTCACAGATCTTTTTTTTCTCCCCCTCCTATGCCCACACCACAGTCATTTGCAAAACGATTCGAGAATTAATTGGCCCCTTTTCCGCAGGCCCGCCCCGCTGCCCTGACCTACCTCTTTTGGGTTCATCTTGACGGCAACGGGACGACATATTTTTGAAGCATGTTAATCGATTCCATTTGATCGACCGACTCGGGGGAGGCCAGCGCAGCAGAATTTAATGGCCTATGATATTTACAGTTCTTTTAATTAATGGAAGGTTGGAGGGAGCCGGGCTTCGGACCAAGGGGGAAATCAACTGATGACATTTGCTTGTTTCCGCGCTGTGAGGCACAGTCACAGCATGCGGTCTGCGCCCAAAGTCCCGCCCGCGCTGCCCTTTGCTCTTCAAAGTTAATTTATTCACGTCTTTGCCTTTGCCCGAAATTATGCGCACCCCTTCGACATTCTTTTTTGATGCTGCATCTAAAATATGTTGTAATGGAGGCTCTTCAGTGTGCCGGGCGAATTCAACCTGGATAGACTCAAACAGACAAAAGCAGCGGTTAGGAAGATTTATTGACATGTATAATAGTTTTGGCGATCAGACCTCGGCGGTAGACATCGATGTATGCATGTAAGTCAGTATGGATGAACAGCTTGGAGTTAGGGATGTCTTCCCACGGAGCCTGGACACTGGTGGTGGTATAGGAGACCCGTGAAGGATGCAGCTGGGAGAAGCTGTGGGCAGAAGAGGCGGAGATGGGGCGGAGGTGGGTCGCAGCGCAGCTGGGAAGCGAACGAACCATGATTGCTGGGGCTTAAAAGCGGGACCGAGGGCGATGATTGGCTGCTACGGAGGTGCGGCTCTTACGGTGAGGTGGAGGTGTGGCCCTCACTGAAGCTATCATTGGCTGGAGGTAGGTGACGCTGAAATTAGTCTACCAGGTTGAATTAACGCCTAGGCTCCATGTCACTAAGCAAAGCACAGACTACCCCATCTTAAAAGAATTGTGAGAGTGGCCACACATGAGTCAAACAGCTGATGCTGATGTATAGTCAACCGGTGAGTCTTTGTCCGCTCTCCTGCTCGATTTCTCTCTTTGGAGAAGAAAAAAAACGATCCCAGATCAGCAAAGATAGGCTTCTGTTTGTGAGCGTGGGAAACACGTGTGTGTTTTTTTCTGACAGAAAAGACAAAGGGAGAGAGGGATATTGTACATCCAATTACACAATGGAGACATTTTATTCACTCAAACTTGGCTGTAAATACTGTTTAAGTAGCGCTAGCCCACACTTAGCTTTGCCCGTTAGCCTGTTAGCTTCTTTTTTGTGATTCTATTAGTGTGTATTGGTGGCTCCGACCCGGTGGCAGTCAAGTTGCAATTGGGGTTTTCTGGCCAGAGACACCAGGGGGAGATGAAAGACTCCCCAATCATCCCATTAACACTTGTATTACCCCCAGAGGGACTATGGAAAGGATTTATTAAGGTAAACAAGTTACTTACAGGGTCTGCTTCAACACTTCAATAAATGTCAAAAGGCATTTGGTTTATAAACTTTGGACACATTACTTTTTTCCTTTTGCACATTTTAAGGAAAACATTTTACATCACAATTACGCACTGTATCGTGATATGTATCGGATTGTGACAAAAGTGTATCGTCCCAGCCCTATTAATTATGTTGCTATGATAGAAAAATACCACAGCTAGCTCCCTATTCATTTCTCTGTGTGAATTCCGTTATTGGCCGCTGTTTTCCCGTGTGTCACTTTTGGATCGGTAAAATCACCCACGCTGATCCTGTGCGTCCTAAACCGGGCTTAAAAGTCAAACATGTTTGATTTACTGCAGCTGAGGTTTTGCTGCGTCTTTCTGCCGCCCACATTACACGTGATTTGAGTCATTGACCCTCCACACTACGAGGCACGACTCTCTGCCACTGCGTTGAACTCGCCACCACTCGGGAAGACTCAGGAGGCTACAGTTGGCAGCAGTGGTGAAGACATGGAAAAAAGCTCACAAGGACTTTTAAGGAGAGGACGTTATGCAAATGTAGGGCTTTGTACCATATCGCAATGACGTTCCTTTATCAAAAACATACATACAGTATCACGCTTTTTTTAAGTTATCATTGAATCTTTCGCAGCAACTATTCAGAGTGCCATTGCGTTTGTGTTCACGCATTAGTTTTAGATGATTTGTGAGTCTTTATTTAACAATCTCTCAAATTGTAATTGTGAATTCAGATGAAACAATTAACAACGGAAGACTGTATATTTGATAAGCCCGAGATCATTTCTCGCGCTGAACACGGTAAAAGTTTGAGGGGCAAAAGGTTCAGCATTTCAATTACGTTTCACATTCATTATGGAAGTAAATAAAACGCCGCCACATATTTCACACAGGTTTTAATCAGTGTCACATCCGGCGAAAGAATAACATGCTCTTCTGCATCTGAACATAATTACTTTGTGTGTCCGATGCTTAAAAAAAAAAAAAACTTTCATTTGATCAATTATTTAAAATAACTGTGAAGGGTAAAATAAAGTCTAATTAAAAATATTGCAGCGGTGACTTTAATTATACAGATTTTGTATTGGTTTTCTTGTCTGTTTCGTGATAACTAATACATTAAAGATGAGTCTCTCTTGTTTGTCAGTAATATATCAACAACATCTATTCACACTTCAAACTCTTGTATATGACTTTCCAAAAGCTAAAATTAACTTTTAAATGACTATCAATGAGCTCCTTTAACCTCTTAATCCCCACCTGAACCGAGCACAGTTTCACCAGTCTGGCTTTACCCAAATCTAAAAGCTTCTTGGTCAAAATGGTCAAAATAGCAACGAAAATGAGATGAAAATGAGGATGAAAATGCAACAGGAGCGATAAAACGGTGACAAAAAAGCGATGAAAGAGTCAAAAACGCAACAAAAAGGCCAAAAAAGAGCAAAAGAAAAGTGATGAAAAAGTGATGAAAAACACAAGAGTAACAAAAACGTGATGAAAAAGTGATGAAAATGTGGCAAAAACATTTTTCAAAAAAGTGGCAACAACGCAGCAACAATGCTTCAGATTTCAGTTTCTTAGGATGCATAGACTTTAGCTCCATTTGTTCATGGATATCCCTCTGTCAAACACTTCATATAATACAGTTCTATTTATATCAAATGCAACATTTGTTTCCTACTTTTTAACAGCGTTTCTGTTCTTTTTAACACTACATGAACAATTATTGAACATGGTACAGTGATACAGTGAATGCTAACCACTGCACCCTGGGAATGAATGGAGAAAACAATATGGCTAAACAACACGACTAAAGAAACGAGACATTTCAATCCCTCGACTTAGAAATAATACAACCAATCACAAACAATGAGTCTATCTCACATTCTCCCGTTGAATCAATGAAAATGTTGCTCCTGGTTTTGCATTGGCTGCTATGGGTTAGCCTCGCCGGCCAGTCGCAAGATGGCCGCCACGTTTGCCACGTCAACGAGCACCATGTCCTATCTAGAGTTTTATTAAATATCTTTGGTTTTAAGCCGCAGTTCATGTCTGGGACTATGCTCGCAGGTTTTACTGATCCAGTCACAGATGCTGATGTGTAACATGTCACTCATGTGCAGAAGACTCAAATCCCGTGTCATTCTTTCCACAGTTACGAATTACTGTGGAAAGAGCTTGGGGTAAATTAGAGGAGACATGTATAAGCTGGCATCGCAGCACTTTGAATAGTCACCAAGGAGAGTCAAAGATAACTCAAACATGCATTAATGGTTAAAAACAAACCTAAAAAGTCGATTTATCTATTATCCCTTTTTACCAAATCCATCCCTTCCTTCAGTACACAGACACTGGGAGCAAGGTGCTTTAAGTGTATGGCCTACGGAGCTGAGATCGATCCTCGACCTTCGAATAAGCGAACAAACACTCTAACCACCGTGCTACTGCTGTTCCAATAGTGATGGTTTGTTATTTGGGTGTAGAGTTTGCTACAATGGGCCTTACAAGCACTTCAGCTCTTGATTAAAGCAGGCTATTATGTAAGAGCAGAACAGATCAAACTGTCTGTGAAGAACTCACTCTATTGTTGCCAGACCTTGGAACAACTCAGTAAGTGTCGCAACACAAAGCCGCAAGAACCGACAGCACCTACTGTAAGAAACTTTCTTTGCGCTAGGATTTACAAATAAACTCTACATGGCGTCACCTTGCTCCCAGACACTGGGAGCAAGGTGCTTTAAGTGTATGGCCTACAGAGCTGAGATCGATCCACAACCTTCGAATAAGCGAACAAACACTCTAACCACCGTGCTACTGCTGTTCCAATATGGTTTGTTGTTTGGGTGTAGAGTTTGCTACAATGGGCCTTATAAGCACTTCAGCTCTTGATTAAAGCCGCATGCGGCTCTTTGCCAATCAGAGAACGGCTCTTTGCATGACTGGATATGTTTAATACAATGAGGCTCTTTGCAAAAGAATTGGTACATCTTTCCCATAAACTGTAACAGTCTTTAAGAATCTTGACCAAAAATCCAACCATAGTCCTACAGACCCTGTTTCCCATCCCTACACACATGAATGAGAGTCTGTATATCTCTCCTTTTCGAGGCGGCGTGTAAAAGGTGCCCGTAAAGCAGCCTCACTCAAAGCGGGATGTAGGTTAAACAACAGTCAGGCAGATCGTGGCACTGGGGTGCAGCTTCTGTGCTTTTCAAGTTTCTGATTTGTCTACTCTTTATTTGATGAAAGTTGGCCTCATATTCACAGAAAAAGATCAAAATTAGGAAATAGAAAAAAGTCGAGCTCTAATGAAGCATATGATGCGAAGCGTGACATCGTAGCAAAGCGCGACATCGTAACGTGGAAAAACTTTGTGCAGCCTAGACTGCCTTCTCTGCACAGTCCAGTCAGGACCAAGCTGCAGGCACTGAGCGCACAGGCAGAGGAGGGGGCTCCGTGGACGGTTTATTGTGATTAAATATAACGGTCACATTATATTTAATCACAATAAACTATCGCCCCTGGATCTCGCGAATGATCTGTGCCTTTGTGGCTCTTCACAGGATCAAGGTTGAAAATTTCGGCTCTTGGTCTCTGACTAGTTGGCCACCCCTGCTTTAACATGTCAGAGATGTACAGTACGTTGGTGCCTGACCATGAAGGGACTTGTACACAAGCAGAGCTATTTTAATTCTCTATTCTCTGAGTGACAGGAAGCCAGTGCAGAGACCGGAGTACTGGACTAATACGGTTTCCTGGTAATTTCCTGGTTCTGGTCAGGACTCGAGCAGCAGCATTTTGGATATACTGGAGCTCTAACAGCTCGTTTGGAAAGGCCAGTGAGCAGGCCGTTACAATAGTCTAACCGACTGGAGACGCATGAATCTGGTTTAGACACTATGTTTTTTTATTTTAGCGATGTTTTTTAGATGGTAATAGGCCGATGATGTAATTGACTTAATATGACTGTTAAAGTTGAGGTCCATGATTACCCCTAGATTTCTAACTTTATTTTTTGGTTCTAGTGAAAGAGCCTCAAGATGACCAATGACAAGCTCTCTGTGTCATTGACGCTAACCCAACATTGTCTCAGACAGAGCAGCCAAGCGCCAGCTCCGGGGTCAACAGGATTCGAAGGTTTACACAAGTCCAGAGGATGAACATTACTAAACTGGGGCATTGTATAGTGCACCCCCTGTTGGCGTGCTGGAACAACATGACCACAAAATACTCACATCATCACATATACATTTTACATTAATTATTCATACAGTTAAACAAATCCAAAGTTGCCAGCTTTGATGACATGCAACACCGGCACGTGGACCAGACATGAACTGTGGCTGGGGTTTTGGAACAATACATTTCCAGAAGTTTAATTGTTTTGACATACACTAATGGCACAGTATTTCAACTCGGTCAGCGGAGAGAAAGCATCAAGAAGAAACTTAAGCAAATTAGTGTTATCACTCAATCTTAAATACTAGCAAAAGCCATAAAAGATTGGTTACATCGTTGAATAGACAGAGTATGGTCGTCAGAATGAAACAAGAGCTCTGAGCCGGTATATTAACAATGTCAGGTCTCCATAACAACCACCTTTGCATTTATTATTAACATCAACCCACGCAGAGCAACTGAGACAAAGGACAGTCATCAGTCTTTTCCGGTACAGGGCTTGTTGTGAGAAAATCAGACCTATCCTACAGAATAAGGCCTTTGACTGATCAATACCTGAAACAAAAATGCAGTCCATGCCATGAAAATGTGTTGGGATTTGACACTGTGACAATAATCAAATACATAACGATGCACAACTAGCCTCAGTAAGTCTATATCCGTGAGCTACTCGTTTCTCCAGTAGAGCCTCATAGTCATTATTAGCTGGCCTGACATCTTTAAGTCTTATCAAACGGGGAAGTGATCAGGGATAGCTCTGTGGGGAAATTAATGCAGAACAGCTGCCGTGGTCATCTTCCGAGGCTGGATGGCAGGGCCGCGGTGATCCGGAGCTGCTGTGCGTGGATTCCCGCTCGTTTAGAAAGTCATTTACGTGATGCGTGCGCCCGGCTAATTTAGACAGAGGGCTCACTGCTGATGATCTTTCATATTAAAGAACCATATTCTGCTAAATTGACTTTTTCTGAACTTTTAATCATGTTGCACTGCTGTTTCCTCATCAAAATAGGACTTGGGAGTTAATTTACAAGTTACTGAGTAAGCTTCCCTGGACACGTTTTAGTCATTTTAGTGCTTGAATTGCCTTTAGGTGAGGATGGACAAGCTTCAATCCTCCCTCCATGAGACGCTGTTGTGCATATACTGTACATTGTCTCATGGAGGGAGGATTGAAGCATGTGAGGCTCATTTAAAAAAAAAACATTGAGAATCTTTGGGATGAAAAAAATAACATTAAAAGTCATTAAATAAATTGTGCCAAAATTGAGGCCTGAAATGTCCTTAAAAAGCATCAAATTAGATTCAATCAATTAAATCTAAATGTATTGGAAAATCCCCTCCTGGAACCGCCGCCTTAACGTGGTGGAGGGGTTTGAGAGCCCGAATGATCCTGGAGCTCTGTTGTCGGGGGCTTCGTGCCCCTGGTAGGGTCTCCCAGGGCAAACTGGTCCTAGGTGACGGGTCAGACAAAGAGCGGTTCAGAAGCTCCTTATGAGAGACCAACAGGCCCGGTTAGAACCATGAGGCCGTCCTTCTGTGGACCCACCACCTGCAGGAGGAGCCATAGGGGCTGGTGCAATGTGATTTGGGCAGCTCCAACAGCTGCCCCCACGACCCGGCAACGGACAAGTGGAAGAAAATGGATGGATGGATGGATGTATTGGAAAATTATGACATTGCTAAACAATTTTATAAGTTCATCAAAAATGCCAAAACTATGGTCTAAAACTTACTCAGTACTGCAACTGAGTAAGTTTTAGACCATAGTTTTGGCTGAAATTGACAATTCTTTGGCTAAAAAGTTTCCAGTTTTGTCCTATTCTCTTTCCTCTGATTGATGTAATGTTTGCAAATTCTAAGAAATTTAATATGTGCAGATTACTTTCAGCGTTTGTTGCATTAACACAGAGTGTTTGGGCATTTATTTATTTAAGATGGGACAGTGCATATTAATTAACATGAGTCCTCAAGGTCCACATGTAAATATGCCAGAGTTAGCCACAATGGCTAATTTTCATCTGTAGTCCCAGGGCAGGTTGCTGTTCTCAGACAGGAAAGGCCACAGAACAACAAACACAATATACATTAACAAAAGACAATAGACATGAAAGGTTAGTAAAAAAAAAAAGAACACACAATAACGGTAAGCAGACATTATAAACAAGGCGACACAGACAAATAAAATAAAACAAATAAGAGATTTTAAATACTATTGGTAAAAAAATAAAAATTAAAAAAACTGATCCAGTGAAGGTTCTCAGTGTTGGGATGTTCCTGATGTTAGTTGGAACAGTGTTCCAGGTGTGAGCAGCCCTCACTGAAAAGCTCAACTGACCAAAAGATGTTTTCCTGAAAGGAACAGCACAATCTCCTCTGCTTTGGGCTCGTGTGCCTACTCTGTTTTTTAGGTGGATGAATTCCTGCAGAGGGGGCGGAGCCAGACCATGCAGTATTCTATAAACCAGTACAATGTTGTGAAACCGTATCATATTCTCCCAACTAAAACAATTATATTTTGAGAGAACATGGCAATGATGGTAGGAGTTATGCTTTTGATCCAAAACCCTGAGTGACTGCTTATAAACTCTCTCCACTGACTGTAGTGTTGTTTTACTTGTTTGACTCCAGGTTGTCAAACAGTAGCGAATATGTGACATAATCATGGAGCTAAAGTACGTTTTTGCTGTTAGATTATTACATATTTAAATTAAAAATTAAAAATGCATTTAATTGCATTAAATTAAAAATTAAAATGGCATTAGAAAGCACTTCATTGAACTTGTGCCATCAATACTAGAGCTTGGTGAAAAATGAAGGCAACACCGGATCTTTTGACATTTACATGTTTACTAAAACAATGTCGAATGTGTGCTGTAATCAAAGCTAAATGCGGCTAGAGCGCTTGACCTTTTTGTGATGACTTTTTGGGGGATCAAGCAGTGTATGATAGTCGTAAAGTTAACACTGTGTAACATTTCACCAATTAAACATTTAAGAAAAAGAGATTTACTTCATTATGGATGCTTCTTATTGGCAAGGAAAAGACAAAACAAAAAAAACTCTGACCCAGCTCATAACCTTCCTGCGAGTGGGATATTGCTTTGACAAACATTGTGTGATTAATTTCTCTTTCAAATGCTTTATGTGGACGACTCATCCCCAAATAAGCAATGTAACCGAAGCGTCATAATTAGATCATTTTGGCCTCAGAGTCACAAAATGTACGAAAATGTATACAAGTGAAAGGTCTTTGTAAAAGTAACTGTAACTCATACTATGGGACACAGATACAAGTCATGTTTATGTGAAATGAAACTATGCATAGTCTACCCATTCTAATTCGTATTTCATTATTATTTTTGTCATAAGAAACTTGAGGGGTGGGTGGGCACTGTTTCATATCTCAGTTACTCTTTCAAAGTCCCACTAAAATAACTAAAGCAAAAATATCTCAAGCGCAGTTCCACAGAGTGTTTGGAATAAATTGAACGGTGATGTTGTCTTTCTTTGCAGCCGGGAGTGGTACATATGGCGCGTGCCCATGCCTAGTGAAGCAGACCCAGAGTATCTCCACTGAACAGAACGCTGTCCAAACGTCAGCCAGCCATGATACAACAGTCACAGTGCGCTGACTGGGCAACTTCACCGAAGGGACTGTACACGCGGGACAGCTTCTGTGTTTTTTGTTCAAAACATTTCTTCAAAAAGGTATATGCAGGATTCACAGTCACTACATACTTATCGGCATATAAAGTTAAAAAAAAACGTTACCAACAACTAACTTCTCATTTAGGATTGATACAAATGCTTTGCCGTTTTGATGCACAGAGCAGAGTGGTCTGTTTTAATGAACACGAAAACAATTATTGAGTTTCAAAGCTAAAACAACGCAATGGTCGTTTCAAATCCAGGCAGCCCAAATTGAATTTCTACCTGTCTGAGTTCTTTGTTTACCAAATAGTTTTGTGGAATGCATTTTAAAGGAGACATAATTGGAAAACAGTTCATTTTCAGCCCTGGGAAAATTAGCACCCAGGACAACTATACTCACTTTCAGTCAGCACCAGGCCACTTGCATACCAACAAGGCAGTGTCAAATAACTGCCTGCATGGTCACTTTAACCGGATCCATTTGGGCATTGTTCCTTCAAAAGTCTAAAAGGACGCTCCTCAAAAGTTTTCTGAGTCGAAACACTTGACACGAGGAGCATTTGCCGATGGATTTTTTTTCTTCTTTTTTCCCCCCCTCCACAACCCTGTGCAGTATCGATTGAAAAAGTGAAACAAAATACAAGGTGCGCTGCCGCCGAAAGAAGAAGGATCTAAAAGTAATTTTACAAGAGACAATGCATAATACATCTTCAGCTCTGCGCACATAAACTATTTAAAGAAACTCGATTTGGAACTTTGTAACATCTTGCTCGAAGAAAAAAAAAAAAAAAAGGTCTCGATAGGTTTGCAGTGTGTTGAAGTTTTATTGTTTTACTTGTGCTATTTTTCCGTATACATATATGGATAGTCGTGCCCCTTGCCCATAGCGTTTCATTTGCATTACACGACGAGTGGAGGAAGTTGGTTGAAAGTGAATCGAGTTGAGCAACCCCAGAGGTGTCTGATAGCGTTTGGTCTTAATGTGAATAGTGAGGGTTTGTTTCTGTAATGTAGGAAAAGACTGACGGCACTTGGAATAGAAGCAGTGTGTCTAACTTGTCGTCCTCCTACTCAAAAACAAACCTGTAGTTGTTTCCGTGGTAAAGTATAAGAACAATATTGTCCTGGTAGAGAAACTCGTCCTCTGCGTTTGACCCATGCCCACAGTTCTGCACGTTTGGGGAGTGGGGTAAGGCACATCAACCTCATGGCTAAATGTATCATTATTAGCATGTATTATTTTCTCATTGTGTCTAGAATAGATATATCGGAAGCTTTAATCACCCCACTGCATGTGTGCACGACAACAGCGCACAACCAGGAGGGATCTACACTGCTTGAACAAACATTACAGCATGCAATCTGCGCTGTTTCAATAAGCTGTTTCAATAAGCTTCTGCAATGTCAAAAGATCCAGTGTTGTTCATTTTTCACCAAGACCTTCTCCAGCACATCCCAGAGATTCTCAGTGGCGTTAAGTTCTGGACTCTGGTGGCCAATCCCTGCGAAAAAATGAAGTCCCACGGTCCCACTCTTTCACGATGCGAGCCTGATGAATCCTGGCATTGTCATCTTGGAATATGCCCGTGCCATCAGAGAGGAAGACATCCACTGATGGAATAACCTGGTCGTTCAGGATGTTCAGGTCGTCAGCTGATCTCATTCTTGAACCTAGATCCGACCAATTGCAGCAACCCCAGATCATGAATAATGATAAATTCAACCTGGGAGACTAAGTTCAGCATCACCAACCTCCAGCAAATGATCGCGTCTGCAAGGGTCACACCTCCAGCTCAGGACATCAGCGCAGAGCCACACTTTCATCTCAGCCAAACATCGCCCTCTGTTCATGCGTTTAAGCCTCCAGCGTTCATGGCTCGTCCGATTCCCAGATGTGCTGCGACCCACCTCCACCCCTTCACCGCCTTTTCTATCAATTGGCTTCACCCGGCTGCATCCTTCACCGGTCTCCCATACCACCACCAGAGTTCAGGCTCTGGAGGAAGTCATCCCTAATGCTAACTTAATAATAATCAATAATAATACATCGGTTTTATATAGCGCTTTTCTGGACACTTACTTACATTGCATTATTCATTCACTCCATACTTGGTGGTGGTAAGCTACTATTGTAGTCACAGCTGCCCTGGTGTAGACTGACGAAAGCGAGGCAACCAGTCTGCACCATCGGCCCTTCTGACCACCACCAACCACTCACTCACTACATTCGCTCGGCTTCCTGGTGTTACCAAACGGTCTCCCATCCAAGTACTGACCAGGCCCTTCCCTGCTTAGCTTCCAAGGTCTGACGGGATTGGGCATAGCAAAGGCGGTATGGCCAGAACCTCCTTATTTAATCCATATATCGATGTCTGCTGCCGGGGTCTTTCTAATTGTTGCTTTAGTCGGTTTGAGTCTATCCCGGTTGAAATAGCAGCAATCCACGGGACAAATTTTATATTGGTCAGGCAATGCATTTCAAAGAACAAAAGATGCAGCTCAATGAATAAAGCAGGCCAAAAATCATATAGATGGATGGATGGATGGATGGCTAGATTCATGTATCAGATTCAACAAGTTCTCAAAATGAATGTTCATCAAACGTGACGAAAAATACTCAGGAAAATATTTGGACACTTTGGCACAGAATTGCGTCTTCATGCCTCTCCCGCTTTTTAATGTCTCCCCGGGGGACGACTTTCTCGGAAGCCATTTCCCTTTGAACGACGCGCACTCCCCCCGTTATGTCCCTTCCAACAATAATTACCTTTATTCATGTTCGGCAATCTCCACTTGATAATTACAGGCGGGATGGCAATTAAGACTCCAAAAAGGCGAGAGCGTGTGTGTCCTTTTCTCTGGTGGGGTCAGGCGCTAAGTTTTGCGAGCAAGTTGTTAATTAAAAACCGCCACAGTCCTTCGGGGGACACGGAAAGAAGGCGAGGCTCAAACAAAGTGTGTTCTCCGAGAAAAGGGATTGCACTTTGCCAGTCTTTTGAATCAATAAGTAAACAAAGTAGAGGAATTGATGAATAAATAATGGCGGCTGCTAAAAAGGAATAGCACGTACGTAAATATACAAGCGGAAAAATGGGGTGTGGGTGTCTGGAGAACAGTGTGTATTGGAGGAGGGTAGAGGAGCTAAAAATGACTGAGGCGTATTGTTACTCCAGTACTAATAATAACAAATAAGAAAAATAATCTGCTTCATTCACCCCCTTCATTTTTCTCTGGAGAACTAGGGATTTACTTTGATTTCCAAGCTTTGGATGAGATAACCAATAGACTTCCATGGCAGAATATGGAAATAATACGTTTTATTTACAGTTATACACCCATCCATCCATCCATCCATCATCCATCCATCCATTTTCTTCCACTTGTCGTTGCCGGGTCATGGGGGCAGCCGTTGGAGCTGCCCAAATCACATTGCACCAGCCCCTATGGCTCCTCCTGCAGGTGGTGGGTCCACAGAAGGACGGCCTCATGGTTCTATCCGGGCCTGTTGGTCTCTCATAAGGGGCTTCTGAACCGCTCTTTGTCTGACCCGTCACCTAGGACCTGTTTGCCATGGGAGGTGGCAGTTCCAGGAGGGGTACAGTTATACACCTTTTAGTTAATTGATTTGAAGCCAAGGCAACTGTCATAAAAATGCCAAACTGATGTTTTTCAGGGAAAAGCTACGCAACAGTTGGTCAGTTATCCCGAGGCTATTTTCTAGGGCTGGGTAATTCATCCAAATTAGTTGAATCCCTACTTTGGTCAATCTCAGTCATGGGACTTTACAATCGACAGGTCTTTGGTAGAAACAGCACCTAGTATTGGAGTTTGGATGGGACAATGGACAAAAATGCAACAAGAGTGCGATGAAAAAGTGACAAAAATGCACAAAAATTGCAACAACAAAAAAACGGACAAAAAGCAATTAAAAAACTCAAAAGTGACGACATCGCGGCAACAACGCAAGGAAAAAGATCCGTTTAGACCAGTTTTGTAGGTCTTAGCTTTCAAATGAGGCGATACCCTGGCCTATAGGCTCCAGTCGAGAAGCTATTTAGATTTGGGTAAAGCTGAACTGGAGAAAATGCACTTGGTTAAGGTATTATGTTATATGGCACTGGAGGAAACCATTTGTTGTTAATAAGGTTTGTATAAAAAGTATGTCCAAGTTCATGAATCAGCCACATGTGTTTGTTTTTATAATGAAAAAATCTAATCGAATTGAAAATCGAGTCTATGTTTTCAATGATTCATTTTGCCACAAACACAAAATAACTGGTTACTGGACGTGGTTACATCGTAAGAGACGCATATTAAAGTTTATTTCAGGATTTTTGACATTGGGCCTCATTTCCTAGTTATCCAGAGTGTTGTTGATGTCTGGAGATATTTTTTTTCTTAAATTCATGCAGATATTTGAAGAGCTTAGTGGCGCTAGGCTAAGGCAAGGCTAAAGCATTTCTATGGTATCAGTTAGCCTGCATTAAAAACAGTCTGACCCACTCCACAGTGCACCTGAGGTAAATCACGTATAATGCCAGACTACCGATATAAATGGCTGTATCGATAGAGTAAGTTTTGAAATATAACTGACCTTGTATCACATGAATTACCGCATTTTGAGGGACTATTTTCTCGCAGATCACTCCGCCGCTGCGTTAGCTTACAGCCACGAAGCTGATGCTGCTCAAATATAAGTTATTTTAAATGCAAAATGGTTAAAATTATTCTATTAACACAGACATTTATATGGTTAGTCTGGCGTTATAAGTGATTTACCTCAGGTGCACTGTGGAGTGGGTCAGACTGTTTTTAATGCAGGCTAACTGATACCATAGAAATGCTTTAGCCTTGCCCTAGCCTAGCGCCACTAGACTCTTCAAATATAAGAACTGCATGAATTTAAGAAAAAAATATCTCCAGACATCAACAACACTCTGGATAACTAGGAAATGAGGCCCTATGTCAAAAATCCTGACATATCCCTTTAAGAACACGACACTGCATTTTGCAATCCCCTAAATATTTGTTTGTAACGCACTCTTCAGACGCTAATTTCAAAGCCAATTAGACTCAACCTCTGTCATCTTTCATCTCCTTCATCTTTCTTTGTGCAGTTATAAAAAATAAATAAACAGATGCTAAAACTTTGTCTGAGCTCATTGCCAAAAATGTGTATGTTAGAAAATATGGTGCTACACAATCACGATACAGACGTCTGCGATTAATATTAAGCTTTCACGACTAGGAAACATAAGGTACTGCAACATGAGTCCAAAACAAAGCACATATTAAGAAAATCACTCTTTTATGATTCACAAAAACTCCAAAATAAAGATCAATGTGCATATGAATGAATCCTAAATGTTTGTTTCCTGAGCAGAGCAGCAGGTTTTCACATTGAGGTCACACATAACATAACGCCATTGAGCGGAAACATGGCAAAAACGCTTACACTTCTTTTTTCTTCAAAGGCAATTGGTTCTGACTGAATTTGCACAGACATTAAAGCAGAATTCCATGAACTTGTTTTCTATCCATTATTTTAAGTTATGAATTATGAAATGCTATGTCCAACAGTATTTCTAAAAAGCCTCCACGAAGCATAATACAGGACCTAAAGTGAGTGTGTACAGCATTGCCAGTGTTAATCTTCATACCACCGAGGCTGTTGCTTACCGTGGGTTTCGTCAGATCTGCCCAGGGCCTGCCTTCTGAAGATCTCCAGGGGCGCTTCAGAGCAGCTGCGGGGCAACACTGAGGAGACACTGCCCACTAGTGACCAGAGCAGGAAAGATCAGGAGAAGAGGAGAGAAGTCAAGGCAAATAGAAAGTATTGAGAGTCAATGATTGAACCACGGGGAAGGTATAATATTAAAGGCGCATAACCTGGCAAGGTGAATCCATGGAGGAATCTTTAGACCCAATTTAATTAGTAAAAATGTATTTGTCTTAGGCCTTGTCCTCACGTAGCAGGGAAGCTCAGAAAACGAAGACATTTTCCTACAATTTGGATTTAGCCGATCATCCATACCAAGCTGCAGAGTTTTAGGAGCCGAACGTCACTTCTTGCGACCAATTATGCTCTGGCGTCACACACACAGCCTGTATTTACATTTAGAAACAGCATAGATGCCTCAAAACTGTGTTGGTTTTAGCGATTGTTAAGGCCCCTTTTGCTTGTTTTTACAGGCTCAAGTTCTGCTACACGTCAAGGAGCGGAGGCGAAGGAGCACTTTACAGTCAGCTATTTTCCGACCGGGACACTTCTGGGGGAACTTTGAGATGGAAATCGTCTCCCCCCCCCGGAGGAATGGCGAGACGAATGCCACGGTCCTCGCTGTTGACGTTGTTGGAGTTATTACGTGCAAGGACAGTACTGTCATACAGAGCCAGGCAAAGACCAGTCAGTCTTTGCCTGGCTCTGCCATGCTATTCCCTGTCCATTCCACGCAGGGAAGTTAGTCTGGTAACGTAGCAATTGGAGCAGTTTGAACGGCGGGCCTAGTCAGTGAAATAAACCAATCAGCGATTAGTGGACGTGACGACAGCTGTAGTCCAACTCACTGAATATAAACTGACAAGAATGCTGAGGCAAAATCCTTGATCCATGATTAGTTTTGGCTAATAACCTCTGCGTGTGTCACTGTTGATTGAACTACAACATATTAACCTTGTCTATTCTCTGAGACGGTCGTGATCGGTTCGGCCTCAGCCGCCGATCAGCCACTTGTTTACCGTGTGTGTCCAGACCCACCTTCTTTCGCGCAGAAAAGAAGTGGGTGTGGTTTACCCGGCTAAGTCAGTCTGGTCAAGATAGTGGCTCGCACACTGTACTATTCATTTATTTGACGGAAGATTACAAAAAACTGTCAAATGCATTTGGTTTGTCACGGTAGAATTGTAACAAAATTGCAGACACCTGTTTAGAGATTTGAACAATGAATGTACTTGACAGCACATTATGTGGTTACTGTATGTGTGGAGTTTTTATAAACACCTTGCTACATGTGGACAAGGCATTCGTTTATTTTTTTATTTTTTTCTGTCAGCTGGCTTCTGTGTATGTGTAGCAGACACAATATGCCTCACAAAAATGTGCCCACACATTGATGCAAACTCACAACAGCCGTTCTGCAGTCCAGCAACTTTACAGATGAACCAAACCTCAAACTATGTTGACTTATCATTTGTTTGTGTTGGCTCGCTGAATGTGGGCAGTTCCACTACAAGGAGCTAGGAGCTAGCCAACGGCACAAACTCTTCTTTTAGCCAAACTTTATGTGTGTTCTCTTTCTAACTATCTGTTTAGATATTCTAGCTGCACTTACATTGCATTTACTTTTAAATAATCACAATCCAGTCGAGACCTCCATCATTTAATGGCCCTTTAATTAAGGTGTGAGCTTCACAATTAACTTCCCTCAAATTAGCTTCAGCTCATTTGTGGTGAAGGAACGGTTTGCATTTTCAAACCACTAAGTCCTATCGACTACTGAGGCTTGATACAAACATTTTATCAGAACTGAGCCATTTGCACAAAGCTTTTCCCGAGGACTTGATCATTAAAATCCAATTAAAAACCGGAATGGATGAACTCCGAGCTAAAAATACACAGCGAGCATTGCGCATTTCTGTAAAGTTGTTAATATTTTTCACTAACTTCTTCAGTAATTACCAGTGAAAGTGTAGCCTGTGTCATGGCCGTTATGAACCTGTGGGAGCATTAAAGAGTGAGAGACCATTTATTATCAGGAGGAAAGGGAGTATAACAACCGTTATTCCAGTAAATACGCTGCACCGCTACATGAAACATACATTTATCTTTTTTAAACTGGGTAAAAGCCCAATGAGAGCACACAACTATTTCATGAGTGCCCTGTGTCTTACACATGATGAACATGAAAAAAACTACACCATCCATCCATCCATCCATCATATGAGACAATGGCACCAATTAGTTCAAAATACCTTTTTATTTTTTTATTTCAGTTTTTACAAACCCAAATATGGGAGCTTATGTTGGTTTAGTGATAAATATATTCAGGGAGTCTATAAGTCTTGGTTACACTACCTTGATACATTGTACCTCACAAAATTTAGTACCGTATAATGTAATCTGCTTTGTAACAATCTGTAATAACTAGTACATATGTAGTACATACTATCCATCCATCCATTTTCTTCCACTTTTCCGTTGCCGGGTCGTGGGGGCAGCTGTTGGAGTTGCCCAAATCACATTGCACCAGCCCCTATGGCTCCTCCTGCAGGTGGTGGGTCCACAGAAGGACGTCACCTAGGACCTGTTTGCCATGGGAGACCCTACCAGGGGCACAAAGCCCCCGACAACAGAGCTCCCAGGATCATTCGGGCGCTCAATCCCCTCCACCACGTTAAGGTGGCGGTTCCAGGAGAGGGTAGTACATACACAATGGAATAATGTGTATTAGTACTTTGTGGGTGCATAATGTAATAAGACATTCTTAAGACATAAGACATTCTTAACAAGGTACACATTTCTAGAGAAAGTAATTTTTACTGCAAGTTTAATGATTCAGTCCGATTAAAACCTCAAAACACAAAACAACATTTTATCATGAGACAGAGCTGGCATTATGGTTCCAGGTCTAAATAAAGCTGTGGGGAACGGTTTAAACGTCTCTTAAATGCCCCCATTTGAATGTTTGAATGGCCCTTCATGCTATACACATTCAACATACGGCCCTCGAAGAAAAACACTTTTGGACATTCCTGATGTTAGGACTTAAGGTTAGGGTTAGAGGTAGTGTCGACGTCGTATGTCTTATTACATTATGGACATCCAAACTGTGTAATTTGACCGGTACGATGTATCAAGTGTAGTGTAAAATAAAGTGTTACCCAAGTCTCTTGTATATGAATATCATGCAATACAAACTGTAGAACTGAATTATATTACTCTCAAACCCTTGGTGCATATTGAATGAAATCTGAAATATGTACACATTCATCCATCCTCCAGTGAGGTGATTCTGACCATTATGGCTTGACATCTGGAGATGTTTCAAATGCAGAGGATACATTTTGTTGTATAGCTGTATAATGACAAATCAAACACATAGTTTATATTATTAACCGTGGCTTGGTCGCAGGGCAGGGGTCCAAGTTGAGGATCACACTGCCCCGGACTTTTATGGCTCAGCTCCAGCTCCACTGCCAATCCGGCTGACGTAACCAGGCCTGTTGGCCTCTCATGATAAGGAGCGTCTAGTCTGAACCGCTCTTCGTCTGACCCGTCACAGTGCCCTATACCTCCACAGTTTACCCTATACCTCCACAGTTTATCCCGGGCGAAGACGTTTATGCTACACTCCTGGAGGATTCTTCACCAATTCACCCATAACACCCTTGATAAATAGAATGATCATATTGCAAATATAAGTGATCGGTTGTTGAAATAAATAGAGCCTTAAACTATTGAAAAATGTAATTAATTCTAATTTGAAATCATTTGCAATTCAGTAGTTGCAGTTTTCAAACTAATACAGGAATCACCATTGTAGAAAGTGTTGGTCGAGGTCGAAGCAACAGAGTTTACTGACTTCCAATAATAAAATCTTATGGTTGGCGTTTTATTGTTTGGAAAGAACAAATGGGCTTAATTGCCACCTTTGATAATTGTGGACATTCAAATATATGATTTTGCTGTGAGCTGTAATTTGAAGATCACCAAATCGGCTGCAAAAAGTTGCTCTCAAACCTAATTTTTAAATCAACTGTAAAAATATAAAATATAAAATGAAAAAAATGACAGTACCAGGTCTTAATCCGGTCCCCTTTTGGAGCAGTACGATTCAGTGGAGTGGAAACGGGAGTTGACAATTTCATCCCTGGCTGCCTCTCCCTCAGATGGGCCTATTACTGCCGCTGGCCCCAAGCGCCGGCAGCTCTGTGGAATGGAGCGTGTTCGCTGCATATACAGTATATATATATATATATATATATATATATATATATATATATATAGAGAGAGAGAGAGAGAGAGAGAGAGAGAGAGAAGTTCAACATGAGGGATGCATTAGCGGGAGCCAGAGCACGGACGCTACATTAGCCGCAGCGCTAACGGTGTGACAGCCACCACACGTTCAACACAGGAGGTGGAAACTTGCTTTTAAGTACAAAATGTGAGGCCAAGAATGTGTTATGCCTCTTTCCCCTGAGGAGAGAAGGTTGCTTCAAGGGAGAATAACATGGCTCAAAAGAAAATGTTGCTAATACTATCTAACTTTATTTGTCTGTGTCTTTGTGGGTGACATTATTTGTTTCTGTTTGTAATGTCTGTTTGTAGACTTTTGGCTATTCTAAGAAGTTTTGATTTTTGTATGATTGCATGTTTTGATTTTTGATAGAAACCCATGTATAGACCAAATCACCCCAAAACCACTAGAATTACCTCTGGGCTATGGTGTTCAGGCCTTTTAATATTGCTTTTTAAGGTTTTAAAGTAAGCTCTGGTGTATTTTGTGCCTTATCTGTACTGCAATACTGTTTATCTTTATTTGACACATGAAGTTAACAAGAAGGGATCAGGTGATGTGGCTTGATCAGCTCCTACCAATCACAATCCCTGCGTGGCACCGTTCGCCCACACCCCTGGCTCTGCGCTTTGTGAGGCTCGTCACGCTTATGAAGTCCAATGCAGTTGTAAGCTGTTAGTTTCAACTTAAAGTGTGTGGTTATTAGTTGAATTTGTTGCCTTAATTATTTACTCTTGCACTTGCCTTTAGCGACCAGTTCCCAAGTATCTGCCACTGTCAATGTAAACAAGTGAAATCCCTTTTGCCTCCAACAATAACAACCAATACAGCCTGAAGATCTTTGGCGCCATCCAGTGGCCACACTTCCACAGTTAGAATCAGATTACTACCAATATGTCAAATTATCTAACACATTTGGAGGAAAATCTTCTTTTAAGAGTAGTTCTGTCGCATAGTACTAATGCACTTCTCCTTGAGCAATGCTATCTTAAAGGCAATGTACCGGCAACATTAAATTCGTTTAGTCTTCCTTTGGTATAAAGTGAACTCAGACATTTGTTTGGGAAATAAATCTAATTATAAAACATTTGTTATAAAATCATGAACTTGTAGGCGAGATTTTAAGCATTTCTGGGACAGTGACCCTGAAAAGTGTGTAGTGAAATGTGCTTATAAACCCGTGTCTGTGAAGAGAAGAAGGTCCCGGGCTTGATTCCCACCTGGACGGGGCCTTTCTGTGTGTAGTTTGCATGTTCTCCCTGTGTCTGCATAGGTTATTTCCCCGACCACTAAAACATGTACAATAAGACTCCATTGATAAAGAGATTCTTAATCTCAGTGGGACTTTCCGGGTTAAAAAAAGGTCAAATAAATAGATAAAAATTAGGATGCTACAAACATGGTACGAACGTTAGGAAAGAGTTTAGAACATAAGTAACATTTCAATTTAGTGTCTTCCTCTTTTATTGTTTGTAATTAAAACATTTTACTCATTTTAATTATCTATCTATTTGCCGTTTGAGTTTGAATATTTCATTTCGAGCTAAAGAAGAAGAAAAGAAAAACAGAAATATATATATATACATAATAAAGAAAAAGAAAAGAAAAAAAGAAAAAATAATTTACATTACAGCTCGAAAAGGAGTGGGAAGAAGACAAGCTTATTGACTCCCACCCCTGTTCATAAACTTAAATAACAATAACTAACTAACAACAGTGCATATTTCTTACCATTTTACAAAACAACTATCATTTGCTGTTTGTCAGAAGCCACATGGGGGATACAGCAAACATCTGCAAACAGGGCTTCTTATGGTTTTCTTTTAAAAATGTCTTCTTCTAGCCACTCTGCCATAAGGCCAGATTTGTGCCGTGTACGACTAATAGTTGTCCTGTGTACAGTTTCCCCCACCTGAGCTGTAGCTCTCTGCAGTTCATCCAGGGTCATCATAGGCTTCTTGGTAACAGCTCAGGTCAGTGCTGTCCTTGTTCGGTCAGTAAGTTTAGGAGGACGGCCGGGTCTTGGTAGGTTTGCAGTGATGCCATACTCTTTCCATTCCTGGATGATGTATTTAACTGTACTTTGAGAGATGTTCAAAGCTTTGGAAATCTGTTTATAACCTAACCCAGTTGTATACTTCTCAATAATTTTA
Source organism: Neogobius melanostomus (assembly GCA_007210695.1). Taxonomy (NCBI): domain Eukaryota; kingdom Metazoa; phylum Chordata; class Actinopteri; order Gobiiformes; family Gobiidae; genus Neogobius; species Neogobius melanostomus. Next base: position 2,503,856 of record VHKM01000010.1, on the reverse strand, counting down.
TCCCTGACCTGTCTGGTGTGTTCTTGGACTTCATGATCCTGTCTGCTCCCCAATAGTCTCTTAACAGACCTCTGAGACCATCACAGAGCAGCTGTATTTGAACTGAGATTAGATTACACACAGGTAGACTCTTGACAATTGGTTGCACTAAAAGCAAAGGGGTATGGATACTTTTGTACACCCCATTTTTCAGATTTATTCATTAAAAAAAAGTTCAAAATCATGTATAAAATCTATCTATCTATCTATCTATCTATCTATCTATCTATCTATCTGTAAGGTGTATTAACTGTCTAAAGAAAGTTGGTGGTGAACATAAATCAGACTTTCACGCTCAGAACCAAACTTTTTACCAAACATCTACTTCTCTTGAGTAGATGGATTGAGTTGCCTTGTGTACGAAATGTGGCGTATACATAAACACGCCTTGCCTTGCTTTACTAACTCAACTTGAATTCAACTATTTTGCGATAATGTTGCACTTGTACGTCTTTTCCCCTGCACCTTTGCCCATTTGACATTTCCAAACATCTTCTACGCTGCTGAGCGCTAAATGATGTGCCAAATGTCACTTAAAGGTGTCTGGGTGCTTCATTTCGAGAAAACGTATCTTTGGGGGAAACGATCCTGGAGACGCCGTAAGATTCCAGTTTGGTCATTTAAAAGGCGTCTGTCAGTCGTCCTGTCATGCTTCACAGAAAATTCAGAGCGTAGCATCTGTTCAGCGGCGGATGTATAAACTTCTTTTTTTTTTTTACTCCCCCAAAGTCACTCACCCAAAATGGCACATCTGTGAATAAGATAAACTGCTCCTGGCAAAATTGTCACTCGTATTTGCCCTTCATTAAAAAGTTTGTAGTTGTAAGCTAGGGTTGTATTAGATGCGAGAGGACGCGAGCTATCAGAGTGTGATATTGAGCCGGTATAAGAGAGAAGTTGGCAAGTCCGCCGTTGAAAGCAGAAAGTGTGAAATGATGTTTTGTTTTGTGCATTATATACTCATTAAAAGTGATATTTACTCAGCAAATTTCTCTATAGTCTTGCAAAAATAATGGAATTTTGGCTTTGCTGTCTTCTGTGAGGGATGTTATTTTTCTTTGGGCAAAAATCCTAATTGTTCAGATTTTTTTAATGTCAGGTTACAGTTTGAGAGGGTACAGTGGCTTTGGTGAACTGGTCAGTGCCTTGTAACCGTGTAGGAGAGAATCTAGCTGGAGCCAAATCAAAGTAAATTGAGTCTCGGCAACCAACAAAGCAATAGACCTCACCAGTCCTGTATCTTCTGGTCACGTGCTGGTGTCCGGAAGTAAAAATCCCATTCTTATTCATTGTGCCAACTGCCGACCATCATGGGAATATTTACAAGAAAGAAAACACTAAATACTAGAAACTATAGCACTTTACAACTACACCTTGGTGCTTTCCATAATCAAACATAAAATAAATGGCATACAATGTAAAAACACAGGCCAAACAGGACAAAATACAGCATTAGGTGTTATGGAAGGCCTGTCTAAATAAGTGAGTCTTTAGTCTGGACTTAAATAGTGGCAGGTCAGTGATGACTGGGAGCAAGTTCCACCGTTTAGACCCTGCCGTGGCATTCAAAAATTCAAAGATTCAAAGATTCTAAGATTTTTTATTTGGAAAACCATTTGTGAATGACTTGAAACTGTTCTTCAGTCGACTGGAGCTAGCCCGTGGATTCCGCAGTTTCCTCCCTGAAGGCATTACCTTGAAGAGACTGTTTGATGGGTGCCAAGGGTCCCTGGTGATTCTGATTTGCGGCTGAGACGGGTTTAGTACATGTCCTTAAAGGAATAGGCCACTGTTTTTAAATACTGAGATATGTTCTTACCTTAACTTAGACGAGTTGATGTGTAGCTGTCTGGTCTTTACGCGTGCCCTCAGTCACGTAAACAGAGCACAGACGGCGTTAGCATTTAGCCTCTCCTCCTCTCCTTTATGGATCCAAACGGGAGTGAAGTTAGAAGCTACTAAGCTCTTCCACATTTTCCCTATTTAAATATAGTCACATGAGCCTTGACACGATCCAAGTATTAGTTACGCAAAATTAAACATGTTGATTTTCTAAGCGGATAAAAAGGGGAACTGTACTATTTTGCAAGGCCTATATGCTAACGCTGTCTGTGCTCTGTTTACGTGACTGAGCACACGTGTAAAGACCAGACAGCTACGCAACAACTCGTCTAAGCTAAGGTAAGATCATATCTCAGTATTTAAAAACAGTGGCCTATTCCTTTAATGGAGGGGAGAGGCAGATCTTCTCCGCTGCTCTCACGATGCGCTGGAGGCTCCTGCGGCAGGAGGCAGTGCTGCCACCGTGCCACACAGTGATGGAGCTGGTCAGGATGCCCTCTATGGTCCCTCTGTAGAAGTTGCACATAACGGAGGCTGGGACTCTGGCTCTTCTCAACTTGTGGAGAAAGCAGAGACGCTGATTACTTTCTTGACCAGTGATGTAGTGTGCATGGTCCAGGTGAGGTTCTCTGTGATGTGCACACCCAGGAACTTAGTGCTGGCATAAGCACGATCGCCCCACTGCCTGGACCCAGAACGCAGGGCTCTGCACGGGCGGAGGATGGACAGAAGCTCGGACAGACACAGGGGAGAATGTCCATGAAGAGCTTTAACGACTAACATTCTAAATTCAATTCAAAACGTTTTAGATACATCTTCAATGTAGAAAGTCAATGCTAAATATAAATACTTCCGGACACCAGCTCATGACCAGATGAGGCCAGGACTGCTCTATTTGTGTGCCAACCTCTCAAAAGTATGATCGAGAAAATCCTAAATAAAAAAATAAAAAAGCAAACAATATTGAGCAGCATAGTGTCGCAGCAGTGAGCGCTCTCACAGCAAGAAGGTCCTGGATTTGACCTGGGCCTGTGTGTTAATGTGTCTGTGTAGATTTTCTTCAGGTGTTCCGATTTCTCCTTCTAATGTTCAGCAAGGTCTCCTCTGAGACCTGAATTCCCTCGAAAAAGATTAAAAGATTGCAAATAAATGAAACAAAAGCTGCGGCCTTTTAACAAAATACTACTTGCTACTTACTTATATGCTTTTTGAGAGTGACAATATTTTTACTGTAGAACAAATGGGAAGATCTTAAGTATGCATTGCCAAGTTACAAAAGAGGCTTCAAAACTTCATTTCTTAGACTCCTGTAGTGCATGTGTAAATGGAGCGTTACATAGCCCTGTGCAGAGCAAGTGTCTGCTCCTATGACAAAGGGAGGAGAATAGCTGACTTGGCTCGGTCACATCTCCCACTCGACATAGTGCTGACTGTAGGAGACTGTCTGTGGTCTTAGAAAAGCCCATAGGGAAGCCTGTCTATAAAGGACATTGATCCGAGCGTAACTCTGGACACATACGCATATTCAGAGCACATTATAAAACAGCAGCTGACTGCAGGCATTGTCCTCTTTTATGTAGCCGTTACTGTCTCTTCGGAAAGTGGGGGTAAAATATGGTGAAAACCATGAGGTGTGAAGTTAAAGGTATAGCTCTGTTGAATTATACTTGTCTATTATACTTGTCAGTAATGACAGAGACCACATAAACAATTGTCATGAAATCACCATGGGTTACTATGTATTTGTGTGAATGCTACTTAATTCCAGGAACCATTAGTGTTGAAAATCATCATTGTAGCAACAAGCAAAGCAACCAAGACGTATGCAGATCAATGGTATTGATGCAATATCAGGATTGTCTATCTTTTAAAGGGTTAAAAACCTCCACATAATGACACCCAGTCATGTGACTGAAACCTATCTATCCAAACAGCAATGGCAGCTCATTACGGGGACTGGGCTGTGGTCATTTCCGGAGTGTCTGCAAACAGCTGCCGGTCACACTTGGGCTCTCAGCTGTAACTAATTGTTCGGCAGCAGATTCAGTGAGGGCCCTACGCAGTGAAGTGGTGCATGGATCATGTGTTTGCGCATGTACCACAGTCGTAAGTGGTTTCACATAATCAGAGGCTGCAGACGGCTGTTCTTCATCAGACCATTCACTGCGGCTGGTGACACGACAACGCTGAAGAGAAACCGCTCCACAACTGCTCCTTTCACACAAAAATAAGTTTGTAGAGGGAGAGAGAGTATTTTTAATGTGAATAAACTAACAATTCAGATTTACTTTTTACTGTTGATGGTAAGTGGCTAGTTTAGGCCCATTGATAAATAGCCAAACAATAACTTGTGTATTTTCTAATTTGTATTTTATTGCATTTATAAAAGCCTATAAATATTAAACTGTTGCGATTGATTATTTTAAATAAATATCAGCCTCTGCGCCATCTGCAGATGCTGGAGGCTGATATGTCGGCAAACTGTAAAGTCACACTTGTAAACTGCTGTGTTGAGGCATACACTTACCAGACTCTAGTATTATTCTAGTCAGATTTTGGAAGTATGAGTGTCAAATATTTTGTGAAATTATATACAATTGACAATGTTTATGTTTATTTGGTAGGGACAGTGCAAGTTAATGAACAAGCTACACCGGATTGTAGCCTTGGGCTAACATGCAAACTCCACACAGAAAGGCCCCGGCCTTGGTGGGAATCGAACCGGGACCTTCTAGCTGTGAAGCACGAGCGCTAACCGCTGTACTACCGTGCCGATGACCTTTGATCTATAGCAAAATTATCTCTGTGTATATAGCGTCCCCACTCGGCGTGTTGTGACGTTTCTTAAACCCAGTGCAGATGAGGAATATGTCGTCATCTGCCATAGACGGATAAGTTAAAACATTTGAGCGGCACGGTAGTACAGCGGTTACCGCTTGTGCTTCACAGCTAGAAGGTCCGGGTTCAATTCCCACCAAGGCCGGGGCCTTTCTGTGTGGAGTTTGCATGTTCTTCCCGTGTCTGCGTAGGTTTCCTCCGGGTACTCCGGTTTCCCCTACCACTACAAACATGTACAATAGGCCAGGATGTTTGAGAGTGTGCATGGGGGACGACGGATGGAAATTAGCCCAAGGCTACAATCCGGCTTGTTCATTAACTTGCACTGTCCCAACCAATAAACTAAACTTGTGATGGTACTGTCTTCTATCTCTGAATGCTATAAAGGGGATTTTTTACCCCCAGGTCTTTTAAGTATGGCCCTATTTTAATTTAAATGTTTCAATATTAACTCATCTATTAACCTCTTAACCCCCACCTTAACCGGCCACATTTTCTCCAGTTTGGCTTTACTGCCAATCTAAAAGAATCTAAAAGCTTCTTGAACAAAGTGTCAAAACAGCGACAAAAACAAGACAACAATTAATGTGAAAACGCAACTAAAGAGCGACAAAAACATGACAAAAAATGACAAAAAGCAACAAAGGTGCGACAAAAAAGCAACAAAAGGGCAACAAAAAACAATGAAAAAACAACTAAGGGCAACAATAAAAAGCAACAAAAAATTGACAAAAAAGTGACAAAAGAGCAACAAAAAAACTATGAAAAAAGCAACTAATGGCGACAAAAAGCAATAAAAAAGTGACGGCAACACAGCAACAACATGAGGGAAACGATCCGTTTAGATCAGTTTTGTAGCTTTCAAATTAGGCGTTACGCTGGCCTAGAGGCTGTAAGCTCCAGTCGAGAAATGTTTTAATTTGGGTAAAGCTGAACTGGAGAATATGGGCTCAGTAAGACACTAATCTCTAAATAACTGGAGGGGTCTGTACATCATTGTTTTTCAACCACTGTGCCGGGGCACACTAGTGTGCCATGAGATATTGTCTGGTGTGCTATGGGAAATTATTCAATTTCACCTAGTTGGTCTAAAAAAATATTTTTGTAAACAAATTAATTATTATCCGCAAATAATGTGCCATTGTAGAGTGTCTGTGCTGTCTAGTGATCGGCAGAGTGTCCATGTAATACTCTTCCATATCAGTAAGTGACCGCAGGTAGCTCATTTAATTGAGACAAGAGAATTGGTTATGCATGAATGTGGTGGTGACGGTGTTCCTATTCAAGACACTTTGATGAGAACGACTTTATATTGTGAATATAGGCTACAGAGTTATATTTTTTTAAACATTTTCTGCTGGTGGTGGGCCTCGTGATTTTTGTTCAATGAAAAAAATGTGCCTTGGCTCAAAAAAGGTTGAAAAACACTGCTGCACATAATATAGCATAGACAAGGGCGCCATCTGGTGGCCACTTAGCAAACCCGCCTTAATGTCGCCCACTTTCCTTTTATTTTACGACAGTCCCAGTCGGAAGTCGGTCCAGGAGGAGGATGCCGGTGGTATTCTGCTCTCGGACCCCGACGTGGGCTGCTGCTGTCTCTTTTCTCTCCCGCCGGGCACCTCAGCTGATCCCCCGCGCTGCGCCATCACCCCTGCGGCCACGCTGCTGTAGCACTCTGCGGAACATCAACCCCGCAGTTAGAAGATCACTGACACCAAGGGCCGACTTTTTACCTTTCGAGTGCAGTTTGAGCGTCCGAAAAATGTCCACGAATACGTCCAGCAGCATCGTGTCCTCCTCTGCTGCGGGGATGTCCCAGAGGATGGTGTGGGTGGATCTGGAGGCAAGTCCACGCAGAAAAGTGTTTATCTAGGGAGAACTCGTGTCTAGTGCTAATGCTAATGCTAATGCTAAAGTCGTGCGTGTACGCGGTGTAAACAAACGCGGGGCTTTGGCAGCGTGTTTTTGTTTTTGAGCAGACATGTTCATGTAGATCCAGCCAGATTAGAATTAGTGTCAGCTTGTGTAGTGGCTGTAATAAGTTTTCAACCAGAAGTTTCAGATGTAGCCTGTGGAAATTGTTATGCCGAGTAGAAAAGTGGAGAGATAAAGGTGCGCGTGAGTGAAATTAGCAGTTGGTGTTCATGATCAGAAGTAGCCATAACAGACATGATTTATTATTATGTCACAAAATGTCAGAAGATTGTATCCCCTGTGATTACATGGTGCGCAATACACTCTTAGAAGTCTCCAAAAAATCGTATCCGTTTTTACTGAACTGATTCACATGATCATGGATATTTGGCTATTGTCATGTGTGCTTTGTACCCTTGTCAGGATTTTGAATCATAAAATCAACCAAAACAACCAGTGAACCAGCATTATAGCCAAATCTAACGATCTGTGTTCACTCTGCAGGCATGTTTTGTTCCACCTTTTAAATAAATGTCAGTGCATACTTTAAATACCATCAAAGAGGTGCCTCAAAATGACTGACAAATGAATGAAAAAAATAAAAACTATTATATCGGCAAAATTGCGACTGCAGTAAGCAAAGTGGGTGAAGTAGGCAACGTCATTCTGGTGCAGTTTGTACTGGCTTCCCTCAAGCTTGTGGGCAAATATTCAACCCACTGCACCACTGGCACTTATTTCGCTTTATTGAATGTGTCTTGCAACTATCATTTTAATTTATGTCAGTTTTTTTGTACATATTTTTTCAGATGACCGGCCTCGACATTGAGAAGGACCAAATCATTGAGATGGCCTGCCTCATCACAGATTCTGACATGAATGTTCTGGCTGAGGTAAAAGCACTGCACATGCATTCAGGTCTGTTTTGTTCCGATATCTATTGACCCATTTTGTTTTTTTATTTACTTGGCAGGGGCCCAACTTGATCATAAAGCAGCCAGATGAGCTGCTGGACAGTATGTCAGACTGGTGCAAAGAGCATCATGGAGAGGTAAGCTACATGCATTGCATGACTGAAATAGTATCAAAATGCAGTGCACAATGTAAACATGTCTCTTTTCACACATGTTTGAGCTCTTTGTGGGTTTACCCGAGACCGTAAACTGCTCCGAGACCACTTGTTTCAGCCGGTTTCGGAGCAGTTGTTTTGTTGAGCCCAAACCCGCCGCTCTTGAGTCAAGAGCCCCTTAAGGTTGACCTATCAGAGCCAGTGTGGGAAAAAGAGAAGATCTCCTTAGACTAAACTCTGACAGGAATCTGTTTGAACATGTTTGTAGATGTTTAAAGTTTAAGGTTAGCAGTTTTTATTTTCATTTTTTCGCAAAAACAGAGAACGATAGGCTTACTAATGCAGACAGTCAAACTTCCTCAGTACTGCAGTACACTGCGAGCCCAATTAATCATATGCCCTTTTGTAGTTATGCGCAGTAGGCGGGGTCTGCTTATGTTGACAAATTGCTTAAAAAGTAATTGTGCTTGCATTGCCAAAAGGCTCCAGCGCTGTGTTACTATAAAAAACTGGTAATATTCAGAAGGACAGCTGCTGGTTTATCCATTTTAGGACCACATCTGTGCGCAGTGTCCATTCGAGCATGAGGCCCATCTGTGAGCAACACCATGCGGAGCTTCATAAAGCGAGCCCCATTGTTTCCTGTTGGAAAGACAAACCCCATGTATTACATTAGTACATTACTGATGACACAGTGTTAAACGTACGTAAAACACGCTGATCTTTATGATGTCTAATCCATGGTCACACAGGGCAGTATGCATTCATCTGAGGCCAGTTTCACACCGACTTATATCAGTTCTTGTCTAAAAAAAAAAAGCAAGATATAAAAGATCAAAACAACTTTAAAACCAAATCACTTTTTTGTTCAGCACTACAATTACACACATGAAACTCTTCTAACTTTTTAACACTCTTTTTAGTTGCTAGAATCAATCAAACAAAGCACCTTTCCTCAATAAAATGCAAAATTACCCATCCAACTTCCTCCTTACTCAAAATCACTGCAAGGCTATTTAGAGCACTTTATTTTACACTTGTAAGCTAATCGCAGCTGCTAATGATTTGCAATTTGACAAGCATTTTAGACATATCACAAGATTTTTTCTTGTGTGGTTATTTGCAGTTTAGGGTGTGATTTTAATAACCCCTGTCTGATAGTAAAGGGTGAGAAAGTGACATTAGTTGAGCGGATAATACTCTTTTAGTCTACACGTGTTTTACATTAGCGACCATTACTCATTTTACAAGGAGCCCTTGCCGAGTGCTGTTTGTGTCTCAGTCAGGGCTGACCCAGGCCGTACGGAACAGTAAGATCACTCTACAACAGGCTGAGTACGAGTTCCTCTCCTTCGTCCGACAGCACACACCGCCCGGACAGTGCCCTTTGGCCGGTGAGTTTTCGCCGTTGTTCATTTCATGATCCAATTCAAGGATTGTGCAGTATTTCTGTATCAACTCATTATTTGTTATTGTTGGTTTTAAATAATGAAGGAAAATTCACAAGAAAACGTAATCATTTATTACAGAACTGATTGTTGTTTGCGGGAAGACTGATTTTAAAGTATTGAATGCCTTTTTTGTTATGTTGCCAAAAAAATACAGTACATCTTTGTCTTTATTTATTTATTATAATTTTTTTGTGCATGACACAAGAAGTACACACTTTGTGTTCTAAAATTATTGAATTTCTTTCTAAAAGCTTGATTGATGACTCGATATGTTATCCCAAGTGACAATATTCGTGATCTCACCCAATCATTACCGTGGCAATACCACTCAGTCGCGATGACAAAAAGGTTAATAATCTTTTTTCCTGCCTCCATCTCTATCCCACAAGGAGGATGTGAAGTCATGTGAAACTGCAAAGACGGGCAATGTAAAGTTAAAAGTTGTTTGTGCATGCAGGTAACTCGGTTCACGCAGACAAGCGCTTCCTGGACAAGTTCATGCCCCAGTTCATGTACCACCTCCACTACCGGATCATCGACGTCAGCACCATCAAGGAGCTCTGCAGGTGCGGGTCACACAAGGAACTGAATAACTTGAAAAGATCCAGGGAGGGGTCGAGGGCGGCTCCATTAAAGGAAAAATAATCGTCACAATTATTTTTGTCATAATTGAAATCACATTTGTTTGTTTTTTAAAGACTCCACATCCACACCCACAGTCCCAGGGGGTAAAAACTAGAGGTCAATATAATCAGGCCGATATCATGTCAATCACGATCAAGTAATGATCAGGGGAAACATTTGGACATTTTCTTTGTGGAAATGTCTTTTAAAAAACAGTTTCTCTCCCACAGAGTTGCATTGGCACCTGCCCTCCAACTGAAATCTATAACATGAACGCAACTTATCAGAACATTTCCTTTTGCAGTTTCTAACAGGAATACTTAAACGCTACACTTACTGAACCCATTGTATTTGTAATATTACTTAGACTTTTGTGAGCTCTAGACATGTTAAAGCAGTACTAAGTAACTCATGCCCCTAGAGGCCATAAGCGCCACTGCAGGTGTCGTAGCATGTTGCGTTTTTTTTTTACTCTTTAATTGTCCGTGAGAGTAAATACTACACTGACAGAAAAGACAAAGGGAGAGAGGGATATTGTACATCCAATTACACAATGGAGATAATTTTTTTCACTCAAACTTGGCTGTAAATACTGTTTAAGTGGCGCTAGCCCGCAGTTAGCTTTGCCCATTAGCCTGTTAGCTTCTTCTTCGTGATTCCATTAGTGTGTGTTGGTGTGTCCAACCCGGAGGCAGGAAAATTGCAATTGTGGTTTTCTGGCCAGAGACACCAGGGGGAGATGAAAGACCCCCCAATCTGCCATTAACACTTGTATTACCCCCAGAGGGACTACGGAAAGGATTTATGAAGGTAAACAAGTTACTTAGTTCTTCTTTAAAATGCACCAAAATAAAGAAAATATAAAAGGACCAGTTAAAAAAAAACATGCATAATTTAAAATGAACCAGAATGCACGAAATCTCACCTAAATCCTTAAAAACCTCCCCTGATTGTTTTTTAGAGGTCCCTCTCCCCCTAACACAAACTTACGAGTCTCACCCCTGGTTGTACCTGCATTCACTCCTGACGTATTAAGTCTTAAGTTCTGTTACTACAGGAGGAGAAAGTTGGAGAAACAGTGGCTAACCTGCTTCGATGTTGTGAATATAAGCAGGGATATTAGTTGAAAATGGATTTCAGTCAGATGGAATTTTTTTTGTTGCTTTAGCCCCTTATCTAAGATAAAGCTGCCCAAAATAATCTGTCTCTGTCTATCTCTCTGTACTGAAACGGCCTTGGCCTTAAAGGGGGGTATTATGTAAAATCGACTTTTTCAAGCTTTATATCATGTTATTATGTCATTCCCTCATTAAACACATGGCTGGAGTGTTGCCTTGGCTCATTCACATATTTTTGAGTAATCAGTAAAAACTTAGACGGCAGCCATTTTAGGTGTAGCTATGCCTCAGTCCTCCTAGGAACGCCCCCACCTCCTGGAGACGCCTCTGCACCTTTTGTCACCAGCCAAGCCACCAACCACTGCTCCTCAGCTCAGCAGAGCCCCCTCCCCGCACAGTAGTGTTGTTTAGATGCCACAGCAGTGTGCTGAAGGGGGCGTGTTGGAAAGCTTCTTAAAGAGACAGAGGCCTATTTCAAAACGTTCAGTACAGCCATTTTGAGAGAGCAATTTTATTCAAGGCAGTTATTTTAATTTCCTGCATATACAGACCAACAGAAGGTTACGTCATCATTGTAGTATGCTATAGACTGGTGCTATGTGATTGAAAAAAGCATAATACCCCCTCTTTAAAGGACTTTTTATTCACATCAGATGCATTGAGTCCATTTCCAGCGGCTCCCTGTGATACTCTGATGATTATTACCATTTGCTCATGTTCGGTTGACCTTTCCCTGTGACAGAGCACACCTCAGTAAACCCCGTGCCATCACAACCTTTAGTAATTAGATTTTTTCTAGTCTATTTAACTTGCCTAATGGGTATTTCCCTTGCCCGTCTCATCATTACTGCCTTGTTATTTACTCAGACCCCGCTAACGATCTCCTCTGCATTCATCAGTGAAGGGGCCCGGTTTAATATGGTGAAACCAAACAGCTGGATTAATGCGATTGTGTCAACTCTTGCAGGCGATGGTTCCCAGAAGAATACAAGAAGGCACCTCAGAAAAGAGCATCTCACAGGTAAGACTGAAGCGTGCATGATGATACGGATGAAAGACTTTTGAGACGACGTTTTAACTGCAGGGCTCAAGACTGCGACCAAAATGTGTGAATTTGTGGCAGTTGTATTTGGGTGTGGAAATAAAGGTTAAACTTGGTCACGTTGGTGCAAACTATTCAGCCAAATAAGGTGCTTTAGTGCTGAGATTCTAGTGTGGGTTTGGGAAGCACCCACTTTCACTCTATGATGGCAAGCCGTGATCTAAATAGAAAGATTTACAACAGTCTGCGTAACACTCAATACTGTACTGTATTCTCCACAGATTATTGTTGATTTAAATGTTTTATAAGCGTAAAAGCTGAAATCATGATCATAACTCAGCACGACAGTCAGGCCATGTTTTTCTCCTTTATCAGTAGTTAAACATTGACAGACATGTTTCCTGGTAAGGCTTGTGACCCACTAAATACTTTCGCAACTTCGGTCCTTACTGACTAGTTAAGAGGTTCTGCTTTAGTCAAGCTGCTTTAAAACACATCTTTACTCTGTACTCCTGAGCTCTGAAAGTTTACAGCAGCAGCAAAAGAGCGGTGGTGCTTATTCTGCTTATCTAAACCAGACCCAAGAAAACTTTCTCCTTGAACCTTTCTGACCATGGCCTTGCACCCAATGAAAGTACTTCCCTTTTTTCCTGATGGCGCGGTGGTCACATTGCTGCGATACCCCTTTGTGGCTATAGGCGACTCTGTAATATTATAAATATTATTATTATTATTATTTTTATCTTTCTGTGACAACTCTTGAGAGGGGCGTCCATTTTATATCCATGCTAGTTTTTCTCCTCTGGATTTTTAAAATTTGAGCTTTTGCTATTGATATCAATCAATCTTTATTTATATAGCACTTTTCATACATTTCATGTAACACAAAGTGCTTTACAGATTTCAAATCAAATCAAACTTTATTTATAAAGCACTTTTCATACCGAAAGGTCTCACAAAGTGCATTACATATTACAACATTTAAAACAATACGCCCCGGCACCCCCTCCCATCCCTCCGAATATATACAGACGTTACACACACACTCAAACTTTTACCCCACCGTCTACACACACACACCCTCACTCACTAACTCTCACACACACACAGAATAAAATAAATAGATACATAAAGCTGGGTACAGATTTAAAACCATTCTCTCACACCCACCTGCTGATAGACGTGCCCTTGAGAACTATGCCTTTTGTTTTGTAGAAAGAGCAAGGTGCTCCATTTTAATTCCACACACTACATTACATTACCATGAATGGGTCGTAATGGCCACTGTTTATCTCCTGTATAATATACGCTCGCGCCAATGGCTTGCACCCTGTCCCGATGTCTTTAGACCCATATTGTACTTTAATAACTCATCGAAATATGACACACAGGACATTGGTGTACATTTGAAAGCACGCCTTTGACCACTACAACCTTTACCCTGTTATCTGGAACATAAATGTGTCTGTTTCAGGGCTCTGGACGACATCCAGGAGAGCATTAAGGAGCTGCAGTTTTACAGAGCCAACGTCTTCAAATCCTCCACAGACGAGAAGAAACGCAAGATCATGGAGAATGGAGACAGAAGTACTACCAGTCATTAAAATGTAATGATTCCTCTTAGCGTGGTTTTAGTTTTTGTTTCACTTCTAATGACATTGTTCAGACGTTTTATGTCAAGATTTCTTTTAAGGGAGCAAGAAAAAAAGTCAATGAAAAAAAATATTTTTTCAAAGTTAAATATGAAAAACTAAAATAGTTTTGACAATATTGTATTTATGTCCCATAAGTGATTTACTGGGTTTTACTTGATTTTCCTATTTAAAAAATAAATAAACTTTGAACTCCCTTGAAAAAAACGTTGCTTGTTTGCCTTGAATTGTACATTTAGAACGTTGTCTAATAACCTCAAAACTATAAACTATACCAATGGGAAATAACATGTTATAGAAATGAAGAAAAAAAGGTCTAAACACTTTCTGAACCCACCGCATGATCCTAAACACAAGGGAAATCCTCATTAACTCATTTTTGTTAGGTTTTGTGTCGGACCACTAGATGGCAGTGTGCCCCTGACATACCCCCAGTGTTACTTTCTCTACTGCAGCCAGGTAGGATGAGAGAACTTTGTTGGCAAAAGGTTAAGAGGCCCGGGATGATGACAGATTACTACAAATGTGTTGGGATGGACTTCATGAATAATTTATACGCCGCACGAGTATGAGTCAGCGTTTATGCTAAAGACCAAACAAGTGTCCACCAGTGCGAGGCAAAAAATAGGAGAGAACCGTTTTTAATGTATGCGATGTAAGAAAATGACTTTTCAAACAAAAGTCGTTTTCTTACACCAGAGCAGGTTTTCTTCAAATTTATATTGGCCAAGAATAGAAGTAAAAGTCACGACTAAAGGGGGTATGAAGAGTAGTATGTGGACATTCTTGCCTCATGGAAAGGTCCCGGTTATATTCCTGGACCTCACGTAGTATGTGTATGAATATAGGCCTATATCCATATTGATAAGTGATTGATATTCATGATGTAAAATGTGTGGTTATAGAAGATCAACTGTAATAGCAAACATGGTGAATGTTGGTCCAAGTATTGGTACCCCTGTATAACTAACCCAAAATGTTTGTTGAGCATTGGTTAGTCCTTTAACACCCCTTAACCCCCACCTGAACTGAGCACATTTTCTCCAGTTTAGCACAACTCAAATTTAAAAGCTTAGCGACAAATCGAGAAGAAAATGAGGATGAAAATGCAACAGAAAAGCTGCAAAAGAGCAACAAAAGTGACAAAAAAGTGACAAATGTGACGAAAATAGACACAAATGTGACAAAATAGAGATAAAAATGTGATGAAAATGAGAAAAAAATGTGACGAAAATATAATACAAAAAGTGATGGAAAAGAGACAATAAGGTGAGGAAAAAAGTCACCAAAAAGCAAAACATTTTATGAAAAAGAACATCAAAAAAAGTGACGAAACGACAACTACGCAAGGAAAAGGATCCATTTAAATTCGTTTTGTAGGTCTTGGCTTTCAAATGTGGCGTTATACTGGCCATAGTCTGTAAGCTCCAGTCAAGAAGCTTTTAGATTTGGGTAAAGCTGAACTGCAGAAAATGTGCTCGGTTCAGGTGGGGGTTAAGAGGTTAAATATACTGTCAATGAGCACTAAATCTTACTCAAGGTCTGGTTCAAAAGGTGACATTCAAAGATGGGTCAAATGGGACAAATTTCCTTAATACAATAAGTATGTTTTACTTTTAATAAAACTACTTTACGTGTCATGTGATCACTTCATTTTTAGTCAGGGGGTCACCGCAGCAAACCAATCGGACATGGCGCCAGCAGAGCGACATGTGCTCAAGCTTGGCTCAAACTGGCGACCTTTTGATGTTGCCCCAGCTACAATTACACCCTTTAGTTTTTATTTTCATTTCTATAGTTACTTAATTTAATCAGGAGAGTCCGACAGAATTTTCAGACTCTCTTTATCAGGGGACTCCAGGCCCCGATACAATTCTGTGCATTATGGAACTTTTTATATGAGAGAAAAAACAACAACTTCTATGATGCCGCAGGATCAATTGTTTTTAGAGTTTCTGGTAGGTTTTCACTGCTGACGGACCCTCTCACCAGAACAAAACCATGGATCCTGGAGCGTTGTAGAGGCCGCTGTGATCGAAAGTAAAGGCGCCATGCTGACCACTCGTACAGCTACTGGGTCACTAGAAGGTCAAATATGCACACATATTACCTTTTTTTTTTTCGTATGCAAAGTTCCATAATGCACCTTTAAAGCCACACTGCGTAACATTTCACTTACTAAATAGAATAAGATAAAAGCATTAATTTTACTATAAATATTTGTATTTTCGAAAAATACCTAAACAATGAACAAAGTCTTTGCTGTGACGTCTCTAGTGGGGTTGGGCAAAAAATCGATTTGAATTCAAAATCGATTTGGTAAGTCAAATGTTTATGCACTTTAACTAAAAACAATATATATATGTATTTAAAATATATTTACAGTCAGCAGTTAAATTGTTTTAAAATCGAATTGTGAATCGAGTTTTCTATAGAAAAATCAAATAATTGTTTGTCCAGCTCTAGTTTCCTGCTCGTCTCCATGGAGATGTTAACTAAATATGAAGTTTAAAAAGGTTAGGTCCTCAAATCCATTCTTCGATTACCTACAGCAAAAATAGCATTTCCTGTGTCTGGCAGGTCATTAGGTTTGTATTGCTAGCAACAGTATAATCAAAATGTTACACAGTAAATTCCCCACCTTGCACGGGAATCAAACCCTTGACCTTCTTGCGGTGAGGCATGAGTGTTAACCATGTTCCTTCTGAAAAGGTTTGGTGGGAGAATTGACTGCCTGCCTGTAATTGATCTAATACTTTTTAATAAAGAATAGGCATCAATTTTAAATCATTACTTTTTGCTAATTCACCTTCAACGCCTGATTAATATTTAACTGTGCCCGTCTTTATTGGGTGTCTAACCTTGCTAACCGTGACCAGATGTGACAAGTGAGGGCTCGGATGGCCAGGTTTTTTTCTGTCCAGTCCAAACCATCAATATTGTCTTACTTACAGACCTGTCCTTGCAGCTATTGCGGTGCAGGCTGAACAACTGCATGTTACAGAGAGAGAGGACT
Source organism: Neogobius melanostomus (assembly GCA_007210695.1). NCBI lineage: Eukaryota > Metazoa > Chordata > Actinopteri > Gobiiformes > Gobiidae > Neogobius > Neogobius melanostomus. The sequence continues at coordinate 2,487,248 of VHKM01000010.1, read as the reverse complement.
TATTTATGAGCTTCCTGATGGGAGTGCTCCTGGTACATTACTGTGTCTCATCAAAGTGTCACACCCAACACAAATTTAAATACAGTGGCCTCTTTAACAGCGAACACACCAAGGATCCATGGTCAGAGCTCAGCATGTCCAGTGTAAACAAAGCATAAGTGGGCAAAATGTTACGGATCTTTATGGAGCAGGTATTTTGGAAATATGTGCTCACATTAGTAATTTCATGTCCATTTCACCAGATTTAAGGTTTTTAAGATTTTGTAATATGTTGTGATAGAAACAGAACAGGTCGAAATCTTTCATTGTATTTACTTTAGTTCTCCGGCGAAGTTTGAATAAAGAAATTATAATAAATAACGCACTATCCCTATGCAACACTGTACCTTTGCATACACAATTATGTGTGTTTCCAGTGGTAATCTTTACAACCCATAACATTAGAGCTAGCATAATCGTTTAGATCTAAGCAATCCAACATGGCTGACATCAAAGCCCCCCATTAGCATTCAAAATTGAGATGCTAATTCAGATAAAACAAACCTAACCCTAATGAGAACAGTAGGACATGGTTCTTGGACACATTCCTAAAGTTGTTAGATAATTAGTACGACTTCTCACTTTTGCAACCCCATGAGTTCTAAAAGCAGTCTTCAAAGAGCCCCAACATGCTAAATCAACTTTCTTTTTATCTTAATGATACATTGCACCTGGATGGTGTTATTCATTCATGCATGTTTGGGTAACCCTGCATATTCAAGGTGTCTCAATCTGAAGTGCTCAACAACATTCTATTCAACGTGCTGATGTCATGAGGTGGGGCTGGACTTCTCCTGGAGGTTTCATGCAGCTCCATCTGGTCAGAGGGTCTGGATCTTCACAATTGAGTTAGAATCGTGAGGCCGTCCTTCTGTGGGCCCACCACCTGCAGGAGGAGCCATGGGGGCTGGTGCAATGTGATTTGGGCAGCTCCAACGGCTGCCCCCACGACCCGGCAACGGAAAAGTGGAAGAAGATGGATGGATGTATGGATGGATTCCTCTTACTCCGACTTCAATTTCTGGATATTTGGGAGCCGAGCCAGAACGGATTGAAGAGCTGCCAAACTACAATCAGCAAATCCGGCGCAAATGCTTGACGTCACCTACAACACCCGCCTCCCCCGCTCGCTGTATGGTAGGTTGAAATTCAACCTAATGTAACGCGGCCACTGAGATCAGACCCAGACGTAACATGTAAGGAAATGATAATTGACCGGAGTCTACAGATGGCTAAGGCCAGGCTAGGTCAGCGCTGAATAGCCGGATTTCCAGCAAATGTAGTGTTTTACTATTGCATAGTACATATTTGAGACAGCTGCAGTCATTCAGTGGTGTACCATAGTGTCTGCAGTCACTGTATGGGCCTGTTGTGGTACAGAAGGAGCTCTCGCTTTACCGGCCAGTTGCTGCAGTTGGTCAGATCCAGATTTAGCAACACTTTGTGCCGAAAGAATGAGACTAGCCGACTACCTGAACATCCTGAATGACCAGGTTATTCCATCAATGGATTTCTTCTTCCCTGATGGCAGGGACTGATGGACAGATGACAATGCCAGGATTCATCGGGCTCACATTGTGAAAACGTGAGGGAGCATGTGGCATAATTTTCACACATGGTTTGGCCGCCACAGAGTCCAGATCTTAACCCCATTGAGAATCTGACATGTGCTGGACAAGGCATATGTTGAGGTCACACTCTCCCATCATCAATAGAAGATCTTGGTGAAACATTAATGCAACACTGACTCTTCTGACATTTCAGAATGCCATAGCGAATGCATGCTGTGATCAAAGCTAAAGGCGGGCCAATCAAATATTAGAGCGTGTGACCTCTATTTTTGTGGCAACCTAGTTCCACAACATAGAACCTGTAATTAGTTAACTTTTACTGGTGCACTCTTCTTGCAGAGTCATCCCGAACGCTCCCTTCCTCCATCCCAGCACCGCTCATCAGCTGCTGCTCTGCTTGTAAATCAATGTAGCAGCGTCTTCTCTTTCTCCTCTCACACAGCGCTAACATGTGACAGCCCTCCGACTCAATCTCAGCCCTCCGCATTTGACTTGATCTGACAAGGCAGGTCGTGAAGGGGAGGAGTGGAAGCTTCAAAGTGGACGGGTAGAGCGGAGCGTGAGAGGAGATGGAGACTCAGAAGACAGCGCTGTTCCGTCCCGGGCCGCGAGGGTGTGAAGAGTCGGTGGCCGCCGCCTGACCCTGACGCGGTGCCAAGCTGTCAGTCTCAGCAGAGGTAAGTAAAGTTGAGGCAGCAGTGTTAGCTCGGATGCTAAAAGGGCAGTGGTTCATTATGAGCAGCTAATCACAGAAAATAATTGCGTACTCATGACATATTGGCTAACCTAGCTTAAAACATGGTCAATTGGTTATTCTTCCCGAAACAAAGAGCCAGTTCTTCCCAGTAAAGGATCTCAACAGTCTGCAGTGATCATCGCCCACTCCATCATCTGATGAGACTTCACACCTTTGGCCCTGACGAAGACAATGGGGTGATTTTCAAAACCGTATTAGTCCAGTTACATCGAATAGGTGGAATATACTATCCTGGATGGTAGAGAATTCTTGAAAGAAAAACAAACACAAACTCATTAAATATAAGTCAAGTCAGTAAGACAGTAAATCAGTAAGTAAATAAGTAACCCCTTTCTAGGGTGACCAGATGTCCCAGTTTACCCAAGACGGGCCCAGTTTTCAGTCCTTTGTCCCAATAGGTTTCTCCAAAACCATTAATATGTCCCAGTTTTACACAGGACCTGTCCCAGTTGTCCCGTTTTTTCAGTCAAAATATTCACTTCACTTGAATTTTGGGTACAAATCTATGGTACAAAGTAATTGGTTTAAACCAATAAAAAAAAAATCACCTCGAGCATTTTCCTCAATGCTTATTGGTGCATGTCATTACCATAAGACGTTTCAGTTTTACCATTCAGCATGGGAAAAGACCGTCAAGGCATATTCATGAATTGTGTCCCAGTTTTTAACTTGGAAAATCTGGTCACCCTGCCTTTCACAGACAAAGAAGTCACAAAGTGCTTCACAAAATTACACTGAGGAAGCCTACATGTGCTATACCTCAGTTTCATAACCATTGCTTTACTAACGCTGAGTACATTGGAGCAATATTTGCATAGCAGTTTGATGCAAAAATCCTGACAAACTGAAAACCTCAGCTGTGAGGAATTGGTAGAGCAAGCACCGTGACCACTGTATCCTGGAGACATTTGACCCAATTTGCCATTCAGGGCACCCCCAAATCGCTCTTATCTGTTAACGGGATTTTGGCCCCTTCAGTGTGAGCCAGGGCATGAATAATGTTGATTTTAGACATTCTCGAACAAGCACAGGGTTCCCGCGGGGTCATGACACGGGAGGAGAGGAAGAGTGACTAAACGGCAAGATGGTTTGCTTCTCATGCTGACCTAGAAATGAACCCTTCTGTGGATTTTTCTTGATTAAAAACTCGTAATTTTTCAAAAATTAAGGGGGAACAGTTTCAAAGAAGGTACTTGAAGATGGACAACTCCTGTACGACTGAGAACTTACACAGACAAGGGGGAACAGTGTAATTTTCTTGGGTCAAGCAAGAAAGTGACAGTGATTAGCTACACAACAATCTGAAATGGAGCTCTCCACTATTACTAATGGGATTGCTGTATTTTCTGAACCGACATTAAGACAAAATGTAGATATAACAACCGTTAATGTCTTTATACATCTTCTATGTGGCCTTTAGCACATCTTCCTTATTTCATCTCCTATATACTCCCTCCCCTTAAACTGCCATTTGATCCCAATTCTCTTGATTAATCTGATATTGATTTTAGTATAAATGTTAGCTAAATTAAACGCCGGGCCTTGTTTATGACTGTTACATAACACATTCATTAACGGCTTTGCAGTAAAAAGGGGCTCATTAATTAAATTCATTGAGAAGTGAATCCCCAGCTGCCCGTGTGTCATTAGCTCTGTGGTCCGGAGAGCTGCACAAAGCAAAGTGCAGTCTCCGAGCTGCATGGAGAGAGAGCACTCTTAGTTTGAGTGAGGCGGGAGGAAGTTGAAGTTGAAGACCCAAATGCCTGAAAAATTAACGTTTGTAACTAAATATTATCCTTGGTCATGCTGGTTCATCAAATCATCATCCAACCCTCCCTCTCTCAAGCTTCTATCAGTTCTCTGTGTGAATCTGCCCATCTGCTCTGTCAGTCGACCTGTTTTACAGATGTATTCCAACAGACCTGTAAATGTGCTTAAAGTTGGGGACACTACTGCAGAAGAAGCTGGGTTGGGCGCTTATAAGCTTTGCTTCAGCCCACTCCTTTTGAGCAGAATTTTAACTGCTCAAATAAACTAATACACTAAACTAAACTCCAAATGCAAAGGGCGTGTCTTTTAGGATGCTTCGTGTTATCTTCTCCGTCTGTTGTACAGAGAGTCCAAACTGTTCTGAGGCTGGCCGATTACTTTACTTGACCAGCTGAATCTAGGTGTGAAAAATACTGTACTGTAATATATTGGCAGGCACTTTTAATCATTGTCATGTGTCTTCTGTTTTAGTAAGTTCCCAGAAGCATTCCCAACAGATACTTGACGAAATTTAGCATTTTAAGTTCACTACATTTATGAAAATAGTGATTATTTCTCCACCTCTGCACAGACAGCTCTGAGTTGGGTTTGAGCTGCTGAAACTATTGCACTCAAAATGCACTCCAACGCACAAGACTCACATGGACATGAGATGCCAAAAGATGTCAAAGATCATCCATCAAAAATTGTCCAAAGATTCTTCAAAGCACCAATATCTCACTTTATAACAGTACTTTTGTGTGATGCCTTTAAGGACCACCAATAGTTTCATACCATGTAAAACTTTTGTAAAACAGTATTTTTACATCCCTCCTCTCTCGTACTTAGCCTCCCACCGAGTTATTGACGAACCGCTCCCCTTCCCTTTTCCCTTCCCTGGGCCCTACGACAGCCTCACTGCCCTGTCCCCTCCCGGAGGTGCAGTTGACGGAGCGTGGCCCAGCGCTGTATTTGATTACTCCGATTAAGAGCGCTGATTACGGTCCGGGGACGAGGCAAGAGCGGCCCTAATGGAGGGAATCAGGAGACAAGCTGCCATATGTCCCTCCGCACCCGCAACTACTGCTCGGCATCAGCATCTTTTCACCCCCTCAGCAAGACTTTGATGTGCGCGACCAACTGTGTGCCCGTGCGTGTGTCTGCGGGCTCGCGACACAATGCTAATGGCAGACCTGAACTAAAGCGAGGAGGCGAGTGCTTGTTTTCACTAAGGATCACAACGGTGGAGATGTGATCATTCCGGCCACTCCAGAGGCTCTCGCGGTTTAAAGCTTTCAGAAGTGGGTTTTGAGAAGATGAAGAAGGCAGTGTTAAGCTTTTGAGCATGGTAGTGGTTCACCTTGAAAAAACAAAGTTACTCTTTTTATTCTGTGTGAAATAGTGTGGTACTGCTACATAGAGACCGGATTTCCTTCCAGCCAAATGTGAATTATTTAAACCTAAACATAAAAGAATTGCAGCAGCTATGTATACAGGATCTGCCTTATTTATGTGACACTGAATAAAACATATCTCCTAAATCTTGTGTCACTGCAATGAAAGAAAACTACAAAATAGATGCTGCTAGAAAATAATTTTAGGGGATACCCAAGAATTATTCAGCTAAAACAATTACATAAAGAACTTAAAAGAAAGTATAAAAATATATATATATAATAATCAAACTACTATGGGTAAAAGTAAAAACTGCTCAGGTAATTTGAATTAAAAAGTGCAAATAGTCCCTTTCACATATACACAATACACAACATTCATGGCAAGATTGTTGTTCAGCTACAGTAGCTGTGAATAAGAACATTGACATTGCTATCACTTTCACAATATATTGAATGATCCCAAGTATAATATCAGAAGAACATATACATGTGAGTGGTCTCACTTTGGTAAAGAGGACGAGGAAATGATTTGCGACATATCCTTTAAATTTGAACTTATTTAGTACGTCCAGAATTGCATGTACAGTAGGTGTGACATTCAGTTAAATTCCTACATGGTTACTTTAGTTTAAACTCACGATTAATCGGAAAGAAAAATTAGTGCGTTAATCATGAATGAATCGCAAATTAATGGCATCATATATAGTAAATGGTCTCAACTTATATAGCACTTTTCCACCTATTGGGCACTCAAAGTGCTTTACAGCAAGGATCCACTCACCCATTCACACTCTCATTCATACACCAGTGTACGCAGACACTGGAGGCAAGGTGGATGAAGTGTTTTGCCCAAGGACACAACAACAGTGTGCACCTTCAGGAGGCAGGATTCGTATTCCCAACCCCGATCATGAGACGACCCGCTGACCAAATACATATCCAACATATGTTGACCAAACACACTCCTGTATCTCAGCACACACATTACCTGGAAGACAAAGCACTTGTATTAACAATAAGCCAGAGGTCTCCAAAACTTTTACATGATGATGTACTTTTATGTAACAAAAGTGACAGAGATACGGATGCATCAAAGAGGCTTGTCTAATTTTGCTATTTCACCGAAAATTACCATAATTTTGTCCTCATACTCTTCTTTATGTATCTAAATGTTCAGGCCCCAAAGGAAATGTATCTCAAATGTGACTTATCAAGTACATGTAGTAATGTTGAAAGCCTTGGCCAAGAACGGGCTGGAGAGCGACTGGTTGGAGAGCCCCGTTATAAGATGTTGGGCTTTTCCTGTACAATTAAGAAATTGTGAATATTTGGTTAAAGAAATGTGAGCAAATGCTTTAAATTTGAGTGTTTGTTTTTGTTGGCCAAGTGTTAATGAATATAATTATTAGAGAAACATTTACTGAAAATTACTTGAATTTAAAGCACTAGTTTAAACCTTTGGTAAAATGGCAGGTAGCTCAACATGACACAAGGAAAACATGCAACTTGATCCAACTAAGTTCAATGGTACATAAACCCAGAACCTTCTTGCTGTGATGAACACATATATGAGTGCTATCCGCTTTGACATGTGCCGACATAATGTACACAAGTGTTAGAAGTTACAGTAATATCCTGCGGTGAGTCTGGCCTCTGTCTGTGATGTACAACACAACGGGTCCATTAGCATCATAGGTTAGCCATGCAGGTCATCCTCACTTCATTAGCTTCATAACATGATGTACCTAGACTCTGACAACTGTCATCAGTCTTACTGAGGTCCTTCTTCTCTCTTCACATGATGCTTCTATTTAGCCTCTGTGACCCTTTCAATGGTGTGAAAAATAAAACATATCGAAGTCAGTGGTTTACAAATGGCTCCATTCGAACCTACAGTATGGTAAATGGCCTCAACGTATATAGCACTTTTCCACCTACATTAGGCTCTCATAGCGCTTTACAGCAAGGAATAACTCACCCATTTATACAGACACTGCGGTGGGTGAACAACAGTGTGCACCTGCAGGAGCCGGGATTCGAACCCCCAACCTTCCGATCATAAGACACCCTGCTCTAACATCTGCACCACTGTCGTATCTGGGAACAGCATTAACCTGTTACCTGCCACCCTACTGTTAGGGTGAGGTTTAGGGTTAGAGTTAGCAATTATGCATATCCAAATCTTAAAGCGTATTGACTGGAGACCTTACAGCCTATATGTCAGTGTGATATCTCATTTGAAAGCCATGACCTTCTAGTTTCGAAAAATATGTGTAAGATCTGTGTGAGTGAAACACAACTTACATCACATTTGCCATCCCTAAACCTAATCCCTGACTCTAAACTTAACCCTATAATCCTAGCTCCCTAATCAAGGGGGACGGCAAGTAACAGGTGGATCACCACAGTAGCAATGTGAATGCTAGTGAAATAGCAAATAAACATCAGCCAGGTTACTTTAGAGAGAGTTTGCTGAGGCACACTGAATTTGCTGATTATATATATATTCTATTTACAGCGTCACCACCGTGTTTTGACTCATGGGAGTCTTCATCAGGTTAAATCACTTACTTGTTGAACTTATCTGCAGTATCTTGGAATAACATTAAGAAACAGCTCATGAGAAGTTAGACCATTTCCCACACATTATGGAAACAATGTCCACTGCAGCCAAACCAACTTTAATGAGGCATTTCAGAAGAAACTATGTGTGTGATTAACTATTTGCTTCAGTGGGTACAGCTCACCAATTTAAACTTCACAAAAGTACATACAGACAATGTGTCCTTGGGCAAGATACTCAAACCACATTGTCAACCCACTCTGTGTCACTCTCACTGTCTCTTGTGAAAAAAAATACTTGGAGTTGTCTTTTCTTTCATCCTTGTTTAAGCGATTATCTATTACACTGATTTCATAAGTTAAGGTAGTGCCCACAGAGTTGCCTAATCCGTCCCAAAACCCATGGATGTACTGTACTGTAATGTTACTAGTTTGTAGAGCCTATGTGCTCCTCTGATGATCCGGACTCACCCTTTCTCTCTTACAAAGTCCCTTGGATTTGACATTCACAATAGAATTACGTCCTGAATTGCATACTTTACATGGAAACAACACTGCTACTTGATAACTCTGGGGGCTCTCCTTCTCCAGCTTGTTACTTTAGGTCATAAAACATGACGGTACATGACTTGTTTGTACGGTTTCCATGATATTTTAATAACATGAGCTAAAAGTGTCTTAAAATTCCCGAGAAGGTATTTTCGAGGGGGGCAAACTAGACTTATCGTTTTTCTCGCTCTCTCTCTCTCCCAAATATAACAGAGCACACATTCTCTTTGGATAAAACCAGCTAGTACAGAGTAGACACGCCGCTGTGAATTATAAGTCACTGCTGTAAAATGTCACTTTGCCTTCTCCGGTCTGACACGTCGGGATGTGTGAACGCTGTTTGGTCTCAATTGCCCTCGTTTCCGTGATAACTGCTGTTTTCTCGCGCACGGCTTCAAACGTGAGAGACACTTTCCCCAGATCAAACGGCGTAACATCAATGAACACCACTCGTACTCAGTGGGAGAGTAGGAGATGTTAACGGGAGCTAAAATGCTAACAGAGTAGAGACTTCACAGCGTCTCCGTGACACAAACTGGAGGCGGGGGTTGGAGTAGGGTAAATATGTTTGAATTGTAGTGCAATCAGTGTAACGCCGGGGGACCCATCTCCGGCTCTTGAAAATTGGTTGGTTGGGTCAGGATTTAGCCAATTGTTCATGTTTTTGGGATGATCAGGGAAACCAGAGCATGCAAAGGAAACTCACGCAAACACAGGAAGAAAATGCCATCTATAGAGAGCTTGCTAATGGCAGGTTTCGGTGACACATCTAATAGATCTAGCCGTGGGGATCATACTCCACACAGCCACAGGTGAGTAATAGCTGGAAATTGAGTTCTCTGTGCCTGTTTTTGCATCACTCTACATATCTTCCATCATACATTACAACCACTGCGGCTCTTTATCCAGTGTCATCGAAAGAGTGGCCTGTCTAGTTCATGTGCAGACACACCGCAGAGTCCAAGCCGGAAGATGTTTTACGGGGCGTTAATACTGTAGAAGCGCTTTGCAAATGGATGCATGTTTGCCCAATGCACATCCTGTTACAACCCTTTGCACTGCACTGACATGCAAGAACTAGGGCTGGGTACCGTTAAACGACACCAGTATGGAATCGAAAAAAAGAGTTTAGGTATTACTGGTATTGAAAAGTATCAAAAGTAGGTACAGAAAAATATACAGTATTTTATCTTTACAGACCAAGTTTGGTCCAGGGTCAGCACTAAAGGGAATTACTTGGTTCTTTCAGCTCAAATAAATGATACAAAATTAAAAGAAATGGGGCAGATATTCCGCCTGGAGCAAGGACAGTTTTGGTTGAGGCGAGGCTTCGATCTTGCGTATAGTGCTTTCGCCGGTAGCCTGAGGGCATCGCTTAGGGGAAAAAATGGGGTCGGCGGAAGGGTGTACTACAAGCAGCGCTGCCTTCCACGAGCGCGTCTCATTTCTCTGCTAAACTGGACCCTAATTTGGCGATTGACAGATAAAGGACTGCGTTTAAATAAAAGACGGTGAGCGGTGCCTGTCTGCTCCTCCCACTGTCACAGCTGAACGTCGCTACAGCATAGCCATGCGAGTCCGTCCACCCCCTGTCCTGCCCGCCAGGTATGACGCTGAAGATTGCAGCAAGAGCGCCACCCGTCTGCGCAATCGTCTGCTCTACAGCTTGCGTTTAGAAACACAAGATCTGGCCCATAGTCTTTTATGGAATAAATTCACATTGTTGTTCTGTTTTCTGGTTCTAGATGACAAATGTTTTGGTATAGGTAGAGAAGAGGATCGGTATTGTCAACCAAGTATTGTTAAAGTACCGGTGTCGGAACAAAATGTAACGGTACCCAGCCCTATGGTCCGAGTGTCACCAAATGCCAGCCACCATTGACCTAGCATTTGCCGAGGTCATCTTCTGAACAGATGTAAACACTCTTTCGGTTTCAACTTTCTATGTAATGTCAAACTTAGCAAGTTCCCATCTGATTATTTCAGCCATCAAATTACCTCTTCTAGCATAGTCTCTATTAAAGAGGGGGTATTATGCTTTTTTCAATCACATAGCACCAGTCTATAGCATACTACAATGATGACGTAACCTTCTGTTGGTCTGTATATGCAGTAAATTAAAATAACTGCCTTGAATAAAATTGCTCTCTCAAAATGGCTGTACTGAACGTCTTGAAATAGGCCTCTGTCTCTTTAAGAAGCTTTCCGACACGCCCCTTTAAGCACACTGCTGTGGCATCTAAACAACACTACTGTGCGGGGAGGGGGCTCTGCTGAGCTGAGGAGCAGTGGTTGGTGGCTTGGCTGGTGACAAAAGGTCCAGAGGCGTCTCCAGGAGGTGGGGGCGTTCCTAGGAGGACTGAGGCATAGCTACACCTAAAATGGCTGCCGTAAGTTTTTACTGATTACTCAAAAATATGTGAATGAGCCAAGGCAACACTCCAGGCATGTGTTTAATAAGGGAATGACATAATAACATGATATAAAGCTTGAAAAAGTCGATTTTACATAATACCCCCCCTTTAAGCTTCCTGTTTATAGGTAATATTATGCTGGCAGCTCACCACCATTTACTTCAGTTTGCCATTTGACGCACAATAATCAATTTCCTGAAAGGTGGTTGACCTGTGACCATCTGGACAATTAACCAGAACAAAACAATAGATGGCATACTTATTGTTTGGCGTTCACCAAATGTATTGATTGTTATCATTTTCGATTGTCAAGTTCAATAAGGAAATACAATGAAACTGGCTTAAAGGAAGATCAATTTAACACCAAGTAATAGTGCCCTATAGGCCTATTGTTTCAGTTATAGGCTATTAGTAACAGTTTTTGTTTTGTCTAGCTTAGCATTGTGTTGTTGATAACTATATTGGACATACAGCATAGAGCTTTTACTGGCAACATAAAGCTAATCTATCGTGGACACATATTTTTGTAGAATCCAACCTCTTTCGACAGATTGCAACATGAAGCAATTGCATCCTAAACGAGTCAACTTTATAGCCCACCGTCCAGGCCATTACCCGGTTAAGTTCATCTTTATTTTTGCAGTCCAAACATCCAACATGAACAGCCCAGTACTGACCCAGAATTTACAGCTGAATTTTAAAACAAGTCTGGCGAAGGGGGAAAAAGGGGGGGGGGGGGGGGGGAAATCGCGTCAGAACGTATCCGTCACGAGGCTTAGACGTAGTGATTATTTACAACATGCACAGCAGCTTTTTAAATCAGACCGGCTGACATGAAATGAGATTTATCAGGCCAAGTCAATCAATACGCCGAGCAGCACTGGTACGGCGAGATCACCAGCTGCAACTGCCGCCGTTTGCTGTAAATGAGCATTGATCAAGAGGAGCAAAACAGAATACTAAAGCCAGCCGGGAGTGCTTCTTTTGGAGGCGGCTTGCAACTGGTGTACAGTGGTGAAAGTCATAGACTATTCAATTCCTTTAGTAAAGATAGAAATAAAGCAACAAAAATATTGTATTGCTTCTCATTTAGATGCGAAAACCTTACAACTTCAAGGCAGTGAAAGGAGATTTTTTTGTTGTTATTGCTTCTTCTGCTTTATCTGGGGGCATCAGTCTAAGCAAAGACTTCCCAGACTTCCCTTTCCATGCAGACTTCGGCTCATGTCCTGGGTTTTCTCCACTCCTTCCAGTGGGACATGCCTTGAACGGCACTCACAATTTTGAAATATTGTGAGGATGTCATATGTTGTATGATACGGGTCTTGATATTCATAACATCAGATGAGAGGATAGAAGCTTTTTCGAAGAGACAGAAGAACATCATAGGGAGAACATATTACTGTATAGTCCTGGAGAATTCCCTAAACAAAATGTTATCTTTCCATGAATCAGACTTGTAAAAGTGCACACCACAGTTGCATGATCTCTTTTACAGTGACGATACAAAAGTCAGAATCATTCCAGGTCCCAAAGAGTTCTTACTGTGGCTGTTTAGGAATTCAAGCCATTTAACCACCATATGTCTGTTTGCTTTTCTGTAGGAAAATAACTTCGATCCAGGTAGTAAACCGGCACAACTCGGCGCAGCTGCCAAGTTCTTTTGAGATACGCATTTAGGTTGTATGGCCAATGTTTTTGCTCATCACATTTAGATCACATCAAACTTTCCGCCAAATCGGTGCCTTTTCACCTTTAAAAAAAAAAGTTTTTTTCTGGGGGTGATATTTCTTTAATTGGCATACTGTATGTTTAAATGTACAAAGGTACAAAGGTACAAAGGTACAATTTTATTTTTCCATTTTCTCTTCCTCAGATAGGTAACAGGAATGACCAAATTCATTCATTCAATTCATTTCATTTATTCATTTACAACAAGGTAGACAAAATATAGTTAAGTCATTTGTGCAAAAAAGGAATATACAGTATGTAAACATGATGATCCATTTCTACCTGAAAGGGAGTGGGAAGAAGATCATTTATTTAATCCCACCCCCAGTTCCCCATTCAGAGATGAATACATTCAGCTTCACTAAAATTAGATCAATTTTCCAATTGCAAGCTAATACTAACTACCACAGAAGAACATGCTCTACCCACTGAAAACACAATGCTTATAAATATCGATTAAACAAGTGTGAACAGAAACATACTTGGATTTACACATTACAAATTGTTAACATGAATGATGAGACATGATTGACTAAAATTTAGGGACACACCTACAACTGTTACACATACGCCTTGTTAAAGATGAAAAATCACAGGCGGGGACAAGCCTTAAACTACATTTTTTTGAAAAGTTATTTTTTACTAAATATTGTTGAAATATCTAAATAATGTTATGTAACAGTTGTCTTTCAACAGCTGGTTGTGATTGTCATTTTGTGGCTGTTTTTTTCCGTTGGGACGCAAAAGGGCACTGATTTGGCGGAATGACCTTCGATTAAGAAAGCTTTGTAAATGTTTTAAAATACCTATATTCACCAATGATTAGTAAATGTTTAAGTGCTATTGTAAATAAATAAAGTATACTTATGTACTAACTAAAATAAATCCACTGAGCACATTAACTTTGTTGCTTACTGCTGCTTGTACAGTTGGCTGTAGTGCCGTCAGGGCTATCATATTCCTATGTAACCAAAGACCTCTCGGCGCGACGCTAATCTATCAAGACAATGGCAGATAATTAGACGCGGCGCGAATGACTGGACTCAGAGCTTGATAAACATGCCCCGGGTTATTCCAAGGCCGTGACATGTGGACGTCATGCTGATGCCGGGGATGCAAAGGCTTTCATAACCTTTTCAAAATAAAAAACCCGGATGAAAAAGGCATTGAGATAAATGACCCCGATATCACAAGTGACGCCGCGTGTGGCCAAGGTCCCGGGCCCGCTGCCAGCAGATGTATGCATACGCGGAGTGTGCATACTGTATACATGCGTGTGCACAGGAGGAGATGTGGGAGGATCAACACGGAAAGGACCATAACCAATACTTAAAGCTCAAGCTGTCATGTCTGCCAATTAGCATTTATATACAGATTTGTTTTGCAATCCGGGACACAAGTCACCTGCACTGGCAACGTCCACAACAGTCTTGTTATGTGAGTTCTATCCACTGCCAGCATTTGACAAAATAATTACAAGACTTTCTGAAGTATTTATTTTAAAGAATCTAATCTGTGACTTTTCCAACACAAATGTGCAAGTGACGAAAATACTTTAATCTAAGTCTTTTGGTTGACAGTCTAATTTAGTTTTAATTAAGTTTTCTTCCTGAACATAAAATAACAAAACATAACAAGTACGATATTATGTTCTTATAGCGAGACCTGTGTGTTATTTCATACCCGACAGTTTCGGCTACTCCTGTGGCCTTCCTCAGGTACGATATAACACACAGGTCTGGCTATGAGAACATACAGTATTAATGCAATGCAATGCATATGTTACTGCATTACATCTACACCCGATTCTGACCATATTCTCTGTTTTAATGCTGTTTTTGATGCCCTTCTGATCCATTTTGTAATGCCTCTTTGCTGCTGACAAAAATAGAATGTTTGTGCTGTGCCATGTTTACACAGTGGGTATTTATTAATGGGATCTGCACCATTTATTTATGCTCTTTTAACAACATACTATGTCCTGTTTCTAATTGGACTACATAACAAGTACAGTCACATACTGTCCATCAGTGCCCACAGATAGCCCTCACTTTTCAATTTTCAATATTTCACAATAATAATAACAATAGGTAGTGAAGAAAATTGTTACATGTTGCATTCAATACATCTTTTAGACAGACACAGCTAATAACATTGACATTTTAGATGATATACAAAGATGTTTTGGATCAATCGATCTTTGACTTGTTGGCAAATAATTTCAATCAAAAGGAGCTTTTAAATCGAGGTCCAAAGCTTCATGGAGCTTTTCTCAGCGTTAGACTTGTTCCTTTGACGGTGAATTTCAATATAAGGCTCTCTCAAACTGTGCCACATTGTTTATATTTGTTGACAAATATAAACATATAGAGATTTTAGTTATAGTTTTGGTCAACATTAATTTTCAGTTCAGTCAGTCTACACTGTAACTTCCAACTCATTGCGCTTACTTGGAATAAGTTGTAAACCCGATGCATAATTATTAAGCCCAATGTTAAGCATTGATTACTAGTAACGCTAGTATGATTAAGAGGGATTTCACAGTATTCATTACTTATGACACAAGTTCTGATTTCTAGACATGTTAGTACTGACAACTGGGAATTCCTAGTACTGATTACTTTTGTTACTTAAATATGGTCTTAACCTGTACTATTATTCTTAGTAATGGTTACTGGAATATTCCTGTTCCCTTTATGTTTTTTTTCTTATTCCCATTAATGAAGTTGTAAATTTTTAGTACAAGAAATACTATAAGAAACTACAAGAAAAAGTATAGTTATAAAGTCAATTTATTTAACATTGAACAGTGTAAAACACTTACATTTTTAGATGCAATTAATGATAGAACATTTCCATTTCTCCAGTTATAGTTTACATCAGTCCAAACAGGTGGATTAGTTTGTACTGAGCCGATGAAGCCGAGAAGCCGAAGTGTCTCAGAAGGTTCCACAGACTGTACATGCAGCAGGTTCTGCAGACTCACAGCAGGAGCAAGGGGATGTTTGTAAATCACTGTCAAAGCTCACTCCTCAAAGTCTTCATCAGCGTGGTCAGATTTCTGTAAGACATATGAAGAACACCAATACTTTAGTCGTGAGTCCCTATGGCAAGACCAAAACCTACAGATTAAATGTTGCTTTGTCTCATCCAAACATCTCAGCTCTGACTCTGTCTCACCTCAGTGTGTTCAGCTCCAGTCTCAGCAGATCCTTCCACAGCGGCTATCTTCAGTCTGACACTGGACACACAAATCATTCACAAATGTTATTTCACATCCAATTTATGGCCAATTTCTTCAAATATAACGATTAGTGCCATCTTACCTACTGTCTGGATGCAAAGTTGGTCTCAAAGTTTTCACAGCAGTGCAGATTTCTGTAAAACAAAGAAATACAATCAGTAAGCACACTATAGCCAAATCCACACAGGATTACAATTACGTAAAAAGTAAAGATTACGGACGTCCTCAGAGTTTTATGATAGTAGAGTAAATTATATCATAGACTAAACCAGTTCTGTACATTTGAGTCCTGTCTCACCTCAGTGTGTTCAGCTCCGTCTCATCAGGTCTTTCCACAGCTGGACTCCTCAGTCTGACACTGGACACACACAAACCATTTAAGAGATTATTTTACTAATGGACATGTTTAAAAAACTGATCAGTGCAGTCTTACCTTCAGCATTGATGCCGAGTCAGTCTCTAAATCTTTACAGCAGTCACTGTCTGAGAAAACAAAAAAACTTGAATCATAACCAATAGTATTAGATACACATTCGTTTAATATAGTGAGTTGTTAAATGGTGAGTGCAAACTGAAAAAATATAATATGTTATTTTTTGAGCGTGCTGCACCTGATTTAACATTTGAAATGATGAGTATTACAGTAATTTGTACAACAAATGTTTGACATACCACTGTGTGGTCACCAAATTAAATAACAAATGTGTTACAAGGTAGAGCAAGAGCTTTGTTGTACTTTTCAAATATAAAAAATATTGAAAATAGTAACAATACATCAAACTCTCAGAGCAATCACAAATATATCCAAAGACACACTCACCTTAAGTTGATTAATGAGAAATAAAACAGGAAAGGTCCTGTTTTTTGCTGTTTCTGCTCGATGATACACTGAGGGCTGTTGAACACTTCTCTTTTGAATTCAAAACAGTTCAGAGCAATCTGATTGGCTGATTCTGCACATGTGACATATGACCTGAACCAATCCAAGGCAACATAAGTTGTAGCTTAGTTTTGTCAGTTACAGTTACTAGACAGTCAAGTTCCCGTTACAGAGGCTCAGTAGAGAACACTGGGGAGGTTAGTGAGAGTTACTAAAACCATGTACTCGATAAAGAGAAAAGCAAGTAAAGACAATGTTAAGCCTATTTTATTCAAAACTGGCACATCCTAGTAAATGGGACAGAATCTTATAATGGATACTTTAGAATGAGCGTGAGCACAACAGGACTACAAATAATCATTACTGGCATCATGTAGAGTTAGTAAATACTTGCAAAACCATGTCACTGGAACGGAAACATGCTGCAGTAAAATGGAAAAGCAATTAATCACAATTTTCTCTTGATAATGTACTTCTTACTTGGAATAGAGGGTAAATGCTGAAAATGTCAGGTCTCCTAGTAATTATAACACTTTATTTCATGTTACGACTGTAATCAGAATTTACAGTGTAGTCTTTGTCCGCAAAAACCTCTGGGTATAGTGTTAACTTTGTGATGACAGAATATTTTAGTCAACAAAATGAACACTGTACTCAGGAATGGCTAGAAAAGTTGGCACTTAAAGGGCAAAAGGGACTCTATTTTAAATCTAGACATTTGTTATACATGCTATTAAAAAGTCAATTCAAAGTGTGGACTCTGTGGAAGTTATCATATTCCTCCAATCCATAGTGTATGTCACATGTTGGTGTGCAAATTATAGTATTGAAGTTGTCATGCTCCTAACATTTTCATTTTGAGTTCATTTTAGGCTTTGTGTGTGTTGTGCAGCTTGCACCATATTTATATCCACGTATTGACTACCGAAGACAAAGCCTACCATGTGGGAGTATCCCCCCAAAGTCTATTAAGATCACATTCATTGCACCTAAGATGAGATCCCACTATTATCCACACTCTGTCTTCATTTGGAGCCATTTGGTGCCGCTTTTTCCAGCAATAAGTCTTCCCCTCGTGGCTCTCTTTCCTCTCCAGACCAGGCCTGATCAATACGTCAGTGTGTGTGTTTGCCTTGCATAAGAAATCTGCTCCCGCATATGCCCAGAGTGGAGCTTTTACCATCACCTACTGTACGTTAGTGATTAATTCCTCATACAGAGAGGTACAGCGGGCCCAAAGGTCAGCATTAGCATCACCGCACCGTTTCACCTCGGAAAATTCACTAAAGGACTTAATGTGCAAGCAAGCTGCAGTCTCCGAACATCATTGAAGCGAGGGGTCACAACTTTTACTCTTATGTCTTATAGTCTTTTTCAAATATAGTTAACTGATATGGCATAATTAATATAATGAAGATTAATCTCAATCATCCAGGAAGATACACACTACTACACTACTCCACTAAATGATTTTTTCTTTTACCCTTCGGTAAAAATAACACATCTAAGCAGTGAGCCCGAAGCAGTGTTAAAACCGTAACCGTAACGTAAAACCGTCCTGTACTCCCTGGATTAAACTTTTACCACCAAAACTGTAAAGCTCATACAGTAGCTGTCACAAAAGTGAATTAACTCAGTTGTTTAACCTGCAACGATCAACTTCACTCTCATTTACGCAAGATCGAATACAATTTAAATTAATACAATTGGCTCCAGGGCAGAGATGAAGCAATGTCCCAAAAATAATGTGTCATGAACCAGGATGTAATCAACTGTAATCTGCAGGCACTGCTACTTTTGAGTGACATTTCCAAAATAGTATGCTGAAGCAGGTTGACACTAAGGAGACATTCTCGACTGAGCTGGATCAATGCAGCAGAGGCAATTACCCATGATATAAACAAGATACAGTATATGCATTTTTATCCATGGTGCCGTAATAGACGGATTTTTACTTTAAAAATGCATTGAAAACCTGTGGGTTCTTAAAAACAGATTGATTCAAGAGGACGGACTTATTGGACTATTTGTTGGATCAAGTATGTTTCATTTTAGCCAATCACAACCAACTTTCAAAATGTTGCTAAACGGTAAAGCCTTAATGCATTTACCGTAAATTCCGGACTATTGAGCGCCCCCCAAATATAAGCCGCACCAACAAAAGTTAAAGCAGTACTAAGTAACTCTTGCCCCTAGAGGCCATAAGCGCAACTGCAGGTGTCTTAGCAAGTTACGATTTTTTAACTTATTAAATGTCTTGGAGAGTAAATACTACGCTGACAGAAAAGGTGAAGGGAGAGAGGGGTGTTGTACATCCAGTTATACAATGGGATTTTGTTTTTTCACTCAAACTTTTTCACTCAAACAAGCTATCCCGCAGTTAGCTTTGCCCGTTAGCCTGTTAGCTTCTTCTCAGTGATTCTATTAGTGTGTATTGGTTGCTCCGCCCCGGTGGCAGTCAAGTTGCAAGCATGGTTTTCTGGCCAGAGACACCAGGGGGAGATGAAAGACCCCCCAATCATCCCATTAACACTTGTATTTTTTTTATACATACAGTATGTAGGCTACACTGGTCTATATGCCTCAGCTGTCCACGCTATTCCGGGCACATTTGAAGCACCATCAGGACTGGAATTACTGGACTTTTCTCTCTGCGTGCGGTCAAATTTTCCAAGGTACATTTACTTTTATTTAAGTGTGTTAAGAAGTGTGTTTAGAGCCGCCCTCCTCGGCATGTTAGCGCACACAGCCTCGGGAGTTTCTCGGTGTTCGAAGCTGCTTTGAGCTGGCTTTTGATACCCGCACACCACTGGTCCCTCCATGATATTTCAGCACTGAAAGAATTAAACTCATTTATTTTGCACCCGAAGCCACGTTAGCTATAGCGCGAGAGGGCATCCTGCTGCCCCCACTCCAGTGTGCAGTAAACACAGCGATAGGGTGACACATGACACAAGTATGTCCATAAACATCTATAAATTAGTCGCACTGTTGTATAAGCTGTAAGTTTCAAAGCGCGGGAAAAAAATAATGGCTCATAGTCCAGAAATTACAATAAGTATTTTGTGTTTGGCAATGTTATTTGTGTTTGTAAGTCTAGCGGCATCAGCTTCAGCGAGTTGTTAACTTGTATCAATAAACGCGCTTGTTGTTGTCAGAAAATGTAGAACCCGTCCACTCACGACAATACTGGTCCGATCCATCAAAGGGTTTGAGCCTGAACAGCTTTACACAGTGGCAGCAACAATAATAATATCCAATAGCTGACGTATTGCTTTTTTCCATAACTTTACTAGAGTCGTGAATTCAGCGAGAAGTTTCTTTGACATTTAGTTTAGTTAGTTTTATGTGTTTGTTCACAGTAGAACAAAACGACCTGGCGAGAGTAAAAGTGCAGTGGCCGATGTTGTGTGAAACTGGCCAAATATGATTAATGGACTTCCAACGACTCATTTCACATTTTTGTGGCTGTACCCTTCAAAGAGCCTGGTCAGAGGACACCGCTGCTGCCTGCTCCTCAGCCCAATTATTGTATTTAGAAAGTTTTTGCACTCACCTTCTGCAGAGATATTTATGCAATGCCAGACCAGACCTAACTTCAGCTACTGCATATTTAGGCTAATGACTTGAAGATGTTTTCCATAAATAATGATGTTTCAGAAAGTACCACATATGGAGCATTCCGGGTCAGGCTGTAGTTTGCCATGTCACAAGAGCAACTCAACTGTCGCAAAACTCAAAATATGGTCCTAACAACCACCCAGACGCCCAGCTTTTGTCACTCACTCTATTGATCATTAAAGGTCCTATATCATGCAAAATCGACTTTTTGGAGCTTTTAACCATGTTGCTATGCTATTTCCTTCTCAAAACACCCCCAGAGCGGTTTTTGGCTTCATTCACGCAGTTCTCAGTAATCCTCCTGAATCCTGCTCTCTGAGCAGCTGCTCCGCCCTCTCCTGGAAAACGACTGAGTTGTGATACTCTGACGTATTTTACGTCATAGTGTCAAACAGGAAGGGCCAGACCTCTGTAATGTAATGCCTTACGGTCTGATTTTAATTTATAAAACAGCTTTTTCATTATTTTTGTTGTAAGAGAAAAAAAAAAGAAACTCTCCGACGCGTCTGTGCTGTCCCGGGAGAGTAAACAAACGCACCCCCGGAGGATCCGAACAGAAGTCATGTTTGTGAAGACGGAGCTCTTTCTAACCTACTCTGGACACGCCTGTTCTTTTTTCTTACCAAACGATAATGTCACGGATGCGCGTTTAGCTACGAGAGGAACAGGACTATTAAACTTTCCTAAAGAAGAGTGCACTCGCCAGAAGTTGGAATGTCTTTCTGGGATTCAGCTACTATATCAACCAACCTGATGGATGCTTGGTGAACCTTGGCCAGAATCAAAGTGGATTAACTTTTACAACCAACGCAAGTGCCATAACGTAAACACCCGATGGGAGGCCAGGCTGAGCGGTGAGTCAATCAAAACGCGTGTTAGCGTGTGTGTTAGCGTGTGTGTTAGCCATTTATGAAACTGTGTCGCACATGTCAACTCCTTATAACTGCATTATGTGAAGTAACTTCACTTTTTGCAGCGATATTTATATTTATAATACTGCAAATGTGGAATGAGCGGAGAGAGGGGCGGAGTTAACTGAATCGAAGCGTCTTGTCTTCCGGGTTTGGAAAATACCCCCAGAAAATACTTATATTTCTCTCAAAAATGAGTACTCCATAGTGATAAAGGTACAATATATCATATAAATGCTTATAATTTACTTTGGAATGGCTAAAATAGCATGATACAGATCCTTTAACTTCCTTCTAATGTTCTAATGCACATTTTCTCATCCACAACCCCAAACTCCTGTGTCCATGTCTTCTTCCAACTTCTTCCAAATGTCGATCACAGTTGTTGTAATCCTATGTGCATTTGCTGTCTCCAGGGAAGAGGTCGTGACACCACCCTGACCTCTTCAGCCCTATCGAACATACAACACTGCGGACAAGTTCCCACAAAGAAGCTGAATGGACACTTTTCTGCTGATGTCGCAGGAGTGACGTGTGATGGGCATGGACAGCTGATGGACCTTCTTTCGAGAAGGAGACACAGTGACTGAACAGACCGGCTTCTGATGAACAGATCTGAGCGCTGCGTGGGAGAGGAGTTGACATAGTCATGTCAAGGCCCAGTCAGTGCCACTCATGACTGTTTCTAAACGGAGCTTTTAATTATGAAAATACTACTTGGAATTGTATTTGGTTTCGTCCAAGAGGTCAAAACACACAACAGACATTAATACTACTGTAAATGAGATCATTGGCTAGAGTAAGACCAGCTGTTTAGGCCTGACCACAAGTAAGTAAGTGCTTTATTTGTCATTGCGTTCAGGTGTTGGGTTAATCCTGAGCCGCTGCCACTGTGGTTGAACCTGACCAGCATGTTTTTGGACGTAGGGGAAACCAGAGCACCCGGATGAAACCTGGCAGGCTGCCTTCAGTGATCCTCTGAAAGGGTGCACCATCTCCTGGGTTTGTCCCTGTGTCAGAGCGTGATGTCCCGCACTGGTCAACTGCTCCACCTCCTCCTTCCTCTTCCTCCTGCGCAGCTCCCTCCGCCCACAGTCTTTCACCATCTTCTGGGAAGCGCGTAGCAGACGAATATAAACCATTTTATTCTCCGGTGAATGGGCTTTAATAGCCAAAGTTTCATGACGTTTCGTAGTTATTCCACTACCCCCATTTGACTAGTGTTCACTTGTTTACCTGCCTACAGACCTGACCTTGATAGTGGCTCAGCTTCAGTACAATGATAGTCCCCAATCATTGGATGTTCAGAAGCCATTTTCTTTTGATCGCCCGCTGCTTCTGACAGGTTGCCCTGAGGCTCTAGTAGAGATAAAATGTATAATAAAAGGTAAGTCAAATGTGCCTAAAACCTCTATACCATCCATAAAGTTATGTACTAAATATGCCTATTTAAATTTAGAAACATTAGTTGTCTGAGGCCTATTATGCTAACAACTTTCAGGGCAACTGAAGCTAAACCCTTACGGCACATTGGCTTCTACATGACAGGCTGCTGCTATAATTGGCCGAAGAAAACAGATTGAAATAACATTTTTTGGGGAACATTTTCTACCATCAACTAATAAGTCTTAATATGAGTGCGCATGTATGAGTAATTTTATATTGTCACAGCTTGTTAATCTCTGGAGCGCATTCAATCTCCCTTTGAAAATGAGAGTGTAATTGGGTGCTTTATCTTGGAGTGATGTCTTGTAAGATTAATCTACTTTGCCTCAGATTTTGTTAACAAAGCCTGTGTTCATCACTTTGTGCTGGGCGCTGGCGATCAATAATGCAGAGGCCTGTTGACTTGATTTTACTGGGACAGAACACCGTGATCAAATAAAAATGCTAAATGCCCATATACGCTAATGAAGGAGCTTGAGGGTAGGTTGTAAAGTTTTGTAAATCAAGGTTGTATTTTCAAGTTTTTGTGAGGGGGGCAATGGTTTTATGCCAATCTATGACTGTAAATCAATTAGGGGAACACTTTTTTAACCAAAGGACCAACAGAACAAGTTTGGTGAAGGTGTCTGCACTGTAAAACACAAAGAAACATCGTGGAAATCGCCCATACTAGGTCAAAGAAAGAAATTGCAGCAGTTATTTATAATTTTAGTGAAATGTTTGTCGTTCTCTTTAGTTACAACCCATTAGTGGCGTTTCATGCGCAGTGGGATTGAGACGTTAATCGTTTCTGGAATAAAGAACTTGAGACGGACCTCCAGAGATCAGACCTGTCTTGTTTTGGCTCTCCTCTCCGTGACGTGGGGCTGATTCCCGGGATACGCCATGAATCATTTACGTTCCTGGCCTGCGTTGTCACATTCCCGCCGGGATGTCGCAGCTTTGGAGAAGTTAGACACTGTATAGGAGCGTGACATGAAGCCTCACAAGGTCAAACGACATACACGACTAACACTTTACGACAAGGGACACTGTGTCGGGAGCTTTTAAATGGAACATGAAAAGGCAATTAGAGCTAGTTGTCAGATACTTTTACTTTAATACAGTTCTGTCTTCTGTAGAAGTCAACTACAGTCATCTATATCATACATCGCATCATCAACATTGCAATATTTACTGTATACTCTGATGTGCAACCGCTGATGCCTCACATTTGTCTCAAGAGCCCACGTACATTTTCTCCAAATTGGTAAAACATAATGAAATTAACCCGAATGCCTGTATCCATCAGTTGTTGCTTGACCAAAACAGCTGCCCGCGCCCGCTCCTCCCTCCCACTCAGAAGCCTTCCAATGCATCAGAAAAATTACAGCCCATTGATTTTGCAGGGGGCCGCGGTGGAGTAAAGTTCAAGCTGACAAATGTGTACGTGCGACGGTGGGTAGGAGCGCGGGTGTATCCAGTCGGGCCAATGAGGGACGAGCTGGCACAAAACTGCTGATGCTACCGCCCCGCTATATGGGATTGTCTCATCCCATCCAGTGACATTATGGATTGGATATTGATATTGCACCTGCCTTACCATGTGCCGCAGCATGCCCCACTCTGCCACTTCTGGGGAGGTTAGTTTGCCTAAAAACTTGACGCTCAGAGGTTAGAGAGTTTGTCTACAGGTCCAAAGGTTGCTGGTTCAGTCCTGCCTTCAACTGGTGGATATAGTTGTTCTGTGCTTGGGCAATACAGTTCACTGCATGAAAGAATGGCGTGGTGGTTTGGAGAGGCAGTGGGTGCCATTGGGCAGCTATGTTTCCTCGCATGGCTCGCAACCACTGAGAGTGAGTTGAAGTGAAGGGAAAAGGTCCACTATTGCATTCTGACAAGCTTGTCAAGCTTCTAGAGCAAAATATAAAGCCAAGTCACAATATTGTTTTTCTTTTTGCTGAATTGAAGTTTTTGTTTCATTCACCTCTCCAAACATTGCAATGTTAAGTATGATTGGCTATGTTCTCAGCACATTAGAGGGAATGCTATGCTGGGTTGACCTGGAAATGTACCAGCGATTGAGTCTGGTGACATCAACTCCATTTGTAGCAGAACATACGCAAGCGAACAGGAAGAGGAGTAACCAATCGGCGGAGGGCTTATGTCTGTCGTTGTTGCAGTGTTATAAGCAGTTCTGCACAAATATTCGAACTGGATCATCAATCACGAAACTCACCGACTGTGGATATGCTTTTGGTCATTTGCCGCCAATTGGAAAAAACAAAAACTCTTGACCCCATGATTGTTACTGAGGGAACTTCCACATCCCAGGAGTGACGCTGCTCGCGAACAACACGTGATGGCAAAAATTGCACAGATCCGTTTGAGTTTCCAAGAGCAGCCAACACGGGTGTGGAGCCCAGACCCAGGGGATTTATCATTCAGGACGTGCCAGGCTACTTCTGTCCAGATCAATGATTACCCGAGCATGTGGCCCATTCTTTTAAGTTTACATGTTCTCCAACAAGATGAATTTCCTCTCAGGGGCTATAAAGTTAAAGTTCTTGACGGAGATTTTGGTTCCTGGGGGAAAAACCCAGCACCCTTTCAACCATCGAAACCATCCAAATCGTGATCAAATCAGTACTACTGATCTAAAGTGGTTTAGAATCAATTGTACAAGTATTTAAAGGATTAAATTGGAATCGACATGACAGACCTCACCATTTCAAAATTTCCTTGCTTGACCCTGATCAGACTACTAAGCACAGTGTGTCTGAAGGGGACAGCTCTTGTGGGGAAACAGACTGAGGTCTTTTGAATAATGCAGCCATTAGCCAATTAGAGCAGGGACTGTAGGCAATGCTCTCAGGAAAGTGTGATGTTTTATTTATTCTGCAGGTTTCATAAGGCACACGCTCCAGCCAAAACAAAAGATAATCAGGTCAAGGAGGGGTATGGAGATGATTTTTAATTATATGAGTACAGCCAATATTGATCCACACGGGGCGATAGTGAAGTAGAGGGGATGAAAGTGTCCATTTGTACATGTTGAAGAAAAAATAAACAATGGCGTACAAGTGGATAGATGGAAAATAGGCAGGAGTATTGAATGTCTTATGCAGGAGAAACTTATTTACCATCAGTGCGGGACCTTGAGACATGAACTCAAGAGAGTGCACTGCTCTTATTGTCGAAGTCTGGCAGGCTTCCATAGAAAGGCACTATATTCTGACATAAACAGGGATAAGTAACCTCTATTGTGCGTCATACTGGTATCCAAGCCAGAACAAACAGTGCCTGAGAAGTTAAAGCTATACGAGAGGAATGGTAAGACCGTACAGCACGACCCTTTATGATAGACAGCGATTGAATTTTATTCTCGAACACAGTGGTTCCCAAAGTTGGGGTCGGGACAACCTGGGGGGGGGTCACAGGACACGACCCCCACTTCAGTGACTATTTTGAGACAATATTTTTATTTACATTTTTGACATTGTTTTAGTGAATGAAGCCAAATATCAAAATAGAGTAGGTCTATCCAAACTAATTCCATTGGTGATTTTGGGGGTCACGACCTGAATAGTTTTGGAACTCTAACAGAACATAGCCCCCAACTCGTACTGTTTGATCAAATAATGATACAAAAGAATTTTTAAGAATAACTTTTTTGTCATTGTACAACGAAATTATGTAGATCAGATGTTGGGTTTGTCCTGAGCTGCTGCGACTTTGCACGGTGCCAATGCCATTGGTCCGACAGGCCATTAGTCCAACGCCTCATTATTCCAAAAATTACCATTGAGCAGAGGTGCCATTAGTCCGAAATGTTTGACCCAGTTGTGTTGTGGATTAGAGAGCCATATACAACCATTGGTTCTAACCTTAAGATCATTGGACTCTTGCCTGAACCTAATTTTCGGAAGGACAATTTCAGTTTTACATATACATTTTCGGAATAATGAGACGTCGGACTAATGGGTTGTCGGACTAATGGGCCGACCCCCTTTGCACACCGCCACTGTGGGCCAACCTGACCAGCATGTTTTTGGAAGTAGGGGAAACTGGAGTACCAGAGGAAACCTACGCAGACACATGGAGAACATGCAAACTCCACCGAAAGGCCCCGTGCTCACTCAGCCACCGTGCCGCCCCATCATAAGGCTCTGTTCATGAGTGTCGAGGGAGCAACGCAAGGTCCCGCACAGTTGGACATTAACAACTTTTAAGTGCCAAAAATGAAACAATGATATCCATCCCTGCATCAAGACTCTAGTGAAGAAAATGGAGCCAAGGAGAGTTACCATGCATTGAGTTGAAATAATAATACTCGTTCTAGCTGACAGTTTCATGTTGCTGGTGCATCTTGGTAGACCATAAAATTCTATTACATTCAAACGTTACATGCTAGTTACATGAAATATGTATGTTAAGGAATGCTGCGGGAAGACAAAAAGACGATCCATGGCTTTTATTTCCAAGAGGAGTATTGAGTTTTTCGATCTCTCGCATTGGAGTTATCTCGTCTTACTCGCACCTAAATATTTAATGTTACAAACTGTCTGATTCCCGCAGTTTGAGGGGGTCTGGCTGTGGAGCTTGGTAGTGGGGTTTGCAGCGTCTCGTGTCAGGCAGCTTCAACACCTAAGTGAAACGTCGACCATGGCTTCAATTAGAAGTAAAAGGCTAATTATAAGGTGTTCTTTAAATAGATTGTCCAGGAGTAATGGGGGAGTGTGCTGCCGCGGACATTGGAAGGAGATGGCTTTAGGCCCTTGGCATTAATCTGACTTGACCTAAAGGGACTGTGTGATCAACCACCACTGGCCTGTGCCCCTGAGGACGCTGGGTAATGGAGGCAGTGGCACACACACTAGAGAGAAGAGCAGGAGAGAGTGCACATGTGATTTATAGTTAACAGCCACGACTTTATTTGGAAAGTCAAGAGGGGAAGGAGAAATGTTAGCTAACTGGACTTGTGTACCTAATTTCTGTCAGGAAAATAATTAAGGCGAGACACTGCATGTGAAAAGGAAAATGAAGAGATATCAATTCGAAACTTTTGCTGAACATTACTAAAAATGTATTGCAAGTTTTCTGGCATAGAAATCAGCCAGTATTGCAGATATATTCAGCAATGAAATCTAAATAATGGATAGACCCAGATTTACATGCATAGTTATATTTTGTTGACGTGTAATTTTAATTGTGTAGGACTACAGACGGAAATTAGCATAGTGCTAACTCTGGTGCAGCCACCTAATTCAACCTGGTAGACTAATTTCAGCATCACCTACCTCCAGCCAATGATCACTTCCCTGAGGGCCCCACCTCCACCTCAGCCCATCAGCGTAAGAGCCGCACCTCCGAAGCAGCCAATCATTGCCCTCGGTTCTGCTTTTAAGCCTCCAGCAATAATGGTTCATTCGCTTCCCAGCTGCGCTGCGACCCACCTCCGCCCCGTCTCCACCTCTTCTCCACCTCTTCTGCCCACGGCTTCTCTCTGCTGCATCCTTCCCTCCAGAGGCGTGCTGGCCATAGGGAGAGTCGGGACGTTTCCCGGTGGGCCGCTCGGTTCCAGTGCTTCTGGGCCGGGCCATCAGAATAAAATAATGAAATAATAACAGACTCACAGTTGTGCTATTCCAGGCCTAAAGGCTTTAACTGGAGCATGAGCTGCTGTTCCAGATATAAATGAAGTAACACAAGCGTAATTGTCATGGAAATCTATCAAAATAATGACTGATGAATGAAAATCTGAAAAAATATTCGCATCGAACTTTTCATTCTTGTGGCAGGGAGATACCATTTGATATTGAACTAACTCAGAGGGGTGTTTAAGGGTGTTTAAGTGGAACATCCCTCCGCTTTAATTCAAGTTGGTGCAGTCCAATCCAGCGGAGACAAGTGTCTGAGCGAGAGAAAATGGCAGTGAAAGGTAGAAAAGTGGACAAATAACTTGTGCTGATTGTGGGTTTGTATCAGGCTCAGACTGTGTGTGCATGTGAAAAGAGAAATTGTTAGAAAATTGCCAATGTGGTATTTGATCCGACGACCTCTTGTACTTGAGACCAGCACACTATTACGGAGCTATAATTCTGGGCCGGTCTTCTCCAAATTCCCGGGCTGAAATTAGGTCCCAGCACGCCCCTGCTTCCCTCCATAGCACCACCAGTGTCCAGGCTCCTGGGGAAGACATCCCTAATGCCAAGCTGTTCATCCATACTGACTTTAAACGTCGATGTCTACCGCAGGGGTCTGATCGCCAAAACTAATATACATGTCAATAAATCTTCCTAATCGCTGTTTGAGTCTATCCAGGTTGAATTTAATGTAACTGTACATTGTCCTTTCAATAAACTAAACGACACTAAACTAAACATATTAGTAACAGAGATTTTTCTTTTTCAGAGGGGATTTTGAATATCTTGTTTAGTTTTTGAATAAGCTAATATAGTCATGATTAATTTGTTCCATACTCATAAAATCAAAGTGTAAATCAGATCATCGTAAGCTGTAGAAACTTGCGTCTGTAGTGAGTTGTTTGAGTGAGTTTGTTGGTCAGTCCAGTCATCGGCAGCGCAGTCCCTTGTGTACTTCACTTCTCCTTGTCACTTCACGACTAATGAGGGTAATCCAAGGTGACTGTGATGGGCACTTGTCAAATTGGGACAACGACTCGCTCGGACCATCAGTCACTTTATAAACAGAAACATGACGCGGGCTGCAGACACATCTCTCACTCTGTCTGACCAAGGCTATTTCTGCTCCCACCACAGGCCTCCAGGACTCAACCCGACGTGGCACATCCGGGGAGGCTTCCAAAAATGGGACAGTGCTGAATAACACTGACCATTGACCATGTTTCTGTTACCGTGAATTGACTTTTACTTGATAACTGCTGAGGGATGACAATAAATAAGCATTCTGATATTTGCAGTCATACCTGGAGTTTTGAATTCTTTCTTTCGAACATGTGACTAATCCTGCATTTTTAGTCTCAAAACCTAAATACTGTACAACGCCTTCTAATGTCATGAGGTGTCAGTCTCTGTGTTTCAAAAGTCCAGACTCGTACAATTGTTCCATCATTTTAGCACTGAAATGTCTTGGTAATAGCTTGAATCTATTGTTTTTAGCGTTTGAAAAAGAAACTGGACATGTTTTCCAAACTGAGAGTAGCTTTTAACAATAAAGTGATAGAACCAACAACAAAGTAGACCTCTTGCTACTTGATGAGTGTAAGTACAGCCTGTTAAAAGACCATTAGTTATTAGAGGTGACAAGTGAAACTTCCCTAGCACTAAAATAAACCAGTGCAGATGACAGCTTGACAATCTTAATTTAAAATCATAAAGCCTGAAATGAATGTTTTTCCATCAGAGAAACTCAATTTGTCTATTCTTGGTCATGGGGACGTGTAAACAAAGGGCACCCTCCTCTCTCTTGGTACAGCTGCGTTATTTGCCTTTTTCTCCGAGCTGCATTTGTGGTTTCTGTTCTCTACGTTGTTTTGCTAAATCCTTTTGTACGTCTTTGCCGTGTTTTTATGGGGTTCGGTTTTTTACTGCAGAGAGTCCATAATGGTCCTGAAGAAAGCAGCTTTTTAAAACTAAACAAACAGCTAGCTTATGAGCTAAAGATATTTCAGATCTACAGATTTCTTCTTCTGAAACACTGAAGAGGCACCAAGAGCCCCCACAGTGGAGGCATCACAGGAGGCGCTACAGGAAACAAAACCGGTACAAATGAGGAGGTATCCGGGCAAGACTCACACATGCCTTCTATCCCTTCTATTTTTCTGGCTAATGGACGTTCACTGGAGACAAAACAAACAGATTTCAGAACTTCTAAGCTCTTCCCAGAAGATTGTGAAAGACTGTTGTGGAGCGGAGGGAGCTGCGCAGGAGGAAGAGGAAGAAGGAGGTGGAGCTGACCAGTGTGGGACACCTTAAACATCTGAAACAGGGACAAACCCAGGAGGCGCTGCACTGTTTCAGAGGATCACTGAAGGCAATACTTCTGTTTCCCGGACCTCCAAAAACATGTAGGTCAGGTTGGCCCGCAGTTGCGCAGCTCAGTTGCAGGGGCGCAGGACTAACACCTGAACACTATTTCGTTGTACAATGACAAATAAAGAACTTACTTACTTACGTTTTGATGTAGCATTTCTAAGAACTTGATCAGACATCATATGGTGGACATCATTTTGACAGGGAGATGATACTATGCAAAAGGTTTCCATAATTTTTTAGGTACATTTAAATCTTGGAGTAGGACATTTAAAAGTACAGTTTATTCCAGCATTTTAGTGTTTTAGTGTTTATAGAATTTACATTTGACCTTAAAACTATTATTGTATTGAAGGCTATTTGTGAATTGTCCCAATCGTTATCAACATAATTTTTTGTAGACGCACATAGTTTCCTGCATTCTTTCTTTTCGAACACACAAAATCGTCATGTTTTCCACAACCATTGAGAGCTTTAGTTCGCCGTCCCCGTCTCTCTCTCTCCCCCTCCGAGGGTGTTGTGGTCAAAATGTGCGAGCTATTTATGCCTTCCACTTTTTCTTTCCCTCAAACAGACAGCCGACGCAGAGAAACCGCTGCAGGATTTGAAATAATAAGCTCTCGACAGTGAAGAACCCCCCCCCCCTTTCTCCGCTCACAGGCCTTGTACTTTTCAATGGGACGCAGGCAAATCCGTGAGGCGTGTGCATGTGTGTTCCACACCACAGCTACGTACTCCATCCCAAGGTGACCCTCCTATTCTTTCAGAAGGCCCATCCTGAAGTAGCAGTTATTGATTTTTATTACTACCTTAACAAAACCGTATGTAGCAAAGAGCCATTTAAAACAAAACTGGCTCTTTGCTACATACAGCAAGAGACTGGCTCTTTTTAATGTAAAATTTGAATAATACCAGCCATATAATTCACAATATTGAAGACGCAATCGTTAAAAGGCACATTTTTTTATTTAAATCATCCAAAATTACAATGGGACAATTATTTACACTTTGAAAAACGTGTTTGTGAATAAAATCTTGCGCCATGACTAATAAAAAGAGGCTGTGACTGTTTGACAAA
Source organism: Neogobius melanostomus (assembly GCA_007210695.1). Classification (NCBI taxonomy): domain Eukaryota; kingdom Metazoa; phylum Chordata; class Actinopteri; order Gobiiformes; family Gobiidae; genus Neogobius; species Neogobius melanostomus. The sequence goes on along the minus strand of VHKM01000010.1, from coordinate 2,455,305 downwards.
TCATTTTTCGTGCATTTAGCTTTCACTTGTGTCGCCTGCTCCATTGTTGGGCTGATTCTTGTGTTCGTTTGGGGGAGATCTGGGTAAAATTGAGTGAAAAAAAAAAGATCCGGCTCTTTTCACGACTGAGATCCGGTTCGAACCGTTCACCTTAAAGAGGGTGAGCCGTTGGAGCTGCCCAAATCACATAGTACCAGCCCCTATGGCTCCTCCTGCAGGTGGTGGGTCCACAGAAGGACGGCCTCATGGTTCTAACCGGGCCTGTTGGTCTCTCATAAGGGGCTTCTGAACCGCTCTTTGTCTGACCCGTCACCTAGGACCTGTTTGCCATGGGAGACCCTACCAGGGGCACGAAGCCCCCGACAACAGAGCTCCAGGATCATTCAGGTGCTCAAACCCCTCCACCACGCTAAGGTGGCGGTTCCAGGAGGGAACAACAAGGAAATAACAGGACTAAAGGAGTATGATAATATACAGAATATAATATGGCTGTCCCTACACAAGGCAAACTCGTGGTAATAATGTCAATCGTTTTGAATTTAATAATTAGAAACAACATTAGATTGGTATTAGAACCTACCTGAAAGATCTCTAATTACATCTTCAAAAGTAAGATTAACGATGCAGTAATGCTTTTATTTAGGTATACTTCATCCTATCAACTGTTCCTTTTTCTTCAGGGTTCATTCTATGAACCGGTGCCATGCCATTAGTCTGACGCCTCATTATTTCGAAAATTACCATTGAGCAGAGGTGCCATTAGTCCGAAATGTTTAACCCAGTTGTGTTGTGGATTAGAGAGCCATATACAACCATTGGCTCTAACCTTAAGTCAGTGGACTCTTGCCTGAACCTAACTTTCGGAAGGACAATTTCCGTTTTACATATACATTTTCGGAATAATGAGACGTCGGACTAATGGGCCGACCCTTATAGACATTGTAACAAATGTAACAAGCTGCTGTGCTATGCATTTAAATGCTCTTCTTGGTAAATGCTGTTTGTATCTGTATCTGTTCAGCTCATGGTAGGACTTGTTTGTATCTAAAGTCAATGTAATGTAGGCCGTATAATATTTTATGTTTCGTAAATGTATATTGATTTGAATATGGGGTAGGCACATATAAGCTTTATTGCTTCAGCCTACTCCATTTCAAGCGAACACAATTTTATATGAATTTTGAAAGTAGAAAAAACGAATGTAAATTGCTCCAATAAACTAAACTAAATCAAATGCGTATTTGGGTCACTGCTTGTCATCCTGGAGCGATGGTTTGTCTCGGCGCCATACCAGGTGAGAACCACTGTTGTCGGACTTGGACTTGGTTTTGATTGCGATTGTGCTACTGCAAAGGTGATTTGCTGCAGGCTGCTATCGCTCCAGAACCTGTCCATCTCCAGGACTCAGGAGCGTGCAGGTCAGATCGCAGCTGACCCCTCTCACTTCAGACTGTTGTCTCCTGCCTGAGGGGAGTGGAGCAGAGAACATCCAGCTTTCCCCCTCTACCGCTTGACTACATGAGTCTAGAGTTATCTGACGAAAACTCGATAACTTTGCTCTACGCTCTCAGCACAGCATTGCACTTTTTACTCGCTCTGTTGTATTTGAACTTACTGGACATATCCATATTGTCACTTTGTTTATATTTCTATGGCGATATTTTGTTCAGGTAATATTATGCCCCTACAATTTTATAGTTTCTGGTGTTCTACTTAAAGAGGGGGTATTATGCTTTTTTCAATCACATAGCACCAGTCTATAGCATACTACAATGATGACGTAACCTTCTGTTGGTCTGTATATGCAGTAAATTAAAATAACTGCCTTGAATAAAATTGCTCTCTCAAAATGGCTGTACTGAACGTCTTGAAATAGGCCTCTGTCTCTTTAAGAAGCTTTCCGACACGCCCCCTTCAGCACACTGCTGTGGCATCTAAACAACACTACTGTGCGGGGAGGGGGCTCTGCTGAGCTGAGGAGCAGTGGTTGGTGGCTTGGCTGGTGACAAAAGGTCCAGAGGCGTCTCCAGGAGGTGGGGGCGTTCCTAGGAGGACTGAGGCATAGCTACACCTAAAATGGCTGCCGTCTAACTTTTTACTGATTACTCAAAAATATGTGAATGAGCCAAGGCAACACTCCAGGCATGTGTTTAATGAGGGAATGACATAATAACATGATATAAAGCTTGAAAAAGTCGATTTTACATAATACCCCCCTTTAAGAAACTAGCCATATAATCCATATTATCAAATCAAATTGTTTTTCCAAACTTTGTGCCTCAGTTTTAAGAAAACAAGCAAAGAGCTGATACGCCAAATAATGTGTTGTTGAAAAGTCTTTCGCTCTTGTTTCCTGCTGCCGACTTCATCTTTGCTAACCGAAAAGAAAACAATATATGGCTCTTTTCACAGCTGAGATCCATGTGTGCGTTCCAATCCTGCAGCTTGATTCCCCATCCCAAGGTGACCCCTCCTTTATCATCTTTGCTTTTGGAAGGCCCGTCCCAGTAGCGGCAGCAGCAACGGCACTTGTGCACACTGCGCAATAAGACGACGTGGCCATGCGTGCCGCGGAATCGCTATTTGGCTGCATTTTGCATGATGATAAATGATAATGACAATGGTGATGGGAGCGTAATGCTGTTATCCATGAAAGCCCTTTGGGGAATGAGGGCAGGGATTCGGCACATTGGAAGGCGGGAAGGGAACGGAGGGGGAGAACGGTGAACAAAGATGGGGCAAAACCCGAGCCAGTCTTACGGGAGGCTCAATGACAACGAGATAGATGACTGTGGGATGTTTTAAGAAATCCGTATGTGGGGATTGAATGAATAATATACATCTTGATCTATAACACATCAAATTGAACAATGTTGAGTTTCATTCCCATGATAAAGGTGAAATGCTGAGTCAAGCTGGTTCGATGTGAGGGTAACCATTTGTCTATGCTATACTTTGTATGCAATGTAAGCTCACGGTCCGGTTTGATCCACAGTGCAGGACCCACGGTGTGGTGCATCACGGTGCGAGAGCGATATAAGTTGGTTTGAAATAAAATAACCTAGTAAATGGTCGTTATTAGCCAGTATTTATAATCTCAGAATAAATTAGCAATTTATAGTAAAACGTGCTCCTGGGCTCATGATGTAAAACAAATTGTAGTGCTCTAAAGCAGTGGTTCCCAAACTTTTCAGGCCGTGACCCCCAATATCACTCAACCAACAACTCGAGACCCCTTTCTGTAAGACGTAAATAGCATTTATAATACATTAAGGTGCAAAACATTTCAAGTCTGGTGTAATTATGTTAGTTTCAGATACTATATTTTGATATTTGGCTTAATTTCACTAAAATATGCTGTTTTCAATCAAAATATATCAATTTCAATGTCATAAAACTGTCTCAATGTCAATGTATCAAAATCATCTTGCGACCCCACGTTAGTGTCCCGCGACCCCCCATGGGGTTCCGACCGGCTTTCCCAGGGGGGATGCCAGGGATTGCAGGGGAAGCCAAGAGCTTTGCCTGGTCAGAGGGTCAGGACTAGCCTGGTTTTACCATCCCCTCGTACTCATTTCGTTTCGTACAGAGGGTCTGGACTTTCTCAATTGAGCTCCGTTAACAGGTGGGAGGGGTGAACGATTGGATCTGATTTTCGCTAGCGTGTGGTCGTGACGTATGTAGTGCGCCCGTGTTGAGTGAAGCAAGCTATCATAACTCTTGGGAGCATTCCTTGCGTATTCCAAGGCTTCAGTTATAATTTCTGGATATTTGGGAGCCGAGCCAGAACGGATTGAAGAGCTTCCTTTACGTTCGTATCCGCCGCCATTGCCGAACTACAACCAGCAAATGCGGCGCAAATGCTTGACGTCACCGACAACACCCGCCTCCCCGCTCGCCGAGTGGTAGGTTGAAATTCAACCGATGAAACGCAGCCACTGAGATCAATCCCAGACGTTCATGCAGGGAAAATATAATTGACCGGAGTTTACGGATGGCTAAGGCCAGGCTAGGTCAGGACATAAGTGATATTATTTGTGCAAATTATATCTTTAAAAAATCATCAAATATGATGAGAAAGGACTGCAGGTGCATTAAACTCTCCCATTCCAGTTTACTTATTCTTTTCATATTTTGATACATTTGTGGGGGCCACAATCTTAAACTGGAAGAGCACGGCAGGAGGGGTTTCAAGGAAAAAGAGGTTGGGAACCACTGCGTTAAAGTAAAAAAAAAAAATAAAAATTGTTTTGATGCAAACTACCATGCAAATTTACATAGGCCTAATTCAATTCAAGGTTCAACTTTGTTATTGTCCCGAAGGAAATTATAATGACATGTAGGGCCTTTTTCCAGGTGCAAAAATGTGTAGCTATCTGCCAGCTAAAGGCAAACTGTACATAAGAGTATATAGTAGTTTAGAAGGGTCATCAAGGAAATGATCAGGTCAGATTAGGACTCTTAAAAAGTACCAAAAATTAGTCCAATTTCTTTTGTAAAGATCAACTAAAGACCATCCATCCATCCATTCATTTTCTTCCGCTTTATCCGGGGTTGCGGAGGCAGCAGTCTCAGCAGAGATGCCTCAACTAAAGACACAAAATAGTCTTTGTACGACTTTTTTTGTAGCTGTCCATGGTCAGTCTGAACTTGTCAAAACTACATGCAGTAAAAAAACATTCAGAAGTAACTTTTCACACTTTCCTTGCATCATGTTTTACACCCTCTGCTCTGTCCGCACCAATTTCATTTCAAATACAATTGGTTCTATTTTTTTCCCCGTCCTGACCTGTAGGCTTTTTTGGAACAGGACAACACCGTTTGAAATGGTTAAGAAAAGAAAATACAGACACTGGGAAAATGGTCACTAAGGCAAGCATGTGCAATACAACTAAACCCCCAAGCTGTAATGTCCAATCCCATGGGTGCCAGATATTCAGAATCAGAGGTGCCTTTGCTCTGTGGGCTTCGCACTGACTGATACAAAAGCAGATTCTGAATTACGCAAAATGGAAACGCACTCTTGGTTGCTGGATTCATTCTGACTGCTGCCAAAATCATGGCCATTCCTGTTAAACGACCTTGAAATGCTTTTGGACAGAGTTTCACAAACAGGACTGAGTGATGACAGCTTCAGAGGGCCCATCGTTGTGAAGTGATCATCAGAGCCCCGCTGCCGGCCAGAGAACCGGATCCTGTGAGGTGGAAACGATGCGCCAAATTATGGAAGACAAGCTGAGAAGGAAGATCCGCGTTTGTCACTTGAAGGTGTACGGACTGAAGAGGTTCCCAAAAAACAGTATCGTCTTTAGTGTCCCATCCAAGTAGAGTTAATATTCTCTGCCTGAGCGCAAACTGAACCCAATTCTGGACCTACAGATTTCCTTGTTGCTCTTCACTCAAGTTGAAAAAAGTATTTTTAAGAAACTTCAACAAAGCCAGTGACAGAAATAGAGCCTTTTAAGATCCAACCTCTTAGACCTGCCAAAATCCAAACATAGCAGCATTTTATACAGCCATAATGTCCAGAGTGGCGTTTCCTCTAAGGTAAACCAGTGCATTATGTCCCATTTAGAGCGGATGCTTTAGGAAGACAAGAATAGACCTGTCTGTACATCTCAGTGGAGAATATAGGCCTCTACCTGCTCCATGTTTAATGGAAGATAGGCTATGCATAACTAGCCATACTGTAGCAGCCCTGGGGCCAACTGATGAAAACATGGAGCGAGAGCACTCCTGAAGATTAAAAACAATGTACTCAACGGGTCCCCGCTGCCCTGACAGTTTGCTCCAGCTGCATTGAAGGACGGGTCAAATCCAGAGGACTGTCATTTTCCACGGACCCAAACACACTGCACGCGCTAGGTGAACTATGCTTCGAAGTAGAGGTCTGCATTGGGACTGGACCCGCTGGGACCCAACGCAAATCTCGCGGGAATGGGCGGTTTCAACTTACCTGCGGGTGGGAATGGGCGGCTAAAAAGAACCCTGCGGGACAGGTAAGCCTGCAGTGTCCCGCAGTGTGTAATGAATGAACCCCTCATTCAGTACTTACTGTAGGCCCGCACTATAGACTATAAGGGCACTGATTCTGTTAGTGTTTCGGACAGAACAGAAGTCACTACTGACGTCACACATGCTGCTCGTGCCGGAAGTAGGTCAGCTGCCCGGTGTCCGGACGCTGCAGGAAGAGTGATGACATCTGCTAAAGTTCGCTAAACTCCGGGAATAATGTATTTCTGTGATAAAGTCCGACCAAACTCAAGAGTTAGTGGACTATTAAAGGGGGGGTATTATGTAAAATCGACTTTTTCAAGCTTTATATCATGTTATTATGTCATTCCCTCATTAAACACATGCCTGGAGTGTTGCCTTGGCTCATTCACATATTTTTGAGTAATCAGTAAAAACTTAGACGGCAGCCATTTTAGGTGTAGCTATGCCTCAGTCCTCCTAGGAACGCCCCCACCTCCTGGAGACGCCTCTGGACCTTTCGTCACCAGCCAAGCCACCAACCACTGCTCCTCAGCTCAGCAGAGCCCCCTCCCCGCACAGTAGTGTTGTTTAGATGCCACAGCAGTGTGCTGAAGGGGGCGTGTCGGAAAGCTTCTTAAAGAGACAGAGGCCTATTTCAAGACGTTCAGTACAGCCATTTTGAGAGAGCAATTTTATTCAAGGCAGTTATTTTAATTTACTGCATATACAGACCAACAGAAGGTTACGTCATCATTGTAGTATGCTATAGACTGGTGCTATGTGATTGAAAAAAGCATAATAACCCTCTTTAATGGATAAATATGAGTCAGATACGTTCTATTTCACATGGATTTTACATGAATGAAGAAAACGCCTTGGATGGATTATTGTCTTTTTCTGTCCGAGAGAGGAAGTGATGAATCATTTAACAGCTCGAGCTTAAGGTAAGCAGCTAACATTAGCATCTTTTCACCGTAACCGTTCATATTCAAGTCGTGTATTCATGAGAAATGCGCAACACGGGATTGAAACAGCTGTTTTCATTCAGTTGTGTTGTTTAGTTCAAAGACCAGTTGCTGTCAGGCGTTCTCCGCCGACACTCGCACTCTATTGCATATGAATAGTGAGGACATTCGGACACAGCAGCGGGATGCGGGCAGGAGTGGACATACACGTTGCGGGTGCGGGCGGTAATGTTCAGAAATTCACCGGGAGCGGGCAGGAGCGGGATGAAAAAAAACAGTCCCGCGCAGTTCTCTACTTCGAAGTGCTTGACGCTGAGGCTTTGCGTTATTTGGCGTAACGCGTGCAGTGTGTCTTGGGCTTTACACTGCACTTGCTCTCGGAGGTTGGGATCTGGGACTGACGTTTCATCCAAGTTGCTGTTGCACAAGTCTCCCTACAGTGTTGCCAGAATATTTTTCTTCAACAATCTATGTAACATTGATTATGATCTCCAGTACCTTCCAATATAGAAGTATGTTTGTTTAGACTCTCTTTTCTCCAGAGTTTATCCATCGCAGTGAAGCTTGATTATCATTGAGTTGACTGAGCTGAGAGTGTTTTGCTTAAAAAAAGTTCAATAAAGAGAGCTGCTTTTTCAGTAAGGTGGTTTCTAATCATCGCAGGAGCACATGGGTTCTGTAAACTAGTACAAAACATGGAAAATTCCAGCTGTGCCGTATGTCCGCAGATTTCGGCTGTTTTTTTTCAGATATTTTTGGCTGCCGAGACCTGGCAACCCTGGCAGTGGGATTTGGCCTTCCTGACCCCTTATCTTAGAAGTGGCCTGAGTCGTACAGTATACAGACCTTTAGCTTGGGTCCTGTTATGTCGCACTTTCTGAACACCCCCCCCCCCCCCCCCCCCCCAAACCCCGTGAGGACCAGTGGAGCTGACATTGAATATTGCTGAGCTCAGCTGATCCATATCCCTCACAGACCTCCCCCACCACAGTGTGACAAGTATCAGATAACAGGCATCCCCAATTTACTCTATGTTGCATGATCTAAACATGCTGGACACTGTATTGTGTATTCATTTTCTGCATTCACAATATACACGATGGTAGTAGCAGAAATGTAATCCACAACAAAATGATAAAACGGGTACCACATCTTTAGTACAGTAGCTCTATATTCTGCGTAGTCCCATTTAGTATTCCTAGCTGGTTACTGTCATCGACCAGGGCGAACGGCATCATCACTCATATGTTACATTCAATCTTTTTCCCCCTTTCCTTTTGGCAGCTTTAACGCGCGCCAACCTTAAGGTCAGATATTCCGAATAAATGGGGATTAGTAGGGGGAGCCGTATAGAGCAACTGAGCCCGCGTCATTTGCAAGTATAATATACTGAGGCCAACGCTGCCAAAACACGCAGTGCAGTCGTTAATGAATTTAAATAACCCACTTAAAATTATGACACGTGTGCGGACAGTGATTGATGCGCAACAATCAGCTGCTTCATCACTCCAGGAAAGCCTTGGGAGCGCGGCGATATTTCCCTTAGTTACGCCAATGTTTCAAACTGGGGATACCGCCAAACAAGACCAGGGGGTAATTGAAACTGTCCCAAGGTTAATGAGTGCAAATCAGCTCTCGACAAGTTACATCTTTCTGGAAAACCCGGTTCTTGTTTGTTTAGATGAAGAAATGTGTTTATCCTCGTTTTTAACCCAGAGGTGGATCTGAATCGTCTTTGATTTTCGAAAAACACATGTTTATTTGTAGAGCACAATTCATACACAAGGCAATTCAAAGTGCTTCACAGTTGCAGAAAATTACAAGAAAACAGATAAAAATCAATCAATAAAACATCAACATAAAGTTAATCAGTTACAGTAAAAGGCAAGAGTGCAGATAAAATACTTTCAGTTTTCATATGCACGGGTAAAAAGAGCTGTTTTCAGCCTGGATTTGAACATTGTCAGAGTTGAGGCCTGTCCCACATCCTCATGAAGACTGTTCCAGATTTTAGCTGCATGAAACTGAAACGCAGCCTCACCGTGTTTATTATTGACTCTGGGAACCACCAGGAGACCCCTCCCTGAAGTTCTCAGGGCCCGAGATGGTTCATACGGCTCTAACATGTCAGAGATGTACTTTGGTGCTAAACCATGAAAAGACTTGTACACAAGCAGCGCTGTTTTAAATTCTATTCTCTGAGTGACAGGAAGCCAGTGCAGAGACCGGAGCACTGGACTAATGTGGTCGTATTTCCAGGTTCTTGTCAGGACTCGAGCAGCAGCGTTCTGGATGTACTGCAGCTCTAACAGCTCATTTAGAAAGGCCAGTGAGCAGCCGTTACAGTAGTCTAACCTGCTGGAGACAAATGCATGGATGAGTCTCTCTAAGTCTGGTTTTGACACTATTCCTCTGATCTTAGCAATGTTTTTCAGATGGTAAAAACATTGCATGGTATATGAGCCTTTTGGGCAGTGCTTCTAAATCTGTAGTTACACTTTTGGATTGGTGGTGGAATGGGGGAACTCCAAATCCTCTAAAATGTGTCCCGGATCCTATACCCTGAAACATTTTGTTAAACAGAGGACAAATTAAGCACACATACAGGATATCTGATTTCATACCGCCTTTGCTATGCCCAATCCCGTCAGACCTTGGAAGCTAAGCAGGGAAGGGCCTGGTCGGTACTTGGATGGGAGACCGTTTGGGAACACCAGGAAGCCTAGGTGAATGTAGTGAGTGAGTGAGTGAGTGGTTGGTGGTGGTCGGAGGGGCCGATGGCGCAGACTGGTTGCCTTGCTTCTGTCAGTCTATCCCAGGGCAGCTGTGGCTACAATAGTAGCTTACCACCACCAAGTATGGAGTGAATGAATAGTGCAATGTAAAGCGTCTTTGAGTGTCCAGACAAGCGCTATATAAAACCAATTTATTATTATGGTTATTATTATGATTATTATTATTATGGAGTCGCCCCTAGCCACTATGGAGGTGGTGTCGCAGCAATGTCAGTACCCCTCCATGTGGACCAAATAGAGCTCAGCAATGATCTGGACAGGGCCCGTTCGACCAGCTATTCAGGCTCATCCACGCCCATCTCACAGCCTCTTCAGTGCTGTCTTAAGGGAGAAGACTGTAGAGTCCCTATCCGTGCCAGGTTCAACTGACTGAAGGCACCAGGCTTTCAAGAAACCTCCCTCCCTCTGTCCCCTATTGTGCATGCACATTTTGTCATTGCTCCGTATGTAACTACTGTCTCTTTTGTACCAAGGGTTTAAGAGTTAAGTCATTTCATTTCTGTATGTCTGACAATAAAGCAAACTGAACCTAACGGATTTTTACTGCACACAGAGACTCATGCTGGACACATTGTATAAAGTTCATCCGATCTGCCTCGTCGGGCAAATGTCCAAACCTTCAGTGTGCATTTATTACAACAGCGGTTGGTGTTCGCGCTGACTCAAAAGCACCTCAGGCAGAATAGCTCCTGCACTAAGCTAATGAGGTCTCAATAAATAAACAAATAAACCCTTGGGCCAATAGTCCTTTTATGTTGACCTATGGACCCCAGTTTGAGAAAAGTCAAAGTGACACCTTATAAATTACTGATAAGCTTCAAGTTCCATATGAGGCAACATGTTCAAATTATACTATTGTCCAATGTTAGTATGATCAAATACATTTCTCTGAACCGTGTGTTTTAATATTTTCTCTTTTATCCATATCTTGAGGACATGAAGCAGCTCATTGTTCCGTATTGTACAAGTGTTTATAGTGTGCTTGTAGTGGTGGTTACAGCAGCAGGGGGTGAGGATGGAGGGAGGGAGTGAGAGGAGAGACGGTTAGAGGACAGGGGACATTTCAGGTATCTATAATTTAGCCGAGTGAACCTGCTCTATTTTTAGCACAGTGCCACTCCTGTACCGTGTGAGCGGAGTTAATTAAGTGCTTGGCCCTTTTCCCATCTCGCCTTTGAATGGCTGTGACTGGTGCGTGTGGCGAGGAGACATCACAGGGCTAATATCTGCTAACACAGGCTTCTTACTGGGTTTACACTGAGGATTTCCTTTTAGAAAGGACCAAAACAAACCGTCCATTGGTTTATTATTACAGAATGTACCTCTCTTTCCATAATGCTTAATAGTTTCCACTACTTAATCCCAAGCTCTTTTGTTTTTATGGAACACATTTATTAACCAAAATCATATAAATTATTTTACATTATTATACGGCCCTTCACAATGCAAGTAGAACGCTCCATTGATTTGAATGTGATTTCCCAACGTTCTACCGGTCATTATTTTCTGATAGAAGACCTCTGAAAAAATAATGACCGCTGCCAATAGCAACGGAGTTCGTGCTTGTAATACAGGTCTTTCATATCACTCCGCAAGTAGTAGTAGCGGACAGGCGGACACTATCTCTGTCCCCGTCCCTGGGAGAGAAGTTGGGGGAATCGCTCGTGAAGTTAACGGGAGTCCGACTTTCAACTTACCCAGAGATTCACCACCATTCCTCCTCTCTAACTGCACCTTCAACTAAGTAGCTAGGCTAGCAATAAGTAGCTAGCCGTGCTGCTACTAGCCTCGCCACACTGCCTGTAATCAACGTTGCCAAGCAACGCGCAAACTTTTGGGAACTATTTGCCGCGGAAATCATTAAATAAACCTTTCTGCCTTCATAAAAGTGTATGAAGTTTATTTGTGTGTGTACAGTTGGCAAACAGCCATATAATAAGCGGGATAATGTATAGAACGCCGGTCATTATCGGGAAAATAAGTACCGACAGGGCGAACTGGACCCCGACGCGCAGCAGAGAGGTCTGGTTTCTGGTTTCGCCCTCGGGGTCTGGTTTCTGGTTTCGCCCTGGTTTCGCCCTGTTCTATACATTATCCCTTACGTAGTTTGTCTAAAAAGCAATGGATGGATGTCAGTGCATAAACAAATAACTGAATAAGCGATAGATAGGTGAAACGATTTTCGGTTTACTTTTTTGATGTTTTAGCTTTATAAATTTGAGTTTTATTTGTTGATGAACCACGACATTACTAAACCGATTGCCTTCAACCTGCAACAAAGCCCAACGCTCCTCTAGTTTTCTTGTTTAGGCCGTTAAAATGATCAGTAGAGCTATGTGACAGCAATTCTTACTGCCTGCAGCGCCTTGAATCTAATTATTGAGAGCTAACTTCTTTCAGAATGGGCTATGTTCACGAAGTTCCGGCTTTCCCGCGCATTCCTCATCCATCAAAAGCTACAGAGCCTGATACATCACTAGCATACAATACCTTGCACAGGCAACAAGGTCTACACATGTTAATACCCTCAGTGCAAGAAGGAACGCTACCGCAAGTCCTTCATCCCCGCTGCTGTCAGACTGTACAACGAGACTGTAAAGCAATAACTACAATGCAAAATGATGTGCAACAACAAGCGTCATCTCTACCTCTGTATCAATGTCACTTTACCAGCACTAAGACTGAAAGCACTGCTGACATTTTTTTAATATAGTCTGCTCTCACCTTATTCTATATTCTTTATTTTTTATCTTTCGCATGTATTGTATATATGATACCCTTACTTACCTTATATATAAGATACCCCTACTTACTATTTTATTGATGCACATTTCCTGTCTTTTATTGCACACCCTGAGTTTTTTCTGAGAGCTGATTTAGAGAGAGTGAATTTCTCCATTGTGAGATCTTATTTTATCTTATCTTATTGCAGTATAGTCAAAATCTCGATAGCAATTCGACAACGATAAACCTACTATGAAAACGTCAAATAGCACAGCTGCTCACGCAATATTGGGTAGCTTTTTAATTGGAACCAAAACAACACTATACTCCACCTACATTAAAGTCTTACAATCTGATAAAGAGTAGTTAGCTTCTAATTCGAAATCCCACAATTCATTCAACCACTGGGATTTTTTTTTTACTCTTTGTTGTCAATTTCTAAAGTACAGTGCACTCTCACATAATCTTACCATTCTAAAGGTCCATTAGTTTCAAATTGAGGTGGCGAGCAGATGAGAATACTATTGTGTGGTATCTTAAAACTATAGCCCGCTTTCAGCACATATAAGCTAAGCTGAAAGTGTTTTCTCCCAGTTTGCATCAAAAGGTTTATTCCCACAGGTAAGATTGTTGTTATTTGACAGAAATGTAATTTGTCGTGTCCTGTCCCTCACAATAATCATCTGGTTTCACAATTTTCTGAATTGAGATTAATTTCAACACATGGGATGGTGTTTGGTATTCTTTGGTTTATCCCCATTGCTTTCACTAACGTTACACTATGAACATTGTTTGACAGTTACAACAAAAATTATTTCAGTATACAACATTCGATCCCAGAAGCTGTTGAATGAAATACCAACTTATTAATAATGTCCTTCGGCTCGTTCTTCACGCTGCAGGGCTCACCTGAATCCTCATAGGCCAGGTTCAGAGCTACTGTACAGAGAAAGATAGACACACCACATACACAGGCAAAAAGGTCATGGCCACCCAAGCACTGAATAACATTTGGAACCATCAATACAGAACCACTGTATAATAACAAAGGGGGAAAAAAACATTACAAGCAAGGCTTTACAATTTCATTCACATACTCACCTTGGCTCCAATAAAACCAAGAATTTCAGAGTACAACTTTGTGTGTGCAGATTTCCTTCTTCATATGCCACGGTTAACCTTGACTAAGCATTCTTTGCAGCCTTTGAAGTGATTTTGAGAATTCCAATGTGGATGAAACTCTGTAGCAGTATTCAAGTCAGGTACTCTACGTGTATTTTAAAGCCCAGTAATACACGATGTCAGTTTATACAGTACACACTTCATTTGCTAACTATGGAACATCATGTAATATTGTCTATATAGCATAATATGTGTGCCCTGGCCGAGCAAAAACACGTTTACACTTTAAACTAACCTTGAGAGAGAGGAAAAAAAAACATATGTGCGAACTAGGACTATTGAGGACAGGTCCTGACATTGGAGAAGCAGAAGAGAGTCATGTTCATTTCCTGATCTTCTTCTTGTTCTTCTTTTTCTTCTTTTGTTTTCTTCTTTTCTTCTTCTTCCTCTTTTTCTTATTCTTTGTTCTTCTTTTTCTTCTTCTTTTCTTCTTTTCTCCCTCTTCTTCTTTTTTCTTCTTTTTTTCTTTCTCTTCTTTTTTCTTCTTTCTTCTTTTCTTCTTTTTTTCTTCTTCTTCTTTTTCTTCTTCTTTTCTTCTTTTTTTCTTTTGCTTCTTTTTCTTCTTTTTCTTCTTCTTCTTCTTCATATTCTTCTTCTTCACAAATATACACAACAGGCAAAAAATCTTGGCTGACCGGGCTAGTGCATATCATTCAAGACAAACTAACGAGTACCCAATGGACTCCAAATGTAGGAGCCCGAATTGGATGAAATCAACATGAAATCAACACAATATGAGAGGCGACAGGCGGCTCTTTGCAGCATATGGTGTTGATTTTCTGCTGGTTTCAGAGATGTGCGAACACCTTGACTTATATTTTTTTCCCCACGTTCCATATTTGGATTTCTTCATTAATTCCATATGTTCATAAAACTGCTCCTTACTGGCCTGGAACCAACAACAACACATTTAATGACTTTTGTTGGAAATGAAATATAGGCTTTAATAAGTCTGAGTTGTTCCCTATAGAACAAAGAGAAGGGGTTTACTTATAGGAGCTTGGTGGGCTGGCTAAATTCCAGCAGAAATGTGGCTGGAGCGAGTTCATCACTGTAAGGTGGAGAAAGTGCAAACTTTGTGCCATTTATAAATATTTAATGCCCCACAAATGGAGCCCCGATGGTGACATGTGAGGAATAAAAGTTTGATAATATGCATGGCCTTGAAATAATGAGGTGGCAGAGTCATCTTAGTTAAAAGACTGGCCTTAATCCAGTTCTTTTGTGAAGTTCAAGTTACAAGTTTTTTCATCAGCCAACTGCCATTAAACTTATTAAATGTTTAAACGCACATGCTTCAAGCAGCAAAAGTCTGAAGTGAGTAGGACTGCACCTCAAAGCGTGAGGCCATAACTGGAAAGAGGTTGGCTGTCTCAAACAGTGGAGTTCAAAAAGATAAAGATAATCTGTATTGAAACTTGTGTTGCGCTTTTGAAGCCTCACAAGCTTCTCAAAGCTATTCATTCTTTCATTCTCAGTGTTAGTAGACGATATTGCAAAAAAATTTATAACTTTTTTTTGTCATACTGATTTTCGACTTGATTTTATCTTTTCAGATAAAAACTCTTTCCAGCCATACTGTGATGAGCTACTATTTTATCCACAGCCGCCCTGGGCTGAAGTGACGGAAGCTGCCAATCTGTGCCCTCAGCCTGTTCGACAACACATTCACACATTGTTCATTTATGGTCAATCTACATAACTGCCCCCCACAAAGTTTGGATCCTGAATGCAAGCACCTGGATGGAGTGCTGTAGGATGGCTGGATGTTCCTTAAAGTCACACCGCGTAGAATTTTACCCAATAAATGACATTGAAATACAAGCATTTATTTTTTGACAGATATGAAACATACCTCATAAAAGAACAAAGAAACGTGTGCCTCAGCTGTGAGCGGCTCACCTGTCCAAAGACTTGAGTGTAACTTTACCGGGAGTGGGTACGTCTCCAGCTGAGACGAGCTGGAGATGTCGACTAAAGTCAGAAGAATTTGGGATTTAAAGAGGTTAGGTCCTCATCTAAATCCATTCTTTGATAACCCACTGCAGAAATAGTATTATCTGTCTTGAGCGGGTCATTAGGAGCATGTTTGTATTGATGGCAACAGTATAGTCCAAAATGTTACGCAGTGCACCTTTAAAGGCAAGAGGAGGAGAGACGCTGCCCATCCATGTCACCTTGCCTCCGGTGTCTGCGTACATCGGTGTATGAATGAGAGTGTGAATGGGTGACTGGTTCCTTGCTGTAAAGCGCTTTGAGTGCCCGATGTAGGTGGAAAAGCGCTATATAAGTTGAGACCATTTACCATTCTTAGTGTTAGTAGAGCGTCACTCAAATGTAGAAGAAGCTCAAATAATCTGTATCATTCTGAGTCTTTCTGAACTTTATTACTTATTTCACCTTGGATAAACAATGATTCTGTAGATGCCTGTGATGTCTTTCCATCCTCAATGTGATTTTCATTTGTTCTTGCTTAATGGTCCGGTTAATCATGTCCATCAGAACTATAGTGTAGTACATAAGACACAACACAGTCCATCCATCCATCAATCCATTTTCTTCCGCTTTATCCGGGGCCGGGTCACGGAGGCAGCAGTCTCAGCAGAGATGCCCAGACTTCCCGATATAGTGTAGTACATAAGACACAACACAGTCCCATACAGTATTTTTTAATATATGGAAAATATTTTTCTTTTCTTTTTTCTGCAAGGCTTAGAATACATTGTTTCTCTCTCGGCTGGTTTTGAAAGGATCTTGATATGTTGGCAACACACTTTCACCCTTTTGCACAAGCCTTTTCATAATGGCTTTGGACGCTTCTTATTGGACAAAACTGGGATTAAACCCTCCAAACCATTTAGGGAAAAGCAAAACACCATAATAGGCGACCTTTACCGCTGCGTATTCATAATGAAAACCGTGACCCCAACACTACAGGCTTTTATGTCAACTACAGTCGCCCATTTGCCATTTCGACCCATGCTCGGTAAACGTTGACATATGGGTCCTATTGAGAGGGCAGGTACTTAACTGTATATTATGGCTATGGCCTTGACCGACGTTGGCGCTACAACCACGTAGCATCGAAAATGTTGCAAACCAATCACACACACGCAACCCCAAACAGCCCAACGCTCTATGAATTTCTATGGAGTTGACCTTTGGCTATTCTCCCAGACAGTGGAGGTGGTTGGTACATGACCTGAATGGCGATCACATGGACGAAAATGATTTATGCGGCAAACTTTGGAATCACTGGACATAAATAATTCAGTCTTCAGCCGTAGGTCATCAGGCCAGTAATCCCAAGAAGCTTATTCCATTAGTTTGATCCTTTTAAGGCAAGGATAGAGCTGGAGCGAGGCATTGTGGAAGTCATTAGCGTGGAAAAGAAATGGGTGTTTTGGCTAAGCTTCAAACTTAAAAATTCAAAGTTGTGGGGAGACAGTGTTATGATATTCAATTTTGGGGGTATATTGAGAAGCATGATGCAATTTGGAAATATGTAAATGCCGAGTGGGGCCGTGTTTTTGTGTGGTTTATACTGATATTTATGCATCACCACAGATCAAGACACTATTAAATGAACAGGCCACCGTTTTTCCATACTGAGATATGTTCTTACCTGAGCTTAGACGAGTTGATACGTACCTGTCTGGTCTTTGTGCCCGTGGTCGCTTCTTACTTCACCCCCGTTTGGAGCCATTGGAATATGCTGGGAGAGGCCAAATGCTAACAACATCTTTGGTCATTTTGCGTGACTGCGCACACGCACAAAGACCAGACAGGTACGTATAAACTCGTCTAAGCTCAGGTAAGAACATATCTCAGTATGGAAACACGGTGGCCTGTTCCTTTAAGGGGAGACAGTACAGGCAAAACAAATTTAGTTCAATTTTCAGGTCTCTCAAACGTTCACCTGGAAACAAAGAAATACCTAATCTTCACAATAACATGTTTGATTATTGAACTGATGTTTCGTGACAGATTTATTTGGGCCATTTCAAGAGTCATTTTCTCAAAATGCATTTTTCCCACATTGGTGCAACAAAGGCTGTGTCCGAATGTCCACATTATTCCCTATATAGTGAACAATATACATGCTCTCAACTTATATAGCGCTTTTCCACCTTCATTAGGCACTCAAAGCGCTTTACAGCAAGGATCCACTCACCCATTCACACTCTCATTCAAACACTAGTGTATGCAGACACTGGAGGCAAGGAGGGTGAAGTGTCTTGCCCAAGGACACAACGACAATGTACACCTTCAGCAGGCGGGATTCGAACCCCCGACCTTCCGATCATGAGACGACCCGCTCTACCATATGTGCAACCGTCGCCCCTTAGATAGCGGTCACGCCATTTTGTAGGGGTGTCCGAATGTCCAGAGAGAAAAAAGTAGTGCGATCAAAATTTCCCACAATGCATTCTGAAAAGTAGTGAGCAGTGACGGCCCCTAAACGGGTCAATATAGACCACAATGCATTGCGAGAGTCAGAGGAGAACGGCCGACAGCGGCAAGTCTTTGAACTAAACACAACACGACTGAATGAAAACAGCGGAGTATTTCTCATGAATAAACTACTTGATATAAATCGTTTCGCCGCAGCGTGTGCAGTGAGGAGAATCAGTGTACTATATAGTCACTATATAGTCGTACATAGTGTGGGCCTACATGTGTAGTGAATGAGGGGTTAGGGACTAGGGTGATTTGGACACAGCCAATATCTCCACGTAAGTAGCAAAAACATTTTTGACATATTTTTCCACTAATAAAAGCTTATTTTAAAACTAAACGAGGTATCCAAAATCCCCTCTGAAAAAGTCTTTGCAACTAATATGCTGTCTCAATTCATTATTCAGACTTCGCCGCCAAAATTATAGGAAAATAAAGTCCTTATCTGTATATGAAAACATAAAATGACAGAGAACTTGCAATACAGTAATCTACAGCAAAGGTTTTACATTGATAGTCTGAGTTGAAAAAGTTTCCCTACTCGCTTGCAGTGTCTCGCATTATGTTTAGCTAATTTTCATAAACATATTGATTTGTGGTGTGTTAGCTGTATTTAGCCTACTTTTTAAATTGTGTTTCCGCTTATGTATGGACAATGCTACCTGCTTGCCACAAATATAACAGATATACTGGCACGTTTTTATCCGATTAAATTCAATTCACATTTCAATACCCCAGCTGAATGGCAGGCAATTGTAAGTTTCCATTCAGAATACACAGTAGGAGTAAACAGCCTCTGAATGCAGATGCAGGGCTGTTTAATATGACGCGTGCCTCTCCTATGGTGGACTTACTCTGAAGACAGCGGCTGAGTGACGCCTTGCAGCCGTGATAAGAGCCGGAGACGAGCGCCGAGGGCTGCGTTAGCTAATCCTGTACACGCCGCTGCTCCGGACCTTGGATACACTTCTCCTGGACTCACCTCTCCGGTTTACTCCAAACACAACACGTAGCTTTGAAACCACTTCAGAACGGGATTAGAATTAAAGAGGCAGTTGGCTTTGTGAAAGATGTGTTCGTCCCAAGCGCCTGCAAAGCATAGTGCTTCTTCTCACGGGGTGCAGATGTGGTAGATTACTTCCAAACCAGTAAGTTATGGTTTACTTTAATGTCCGTCACAGGGGAAATCTTTCTTGGACACGTGCTTCTTCTTAACGCCATAAATCCATCATACTGTATATACTCAAACATTCTGAGATATCACAGCACAAAACAACAAAGGCCAGGATGAGATGAGAAAAAATATAGGAAAGGAGTTATAAAATGATAACCATAAAAGCTTTGAGTAAAATTGAATTGGTAGGAACTGTAAGGTGCTTCTGTAGATACATGTTCCACAGAGCAGTGATTCTCAACCTCGACAAGCTGTGACTCAAATGAAAACTTGCATTTTTGATGAAAAATGATTGAGTTAATCATATGGTAGTTTATTGAGAACTATCTAGGCCCTTTTCCTGCCTTTATCATAAGTGACATCAGCTGGAGGAAGGAAGGAAGCAGCGGAACGAAAATTAAACTACCGTATTTTCCGGACTATGAGTCGCACTTTTTTTCATAGTTTGGCTGGGAGTGCAACTTATACTCATGTGTGACTTATATATAAAAATGGGTAATTTCACGTTTGTTATTTTCACACTGACAGTCGCTAGAGCGCACGTTAGGCTTGTGTACCAGAATCTGCTACTCCTGTGTGGTTGTACAATGACAGATAAAGCACTTACTTACTTACTTACACACTCCCGAAAAGGAACAACAGCGACAAGCAAGCAGTCATAATACGCTTTGCGAACAGAAAACACAAGATTGCACTCCTGAAAGAAGGAAGGAAGCTCAAAGGCACGGATGTTTATATTAATGAGCATCTGACGAAGATCAACGCTGATATCGCAAAAAGAGCGCGTTACTTGAGGAAAATGAAGAAAATCCTAAACACATGGTCCATGAACTGTAAGGTATACATCAAGCTTAATGGCCCACCTGAAGAAGCTAAAGTGATGGTCGTGAGGAAAATTGAGGAACTGGATCAGTACTGTTAACTGTGACCAAGTGTGAAGGTAAAGACTCAACTGGACTCATGAACATAAACCATGTCACAACTAGAAGGACTCGATAATCTCACATCTGAAAAGATAAAACATTTAACACTTTGGGTTAAGCAGCATGAGAATATGGAATTACAGGCATTTGAGTACACAGATTACAATGCTCATGATGTGGAGAATAACATTGATCCGGACAATAATTTTTTTAATCACATCAATAATAACTTCTGTTATTATTCTGAGGAGAAATATGAGAGTATAAACAAGGATGAGAAATTTTCACTGATCCATATCAATGCTAGAAGCCTATATGCAAACTTTTCACAAATTAAATGCTACCTGAGTCAATTTACGCAACCCTTTAGTGTTATTGCAATTACCGAAACATGGATTAACCCAGACAAGGATACGAATTTTGACCTTGAAGGTTATGAGTTTGTTCATTTGGATAGGGAAAATAAAGGTGGGGGAGGTGTGGGTCTATATGTGAGCAACAATCTCACATTTCAAGTTATAGATAAAATGTCACTTGCTGTAAACAACTTGGTTGAATGCATAACAGTTGAAATATATGATGAAAAACATAAGCATGCACTCATTAGTTGTATATATAGATCCCCGGGGTCTGGTATAGAACAATTTAAAGAATGGTTTGAGAGAATGTACATAACAAGTAACAAAACAGTCTTTATATGCGGAGATTTCAATATTGATTTGCTGAATACAAATAATAACAAAATGATAAATGATTTTATTAATACAATCTACAGCATGCATTTGTATCCAGTGTTCACTAGACCAACACGAATAACATCTCACTGTGCAACTCTTCTGGATAATATTTTTACAAATAATTTGTCAAATCACTCAGTAAGTGGAATTTTACTGAGTGATATCAGTGACCACCTTCCGGTGTTTACTGTATATGACCATAATTACAGAGTGACTCAAAGATCTACACATAATAGGGAGTACAGTCGAGTTAGAACAGAGGCATCTTTAGATGCATTTAAAAACAACTTAAAAGATGAAAGCTGGGTGAGTGTCCTCAATGACAATGATGTAAACAGTGCTTACAATACATTTCTAGATATTTTAAAAAAATTGTATGATAAAAATTGTCCAGTCCGATCAATATGGAAAAAATCTAAGTATAATGAATGTCCTTGGATGACGAAAGGTTTACAGAATGCATGCAAAAAGAAGAACATACTGTACAAAGAGTTCATAAGACTAAAAACAAAGGAATCGGAAATTAAGTATAAAACCTACAAAAATAAGTTAACAAACATATTAAGGACTAGGAAAAAAGAATACTATGGTAGGCTGCTACATAGGAACAAAGACAACAGTAAGGAAATTTGGAAAATCTTAAACACTGTGATAAACAAAGGTAGAACACAAAAGAGCTTTCCATATTTTTTTCATATTGACAACAAAGACAACCGCAATATGAATGTTGTTGTTGAGAAACTAAATGAATATTTTGTGAATGTGGGTTCTGACTTGGCAGGCAAAATACCTGATTCAGGTCCACCAGAGGGGTGGAAGGAACATCTGACTGAACGTAATTTGAGTTCTATGTTTGTATCAATGGTAGAAGAAAATGAAATTATAGCAATAGTACACAAATGTGCAAATAAGAGATCAAAAGACTGCGACGATATTGATATGTCAGTAATCAAAAAGGTAATTGAGGGTATATCAAAACCACTAACATATATTTGTAATTTATCTTTTAGGACGGGTACATTCCCTAATAAAATGAAAATCGCTAAAGTGATACCACTGTACAAATCAGGAGACAGACATACTTTTAATAATTATAGACCTGTTTCGTTGTTACCGCAATTCTCCAAAATTCTTGAAAAACTCTTCAATACTCGACTGGAAAAATTTATAAATAAATATAGCTTACTATCGGAGTGTCAGTATGGCTTTAGGGCTAAGCGCTCCACAGCCATGGCACTTATTGATACAGTTGAACAAATATCATCCTCTCTTGATCAAAAACTTCATGCAATCGGAATTTTTGTGGATCTAAGCAAAGCATTTGACACTATAGATCACACAATTCTACTTAGAAAATTAGAACGCTACGGTATCAGGGGTATAGCCTTACAATGGGTGAAGAGCTATCTGAGTGAAAGAACACAGTTTGTAAGATTGGGAGAATATAGATCTAGATGTTTAAATGTCAATTGTGGAGTTCCACAGGGTTCTGTATTGGGACCAAAATTCTTTATTTTATATATCAATGAGTTGTGCCATGTGTCATCGATATTAAAACCCATATTGTTTGCGGATGATACTAATCTGTTTTGCTCTGGCTCGGACCTGCAAAAATTAGTTCAAGATGTAACTACAGAATTTAACAAAATAAGAATGTGGTTCAATATAAATAAATTATCCTTGAACATGAATAAAACAAAATTTATGTATTTTGGAAACAGAGCGAATAATGCAGAAATTACTATATCAATGGATGGCACAAATATAACACAAGTGAACGAAATTAGATTTTTGGGGGTCATTATGGACAATAAAATTAACTGGAAATCACATATTAAGTATGTGCAAAAAAAAGTGTCAAAAAGTGTTGCAGTCCTTAGTAGAGCAAGGCAGGTTTTAGATCAGCGATCGTTATATATTCTTTACTGTTCACTGGTTTTGCCATATCTCACTTACTGCACAGAAGTATGGGGAAATAATTATAAAACTAATCTGCAGTCATTAGTTATACTTCAAAAGAGAGCAATACGCCATGTGCATAAAGCAAGATATTTAGATCATACCAACCCTTTGTTTCGTAAGTCAAGATTACTCAAATTTTCAGATTTAGTTTCCTCTCAAACATTACAAGTGGTGTTTAAAGTCAAGAATAAATTGTTACCAGGAAATATTCAAAGGCTTTTTAGTGAAAATGAAGGTGTTTATAAACTAAGAAATAAAAGCTCCTTCAAGTCTGTATTTATACAGACAACAAGAAAAAGCTTTTCTGTCTCGGTATCTGGAATAAGATTATGGAATAAGTTGCCAGTGGAAATCAAGGAGTGTGATAATATCAAACAATTTAAAAGGAAATATACGGAAATGGTTCTTGCAACGTATGACAAAATGTAACCTTAAAGTCATTACAATGAATATACATATATATTTTTTAAATATTTTTGACGATTAATCGCAAGTTAAATCAAGTTCTAATTGTAAGATTTCAATTGGGCACCATCAAGTTTGTCCAAATTATAGAAGAAATCAATTTAACTGTTGCTGTTGCTCATTTCTATAACTACTGAAATCATACAATGGTAACTTGGGGTAGGCGAGACATGGATCTGTTGGCGAGCGGTCCCCCCTCTCAACAGGTACATAAAGCCTCGTCTTCTTAATGCACCACATGGTACAGGAGGTAAACATCATCCACCAAGTATCAGGGCAGCTGGGTGGGGACTTGTTGATTGAGGGCGTCCACCCACTTTCAACAGGCCACTATACACACACCTAAAGGATTATTAGGAACACCTGTTCAATTTCACATTAATGCCATTATCTAAACAACCAATCACATGGAAGTTGCTTCAATGCATTGAGGGGTGTGGTCCTGGTCTAGACAATCTCCTGAACTCCAAACTGAATGTCAGAATGTGAAAGAAAGGTGATTTAAGCAATTTTGAGCGTGGCATGGTTGTTGGTGCCAGACGGGCTGGTCTGAGTATTTCACAATCTGCTCAGTTACTGGGATTTTCACGCACAACCATTTCTAGGGTTTACAAAGAATGGTGTGAAAAGGGAAAAACATCCAGTATGCGGCAGTCCTGTGGGCGAAAATGCCTTGTTGATGCTAGAGGTCAGAGGAGAATGGGCCGACTGATTCAAGCTGATAGAAGAGCAACTTTGACTGAAATAACCACTCGTTACAACCGAGGTATGGAGCAAAGCATTTGTGAAGCCACAACACGCACAACCTTGAGGCGGATGGGCTACAACAGCAGAAGACCCCACCGGGTACCACTCATCTCCACTACAAATAGGAAAAAGAGCCTACAATTTGCACGAGCTCACCAAAATTGGACAGTTGAAGACTGGAAAAATGTTGCCTGGTCTGATGAGTCTCGATTTCTGTTGAGACATTCAGATGGTAGAGTCAGAATTTGGCGTAAACAGAATGAGACCATGGATCCATCATGCCTTGTTACCACTGTGCAGGCTGGTGGTGGTGGTGTAATGGTGTGGGGGATGTTTTCTTGGCACACTTTAGGCCCCTTAGTGCCAATTGGGCATCGTTTAAATGCCACGGACTACCTGAGCATTGTTTCTGACCATGTCCATCCCTTTATGACCACCATGTACCCATCCTCTGATGGCTACTTCCAGCAGGATAATGCACCATGTCACAAAGCTCCAATCATTTCAAATTGGTTTCTTGAACATGACAATGAGTTCACTGTACTACAATGGCCCCCACATTCACCAGATCTCAACCCAATAGAGCATCTTTGGGATGTGGTGGAACGGGAGCTTCGTGCCCTGGATGTGCATCCCACAAATCTCCATCAACTGTAAGATGCTATCCTATCAATATGGGCCAACATTTCTAAAGAATGCTTTCAGCACCTTGTTGAATCAATGCCACGTAGAATTAAGGCAGTTCTGAAGGCGAAAGGGGGTCAAACACAGTATTAGTATGGTGTTCCTAATAATCCTTTAGGTGAGTGTACACTCCAGCTTTTTAACGCAACACACTAGAAAGGGTTTACAGTTTGGGCATACCATTTTCATAATAACGATAATAAATAGTGGATAGTAATGACAACAAGGCAAGATGGTAGAATACAAAATGTCTAACATGCCTATATAATATGAAAACGAATATTCATCCATTGATAATGACAAGAAGGATAATTGTTATAATTGTTATGATCAATGACATTAACCATTAGTTATTATTATTATTTGTCAAATGTGAAATGCTAAAACCTCTTTATTTGCCAGTGCTGCAAATTGTAAACTAAGGCTGCTGATTGTATATTGACAAGTATAGCTACAGTAGGATAAAAGTTAACTCACAAACATGTACAAGTATATAGTTTTGAAACTAATACAAAATACTCAGGAAGGATTGTTTACTGTTTGATAAAAATGTAAAAGCAATGTATAACTGTATCATTATTAACTGCAAATGTAATTTTACATGAACAAGGGGTAGGCACTTATAAGCTTTTGCTTCAGTCTACTCCCTTTGAGCTTCCATTAACTGTATGATTGTAAAACATTGGAGGAAGAAAAAATGTTAACTGCTCAAATAAACTAAAACTACTGTACCACTGAACATGTTAATAAACAGTCAAGTTTGGAGTGAGTGAAAAACGTGTGAGGGACTGGCGAAAAGCGGAAGTTTCTCTTACTGCAATGAAGAAAACTAAAAAAAGCAAATCGCGGGCTAAAAGCTAGATGACCACAGCTACAGTACACGCCATCTGGTTTTGTCGTCTTCATTCCCGCTTTTCATGAAGCACGCAGCTGCGTGAAATATAATACATCTTATCGCCACAAGGTGGCAGGTTAAGTCCGCTTTAGCTCTGCCAGCGACTTAAAGAGGAACGAGTTTGCAAATGGGTGCTTGAACAACGTGCTGCCGGGAGAGGCTTGTCAACGGTGCAGTCATTCCTCCATGCCCAGGTAGTTGCCAAGTCTGGTGCGACTTATAGTCCGGAGCGACTTATAGTCCGGAAAATACAGTAAAACTAGCAGTCACAAGTGTCAAAAGCAAACTTCAAACTCCGTCCCCATGAGGCGGGCAGAGCACTAACAAGCTTCCACATTGCTCCAGGGCCTGTCAATCAAAGCCCAAAGCTAAAATAAAAAAAATGCATTTTACATAAAGCCTGCGTGGTAAAAGATGTTCACGAGAGGACACTGTATTTTTAGGAACAATTAAAGTCTCTGGGGCCAGGCTTTTACGTTGTTTTTGACACGTGTAAAGTCCCCATTGGTTTCCATGTTGTAGCGACCCTTCTGGAGTCGCCCATAGCCACTAGGGGGTGGTATCACAGCAATGTCAGGACCAAAGAGAAGTGCTTTCCTCGCATTCCAGTTGCCTGTAATGCAGCATACGCCCTGCCCACCACCTCCAATGTTTACAAACAATGAAAGGGTCTAGACTCAATAGACCTCAATGGTCATTTTAGGCCCGCGACCCACTTTTGGCCACGACCCACCAGTTGAGAACCACTTCCATAGACTGACTTTGTGTCTTTAGGCAAGGAATGTCTCAAAACTTACCTGTGTAGGAATGAGTTGGTGGTTAGAGAATCCCAAAGGTGCAGATTGGCAGCCGCTCTTCTGTCAGTCTAGTCCAGGGCAGCAATGGCTACAGTATCGGCTTTTCACCTTCGCGTATCAACAAAAAGGTCTCTTGTGAAGCGCTTTCCGACCACATAGGTGAAATGGTCTATACACATAGATTCCCTTCCCCATCAAGGCGCTTGCAGAGCATGTGAAGTGCACTCTACTGCGATCAAATACTTAAACCCAAAACTTTAAATATTGGGTCAATTGCTTTCAAAATGTTCAACAGATCCCCCCTCTTTTAGTCTGTATTTGAAGTCCCACACTGATATTTGTAGAAAGTGGAACTCGCCTTTAGATCTACCCGTACCCCCTGCTGCACGACTGGCTTGGCCGACAGAGTCAAACTTTTCTAGTTATCCTCATCCATAATCCGAATGCGCTGCTGCTGCTGTCGGATGTTGTTGGGTCGACCATTACTGTAACTGGAGCCGTCCCATTCGTTGTCAGTGAACATGAGACGCTACAAAGTGAGTGATATTGTCTTGCAGATCACGTCCGGAGCTGACACACTCCACGCTGCGCCGCACTCACACATATTTACTGCCCAATAAAAGTGATTTATTGATTAATTTCAGTATAAAGCAAACAGATGTGGGCCGTTATCAGAGAGGAGGCCATCCGAGCCAGATGTGACACTGCGTGCCACTCACTGCTCTGACAGGCTATGACAACCCACTCTATCACAATTTGTCACTGATTAGTGTTAAGGACGCTTTCAGAGACAGAGGGAGGAAAAGAGTAATAGAATCCTTTTTTAAACAACAAAATAAAGTTATGACTATGTAGTGTTTGCAATCATCGCAAGACAGACAACAATATTTTGATACATTTTCTTTTCTCAATCACAAATATGATAATTGTACGTGTATAATGACATTTAAACAAAGTCTGTAAAACATGATGTGGTCCTTGGGAAGAGGGGAAAACTTTTTTCTCCATTTGGAAAATGCACATGTTTGCTCTCTCAACTGGGGGAAATAACTGGACCCAACCCAATCAATCAATCAATGGTTTTCTATAGACAAGAGGAGTTGTCTCATAGGGCTGCACCGAACATTAAGGCCTTAAAACAGAGCAGTAAATAAGACAATGTAGAGTTCAGGCGAATTAAGCATCCAGGCAAACATAATGTCCAAATCCGCGTCAGCACCAGATGGCGATGAGCGGCACGGGTGTCCCCGTCCTTAGACTGTCCAGCACGGCAAGGAAAACTCAACCACAGAAGGAGAGATCCTCTCCCATGGACGGACAGGCTATAGAGACCCAGGGCCGATGGGAGTCCCTGAGCAGACGGTCCAAGATCGCAGACCGTCCAGTCCTTGTTGTCCAATTCCAGTAGGCAGGGTTCCTCCGTTCAGCCGGGTTCCTCCGTTCCTCCCGAGGGGAGTGGGACACCATGTGAATAGTAATGAACAGACTACAGATAAAAGAAATATTATATCAAAACAAGCTTCCCGACTTTCACACTTGACTTCAAAAATCGTCTAAAGTGAGCCTTTTGGTCAAACACTACTTTTTTGTGTTTACTGTGAGCAGTTATTGTCATTTGCAAGAGATGCCAAACATCAATGTGAGCAAAAGGTAAATGAACATGATATTATAAAACCAACAAACCAATGTTTGAAAAGATAACACCAAATCTAAATGGTTAGCTCTGATAAATTTGCGTTTTTATTTATCAAAATGCCCAAAGCACATGAGCACAAACCAACTGGGAACAACAACGTTCCATCTCGGGAAAGAAAAATGCAAATATAATATAATTCAATTTATAGTTAAAAATGCCAAGTGCTGAGGTAAAGCTATTTAAATTCATGATCATTATGTATTACTTATCAATAAAATCTTTATTTGTAATGAGGAATTCGAATAAATTGATTGGGTACTAAAAAGTATGCAGAGAACATTAATGCCCTGCTATATATCCGCAGGATTTGGGCTACAGATGCTCCTGGGGGAGTTCAGGCTGACCTGGCAATAAGTAGCACATCCCTTCAGTGATGTTTTGTGGTAAAGGCTCAAAGTTAACTTAAAGAGACTGCCTCTTTGGGCCTCTGCAAGCTCCAATATTACCAAGCGGTAATCGAGTATATAGAATTTGCAGATTTAATGAAACATTAAATGTGCCTCTATTCCCAGAGTATCTGGACGTATCTAAGTTTGAGAGCTGTGCCACTCCTCTTCCTCAGCAGAGCACGCACAGCTAATTGAAGTGCAACAAAGCGGCAGCTCCTGGGTATTTAGTGCGTAATGCTTCGGTGGAAGACTTAAACTATAATTAAGTGTGCGCACAGAGAAGTGTCCAGGTGGAGACAGGACTTAAATAGCTCTGATCTAAGACAACACAGGGGGGATATGCTCTGAAATGCACATAGACAGGTGACTTCAGGAGCTGACAGGTATAAGCTCATGCATAGCACAGACCACTATTCTTCACTTCTACAGGTTACAGTAGGACGTGACTCAGTTACCTTTTATTTTTCATCAATCTGGTATATATACTGTATGCATAGGTTTCCTCCGGGTACTCCAGTTTCCCTTACCACAAAAAACATGTACAATAGGCCAGGATAATGATGTGTGTGAGTGAATGTATGGAGGTGGTCAGAGGGACCGTTGGCGCAGATGTGTGAAGTCGCTACAGCGCTTCTGTCAGTCTCCCCCAGGGGAAACTGAAGCTACAAATGCTACAAATAGCTTACCACCACCGAGTATGGAGTGAATGTAAAATGCTCTCATGTAAAGCGCTTTGTGACCATGTCTGTGAAAGACGCTAAATAAAGATCTTCTTCTTCTTCTTCTTCTTCTTCTTCTTCTTCTTCTTCTTCTTCTTCTTCTTCTTCTTCTTCTTCTTCTTCTTCTTCTTCTTCTTCTTCTTCTTCTTCTTCTTCTTCTATATTCTCTCACATTCTATCAATTTGCCTATTTCTTAAAAGTAGAATTTATAATTTGTCTTTACTAATAGACATTTTCTCGACACCAAATGCTTTGTGACGTTCATGACCGACTGGCTCTTTTGAACGGCTCTTTAAGGTGAACGGTTCGAACCAGATCTCAGCTGTGAAAAGAGCCGGATCTTTGTTTCAGTCAATTTTACTCCCCCGAACGAACACATGAAATGCATTAAAAATTATTTGTCAGAGAAATGCAGCCTCTTTTTTATCAGTTGTGGCACAACTTTTATACACACATATGTTTTCCAAAGCCTAAATATCAGTCCCATTGTAATTTTAGATGATTTAAATAAAAAAGAGTGCCAGTCTCTTGAATGGCTCTTTGGAATGAACGGATCCTAAAGACTCGGCTCCCAGTCAAGAGCCGTAAATCCCATCACTACTAAATGCCACTGACGGCACCAAGCCACCAGCTAAAGTGATTGAACAGTGTATAGTGTTATTGATGCTTTACGTGCGCAGGTTTTTGCCAACAAAGTTCTTATTTTTTTCATAATAATCTTCCCTAACCATTGCTGTGGCTTCTCCAAAATAGTCTGACATGTGCCTATATGTGGGGAAGCCATTAGCGGTGAAATAGCCATCGTGCACCTCAGTTTTGGCGACAGCTCTTCAGACCGGTTGTGATGCCACGCCTGTCACACAAAATATAAGCTGGCACATTCAAGAATTAATCCGTACACCTCGTTACAGAAATACGTCTCAAAACTTTCTATCTGAAACGCAGTTCTGTCCATGTACAGTATCTATACTCGGGGCCGACCGCGACATTCGACGGGGGGAGAGAGAAAGTGGGATAACAAGCTGCAAATTGTCAGTGAGTAGAACATAATTTGGAGCTAAAGGCATTTGAGCCAAGTTCAGCATGAGGCCAGCCAACCTCCTTAAGCCCATCCTTTCTTATGCGCTGCAACGTCTAATCAGAAGATGACACTGAAAAGATTCACATTAACGAATCGACGGTTTGATGTTAAAAAGCAGAATAGATTCGGTTGGAAGTGGACGTCCAGTAATGAGGGTGTCACGGGGGGACAGTGGAAAGGCTGCCTATGTCTGCATACGTTACTTTTTAGATCATGAAGAGCAGCGCTTCACCACAAGCCTTTTCCTCACATCCATAACTCTTCGTATTAATTAGAACCGTCTGCCTAATTGGATCATAACATGTAATTACGCAATCACCAGAGAAGCCATAATTGTGAGGGCAACTAAGCTTGAACCGCCGCTAAACGACCTTCCAGTTTGCATGAGCAAGAAACCCATATTTTAAGAGTGATGTCGTTTTCAAAAGTGTATTCCAAAAGGCAACTTTAAGAGTAACTTTGGTATTTGACTGTGATAGAACTCAGCAGTAAATTTTCACCATGTTCTTGAATGCTTTGAGGTCAAGTAGCTTGTCTGCTTCAGTATGACACTTTCATGTACGATGGCTGAAGGGTTGTCACTCTTAACTCACAGCACAAAGGTCCCGTGTGGGGTATTTCTGTGTGCCGTTTGTTGCGAGTGAGTCTTACCTCGGTGCGATGGTTTCTTCACTCAACCTGAAATTTTGCACAACATGCTTGTAGTTCCGAGTAAATCTAGCTCACGGTCTGAAGGCGTGTCCCGCGCATTGAGTTGCCTTGTGTACGAAATGCGCGGTATAAATATACTTGCCTTACCTTGCCCCGGTGCTGGACTGTAGTCGCCCACTGCCCCATGACATTAAAGCAGGGGTGAAATGGAGTGGACAAAATCTGCAATGGGGACAATAAAATATCCTTATCCCTAACCGTATATGATTGAGTTAGTACTTACTCCATTTAAGACATCAATCTACATGATAGACGGACCAGAAGAACATCCTCTTGTTTAATAGAATAGAATAGAAACAAACTTGATTGTCTACCATGTTGTACAATGATGGCAGAAATGTGCCTTTGGCTTGCTCACACATTCATTCAAGTACATTTGCCCAGCAAATATAGTAAAACACACAGGGCCAGATCTTGCGCCTGGCGAAAGGACTGCGCAAACACTAACGCAATGGCTATTTTCTGAGTGGCGCTGTTGTTGTGCTGTGTGCCTGCGCCACTTGGGAGAGGGCGTCGCTTATAGAAAGAGTTCGACTGAGGCGTGGTTTATTATAAGCAGTGCGCTGATGGCAGCCTCACGTTCATTTCCTCGTTTGCGTCACACTGCCTTGGGCCGTTTCTCAATTCTCAGAGTGCAGACTCTGTACTTGTGATCTCCTGGGCACGGACTTGCGGGTGCAGACTCGGAGAACGGACTTGAGGAGTTCACGAGTGTGGACTCCGCTATTTTAGCATTTGGAACGAGTGAACTCGATGACATTACAGGAAGTAGCTTATGAACATGGGGCTGTGAGCTTTTATAAAATTAAATCACCTCATATGAAATTAAAAGGGTGAGACACTGCAGGCGAAGTGGACAGTACATTTTAGTCAATGTATTTATACATAAATAAGGCATTATGTGTAAAGTAATTAAAATATATATCTTATGTGCAAACTGAAATAATAAAAATAGGTCAAATATATTTTTTTTAAAAACTGAAACTGTTTCTGAAGTTCCCATACAAAGATTTGGCTGCAGTGCCCCCTTAATAAAACGTCAACATTAAATGCATTTGTCCTCAATAACCTGTTCATGACATACGATTTTAAATTCATCTATTGCTGATTGTTGTGAGAAAATGAAAGTATGACCAAAGTTGTTTCAACACTTCAGCTCAGAAACCCAGTAAAACTGTCTTGAGCAGGAGACACTTCTCTATGGATGAAATGAGTCATATAGCCATGTTTATTTACATGCGCACGATCAGCTGTTGTTCAGCTGAAGCGCGGCTCGGTGCGCGCGGAGGAGGGGCCGCCGCAGGTGGAGGCTTGCAGTGATCCACGTGCTCAAAGCGAAACGGATTGTGGGAAATATAGCTGGCGGAGAACGCACAAGCCTCCTCTGATGCATGCTAGGTAAAACGGGCGGAGCAAGTTCTCATCCGGGGATTTACAGCGAACTTGCTGAGAAGCGAACTTTGAATTGGAACAGGACTTGGGCCGCGCGTGATGACGTTTCACGAGTCCACAAGCACACAAGTCCGCAGATTGAGAAATGGCCTTGTGTTCTTCCTTAGGCATTATAGGCTCTCACAGGTCAAATTAAAAACTCCATTAATGTTTGCGTCTCGAGAGACATGTTCACCCCCAAGTTTCAAAAACTGTATCTGTGTGAGTGAAACACAACTTACAGCACATTTGCCGTTCCTAACCCTAATCATAACCCTAACATCCGACCCTAAACCTCACCCTAAGCCAGGGGGGACGGCAAGTAACAGGTTAACTGTGATGCTGAGACAAATTAGGTGCAAAATTAGTTATCTGCCACAGGCCAATGCAATAAATACTTTATTGATCGTGGTGCAGTCTGTTGCTCACTTTCACACAAGCAAAGCAGCATCATATTTTCACCATATAAACAATAATGTTCTCATTTGTGCCTTTGCTTGGCCCCATTGTCATAACGCTCTTCCTCAGCTGAGATGGTAAACTACATTTTTGTATAGTCACAGCTGAAAACTGACTGAAGCAAACACCTCTCAGACCACGAAAAATCACTCACACACACACCCCATGTCTGCTTAGGCAACTTGCATGAAATGTATTGCCCAATTATAGCATGCACTACAGTCAGAAAAAGTCGAAACTTGCCATTGTCTCTTCCTTTGTTTACTTTCCCATTTTCAAGATGACTATGGTTTTGATATTGTTTTGGCTAACAATCAGTTTTTACCCTATATAAAAAGAGTTGTCTTGTTAAATCTATCGGCTGAACATCCTTTTCCCTTCTGTTCTCCTGTTCTGCTGTCTGTTTGCATCTATTTTTAAGAGTGACCCATATCTAATTCCTGGGTGTTTATAGTCAAAAACAAGGCATGAATAAATGAATAAAGTTAAGGCTCGTCGATCGCCCTGGGAGCACACACACACACACACACACACACACACACACACACACACACACACACACACACACACACACACACACACACACACACACACACACACACACACACACACATGCACACACACACACACATGCACACATATTGGGCTGCTGACGCTAGAGGTGGAGGAGGTTTTTGGGGTTAGGAGGATGAGTACAGCATTTCCAAAATTATTCTGAAGAGTCTGAATTAGTTTAAAACAGGCCATGAATCGGTGGAGAACTGGGAATGCATCTTTAAGACCACCATGGGGAAATACTGCCACTTAATACCCATGTTTTAAGCAGCAAATCATTTTAAGGGTGAGAAACTGTTCCAAGGACTGACTAAAGACGTCTCGGAATGTCCTCGCGTCGGAACATTTGGAACAGAGAGCAGTCAAAGGATCTCCTGTGATCTTTTATTCATCCTCGTCTTTATTAAGCTCCTTTTATTTGTGTTGGGGGAAGAAGCGGCGCACTGTGAAGACGGCACACACCAGTTGATATAAAACATTCAGGAGGGCCCCGCCACAACCTCTCACACAGACGCAAAATAAAGCGTCGCCGGGTCTTTTTCCGTCTTCTCGCAAAGTTACGACAACAACAAAAAAGTATAAGAACTTCATTAAAATCTGAAGATGGGTTGTTT
The DNA here is from genome assembly GCA_007210695.1 of Neogobius melanostomus. Classification (NCBI taxonomy): domain Eukaryota; kingdom Metazoa; phylum Chordata; class Actinopteri; order Gobiiformes; family Gobiidae; genus Neogobius; species Neogobius melanostomus. The sequence continues at coordinate 2,421,165 of VHKM01000010.1, read as the reverse complement.
GCTTTGCAGTCTTACTACTCCACTCACATGAGTCAAGAATTAATGTCTCTTTGTTCAGTATTTAAAGGGGGGTATTATGTAAAATCGACTTTTTCAAGCTTTATATCATGTTATTATGTCATTCCCTCATTAAACACATGCCTGGAGTGTTGCCTTGGCTCATTCACATATTTTTGAGTAATCAGTAAAAACTTAGACGGCAGCCATTTTAGGTGTAGCTATGCCTCAGTCCTCCTAGGAACGCCCCCACCTCCTGGAGACGCCTCTGGACCCTTTGTCACCAGCCAAGCCACCAACCACTGCTCCTCAGCTCAGCAGAGCCACCTCCCCGCACAGTGTTGTTGTTTAGATGCCACAGCAGTGTGCTGAAGGGGGCGTGTCGGAAAGCTTCTTAAAGAGACAGAGGCCTATTTCAAGACGTTCAGTACAGCCATTTTGAGAGAGCAATTTTATTCAAGGCAGTTATTTTAATTTACTGCATATACAGACCAACAGAAGGTTACGTCATCATTGTAGTATGCTATAGACTGGTGCTATGTGATTGAAAAAAGCATAATACCCCCTCTTTAAAACAAACTAGAGCGTAATGATGTGTTTTCACTTTGTTTTTCTGCTAATTCCTAATAAGCCAGAACAAAGAGAGCCATGAAAATGAAAATAAACAACAAGAATAGAAGAATCTATCACAGCAGGCCTACTTTCTGGCACCTTTTACCTTCTATCGATTCCTGGAAATGTGTGTAATCTAATAATGCGCGCACTTTAAAGGATCTGTATCATGCTATTTTAGCCATTCCAAAGTAAAGTATAGGCATATATATGATATATTGTACCTCTATCACTATGGAGTACTCATTTTGAGAGAAATATAAGTATTTTTGGGGGGTATTTTCCCTACCCGGAAGACAAGACGCTTCGATTCAGTTAACTCCGCCCCTCTCTCCGCTCATTCCACATTTGCAGTATTATAAATATAAATATTGCTGCAAAAAGTGAAGTTACTTCACATAATGCAGTTATAAGGAGTTGACACGTGCAACACAGTTTCATAAATGGCTAACACACACGCTAACACACACGCTAACACGCGTTTTGATTGACTCACCGCTCAGCATGGCCTCCCCATCGTCGGGTGTTTACGTTATGGCCCTCGTGTTGGTTATAAAAGTTAATCCACTTTGATTCTGGCCAAGGTTTACCAAGCATCCATCAGGTTGGTTGATATAGTAGCTAGCTTAATCCCGGAAAGAAATTCCAACTTCTGGCGAGTGCACTCTTCTTTAGGAAGGTTGAAAAGTCCTGTTCCTCTCGTAGCCAAACGCGCATCCGTGACATTATCGGTAAGAAAAAAGAACAGGCGGTGTCCAGAGTAGGTTAGAAAGAGCTCAGTCTTCAAAAACAACACTTATGCTCGGATCCATGGCTCCTCCAGCCGTGGGTGCGCTTGATTAGCGTCGTGGGACAGCACAGAGGCGTCGGAGAGTTGCTTTTTTTTTTTTTTTTTTTTTTTTTTTTTTTTTCAAAAAAAAAAAAAAAAAAAAAAAAAAAGTTTTATAAATACAAATCAGGCCGTAAGGCATTACATTACAGACGTAGAGCACTTCCGTTCCGCTGTGACGACACAACTGAACAGCTCAGTCGTTTACCAGGAGAGGGTGGAGCAGCTGCTCAGAGAGCAGGATTCAGGAGGATTACTTAGAACTGCGTGAATGAAGCCAAAAACCGCTCTGGGGGTGTTTTTGATAAGGAAATAGCATAACAACATGGCTAAAACTCAAAAAGTCGATTTTGCATGATATAGGACCTTTAAACCTCGTATAGGGAGAATATACTGACTGTATTGATGGAGCTCAAAATGTCAATAAAAGGTACAATTGACACAAACCATATGCATTTGAGCAAAATCATTGTTCTCCTTTCTCATACTCATCTTGGTATCTTAAACCAGGCTTACCTTTACAATCATCAATAGCCAGTAAGGACAAAGGGTATCACCGGTATGTGATCATTTTGTTAAGGGCATTGTTGAGTACGTACTGTAACCATGTGATTCAAGGACCTGGGGAAAAGATAGAAACAGAAAAAGGACTTGAGAGAGAACTGAGTATCGTGGGGAACATCTCAAGACTGCGACCGACAGGTGTGCTCTGCTCTGTTTGGTCTAATCAGGCAGAATGATGAGAGCGCAACTTTGATTATGGAAAGAGTACATTGGAGTGTGATGAGTGTGATGACAGACGTCAGCCGGTGTCTCGTCTGGAGTAAAAGGGGAATTCATTTCGAAAAGTAATTAGCAAAGAATCAAACTGCGCTTTGAGTGCCTAATGTAGGTGGAAAAGCGCTATATCAGTTGAGACCATTAACCATATGATCAGATTTGCCATCTGTGTCACTGCTCAAAAACATAAAATGACATACAAAAAAATTCAAACACAGCCTGATATCATTGTATTAGGTTTCACAAGATACGCATACCTGTCTACATTATCTTGAAAATTAAGACTTTTTAAAATGTATTCATTGACTTGGAAGGTCTCAATGAGATTTAGGCCGTTTTCACACATGTTGGAGCTTTGTAGGTCGCCTCGAGACCGCCTTAGCGCCAACTGTATTTACTCCAAAGTTAGTTGAAGTGTATATGACAGATTTTAATGCTCTTGAAAATGTGACTTATTTAGGTGGATAACATCAGTTACAAGTTCGTCAGTTGCATAGTTATCATTTTTTTCAGTGAAGCAGCAATTTTAATGAAGAAATGTTTGGCAGAAAAGCTGCTGACAGGAAGTGACATAGAAGAAGGTAACATTCCATAGCAGTTTGACTCATTCATTTCCCACTGACTTAAAGCAGTACTAAGTAACTCTTGCCCCTAGAGGCCATAAGCGCAACTGCAGGTGTCGTAGCAAGTTGCGTTTTTTTTTACTCATTAATTGTCCGTGAGAGTAAATACTACGCTGACAGAAAAGGCGAAGGGAGAGAGGGATATTGTACATCCAATTACACAATGGAATTTTTTTTTTTCACTCAAACTTGGCTGTAAATACTGTTTAAAGTGGCGCTAGCCCGCAGTTAGCTTTGCCCATTAGCCTGTTAGCTTCTTCTTCGTGATTCCATTAGTGTGTATTGGTGACTCCGACCCGGTGGCAGGAAAGTTGCAAATGTGGTTTTCTGGCCAGAGACACCAGGGGGAGATGAAAGACCCCCCCAATCATCCCATTAACACTTGTATTACCCCCAGAGGGACTACGGAAAGGATTTATTAAGGTAAACAAGTTACTTAGTACTGCTTTAACATGGTTGTACGGCAACAGTTTAAAATTGTTTACCTTCTTCGATGTCACTTCCTGTCGGTGTCCAATAAGGAAGTGAAACTATAAACTTCACAAAAATGGTCAAACTAAAGAAAACTGGGTATAATCTTTAGCAAAATCTTAAATATAATCGTGTTAACTGTGTTTTAGCAAAAATTGTGTCATATGTGTCATATGCAGTTTAAGTCCGTGTTCACACGCGCTCGCACAAAACATCGCAACATCAGCCACGTAACAACGATCAGCTGTACAACAAACTTATTCCCATGACAACGGGCATCGACCTGTCAATGTGCCGACAACGATACGCGCGCACATACAGGCACACTTCCCCGATGTTACGCGGTGCGGTGGTCACTCGTCTCCCTCGTGGTTAAATACACTGAGGCTTATAGACGCGCAGCGTGGAGAAATGTACTTAATCAGCACATGGAGAGGAAAGTTTCACTGCAGCAGGAAGGGAAAGACAGGAAAAAGAGGCGTACCTGATGATTTAAAGTTAATCCATTTTGCCTCGTCAGAGCAGTAATCCAAACGTCCTCATGAAGCGCATAGTCATTCTTTCTTCGTGCAAAAAGGAGGCATCAAAGCGAGAATAGTTCACCAGAGGTCGGCCGCATTCACACCACAACCGCTCCGACGCAGAGAGCGAGATGCGCCGCTCCGAGACCACCTGTTTAGACCGTCATAAAGTGCTGCGGTTAGATCAATGGCCGCTAGCTGCTCTGCTTTATGACCGCAACACTGGAGGCCGCCATTGCTCCGCCATTGCTGTAGTACCTCCATATCGCCGCTAGGCCCCCATTGAAAAGCATTGGACTTTAGACACGTTAAAAACAACTTTAATGCCTGGTTTCAATTTTTTTTAACACTTTCTATGGCTACATATTCCTCCTGAGATAACGCTGGGTTACTCACAAAAAAAGAAACCAGGCTGGTTTTCGAAAAAAAAAAAATTTAATCTCCTACTTAACGGAGGTCGGACTGTTAGCATTGGAGCTGCGCGAGCTACACGTCACGTAAGGGCCGAGTCTACAGTGAAGATCCCCCCCTTATGCCCTTATTAGGAACATGCTTCGTCAGAGCTGGGGAGGAGGAGCCTGTAAATCCGCCATGATTTCCCCCTCGAACGTGGTCATTGTGGTAAACGGGGAGGAGTGAGGAGGAGTTGTCTATTCTTTTTAAGTTGGAATCTTGCGTACAAACAACAGTGCGCCAGTGCTTTCGCCGGTCGCATAAGGGCGTCACCTGGAGAAAAAGGGGTCGGCTGAAGCGCGGTGTGTTACAGACAACACTCACAACAACGAGTGCTTGCTGCTTCCTCTTCGCTCTCCTCTGTACGTTAACATCGCGCGCAGCCTCGTGTATCTCGTGTTCACAGGACTAGCTCCAAACTATTTCTCCCACTGTCCAGCTCCCTAATATATAAATCAATGGTCCCTATTAAAGAGCATGGGGCAAACTCCACGCTGCAGAAACTTGATCAAAAACACCAGCACGTGCCTCCCCACAGTAGCCGAAAAATATTCCAGTCTAGTACTGTAGCTTGGGGAGGAACCACTGCTGTACATAACATCGCCATGGAAGTCTGTCCAGCCCCTGTCCAGCGCAAAAGTCTAGTCTACAGTCAGGCCCAGAATCTATGCGTCCTGGCCCCAGAGGATGTAAGGTCTGCTCTCTTGCCCCTCAAGAAAAACATTGTCAACTGCACTAACTCATCACTCAACAGGGGTGATGCCGTGTCGTCGGCTCTGGTGGTCAAATCCTGTAAATGATCCGTGATTTGAAATAGACCGCTCTTCACGTCACGATATCAGCTGTTTGCCCACCATTCACCAAAACACCCGGTGACAATCGCGTAAATAAACAACACCAACATCGATCCTCCCTATACCACTGCAATCTGTCAGTTGTCAGGAGCAGTGGGCAGCAACAGTGCAGCGGCCGGGACCTATCTTCAGATCTTGGGCTGTGTTTATAGTTAGAGTACCCAGCTGCAGAGGATTAGGCTTTTTTTTGGTTTTGTTTAAACACCTGGATGAAAACCACTCAGACACGTGGAAAACATGCAACCTCCACATCGAAAGGCCACCACTCGTCCAATCAATCAAACCTAAGACCTTCATGCTGTGACCCGGGGGTGCAGACCAGTCAAAAAATGCATTACGGGTGATGGGAGGCACCAAGCATTGGGTGCTGTATCCATGATGATCATATTATGGTGATTACAATGGCCCGCTAGCTGCTCTGCTTTATGACCGCAACACTGGAGGCCGCCATTGCTCCGCCATTGCTGTAGTACCTCCATATCGCCGCTAGGCCCCCATTGAAAAGCATTGGACTTTAGACACGTTAAAAACAACTTTAATGCCTGGTTTCAATTTTTTTAACGCTTTCTATGGCTACATATTCCTCCTGACATAACGCTGGGTTACTCACAAAAAAAGAAACCAGGCTGGTTTTCGAAATATTTTTTTTTTTAAATCTCCTACTTAACGGAGGTCGGACTGTTAGCATTGGAGCTGCGCGAGCTACACGTCACGCAAGGGCCGAGTCTACAGTGAAGATCCCGCCCTTATGCCCTTATTAGGAACATGCTTCGTCAGAGCTGGGGAGGAGGAGTCTGTAAATCCGCCATGATTTCCCCCTCGAACGTGGTCATTGTGGTAAACGGGGAGAAGTGAGGAAGAGTTGTCTATTCTTTTTATCAGTCTATGGGTGATTAGCAACCTATTCAGGAATGAATAGACATCACTGTTCTCTTTTGAAACTATTGAGATTCAACACAGGACTGCTCTATATGTATCTCTTCATACTGTACCGACGTTTACGAATGATTGCTAAAATATTTCTGAAGACCGAGTTATGTAACTACTCACAACCCGTCCCGAGGCAAATGTATAGTTTGTAGATCTATCTTAAATGAAACGCCTCGGGCTGTTTGACTGTTAAGAGTGTGTATTGAGTTTTCCATTCCCTACTGCTTTTCCAAAGGAATGAATGGTGTTAATCCTCAAAGCATTAGCAGTCAGCACGGGCCTGTGTTATTTCAGAATTACAGAGACGCACTGCTGCCTCTTAATGACATGCAAATGAATGCCTTATTAGCGAGCATCTCCAATTATTTTAAAACCGTGTCACATCATTTGAATACGTCCGCTAACGTTCGCCTGTTCCGAGCGGATCCTCTCACTTTGTAAAGTTTTGGATTTTCTTGAGGTTACAAAACATGCTCATGAATACAGTTTTGATGTGTTCGCTTTTTTTTGTTGTTGCGGTAACCGGCGCAGTAACCAGCGGCTTTACAAGCTTGAAGTAGTTGGCAGCAATCGAAAATTCAGCAACAGCAACCACAAACGAAGAGGAGATGAGGTTGAGACTATTTACGAAAATGATTCATGCTGCGTTGTCTCTGTCCCATTGTCTCGTGAAAGTGGGCTTCTTATCCAGCCCAGTTGTGCTCTGCGTCAGTCCTTTGCCTCTGCCGAGTGTGGACAGTGCGCGGCTCTCTCTGCTTAGCTTTAATCAGGTCACCATAATAAGTTGCAAACTCCCTCTGTGCGTTCTTTTTCTGCCCAAGACCTTCATGAATAATTGGACCGGAGGAGGGGCGGGAGAGGGTGCACGCGTTTTTTGAAGTTGTCCATTTTGAGAACACACAGGAAAATATTACACAACACGGTGATTAAGGAGATGAGCTTGAATCGTGTTGAAAAGTCAATTTTTATTTATATGTCGTGTTTAAAATGGCAATTTGAAAGACGGTTCACGCTTTTCGAGTGAGTAAAAGTAAGTAAATATATACAGTGAAAAGGATGAAGAAAATCTCCTGTTTGTAATTTGGTTTTGTAGATCAAGATCAAATGAGGACTAAACCGGGTCTAACTTAGACCTACATTCGAATAAATCAAGTTTAAACTGGGTGTAAACTATGTCTAAACGAGAATAAAAAGTAAACCTAACCTTAAAGAGGGGGTATTATCCTTTTTTCAATCACATAGCACCAGTCTATAGCATACTACAATGATGACGTAACCTTCTGTTGGTCTGTATATGCAGTAAATTAAAATAACTGCCTTGAATAAAATTGCTCTCTCAAAATGGCTGTACTGAACGTCTTGAAATAGGCCTCTGTCTCTTTAAGAAGCTTTCCGACACGCCCCCTTCAGCACACTGCTGTGGCATCTAAACAACACTACTGTGCGGGGAGGGGGCTCTGCTGAGCTGAGGAGCAGTGGTTGGTGGCTTGGCTGGTGACGAAAGGTCCAGAGGCGTCTCCAGGAGGTGGGGGCGTTCCTAGGAGGACTGAGGCATAGCTACACCTAAAATGGCTGCCGTCTAAGTTTTTACTGATTACTCAAAATATGTGAATGAGCCAAGGCAACACTCCAGGCATGTGTTTAATGAGGGAATGACATAATAACATGATATAAAGCTTGAAAAAGTCTATTAAAGTTTATATTATGTTATAGTGCCAGTAATCGATTACTAAAGTAAAGTAATCCACTACTGTAACTAGATTACTTTTTAGGTAACGTAGTAATGTAACAGGATTACAGTCACAAAACTGGTAATTAGATTGATTATTAGCAAGTGATTACTTTTGCAATATTTTGACAATTGAAACAGTCTTATTACTCATTAATGTCAGAAATGTAGAAAAACAACTGAAAACTTCAAAATGCTCCTTCCTCACAGCAAGAAGGTCTCGGGTTCGATCCCAGGCCGGAGGGGGCCTTTCTTTTTGGAGTTTGCATGTTCTCCCCGTGTTTGCATAGGTTTCCTCCATGTGCTCCGGTTTCCCCTACCACTTAAAATATGTACAATAGGTTACCCTCTGGGGCCAGGACTCCCCTGGAAATGAGATACCACCTCATCTCAGTGGGACTTTCCTGGTTAAATAAAGGGGAAATAAATAAATAAATAAATAAATAAAAGTCTGGCTGGAAATATAGACATTATTTTGAGTTTATCTCGTCTAAAGCAAAGAATATTGTGGTCCATTGTCGGTTCTGTAGCAAACAACACGTTCTCAACTGAGGGGCAGATCAAAACAACCTGGCATAACCCTTTCTTCAACTAAAGTAACTAGTTGTAAGTAATCAGATTACTTTAAATTAAAGGAACCAGTGAAGTAACTAGATTACTTTTAGAAGGAGTACTCTGTAATCAGTACAACACGGATTATATCTAAGAACATTTTTTAATTGCAGATGAAGAAGGTCCAAGTGTCAAGAGTGGTGCATGTACCACAGTTTCAGGGCCACTGGAATAGACTTCATTTTCTTCTAAAGACCCAAAAAAGTCTACAATTAAAAATCCCTTAAGCATAACGCCATGCGGACTCCACAATATAAAGATAATAGAATAACATCTCCAAGTAATTACGGCACATTTTTCAACAGTCAAACCTCACTTGCACTAAAGGGAGCAAAGGGTCCAGGTCTACAACACAGTAACAATAGAATTGTTTTATTACTTCATTACCATATTTGCTACATCTTTTCAGACCACCCATCATCTCTAACCTATTATATAAAGCTTTGGTTCGTTACATATTGCTTTCAACGATCGCGCAATTCCCCGCTGTGAGGTTTTAAAATAGTCCATAAGTGAATTGGAGTGCTCCGCGCCAGTGGTCCAGGTAGTGCTGATTATCCCTCTAATGCTGCTCATCCATTGCGTCTCCGCTTTTAAAAGTGATAGCTGCATTTGCACACACTATAGCCCTCCTTTCCTTTCTTAGCGCTCCCCACATTGCGCACAAGCCTATTCATAAATCTCGTAGGCTAATGGGACAGCTGACCCTTCTCGGCTCGATTGCCGCACTCAGCACTTCTCCACCAACATTCACATGCTAAAAGAGCAAGTGCAGTGTATCGGCAAACAATGGACTTACACAAGAAAAAAAAAGAAAAAGAAAAAACGAGGAAGTGTGGACTGCGCATAGTTAGCCGCAGTGCTAATCAAGTGTGTATGTGATTAATTAAGGTTGCTAGCTGTCTGCCATATAGATCTCTTCACTTTGAGGCCCTGACGGTGTTCGTTGCGCTCGGCTAATGCGCGGCGGTATAATCGCTAACAACAAAGCTCGAGAGGGAAAGCGGAGGCCAGGTCAGATCCAATTGGTCCAACGACGCAGCCTCATTATCTGCTAAATACATGCAGTGTGCCGGTTGCAGAGAATTAGCAACAGTGAGTCATCTAGATCAGGGAATATATGGGTTTTAGAAGTATATTACAAAAAAGTGCTCATTTTCTTGCATGGTTTACAAGTGATGTACAATTAACAATTAGAGTTTTTTTTTTAACCAAAAAGAGACTGGGAATGGTATGGGGTTTGTTTCATTTTTATTTTTTTACATTTTTTTTTTACATTTTGTCAGACCATCATGTCGCTAACAGCAGTGCTAAATATTGTATGTGCATTTCACTCCTCTTTCCAGCAGAGGGCGGCAGCTAATACTTACCAGAGTGCAATTCAAATTCCGTGACATTCAACCTTAAAGCAGTACTAAGTAACTCGTGCCCCTAGAGGCCATAAGCGCCACTGCAGGTGTCGTAGCATGTTGCGTTTTTTTTACTCATTAACTGTCAGAAAAGACAAAGGGAGAGAGGGATATTTTACATCTAATTACACAATTGAGATCTTTTTTTTTCACTCAAACTTGGCTGTAAATACTGTTTAAGTGGCGCTAGCCCGCAGTTAGCTTTGCCCGTAAGCCTGTTAGCTTCTTCTTCGTGATTCTATTAGTGTGTATTGGTGACACCTACCCGGTGGCAGCGAAGTTGCAATTGTGGTTTTCTGGCCAGAGACACCAGCGGGAGATGAAAGACCCCCCCCCCAATCATCCCATTAACACTTGTATTACCCCCAGAGGGACTACGGAAAGGATTTATTAAGGTAAACAAGTTACTGCTTTAAAGGGACTAGATGCAAGTTGGTCATTGTTATACTCGCTACTGCCACCTCAGGTCTTACATGTAACTGCAATATTAATCTCGTGCATGACGGCAATTTGGACCCGAATTAACAACTTTTTGAGTAACAGTGCAGGATTTTAGCTGCAGTTGTGGTGAATACATTCTACACATTAGGACATTGCTGAAACATGTAGGGGAGGAACATACATAATTTTAGTCCCTTTAAATAAAAAGGAGAAGCGGCGTACGATCCTGATACTGGGAGACTTCTCAGAGTCCATTAGCCTGCTCAAGGTAATTTCCCTATAGCCGTTTGCATTAGCCAAAAATTACAAATTATGAACGATCCAGTTATTTTCAGCTGTTGTCAACCCATTGAGCACATTTAGGTCAAAGCCTAGTTGGAAATCATTAATGAATGTACAGACCTTTTGAGATTTTACTTTTGATACAAATTAGCGTCTAAAAGTGTCCTCTGAGCTAAATATTAATTCAAATTCAGTTAAGTTTCTGCTTTTGTGGGCCGGATACACATCCAACGGCTACTAAACATCATCTTATATTATATCAATGATAAAGAAACCGCAGAATTATATAAATGCCATGTAAAGGACAAAACATATCCATATTCATATGTATGAGGTAGGAACAGGCTCAGATGGCTAAAGGCATTTCTCTGATTTCTATCATTTCAACACAGGGTTTTTTCAATCCGATATTGGATTTTGTACCAACAGGACAGATTTTTTCCGGCGACAACACACAACACAGTCCAATTCCCCGATCCAACACTCTCCTGTATTTCAAAACAGGATGAGTGCATCAGCGTCCAGGTTTGTAAAAGACACGATCAGGTGCTGTTCGAGGACAAAATGGCAAAATAAAACCTTGCAAGAGAAAAAACAGCATTCCAAAAGGGCAATAGAAGGTCCAATGCACTCTGACTGTTGAATTAAAAGTCCTTTATTTGGTACAGGGGCGGCAACGAGCGACCTTCGTCAGGGCTAGTAATAGTAAGCTATGCTGCATATCTGAAGCAGACCAGCTGTGGAGACTCTGCAGACACACACATACACAGAAATAATCACAGAGAAAGGATTTGTGCTATCTCTTTGATGCCGTCAGGTTTTTTTAACCAAACCTTTGGCAGAATTGTGTGACTGGGTTTATCCTGCAACTGTTGACAAGCCTCACTGTTGCTCTTATTTACACGTGGTATCAAACTGGTACCGGTTGTCAACAGCTTTACTCTGAGCCCAAATATCAATATTGGATTGGGGAAACAATGGCATCCGAGCAGCAGTCAAGACAATAATTTCTGAAAGGCATAACATTCATCTCCAGGAGTAACATTGGAAATATGACAACTGCTTTGGGCTGTTAATATGGAAACAAATCAAATCAATGCTTTTCACTTGAGGAACATATTACATAATTCAGTTTTAATGCTATACCTTTCAATCCAAACTCCAAACAATGAGCTGCTACTGTCACGGGAATATGTTTTCGGCCTGACATTGAAAAAAAAAGGTAGATTTCACAGTCTCAGAACAGTGCTGCAGATATTGCTAGCCTGAGTGAAACACCGTGTCAAGTTAAGCTATTTATATAAAGTTTGTATTTGCCTTTAAAGTGGTGTTTCAGTTTGATGGAGGTTGGGACAAGCCAGGGACCTCGACTGAACTCTTTTTGAGAATAGAAACTAGGACATCGGTGTAAGGACGCTCCCCGAGCATTTATTGCCTTTCGTCCTATGGGGATTACGTTTAAGAAGAGGACGCGTGATGTCGCATTGTCATCCAAGGTTTATGAATTCAGAGAAGTTTGTTTGGGTCCTATATTCGGGCTTTTACAACTACTTTAAACTCCAAAGCGTTAGATTTTAGACTTCAAATAGATTTCTTGGACATGAAATCTTGTTAAAGAGGGGGTATTATGCTTTTTTCAATCACATAGCACCAGTCTATAGCATACTACAATGATGACGTAACCTTCTGTTGGTCTGTATATGCAGTAAATTAAAATAACTGCCTTGAATAAAATTGCTCTCTCAAAATGGCTGTACTGAACGTCTTGAAATAGGCCTCTGTCTCTTTAAGAAGCTTTCCGACACGCCCCCTTCAGCACACTGCTGTGGCATCTAAACAACACTACTGTGCGGGGAGGGGGCTCCGCTGAGCTGAGGAGCAGTGGTTGGTGGCTTGGCTGGTGACAAAAGGTCCAGAGGCGTCTCCAGGAGGTGGGGGCGTTCCTAGGAGGACTGAGGCATAGCTACACCTAAAATGGCTGCCGTCTAAGTTTTTACTGATTACTCAAAACTATGTGAATGAGCCAAGGCAACACTCCAGGCATGTGTTTAATGAGGGAATGACATAATAACATGATATAAAGCTTGAAAAAGTCGATTTTACATAATACCGCCCCTTTCAATGTCGTTATACAAAACATTGGCAGAGGGCGCAATCCTATCTCTGCTGTTACGATGACGAGGACAGCAGTGATGAAATGTGTTAAGAAATATGACGGTAAACATGCAAAATATCCATGTACAGAATAACATATGTCTTTGATGAGGATATACAAATGTATGATATACAAAAGAGAGCGCACAAGTAGGGCAGCATAAATAGGAAGGCAAAGAAGTTGATACTAGACTTTTTCCATTATATTTTCAAAAGCAGTCACATTGACATTCACCATGTTTGTATTTTCTACAAGCTATCTTTAAAAATAATAGATACTTGTTAGACATCATATTGTATAAAATCAATCTTTTTGGGACTTTTACCAAAATTGTATCCTAATCAAAAACATATCTAAAATTGTGTTTTGTTTTAGTCAAACTTTTCTTTTCTTTACCAACAAACTGTCAAAATAACACTTCAAGAAATACTGTATCAGACCCATAACAAGACTACAGTTTAACAACAACAAAAAGTGAACTGATCCTTAGAATACTTTTTTCAAGAAAACTCTCAAGTCAGGCCATTATTTGACAACGATCCATGAGCTTTTTTTTGCCTGCTCTTGAAGAAATTGAATTGGACAGTGTTTAGCTGAAGTTTAGCTAAGAAGGGGCCATAGCCCACACCGCCAGGAGTTCAATGGATTTTTTGGGAGAAGCTTTCCCTGGCCACTAACCAAGAGGTGAGGTAAACTGATTTAGCTCTTGTGATTATTTCCTTTGGGGTTATCTCAAATCCCTGGTTCATAAAGTTCGTCCAAACCCCGGAAGACTTACAGAGTAACATCTGAAACTGTTGTCGCAGGTGCTCTTCTAAAAGATCAGGTATCAAAAACAGGAAAAAGGGGATCTGAGGCACAAATGGACATGTTGACGCATTTCAAGAACTGGTCCGTCTTCCTGAAATGTGTATGCCCTGAAGAATACAGCCCGAACTAATTGGGTGATATGTAACCTTTCTGAACAACACATGATGTTTGGACTATAAGAAACTGACGCTTTAGTTGAGCACATAGAAGTGTCGGATATTGTGAAGTGTTTAAGCAGTGACTCAGACCTCGTCCTCAAGGGGAGGTAGACGTGTGAAGTCTTTGGGGTGGTCAAGAAAAGACACACAAGTGTTGCACGCAGCAAGCTAGACCGGATGAACTCAGATCAGAAGGTGCAAAAACAACCAACTCCTTCTGACAGACTTCACACTTTGCGTAACACATAATTTTTTAACAATATATAAACTTGCAGTGGAAAGTACCATCTCCGGTGATGTGTGCCAAATCAATACGGGCCGTACTTTGGGCACCTCTGTCTCAAAGCATAAAAATAGCTATATGATGAAAAATGTTGCCTAAAATGCTAACAAATGATTAGCACCTCCCCTCCTGGAACCTCCACCTTAACGTAGTGGAGGGGTTTGAGCACCCAAATGATCCTAGGAGCTCTGTTGTCGGGGGCTTCGTACCCCTGGTAGGGTCTCCCATGGCAAACAGAGTGACGGGTCAGACAAAGAGCGGTTCAGAAGACCCTTATGAGAGACCAACAGGCCCGGTTAGAATCGTGAGGCCGTCCTCCAGTGGACCCACAACCCGCAGGAGGAGCCATAAGGGGCTGGTGCAATGTGATTTGGGCAGCTCGGACGGCTGCCCCCACGACCCGGCAACGGACAAGTGGAAGTAGATGGATGGATGATTAGCAACTGCGATTAGCTTACAAGTCTAACATAATAATACATTTACTTGAGGCAAATTTCAAGATCCTCAAGGTTCGCTGTACAACAAACTAGAAAGAAGTGACAACATTAGAGTCACAAAGACATATAAAAAGATAAAAGCCTACACATTAGGTATGTTCGGTGTGTCACGAGTCACGAAATGTTTGAAACCTTTAGCATGTATGCAGTATGATTTATGCTGCTGACCAAAAAGGCAATTTGATTTAAGTCTGTATTTTCAAACTGTTGATATTGATCAGTTCTTGCCCACTTTAGGTCTATGGAAAGTTGTCTGTATAGGATTGGGCCGACTGTCCTGCGTTGCCATGGAGATCCGGTGCGATACGTCACTTTTAATCAACCGATATTTAGACACAGACAGTGCTGCACATCTGTTTTCGTTTGCTGAAATGAAAATCTATGGCTGGCTTATGGCGGTGAAATGTATTCACTTTGGCGTGAGACAATTAGCTGCTTTAAAAGTCTGGGTTATCCGTTTTTTTTGCGGATGGACAGAGCATATGGAATGTTCCGGGAGTATATGAGAATGTATACATCGAGGCCTTTATCAGGAGCGGCAAGAGTTTACAGATGTCAAGTTTTGTGCCAAGAATGAGAGCAAAGCGAGAAGATACACAGAGGGCCCAGGAGGAAAAAAACCTCCAGATCCGTCTATCACCGAACAAACTGCTAAAAGCTGACTTTGTCACTGTCCGCCGCTGATGCATGAATAAAAGGACGTGGCCATGTTAGCTTTACACTTCACTGGAGTCCAAACAACTTCCCACAGTAATCAAGTTCACACAGTCGGAGCATAAACCCGTATGTGCATTTCAAAGTGGAAATGGAAATAACATTGATTCTAATAGAGTTTATGCAGATGTGTCCCTGACAGTTCTGTAACAATGACATTTGGCAGCTTTGTTTTGACGTTTGTATATAGTATCTAATTTGTCAGTGTTAAAGAAGTCAGAACTGTTGTGGATTTGAATATAGATTAAATAGTAGTGCTATTGCATATACTCCCACAATGTTATGACCAAACTACAGGAACTTTTTTAATCATTTGTCTCCTTGTTTTTATAATGGACCCTTTTGCTTCTCTCTGCAGCATCAACTACACTGCATTGTTGAACAGGATTAAAAGTAAAAGAGGTTGGTTTGAGCACATTTATTTTGCTGTGCCCCGATTAGTCCTCGTTAGTTGAGTATCTTTTTGCTCTATGCCATCCTTTTACTTACTTACTTGGTTTAGTTTTTTGCTTCCAAAGAATGAAAAATGGACGGCACAGGTCTTTAAATCTGGGATTACCAATTTTGTTCTTGTAGTAGGGCTAATGTAATTGTAGTCGAAATTTCCTTTGCTCCATATGTCTTTATCGTAAATGCAGCATTTGTCAAAGTAAAAAAAAAACACCAATCGTTTTGGCTGTCAAGTTAATTACTATATTGACTCATCGTTCAATGAATAACAGATGAACAACAGATACTGACGGCATCTCTGGAATGCCCATATGTGGTCATGTTTGAAACAGCTGAGGGGGGAAAACAAAGAAGAGAAAAACTCCAAACTCCAAAAGTACTTTAACAAATGCTTAATTATGAATATAGTTTTTTACCCAATAAAGATACAAAGACATGGAGAGGAGCAAAGTAGTGCAACAACCCATACATAAATACATAAATAACAGAGAATGCTAATTATGATGCTCTATGTTAGCATCATGCTAGCTATGACTGCCATTTTTTTCCTTCTACTGAACAATATGTGGTGAAAAAACATCCCTATGGACCCGATTTAGACTTGACTTTATTTATGTATTATAAATAAGTTTATATTCCACCAGAAAAATAGAGAAAAATCGTGTTTCCCAAAACATACTTCCTTCCCCCCGGCGAGGCCACGCCCCCTTATGTAACGCGTTCCCGACTGTATCTAAACATTTTTCAGCTCAATATTTATGGTCTGTACATTTATTAGCCTTATTTTTTCTTTGTAAAACTTAGATTTTTAACTGTAGCAAACTGGGTTACAGTACATTTCATGTTTATTGCTGTTTGTGTGGTATTTTTGTCATGTTTATGGTCTAGAGTTGAAAGTATTTAGTATCTTAGAGTCTATCGTTTATCGTAATATCGGACTTCAAAATTTACTATCATGACAGGCCTACCAACCGTGCTGTTATTTTTTTTATTGGTTTATTTGGTCGGGACAGTGCATGTTAATAAACATACATGGGTCTCATGCATGTAAACACGCCACACCGGATTATAGCCTTGGGCTAATTTCCATCCATCGTCCCCCATTCGCACTCTCAAACACACTCTCATTCATGCTGGCCTATTGTACATGTTTTTAGTGGTAGGGGAAACCGGAGTGGCCGGAGTAAACCTACGCAGACACGGGGAGAACATGCAAACTCCACACAGAAAGGCCCCGTCCAGGTGGGAATCGAGCCCGGAACCTTCGAGCTGTGAAGCACGAGCTCTAACCACTGTACTACCGTGCCGTTATAGTATCGAGATATAGGGCATTTTGACTGATTGCCAGTGAGAAATAAAGAGTCTACATCAGTGCAATGTGTTTCTTGGGCGGTCCACGCTCCTCTCGGCCCAAAACCGCTGCGTGCGGCCAAAATGTGCTTGTTATTAATGCACATGGCGGCACAGTGGCGGAGTGGCTTGTGTGTGTGCCTTTCTGTGTGGAGTTTGCATGTTTCTCTCTTGTATGAAGTTGTTTCTCCAGTTAAGGTGGATCCTCCAGCAAGGTGATTCAGACCATTATCTGAAGAAGAATGGGTCAAATGCAATTTCGCTGCGCAGTTGTAAAATGACAAAGCAGCTTAACCTTAACCTTATGAACAGTCAGGATGCGCGCGAGGTAATGTAAGAGCTAGAAAAACATTTGGGCAGCAGCAAACACTCACTCTATTACCCGACTTTCACAGTTTGATGATGGGATAATTTGATGCCGCTTTAAGTCATGAAATCGAACACTTTACTGATTTACGGCTTTTATTGAGAGCACAGTCCATGCTTGCTGCTCTCGCTACCTTATCTCTGAAAGTCAAAAGTCACACAAAGAGAACAGAGGCCAGTGGCAAAACTGTTCTGTCTGACGCATTGTTCTTGACCTTCTTTGAGCACGAGACGGAGCCTTTGTCTAATGCACTCTGACACGCCGGCATGAAGTCATTGCATCCTGAGTCTCGCAATGAAACGGCTTCATGCTTTAAAGGTCCAATATGCATTATTACATTTATGACTTCTGGGCATTGTCATTGTATTTATCATGTTTGTGTATAGAAAGTAGATCAAGTAGGTGATTGCCAAAGAAGCACCGCACTGGATTGGATCAACGAGCTGAAGTTCGGCTGATGTTATTAAGTCAGACACTGCTTCCCTGGCTTTGAACAGAAACCAGCTGTTATTATCGTGCACTTGTGATACAGCGACGTGTGTGCGGCTGAACCCAAACAACAAGAACAGATCGAGTCCTCCAGCGGCGAGACAAAGTCTGGACGAGGAGATTACACACAACAACGGTAAACACCAAAGTTCACTCAACTCATGAGGTTGTTGCCCTTCTCTCCAGTCCTGGTCATCCGCCTGATAATCGAGCTCAACGACGGCGTGAAAGCGTTTGTGGTAGAACCATCTCCTCCACCACACAGCACTTACAGCTCCTGACGCTTTTGCAGCCCACGCAGTTGTGAACAGCAAATGACTTGTACATTAGCGGGCGCGCATTATTATGTGTGTTGTGTTGTCTAATCGCCCACAAATTGCATGTTTTGTGAGCACCCCCAAGAAAGACCTCGGCACCCCCTAAGCCCCTCTTGGGACAAATGTCTGGCACCGCCGCTGCTGCAGTGTAGTGTGTCGAGAAGCTTGTCGAGCTTGTAAAGTGCAAAGGTAAAACATTTTCTGACCTCATCTTGACAAGTGGTCTCTCTGACTATATTAAGGTTAAAGGGGGGTATTATGTAAACACATGCCTGGAGTGTTGCCTTGGCTCATTCACATATTTTTGAGTAATCAGTAAAAAGTTAGACGGCAGCCATTTTAGGTGTAGCTATGCCTCAGTCCTCCTAGGAACGCCCCCACCTCCTGGAGACGCCTCTGGACCTTTTGTCACCAGCCAAGCCACCAACCACTGCTCCTCAGCTCAGCAGAGCCCCCTCCCCGCACAGTAGTGTTGTTTAGATGCCACAGCAGTGTGCTGAAGGGGGCGTGTCGGAAAGCTTCTTAAAGAGACAGAGGCCTATTTCAAGACGTTCAGTACAGCCATTTTGAGAGAGCAATTTTATTCAAGGCAGTTATTTTAATTTACTGCATATACAGACCAACAGAAGGTTACGTCATCATTGTAGTATTATAATTATTTTTTCTTGTTAATAATTTTTTCTTTTATTATATTTTTTCTGGCTTTTGTGTGTTGTGTAGCTCGAAATAAAAAATCAATCAATCAATCAATGAATGCAAAGAGAAACTGAGTGCTTCAGTGGGTAGGTGGATGTCATGAAAAGTCAGGTACTCTTCAAGGATGGCGCTAATGGAGACCTGAGTTAGATCAAAACGCGTTGATGATGTCTCTTTCATTCAAATGAAGGACTTTTAACAAGTCAGTAATGCCTTGGACCTTCAGTTTCTTTCTAATAGAAGAAGAAGAAGAAGAAACTTTAATTATTGTAGCACCTCTCGCAGATAGAATCACAGTGCTTCACAATGAGAAAAAATTCTAAAACTAATTCAAATCAACATCAAGACAACTCAATGTATATGTTCTTCATGAGGAAACACAAATTAAAATGCTGTAATTTGTACAGGGTTGTTGAATTGTTGAGGATGTTTTGACTCTCACTTCAAGAGTGTTATATAGTATAACATTTATTTTGCTGGACATCTATTTCAGGCTGGATTTATACTAATCTAGTTGGAGAGGGTTTATTATCATTCCTCCAACAAGCTACTCTCAACTTACTCAATAGCCTCTGATACTAGACTCAACAACTCTGTTTACACTGGCCTGCTGTTCATTTGTTAACTGTCTATTGTCATGTAATACATACACACACACACACACACACACACACACACACACACACACACACACACACACACACACACACACACACACACACACACATGAAGTTGCCTCTCTTCCATTGAGTGAAAAAGAAGCTGAAGCTCAAAACAACACGATGCATCAAAGTGCCCCACAGGTGGACTCTCTGTAGCGCTCTTCAAAGAAGCTAAATCGCGCCGTTTGTCCTTTTAGCGTTGAGAAAACACGAGTGTAAAAAGCCCAAATGAGAGGCATTGTTGGGCGTGATGATAATGTCCTAGCCTTTATTGAGCCATGCAGAATCCCTGAGCAAGGAGAAACACTGGGCTGCTGTACCCTTGATACATTTTTAATGAGGCCGTCTTTGTTGCGCAGCCGGCTATTTCAGGAGGATTTTCACAGTCAACACCAAAGCCTTTGTTGTTTCGCTCTGAGGAAGAAGTGTTTTTTTTTTTCTTTTCCCACTGACCCTCGATAGTAATAAATGTCATCGCAAGACCATTGTTAGATCATAGATGGAATGGTTTAGTTGTAAAAGTAAAACTATACTGTCCACTTCCCTGTAAAGTATTGTTAATCTAACTAATGACTAATGAAACTGAAACAGCAGGAAGAATAGAGTGCATTTATATAAAACTACAGATATGACTGAGCAAGGAGGCAGGAAGCTGGAGGTCCAGGAGTTTTCTGGGTGTCATGATAATTTTGTGAATGTATATGTCATCCAGGATTTATGCACCGTTTTGAATAATTAACTTTGTTTCGATTTAATCTTGAGAAGCTTAATCTAGCTCTTGGAGTCAAAATGTAATATTGGATACCACAGGGCAAGGGTTTAGGAGTGGCCCGAGTTTAAACAGAACTTAATCATAACATAATCATTCATCCTATGGATGGATGATATTAATATGTTACAAAACAAAAATAATGCCCTACCTGTTTTTTGTTTGTTTTTGTTTTCATAAACAACCTCCTAACTTTCCTAACATATTTGTAGCATCCCAATTCTTCACAGGGATGAGTTTATAAGCACAACTTGGAAGGTCACTTTTCAGGTTCACTTTCATAGAAATGCAAGAAAACTAGTCTGCGAGTTCATGAAATGAATACAAAGTAGATTCACAGTGTTTTTTTCTCACAAATGTGTTAACAATATAAGGACAAAGCTAATTTTGTTTCATTACAAGAAAAAAAAAAGAACAACATAGGTATAGCACCTTTAAGTAAAAGCACTCATTTTTAGTACACATATAGAGTACATATTGATATTATCAAACATGTTTTTATTATGAAGCCTAGGTGTAAATTCAACCTGGAATACTAAGTTCAGCGTCACCTATACCTCCAGCCAAAGATCGCTTCTGCGAGGGTCACACCTCCATCTCAGCCGATCAGCGCAATGCTGCACCTTCATCGCAGCCAGTCATTGCCCTCGGTCCTGCGCCTTAAGCCTTCAGCATCATGGCTCGTCTGCTTCCCAGCTGTGCTGCGACATACCTCCACCCCTTCACCGCCTCTTCCATCCACGGCTTCGCCCTGCTACATCCTTCACCATACCACCATCAGTGTCCAGGCTCCGGGGGAAGACATCCCTTACACTAGCCTACGTATCCATAACTGTAATCCATATATCTGTGTTTACTACCGGTGTCGGATCGCCAACAATATATGTCAATAAGTTTATCTAATC